>CAKASE010000083.1:7500000-8750000 GCA_916720795.1 Danaus chrysippus
ATTATTTCATTGCTTCTGTTATTTTTTATAACAAACGCGTATGCATCTTTGTAAATAGTTTTATTTTTATTTTTATGTCTGTTTGTTGATTTTATAGGCTTACAAGTCACCAAGATGACTTCTTCCTCGAGTTCAGTTTCGGTGCCATTTTTAAAAGGTGTGCAACTTGAATACCTGCAAGATATACAACCATGCATTAGTCATCAAGTCTAGTTAAATATTTTTGGCAGATAGTAATATCCTTTAGCCTTAAAAAGATGTAACGAAAATTCGCAAGCTCGTGAAGAGGTAAGAAATTAATTTTAGAATTACTTTTTTTTACTTTTTTTCCGAATGGACTCATTTACTTTTGGGCAAGGATTATAAATATAAGATAAAGTTTTTTCTTACTTTTTACCTTAACTTCCTGACATCTATTTTATTGTTAGTTATTGACGGAGACACGAACTGATAACAACAATTCATATTGTCTTTATTTATTGTAAAGATTACTATACTTTCAGTTTTCTTCTTTACAAAAACTATTCTTGTGCCGCAAGATTTTTTCAAGTCTTCTGCTTCTATGATATTATATGTCTTTGAATAATCAGGGATCGAACAACCCGGGGTGTGGATTAAATAGTCCCTAGCATCTGTAGAATTTATTATGGTAACATAATGAACGAGAAAATTTATATGAAAATCCTCTTAAAAGCTGCTTAAACAGTAAACCTTCTCAATTTAATGTTTAAGCAGCTCTTTTTAGTAACCTACTTTGGCTATTATATTTATTCAGTTGTTGCCTAAGTTTTGAGGGCTGCATCGGAATTTATTCGATAGATTTTTTTTTCTATGGTGTTCATAATGTTAATGACAGCATTTTTTCGGAAAATATTCAAAGTTTATCAATCCTTGAAACTATCATGTGCGAAGATCTATGAATGAAAGCTAAGTATCTATGTTGACAAAACAAATTTAGAACAAGGGTTCATTGACCTGTTGTAATTCTTACAGAACACTTCTTTGGCAAGAGTTTTGTTTGATCAATACAAAAATTTGAAATGGTTATCGTTTGAACGAATAACAGGAACTGGTATTAATTTTTCAGATTTGACTGAGTGTATTTGACCTTGCCTGTCGTAAGATGACACTACAACAACATCATGATGACTACAATTGATCTCCGTCTAGTTTTACTGTGCGATAAAATTCAAGGTCTTGTTATAGAGTACTAAAATACTCCTTTTACAGTATCATATAAAATTTGGCTACACGCTACATAAAGCTTAGATATTTAATATTTTGTAACGGAATTATGTCAGCCTATGATTAGGGTTAGGTTCCATTATTGTTATTATTACGTAATGTTTCAGCATTTAACTAATTAAATGGAACGTACATTTTAATATGTAATCATAAGCCTAGTTAAAAAAACTCTATATTTAAGTGTTAGTAATTTATTATTTACCCTTGTAAGACTTCTTAAAAGTTTTATGAAAACAGAAATTGAAATATTTAAGGAGTACGATGTAGCTTAAACCTTATATTATTGCTTAATTTAAGTAGATTGATAAACATTATTAGTATGTAATTGCCTTACCGTATTGATAAAAAGACAAATTTTGTTGCAATTTTATTTCATCCATCAGTAAGTCTGGATACGTAGTCATTTTATAGTATGTAGTATATAATACGAACAGTAGGGCAGCCATAAGTACTATTTTTAAACATACTATATTGGGATAATGCATTTTGATGTACCTTTATATAAAATCTGAAAATGAATGAAGGAATATAGTTATGACCTATAAAAATGCTATAAATACTTACCTAAAGTTTAATATAACTGAAGAAAACATAGTACCTATATGTTGAAAAAGAGTGTATGTAAAATAATAATTAGACACGTTTATAAATATAAAATTATGTTAAAATTAAATAAATTATGTTAATACATTTAGAAAATTAAATTTGATCACAGTTGGCTACCAATGTTTAGACTTATGTATTTATACTGCACTTGAAAAGTTTTTATTTTTAATTACCATATTAAAAAACGCTACTCTGTCTATTTTTATGTAGATTTACTCTAGTGTCTTTATGTGTACAGACATAACCGTTTATGAAAGAAAAACCTTGAAACTTTATTAGCTCCCCATAATGTATTCAGTGTCCGTAGTACGAGTTTAACTAGAGACCAACAGTTTGAAAGTACATAGTACTTCATACATCGTCCTTAATAGTAACATAAACATTAAAAGACGTACGAATTAGTCTTTTTGTTCTGTGTGATATTTTTACTATCATGCCTTTTTTTTAAAAATGTTCAATACTTTTTGAATGAAAGTATATCAAACCTATAACATTTTTCGTATGAATAGAATAACAGGAATGACCTTTATTTACTAGTTAATTGTGTTACAAAACACGGGAAACAGCTACGATTAGAAATAGATATGTTTATGTCCAACTAGGATAGTTGATAAGCATTATATTAAAATATATTTGTTCGAACAATAAAAACTTTAAATTAATTTATAATTGCATATCCTTATTAAACGTATTGTCTCTATTTGAATGTAGTTCTTAGAATGAACAGAATTACGAGTATTCTATTGAATTAAACGAGACTCTTCTCCTTAACGTAGTCAGATGCATCGAAGGTGCCTACTAGACCAGTTACATAATTTCCGCGCCTTCCAAATGTAGGTCAAGATTGTATATTTACATTTTTACTTCATATAATTTATCAATTCATTACCAGCACACACATAATACATAAAATTACTAAATATCTCTCTACATGTGTGTATTACGTGTAAAATAACTAGTAATTTCACTTAAAAAATTTTTTGATATATAAAATTAAAGTTTTTTTTAAGTATTTATTTATTTTGACAATTCATTATATTGTATTGTTTATATTCTAAAATTTTATTAATTTTCGTTATAAATATATTGAATGCTTACCGTTTATAATATGAAACTGAGTTTCAAATATCAATACAAAATATTATTTTACACAGCACTTCTAACAAAAGGGTGTGTTACGTCCAGCTATTGTGACTCGAGGTTACTGTATGTGTAATGTCTATGATAACATGTAAATATGCTATGGGGAAACTTATTAGTTTAATGTTATGGGTCCAATTCAAAGAATGGTTGCACAATTTTAATATTTAACACTATTAACTCCAATCAATTCAAACTACAAAACGACATTATTAAAATGTGAAAACCACAAGCGCGAAAAGTAAAGAACTAATTTCATCTTTAAAACCCGTAATCACGATAGTTAACTCAATAACTGGTAATCCACCGGTCACATTAAATCAAACATCACTCAACAAAAGAACATTGTTTTGAAGACACTTCAGGAAAGTAATTTTTCACTTTACGCGTATTAAATCACGCTCACCCTGAGCGTGAATTTTTATTAAGGGGCCTTATTATATTTAAACCAAGCAAAATTAAGCAATTGCAATGTTATAAAAAGTTTTTCGTAACATCCAGCGGTATTTTAAACAGTATCTAATATTTTCTACGTTCAAAATTTTGTTACTGTGATTTTAGCGAGGCCATGTGAAACAGCGCCATCTATTATCAGCAGTCAGAACTATACCAGACAACATTCACCAAAAATTTGGTTCTTGGGTGGTATAAATACCATTAATGTCCATCGTTGCATAAAGGAATCAATTAGAAAACGGCTTGTTTTATCTTCGACTATTTTAAATTTTAGGTCACAATTCTCATTAGTCTATCAAGAACTAGTGTTGATTATTTTATATTTTGCAGTCGCTATTTTTAAAAAGTATTGTTAGGATTTTTTTTTTTGGATATTTGTTACTATATTCACTTAATTAAATTTCTTCCATCACGATGTAGACGATGTTCACTATTAATATAAGAGAACAAAAACAAATTATTGGTTTCTTTAGTTTAGTGTTGACTTAGTAGTAACTACTTTTCGGGCCATGAGAAAGAATTTTTTAATATATATGTAGGTATACGGATACAGATTTTGATTGTGGACAGCAGTAATAACTATAGTCAACACTAGATGGTGTACACACCAAATTTGCTTTGCTTTTGTCTTACTTTCTCATATGTGTCATGAGTACTTTGCACGTATAATATATAGTACAATTTTGTTTCCTATCTATTTTGTTCCTTTAAAATCCTTTTTAAAATGTCTGAGTTATATTCTTTACGGTGTCGAAATCAGCAGTGTGTGAACACGTAATGAACAAACCAAGCCACTACAAACTGTTTGACAAATACTCATACTTTGATACTCCCTCGTTCGAATATGAGTACATACGAAGATTATTCTGTGAGGCTATCCCATCCTTATTTCAATGGAGAAGATCGATGGCACCTATAGTGCCTGGAGTTCACTCATCAAATATGTAAAATCCCATGTCCGTGACAACACCACAAGACCTCAAGATAAAGTTTTGGAATTCTCGTGGCATCCAGAGTAGAATACGAAAAACTTCGGAAATTGTTATTGGGATATGATAAATAATAAGAATTATTGTCAGACATTCCTTATAAGTAGTTATTTATAATTGGATAATTTCACGAAAAAGCTATCCTTTATTCTTACATATTTATTCGACGTTATTTAATAATTCTGAAAATAGGTGGACATTTTTTTCACATGACTTTCTGTGTATACTTTTCTGCAAATCCTTAAGGAGTTTATTTCCATAAATAAGAGAATTGAATAAATCCCAAAACATTCAATACGTAGATACATTTGACACAAGAGCTCGGTATTTTCAAGTAATGTTAGTTGATTAGGTTATTTTAGGATTAATCGGCACTGTATTCTTTATATATCTATTACTAGCTGTGCCCGCGACTTCGTTCGAGTGGAATAGTGACTATGAGCAGCGTTTTTTTTAAATATATACTTATTTTTATTTTGGATCATAATCACAGTCATTTTGGGTAGTTCATTTAGTTATGTATGTACATATAAGCATAGAATAGTGTTTGACGTGATTCTTTAATTTGACATAACTTTTTTATTTATGAACCGATTGACATGAAACAAACACTATAGCATAACTGAAGCATACCACAATATATTTGTGAAAACCGCATCCAACTCGGATGAGCCGTTTCTGAGATTAGCGTGAACAGACAAACAGACAAAAAAAAAGTTAATTACATTTTTGGGTTCGACATCGACATAACAATAACCCCTGCTATTTTTTTATTTTTATTTTTAATGTACAGACAGCACTTTTCTACGATTTTATTATATGTATAGATTTGTGCTTTTTAAGAAGTATTTGAAATATTATTTTTTAAACACAACAAATAGTTAAAATTGTAAAAATTTTTTTTCCTTTTAATGCTTTCAAATGCCTTTGAAGAAAAATTTAAGCGATTCTTTGTTTTAAACATTCGCTTTGTTTGATCTTGCATACATTAAATACAATTTTTACTTTTCTATATAGTCATTTTATAAATTCACATAGTTAAATAGTTTAAAACTTGTGTTTAAATTTCCTGAATTATTCCCAGACCTTAAATGTATTTTAACAATCAATATGAATTCGTTCAAACAATATGAATTTAATGTATCCAAAGTTAATTTTAACTTCAAATTTGAAAAAACATAGTTTTTGCAGTTCAAACTATATAATATATATTTTATTATGTCCGTATAGATAGATATTCATTTCAAAGGATAAATTTTACACTAACAACTTCGAAACCAACTGACATACGAAATCAAATACCATTGGAATTTAACACTGTATAATTAAACTTGTAGTTCGAAGACAATAATTTGCAACTCAATACCAAAAGACATACTTATATAAATATTTTCTACAGATCAAATTTTCACAGAGCCATTCAAATAAATGTCATATCTTATAGGACTTTTATTATACGAAATCGCAACCACTCGAGAATATATAAAATAACTTATTGCATTAAATAATAATAGTTATAAATTCTAAAGTCTCTTATTCTATTTATAATATCACAGATTTTTAAAATTTGTTTCGGTAAAATTAATTATCCTTATTTTTCACTTAACAGTTCTATAGCTAACTATAGATAGTTATCTTTTTATTTATAAGTACGTGTTGACAGTGAGACGGGGATTAAATCGACGAGACAAATTATTTGGTGACAAATAAATCTTAGATAACCAAGTTAGAATATACATATCTTAGTAAATGTAATAGTTAAATTATTATATCATGTTTTTAAATTCTTCCGACCTGTTCAAACCACATATAAAAAGTATTATAAAAATTTAAACAAAAAAAAAGAACAGTATTATTAACTTTACTTATTTTTGTATACTTTTTCTTATTATATGTGTTCCATACCATTCTCATCGCCTTTTAGACTGAGTAAAAATATGGATATATTTTTATTTTTTATATTTGTATTGTCAGACCTTTCTTAGGATATTTATTTCGTGTATGTTAAAGATGTGTCCATAGTAATGGAAAATGTAACCGATGCGATTACCGTTGACCTTTATTTTCTCTCCATGTCTCGCCACTCTCTTCCCTTAGAGGTACATTAGTAGTAAAACTATACTTAAACTACTATATAATTAGTAGTAAAATTTCAATTAAGGGATTTCAGTACTATTTAACAAAGCGAAGACTGAAGTCAAGCCATTATAAAGTTACAGATATTTGACAATTATAAATTCTTTGGCAAATGCAAAAAATCTTGTCCGTTCTTTTCATGGTACAGCTTCCAAATCCATCGTACTGCGAAATTAGATTGACGTTTCCTACGAGAGCCAACCTCGTATCATTACGTAAGACAACCGCTTCGTAAAATGTATTCTTAGGATTCATAGAAAAGGCTACCACATAGTACAAATTAATTTTGTTACTGTCATAATAAAAATGAATTCTGCTTATATTTTGTATTGACATATCTGAACAGCTCCAGCAACGCTTAGTTTTAATAGTCTTTGACGCTGTTCTCATATAGGAGACTACATATTGTACACTTTTAATTCCTTCCGCATCTGCTACATCAAGGGGAAACAGCTTGTGACAAGTACAAAATTTTTCATGAATACCGACACCTTTGCAAGTCCGGTTATTACTTACAATTTTAAACATGCTTTGTCTTTCTATTCCATTATCGTAATTGCCTCTTATGTTGTCTCGGTTTATAAGTAAATTAATGTTAGCTAAGTTATTTATCTCTTGAAGAGTGGCGAACAAATCGTAAGGCGTTATCAATCTGAACTGATTGATCAATAATCCTTTCAGTTTTTCCGGATATCTTATTCTAAATTCATTGGGGATCCAGAAGAAAAGAAAAGGCATTCTATTATCGTAATAGGATTCTATCTGCAGTCGAGGTTTACCAAATCTTATTCCATGATCACTCATGAAAACAATGAATGTATTGTCCAATACTCCAGTGTAAAAAAGTCTGTTAAAAAAGTTTTCAAATAATACGTCTGCATCTTGAGGATTACTATTTATGTTATGACTAAAGGAATTTATCCAAAAGAAACCAAAGAAAGAATCATTTCTATATGTCAAAGCAAAATCGTGAGCGAAATCCAGTATCTGCTTCGCGGAAGTTGTTTTACCAGAACATAAAATGGAACGATTGTCTGTATAATACTCTCTATTCAGAAAAAATGGTCTTATATAATGATCAGTCGGTGATTTTCTAAAACTGAATTCTCTGCTAAAAGTATCCGGCAATTCTAAATCATCTTCTCCATATGCTGTTATGTATCCAGATTTTTTAAATAAACTCCAAAGGAAATATTTATTACATCTATTCATTCTTCTTAAGCAATTTTTAAAAATTTCGGAGGTACGTTTTCCTGTCAATGCTGGTATCAAATTCGGTAATGTGTTGTCTCCTACCTGAAAATAGAAATGGGTATGATTAAATAAAATGATCATAATGAATAGTCATCTTTAAAAACAGTTTCAATTAAAGATTAATGACTAAGACCTACCTTGTTGTATCCTCGATAACTTTGCCAATTACGATTTTTAAAGTAATTGATTGTACGAGTCATTGTTTGAGCAAAACGAGGTAGGGACATTGAATCCATTCCAATCATTAGCACGTTATACTTATCTTTATTGACAGTTTTCTTTATGTTAGTTAAAGTAATTCTTTTACAAAATACGTAATTATCTTCATAAATGAGATTAGACTTATTGTGTGTATCATATTCAAAACACTGAACATTAATAAAATCATTCTCTAATCTGAATTTATCTCTATTCCTTAAATTTTTGCATGATGTGTATCTGAAAAAATAAGGTAATCTTAATCTTAGGTTTTTTTTTGTTGGCCTGTTAGTACCTATTCAAGTTCTATAAGGGGAAAATGGTTGAAATAAAACATATAGCCAAAATTTCAACATGGCATCGGTTTAGTAACGTCTTCAAAACTTTATTAAGTACCGGTGTCTATATTAAAAATTCTGTGTAATGTTGTGTTCTTGACTCAGTCGTGTCACGGTAATCAGTCCGAACGAGTTTCAAAAACAAAACAAAAGTAGATTCTACCGATGGTTTTTATCTACTTCTTAATAAGTTGTTTGCTAATAGGATATTTTAACCGAATTCAAAGTAATATGACAGTGATTTCAAATAATTGTATAAGTAATTATTTGGGACTGGGTTTTTATTTTCGTTTTGGTTATGTTTGCGCAACATTACAAACTTATACTATAGATAAAATAATATGCCAGCTAAATGATGAAAAACTATCCTATGCAGTTTAGATGTCTGAAATCAAGTACCCTTAAGGAAAAAGAAAATTAAAACCTATCAATTAACTTAACTTTCCCTACAACAAATATGTAAAAAAACAGAATGAAGGGTTCATTAGCAGAAAAAGAAGATTGTTTAAAATAAACAATTTTGATCATGAAACATATATTTGAAAGCATCGATTCAGCTAACCTTAAATTTCTTATGCAACACAGAAGACGATATTCATAGACTGATTAGGACTACACTGAATAAGTAAATTTGATTAGAAAACCAAACGCCAAGTCATTTTGTCCGTATTTCCCTCTTGTCAATCCTTAATGTAAACTTCCTTCCTACCTATAAATATCATAAAAGTTTGAATATACTTACTTAATATTTAAAAGTTCATTTCCTTTAATTTTAGATTGCTGAAAAAATCTATAGCAGCAATCATATTTTTTATTCATCTTCAACAATTTCATCATTTCTGCATGACGTATAGTAGCTTGAACGATCTCGTCACGATTTTTTGTCATATATATAAGTCGTGTTCCACATCCCGTTTTTTTAATTTTTCTTGTATAATTTTTGTAATTGACCATAGCAACAGGTATAGAACAACCAGGAGTTTTTATCATATAAACTGTGTAAAATAAAATATAAAAATAACATAATATAGCATCATATTAAAATTTATTTCATGTATTTTAAGAGTTTCATAATAATAATAAACATATAAAAAATTTATCGGCTATTTTAATTGCATCAAAATAAAATTGATTAGAAAGTGATTTGAGATATAAAGAGCTATGACGCACTTAATCGATGTTAAGTTTACCTTGTTTAGATTCCTCCATTTCGAGAGAGTCCTCCTCATGTGTATAATAATCTTTGTAAATTTCATTATTGTGTATATGCCTCATGGGAGTGTCGTAGTTTTGTAGGTTTCTTAATATTCGCTGGTTTATATCATTTCTTTTGGTATCATGTTGAGCAAATGATATGTGGTAAATATGATAAACAATTAGTGTGAACAAACATGTATAAATTATTGCCATAGTCAGTACTATTGTTACCGGCTTCACTTTCCATATCCGGTTAAGTTTTTTTATTCTGAAAATAGAGATATATTAAAATTGGTAAAATCAACCATTTTCATTTTTGTTCATAATATTATTTCCGAAAATATTTTGCTATATAAAATATTACTTTATAAAGGAAAATAATAGAAAAATATATATTTTGAGATTAAAGTTCAAGAGAAAATAATTTTTTTTGGTGTATACGATGTAAGGTTTGTAAAAAATATCGTTAAGCTACAAAATCATGAAACTAGAAATTGAAAATATGTTATTTGGGATCTTCTTATGCATTTTGTAGCTTTATAAAGGACGCCATTGAAAAAAAAAAGACTATAACAAAACTGACGAGGGAGTTCAAACAATAATAGTTTCACTTCATGTCTTGAAGTTTTCGACAGGGTTTTCTACTATATCTTCACTATAAAAGCTCAAATAAAATAATAATGTAATTATTACTTTGTATCTATTGATATCGATGTCTTTTGTAATTAGTTTTATAATGTAAAAGTCACGAAAATAAAAAGAAATATAAATCAGACTTTTAAAAACGCTCATCAATATGGGAGTAGTAAAAATATCAAAAAGCCTGCACGCATGTACGAATATGTATATGAGTGAAATAAAGTATAAATACATTTTGTCTGAAAAAAATATTTCTGTGATCGAAAAACAATTAAAAAAGGAATTAAAAGAAAATTATTCTCACCTTTTACAAAATAGTCTTAATTTAAATATTTCAAGCATTGCTCCAGTTAATATTTTTTCATTTTCATTAGCACTGAATATTGAATGTGTACTGATTCAGTATCAACTCTGTAAACAAATAGCCAATGTTGTTTAAAATTTGTTTGAGACGAACAAACAAAAATATTATTCTCAGCCGAATAATAATATTTTGTTTATGAAGTATTATGATATTAATGTACATATTATATTTTTATCCCAATTTTCATAGTGAATAAAGATTTGATTATTTAATGGTAATGGATAGAAGGAACGATATATAGAAGGAAAAATCATCATCGTAATATGAATACGTGAAGCGAAAGCTTCGTATACCTACCCTTTAAAAAAATACTTAAATAAACTTGGAATTTAACACAGATAAATTGTATAATTAAGAAATCGTGTGCAGAGATTTTTTTGTTTCTAAGAACGAAACTGGTCTAGTATATTGACTTATAAACACAAACCTTGAAATTCCTCAATGTAGTGAATAAATCAATCATGTACATATATTTGTGTATGCACCCATAACAGTCACGTATTATGTCCCACAAGCAATCAATAGGCCAATCTAATCACTCATCTAAAAAACAATGCAAAAATTTGTCTAGACACCAACATATATCCAGTCTGTTGATTACGCATTCCACTGGTGGGTAAATAGTATCAATTGTTACCAATTTTAAAATAATTTATATAAATAGACATATCCTTTTGTTACTTAGTGCTACTCTCTATTAAATATACATAAAGAAATTAAATACATCGTTGTCTATATCTCCATTATTTTATTAATGCCATATGTTGACACATTCTTCATTAGAATCTCACTGGCTTACCGGCTAGTAACTAAATTAAGAAAGAGGTGATACACCACACTCTCCCTTTATACATAATTAATTGTAGTGGTAAATAAGACGTTTACTTCGTTAAATAGTGACTTTTAGGAATTAACTATCCTTGTAGACCAGTGCCGATAGCTTTTAAAACATAATTAAATTATAGAAGCATTAAATTCATTAGAAAAGGAGGATAATATTTTAAAACTTAAAGGAAAAATAATTTACGGGCGATCCGAGGTCGGGAAGGGTATGGGGATGGGTATTTAAGTGTAAAAAATGGGTTTTCTCGATTTCCGACAAAACTAAAAGTCCTACGGAAAAAAGTTATATGGCAAAGTTGTAGGTAATCAAAAGATCTAAAACTTTTGTATTTACATTTTTTTCCACATTACCTCAAATTTTATGTGAAAAATTCGAAAAACCAATTTTTTGGTTTTTTATTTTTATCTCTTTTAAAAAACAATGTTTTGTCATGAAATTTGTTGAAAACTTATCTTTTGATGTCCCAAACATACCGTAATTTATTTGATTAGATATATTTATTTTTTCAGCTTATATTGGATAAATATCGATAAATCAGCCTCATTTTCAATGGAAAGGTTAGCTTAGGTTGAAATATCAGCTTTTTTCAAAAATTTCTTATGAAAAATAGAGATTTCAACAAATAGAAAATTTGTAGAAATCTCTATTTTTCGATGGTGAAGGAAAAAAATATAAGTTTCTTACTTACAGTACCATTTATAATATAAGCTGAAAAAATAAATATTTCCAATGAAATAAATTACAGTGCATTTGAAACATCAAAAGAAAAGTTTTCACCAAATTTCGTGAAAAAAATTGTTTTTTGGAAAAGATAAAATTAAAAAAACAAAAACTTGGTTTTTTAAATTTTTCACATAAAATTTGAAGTTATGTGAAAAAAATGTTGACACAAAAGTTTTAGATCTTTTTATTACCTACAACTTTGCCATATAACTCGTTTCTGTAGGACTTTTAGTTTTGCCAGAAATCGAGAAAACCCATTTTTTACCTTAAATACCCATCCCAATACCCTTCCTGACCTCAGGTCGCCCGTAAATTATTTTTCCTTTAATTTTTATAATATTCCCCTCCTATTTTAATGAAATTCATGCTACTATAATTTATTTTCACTTTTCATTAATTTTAAAGGCTTCTGCACTGGCCTATTGTGGCATTCAAATCTGAATATATATGCACACCAAGATTTATTCAAAATTTTATGACAATTTATGTAAGACTTCAGCATTATTTCGTTATTGTTAAAAATATTTTTTATATATTATTATATCTTTTTCATTTTTATAAATTAGTTTGAGATAAGAATATGTACTCTACTATTTCACGTATTTTGTAACGATTCGTTTGTTTTTTTTTAAATATTGTATTTTTTTTTTGGTAAAATATAATAAGAAGTGAATCTGATGACAATTTATTTCGTAACAATTGACATTCGAATCATTACAGATTGTAAGAAACAGGAATAAGGTTTTATTTAATAAAAAAATTTAATAAATTATTATTTCATTGTTTTACTTTCATATGAAATAAAAAAAAGTTCGATAGTTATGGATGAAAACGAACAATTTTGATACAATTGCAATGGAAAAGAAAACAAACCCTATCTATAAATAAACATAGGAGTATAATTCTCTCTGGTGGTTATTAATAATGGTATATCTTAATGAGTGTGACTGATTCACGAAATCAATATCATTAAAATTAGAATTTATTGAAAATCTTTAAAGCGGTTATAATAAATAATATTATTGAAATCTTCATTATCTGTTTTATTTAATAATGTAAATCCTTTGCTTGAATAATTTTATCAAAAAAATAATACTTTCTAAATAGAATGAAACGCTGTCTAAAAAACTTACCGTGGTATTTTATAGACTTGTTAATAGATAAATAAACATTGTATTATCTCAACACGGCACTTTCAAGATTGATATCAGAAGTCTGATAAACAGGATACAGTCTACAGAGGAATATGATGAGGGGAACAGAGCGCATGTGCGATTTAGCTTTGTCAATATCTGCGGATATAAAAAGTAATAAGTACATTGTAGTGTTTATGACTTTGAACATACCATGTACCTACATCGACAACCACAATAAATGAGATTTAGGACTTTCGCGAGTTTAAGTCATTTAAATAAAACTAATGTTTTTCGGATATACTAAGCTTGCTTTATTTATGTAAGAAACCACATACTCCCGACATTTCGGCTTTTTAGCAACAGTGAACACGGTTAGTTAGTTTCATTTAAATGAACCAAAATGATTTCTTAAATTATAATGGAGGTATTTCTTATTATTTTGTAAAAACTAGTAAGTGTTCTAAACACTACTGTTGATATTGGTTAAAGTTATACTTTAAACTAAGAGATGAAAAATACTAATTATAACAGTAAAAATATATATAATAATATATATATTTTTGTAAAGCAGTCTCACAATATCTAGTGAAGTAAATAATAATAAAACAATAGTTATAGTAGGTAATGACCTTCGGTTTATTTCAAATGATGTTCTTGGTAATAATTTTCAACAATAGTAGGTACATCAGCTCTATTAAGTTTATTACTAAGTTTTGTATCGACTGCCATTATAGAATTTAAAATAACGACAAAATTATTATCAATCATACACAGATATTAGGTGATTAATGCATAATAGTTGTTCATCCATTTTAAATAGAATCAATAGAAAATTACGTTATATACCGAAATTCAAAACCTATATTTTAATATATGCATAATGTATATTATTTAAATTATCCTTTAAAATGTTTAAATTTCTTTGACTGGAATTGAATGAGCCAAACAATAGCGTGGAAGCTAGACACCAAAAAAGCATTTTTACATTAATCTTCTTGTTTTTTCTTCGGTTTATGCTAGTATCCAAGATAACTGAAACGGTTTTCTTTACAAGAAGGGTATTGAACTTTTATGCAAAAAAAAATATAAATGTAACTAAGATTTTAAACAATTTTGAATATAAAATACTATCAAAACTAGAGGTCATAATATGTATTTACTCGTTAATAAAGGGAATTAAAAATCAACAATTTATTTTATCTGCTTATAATCTGTCAAAAAAGATAAGTTTTTTCATTGTCATACCTACGTTATTCATAAAATGTATATAAAGTTATATTATGGTCAAAGAAAGACAGTGTTTTTTTAAAACTACATTTATTGTTATAAATATTTTTATTCACATTCAGACTCACACAGTATATTACAATAAATTACACTCATAGCACACTTAACTTAATTATTAAAAAAAACTATATCTGTCATGGATTCTATTTTGTTTACTAACATTTCACATTTTTTTTTAATATATTATCAGTTTAAAATCTGGTGCTGTCATTATATCTATGTAAAATAATAATCACGTAAAAATAATGTTCAAAAATGTCGTCATTATTTTTATTCTCCACCAAACGCGGAAAAGAAAAATGTAAAGATTTTTTTTATTACATCTGTATACAGCTATTACATTGAAATTATATTCTAAATTGTTCGTGTTAATAAAAGTGGTGCAATAAAATAATATCAGCCCATTAATTCAGTCTTATTATGTGGCGTTATTTCTTGCGAAATGTGAAAACGATTGCAGTAACAGAAATGAAAAACTTTCAGATTAACGGAGTAGTAAGAATTGAATCATTTATAAATTTTAATCAAAGGTTTCAATTAAAATAGTCCATCAGCTTAACTACTTAAAAGTATGGAAAGGAATTACGTATGGCTAAAGAGATTTTCAGAATGTAATATTTCGAAGGCAAGAAAAAGGAATATACTATATCAGTATTGTATTTTTTTTACTAAAATATTATTATGATTTAGTCTATTATGTTAAACGATTTAAAAAATTACCTAAATAATTGCTTTGTTTTTTTAAGCCATACTATAAATTGGATTTTGGAGTCAAATGCACAAATTGACCCTCGTCTATGTTAACGTCTTCTAATTGGTTGTTTCTTCAGTTTGCTTCATGCTAATTGGTTATTTTACGCTTGAGAAGGTTGTGCCGGACATTCTGTGAAAAGTTTAATAGGAAAGTTTATTTTAAAGCACTTACAAATTATGTTAATACAAAAATAAGAATGTAATGGCTATTAGAATACTTATTGTTAAAATAACGGTCGGAGTGACAAATCAAGTATTTGGGTCTACGAAATTATTGAGGTCATGTTTGGACATATGTTTTGTGAATACACAATGCCTCGGTTGAACTCTGGAACATTTATAATTTTTAGGACATAACTTATAAGATGTACATCTTTTAGATTATAAAGTAAAGAGATAAGACTAGAAAGCCCCCTGATATCATGTTAATGTAGCACATGATATTGCAATAGGATTACGTGGTGATTTTTGTCATGTATCTTTGAACCTACTACTTTTATAGAAGTCTACTGCTAACGGGCGCATCCTTCATTCTGGTTCCTCCTATTTATGCTGCTCATAAATGTTTTTGTGTTTCAATACTCACTGCAGACAGAGCAGGCTATTTCATCACTGTTGTCTCCACAGCCGTCTCTTCCGGAGCAAGCCACTGCAGTGCTCCTACACCTTCCATTGCCGCACCGCAATGGACAAAAGTCTGCCGCACGCCATCTATATAATATATGTATATGGATATTACTATTTTTAACAATTCTGCAGATATAAATGATAAAAAATACTAAAATGTGATTGATAGGAATTAAAGTATATATTTCTTATGTAGCTTAGGAGACATATCCATAAATAATTTTAAAATGATATGTATAATCTGAATTTTGAGTAGTTTTAAAATATAAGACAAAAAGTATAGAGGATAGTTTGATATCTAGAAGTGTTATAGCTAAACGTGGAACGAGTATTTTGATATCTCACCGCGACTGCTCGTTACATAGATGCGACGGTTCATCAGATCCGTCCTTGCACGAGATGATCGCGTTACAGAACTCGTACTCGGGCAGACACTCGCCTGAGCCGCAGCGGAATGTATGTCGCGGACAACTGCAATGATACTGTTACTATACATTCATTGAATACATGTACCTGTTTTAAAAACGCGCGGCCTATATAAAAGCTTTTTTTTATATCAATTCGTTCTAGGATGGCCGTCTGGAATGCAGTAAAACGTTAAGTCCTTTTAAAACGTTCATTGAGTGATATACAGGGATATCAATGCGAAGAAAATATTTATTTATATTCTTGATAACATTATTTGTGACGACAAGTGTGTGTTCGAGTAACACAAGTGTGGGGTTAAGGAGTGTTGTGATATAATCTTTTTTTTTGTATATAATATCTAACCCTCTCCGTTTAGTAGCACGACAGTTCCTCTCGTCTTCGCCACCAGCACATTGAGGGATGCCGTCACACCGTGCTCCTCTTGACACGCACGCGCTGCCAGGACCGCCGCATCGGAACGAGTGCATCGGACAACGCTCGCCCGTGTTGTCTGTAACGGTGTGAGAGGTGATTTAAAATTTCATTGAATAAAAATTTATGTATGTTAATACGTTTAGTTAGGTTATAACTGTCATAAGTTTTTGTAACCCATACCACCATTAAAATGAAACTGACACCAAAAGTAGTTTTTCGTTATTTCTAAGTTACTGGGAATAGACAAAGTTATGTGCTAAGAAAGGAAAAGGTGCATAGATATTACCTTTACCAGTACCTTGACACCTTTCGTCCGACCCATCGGGGCAATCTTTCCGTCCGTCGCAAACGAAATACCAGCTGATACATGCACCAGTTGAACGGCACTGAAAATTTTTAACAAAAATGTAATTAACAATTAATTGTAACAATTTTTGGAATTTCCTTCCTAGAAGTGGCTAATTAATAATTGTGGTGATTATACAGGGTGTCCAGTAAAGAATGGATAACCTTGAAATGTCTTATAGTAGAATTTATGGCCATTCAGAAAAAAAATACAAAACAAAATATATCATAAGTAGTACTCAAGAAAAGTTTTTTTAAGAAATGTCTAATTTTTTTACCTTATTTTACTTTCTCAAATACTATGACCAGAAATGAATGAACTTCATCGTTTTTTTGGTGTTTTGTTATAATAAACTAACTATGATGATAGATACATAGTACATAATGTGACTAGCTACAGCACATTTCTTTTTTTTTAATACACAAATTATATATAATATATATCCTGTATACTTACTTGGAATGTACCCGGCAGACATCCTCGATTACGCGCCGAGCACGCAGACGTTGAATTAGTTCGGTACGTGCAATCGCATCTCTTGTTCAAGCATCTTGTATTCGGATCAACAAGCTGACATTGACTGTCCGACAGACAGTACATGCCCAATGACGCTGGCCCTGGATCAGGTGTTGATACTATATCAGCTCGGATACGATTTTTCTCTGAAATATTTTATTTATATTTTCAGTATTTATTATTATATTTCGAAATTAATCCCTAAGTATTGATTTCTTTGTACTGAAAAGGGATCAAAACATTCTGTTGAAAAATTTTTAATGGTCTTTTGAATTACTATGTATATTCCCGCCAATGACATTTGGATTAATCATTTATGTACACTTTTTTCTTACCTTTTAATGAGGATTTCTTCTGACTTTTATTAGTTTTACTAGTATTTTGATCCTTGACTCCCCCTTTCTTATTTGGTTTTTTGTCTACAGATGGTTGTGTCACCACTCTGTATATAGGTTGATCGTTTGCATGTAAATTAGCCGTCATTTCGTCTACACCTATTAGCTCATTTGATTCTTCATCCTTTCTTATTGAAACTGGATGTCTTTTACTAGGTTCCACTGTCGGGACTTTCATGACTGCTTGCATCAATGGACTATCTTCTTGCGTGCTTAGAACTTCATTGTTACTTGTGAACATGGGTAAATTACTTGGCTTGATTTCATCCGAATCTGAGATATTAGGATTACCAAATAAACTTTCAGCGCTAGGACTATTCGGCGATTTGGATGATTTATTCGACAATTCAATAGTAGAGGGCGATGCCATTGTAATATCAGTTTTAGAAGCGCCTTGTTCAAGAATCACTGCCTCAGTAGCAAAGACTGTTCCCTTTTGAGCTAAGCACTTTTCTCCGTTTTGTTTGAAGTTCGTGTTACAAGCGCATCTTCCAAATAAATTTGGTATTACAAATTCGCAGTGACTTTCTTTCTCCCATAATCGACAGTGTTCGTTGCTGTAGCATACGTGTCCCGGTGGAGCAGCTAAGAATTAATATTTAATTTTAGAAAGCATTTTCATATGATCAAGCGGAAGAAAGTTTGAGATAACATAACTTATATTCTAAGAGCTAGCAACGTTTTTGAACAAGCATTTCAGGTAGGCTAGTTTTTAGATATGCTATCTCTCACACTCCCCTGGACGTCCTACGGGCTATCTGGCTGCCGGTAGTGGTTGCGTTCATTAGTGCGCATCGTACTTGTGGAGGTAAAAAATTAATATATCAAATCATTTTAAGAAGGTTTTTTTTATTATTATTATTTTTATTGAACTATTCACAACATAAATTGATTATTGCCAGGTATTTTTATTGTTGTTTAAACGGTGCCAAGCGGCAATTTTGAATTAAAATTTTTTTTTTTTCAAACTATTTTAGTATAGCTGAAATTTTAATAGCATGTTATTTAACTATCTAAAAGCTCAGAATTAATTTGCCAGGAAAAAAATCGGTTGTTAAACTTTTGCCAGATCGAAATAAAGTGTAAAGAGATGTAGTATCATTTAAGCTCGGTCTAGAAAATTAAGCGTCTAATAAATGATGGAAGAAGGATTAAAAACTATTGAATTTATTTATAGATGAATACGGTATAAAAATAATACTTTTTTGTTGCACAAAATTGAGATAATGATCAATGTTAAGTTTGAAAAAGCGCTCTGGCTACCGAAAGACTAACCGCTTCACGTATGATTTCTAAAACCCTATCGTATAATTTTGAAAAAAAGTTCCGTAATTTTGATCCATCAAGTCTACCACCGAGTAAAGCTGAGTTATATCAACACTTACTACGAGTTCGTTATGTCACAACGTTTTGGAGAAATGCTTATTTAAAATACCCAACATCTCTATCACTTCAAGCTTCTGGCTGGACCATTAATGATGATAAATATGATTTTATCTGGTTTGTTGGGGAGCAATTAAAAACATTAGTTGCCGATATTAATATTAAAGGTAAAAATTTGAACTAAAATACAAAAAAAAATATTTCTCGAAATATATTAAAATTTTTGATTCTATTACAGATAACAGCTTATTACAAAATGATAATAATTTTAAGGACGATGATGACAATGGAAATGACAGCAGTGATGAAGATGATGATCTTTTTCAAACTTAACATTGATCATTATCTCAATTTTGTGCAACAATAAAGTATTATTTTTATACCGTATTCATCTATAAATAAATTCAATAGTTTTTAATCCTTCTTCCATCATTTATTAGACGCTTAATTTTCTAGACCGAGCTTAAATGATACTACATCTCTTTACACTTTATTTCGATCTGGCAAAAGTTTAACAACCGATTTTTTTCCTGGCAAATTAATTCTGAGCTTTTAGATAGTTAAATAACATGCTATTAAAATTTCAGCTATACTAAAATAGTTTGAAAAAAAAAAATTTTAATTCAAAATTGCCGCTTGGCACCGTTTAAACAACAATAAAAATACCTGGCAATAATCAATTTATGTTGTGAATAGTTCAATAAAAATAATAATAATAAAAAAAACCTTCTTAAAATGATTTGATATATTAATTTTTTACCTCCACAAGTACGATGCGCACTAATGAACGCAACCACTACCGGCAGCCAGATAGCCCGTAGGACGTCCAGGGGAGTGTGAGAGATAGCATATCTAAAAACTAGCCTACCTGAAATGCTTGTTTTTTTGACGTTGCTAGCTCTCGTACCATTAGACGGTTATCTATTCTTAAAACTAATAACAAAATAAAATTTGCTAAATATAGCTCTAAGAGGAACATTGCCTTAGCAGTGATATAAATGCAGTAATAAACTTATGAGCCATGAAATAATTAGCGTAAAGTTGGTGATCTAGACCGAGGTTGGCAATTTTCCTGACATTGACTAAATAGCTCGTTATTGCATGCACTAATAACTCACTGTCCGGAAATTTCTTCTTAATATCAGTTATTAATCATTATTGAAAAACAAACGTTCCAATTACTATCGAATTAAAAGGCAATATAAGTGAGATAAAAAAGTTGTAAGTATAAAAATAACGGACACATGTCACGTAATTTGCGTAATAAATTATGGAGGTAGTTAATGTTAACTGCTGATGAGAATATTTATTGTACATTAATATGTATCCTATGTCTTTATTTATAATTACTTAGCAATTATAAATAAAGATACGAATTACTTTCCTGCTCGTCTAATAGCTGTGGATTACAAACGACGTTCAATTATACATAATATCGGAAGGTTTTTGTGGTAATTTAACAAGATTTCCGCGGACCACATTGTGGTTGTAAATATAATGCTTCGAAGGTGCCATATTGATCGAGAAATCAATCATATTTTTATTATATTTATTATAGGCAATAACTATTCTATCACATTAGATCAATGAAAAGTGATTGACGAAATTGGATAAAATTATTATTAAATTACCTACCATCTCCCAGTACCACTAGGCTACACTACATTAATATCTGGACTTTCATCTGTCCGTGTTATGGAATTACACGGTGACTTATCTGTTTCTAAAGCGTTAACTTACTATGCGTGAAGTCATTGATTCGGAAAGTTCAGTTTTCTCGTTGAAAGCGAACGTTCTTTAGAATTGGATCATTATGGGATCATACCTGCTAGTTACTGTTTATTGATTTGACATCTAACTAAATTTAACTTATACATAAATATCTTCAGTGCAATATGAAGTCAAAGGAAAGTGATGATGTTAGCCTAAATTTAAAGTTTTACTTACGAGACAAACAAGTATGCTTTCTGAATTGTAAATGTCCGTCGGAACATCGACAGAGGCCGTCCAAGCAGGCGCTGTACGCTACCTTTAGGGTACATTGTTCCGATACTATACATTCCGATCCCAGAAGTGTTGCTGAAACAAAAGAGATAATTTTATAGGAATCCAATAAAAAAGGGGGTAGTTTGAAAAAAAATACTATTGACGTTTATCGTTACTATTTTAATTTAACAATTTCATTTTATTTTTGATTTTATTCAAACATAACTGATTAGATACAGCTATCACTAAAATAAAAGGCTTTAATTTCAATTAGAGACATACTATATCATAAATATTCAAACTAATTGTAGAGAACAAAATAAAGTAATGTCATTGTTGCATACTAGTAGTGAAATGAAATATTCATAGATTTTAAAATTTATAAGTAAAGCTCTCCCACATTCGGCATTTAACTTTAATTTTTTTTTAGTTACCCCATGTATACTAGTAGTACTAAGTAATAACAACTTGTAATCATTAAAAAATATTAAGGTTCATAAATAATACGTAGTGTCGTAATGAACATGATAACATCAACAAATGCTATTTCTTTACATAATTATCGTAACAAGTATGTAGGTATCGTTTTCATTGCTTCCATTCCATATTAATTATTTACAAGTGACGCGCCGCCTTATATTTTAGAGGCAAAAAATATATCGAATAATGTTTTTTCTTATATTTGACTTGTTATAAAATTATTAAAATTGTATGAAACACAATACAAGGAATGTAATAAAAGGATGTAAAAAGCTGTTGGTTTGTTTGTGTTACTGTGTAATTTGTCATATTTGTAATAAAGAGAAGATATTTTAAAGTAACCTATGCCAATAAACTGTTAATAACCATTTTATAAATTCGGCGAAAAATATCACCTTAATTGGCTATACTGTGCTATTTTCATGTCATGTGCAGTTATAACGTCCATCAAAGTACTCATACAGATATCTACTTTCCATTAAAATTTCCTTTCACGTAGTGCTAGACAGTCAAGCACCTAAAAAAATAAACACTAGCGCCGAAGGCTGGGCGAGAACTGTCAGTCAGGAGCGAATGAATGAAGGTGGAGAGTAAAAATTGAATGACGAGTTCATGACCCCATACGCGACCCTATTTAGAGTAAAGTTAGCCGTGTCTTTGAGCACGCGAGTGATGCCAATAGATATTCATGCATGTTTGTGATTAAAAAGCATATAATTAAAATCAAATATTACCAATAAACTAACAATAAACACTGAACAGACACAATTATTTCAAGGAAGTTATATTTTTTTCATTTACCCACCAGTGTCCGCATGTGTCAAGGTGATTTAATTTATAGAATTCGGAAAACATTTTTTTAATGTATCAACATCATATAGTTAATAGAGTGTATTTATAATTTCCGCACGTGTTAATGTACACTTTCAAACGATTAACAACAATGTTAATGTCACACATAAATAATGCCGGCGGAATTCTGAACGTATCTAGATAAATTACTGTACAAATTATATTGTTTGATTAATGCGTAATAACATAGCTCGGCAGTACCAATTATATTGTCATTTTTTATAATAAGTTGTAATTATTATAATTTTTCAGTAATTCACGTAAAGGAACCGTCAGACATTCTTTTACTATCTATAGTAAACTTTTTATTTATGATTAAGTGAGGCACGTAAAGTGCTCTTTGTGGTTGTGATGTTCTTATTTCACTTGTTAAAATTAATGACAGTTTGTATGAATCCTAGAGAGCACAAAAAATGAGTAATTTAATTTCGTGGTCACATTATTTGTAAAACTTAAGATACAAAAACAAGACGTGATTTGGTCGTTCACAATTTGAAAACCGTGAAACGCTAATTCGAGCGGCTCGTTATTTCCAGTCATGAAATTAATCTCTAACCCTTGTTTTTTGAATGCCTACTTAGCACTACTGACCGATTTAATACAATTGATAATGTAACCTAAGTTAATTTTATAATGAATGTATTTCACAGGTCAATTATAATTTGATTAGCTTTAGCCTTACTCATTAGGTTATAATTATGAAGGTAAAATAAAGTACCTGTCCAACTTTATTTCAGTTATGGAAATATGTGTTTCTTTTGTAAGATTGTAAAACTTTTGATTTAAGATATTTATAACTGTGACTATATACTTAATTATTTTGTATGTCTCTAAATGTGCTTTTTCAAAAAGACCGAGTCCAATTATCTAATTGATTGGTCTTAGTAAAGAACGTAAGGATGTAGAACTAGCGATAGAAAATAAAACATTATGTTCAGTGTTATTTTATAGCTTTAAATTTTATAGACCGTCTTTATTGCTACATTCTCGTAATACACCGTTATGGAAGTTATAGATCACACAGAGATACGCCATATTACTGGGTATTTATACAATCAACAAGAAAATATAAACAAAAAAGTTAAAAAGGGTAAACAACTTTAAAAAAGACTTACTGAATGCATAGAAATACAAAGAATACTTACTTTAGTCATTGCTTTTTTCTATTTCTATATTTATTGATCGTTACAACGTTTAAAATACCTAAGATATACATAGTTTATTAGAAGACCTGGCGAACTTCGTATCGCCCTATAATCAAGAAATATCTATTACGTTTTTTTATTTATATTTTTGGAGTAAGCCATAAATCTCCGTGTTTTGAAGTGCGACAGAATGATTGACATACTAGTTAGTTGTCAAATCTAATGTCAAAAAAACCGTTTGTATGGGAGATAGAAAAGGGCTGTTTTTATGGTTTTCCCAGTGATGAATAAATTTTTTTCAGCTTTTATACCTTCCCTGAACCTCCACAAACATTTCAAGACTAACATGAGATAAATCCGTTTAGCCGTTCTCGAGTTTTAGTGAGACTAAAGGACAGCAATTCATTTTTAAAACAATCCTAACAATTAACAATATACCTAATATAAATAGTTATATTTATGATAAAATGAAGTTTTATATTAAAATATAATTTTAAAACTTTTATTATTTTCACGATCTACTTTTAAATTGGTATTTTTTTAACTTGTAACACTTTTCCCTGTTTGACTCTAAAATAAATAAGTTCCATTAAAATTGAGGACAAATTGCTAATATTGATTCAGTTGTATTTTTGCTAACATTTTAAGACGTTAAATTAATTTGATTATATTATAGGTTAGTCAATTACTATAAGGTATAATTATAACATTTACTTGGAATGGTTATCTATTCTCAAAGAGGGTGATGACAGGCAGGTGGCCGGTCGTAAAAACAATTAGCCAAAACTGTTCACACCATGTAAGGCAGACCCTGGCTAAAGCTGGGAAATTGCCAGGTAGAAGAGACTTGAAATGGTTAATTAAAAAATCCTAGTTAAAAAAGAAAAATCATAATGGCAATTGAATTTATTGGTCATTTGGATGAGAGTTTTTTAAATGAAGTTTCGGAGATTAGCGCTTTCAAACAAACAAACAAACTCTTCAGCTTTATAATATTAGTATAGATTTTAATCCAATTACTTTCAGGTTTTCATCGCGACTTCTAATCAGATTTAAGATGTTAATGAAAACATTTCAGTGTTTACCAAATGCCATATAAAATTTCATATTATATTAAGAAATTATTAACCCAATTCAGTTTTTAATTGTATAATGGTCATAAAATTAAGAGTACAAGTACCGATCAAAATCGTTTTACTTTGAATTTTTAAATGCCTACCGAAGTCATAGAATATGTTGCTAATCATCAAAGTTAAATTAATAAGAAATTTTAACTACTACTGTCAGTAATATAAGTTCAAAAGAAAATCGTGTCTAACTTGGAATAATCATGTCCAGTTATAGTTGGATTGCTAGAAATTATTTCTTATAAACAAAACATATTGTCAACTGGTTGCCTATGTGGGTTAATTGACTAGGAATACTGTAATACTTGTCACATATGACCCATACCGTGACCGAGAAATAAAAGGATTGATAGAAACATGTACACTTTATACCACTTTATGCCATAGACATTAATGTGAAAGTTTAATAGTTTGGATCATTCGATTTTATATTCAATCTTGAGCTGGGTTAAATGACGCTGTAGTTATCAGTGATTACCCTATTATATATAATCATTTCATATTCACATAAAAGATGTGACCATACCGATTTGAAACTTATTCTAAGAATGAATCTTATGTTTTAATAACCTGGAGATGTTTTGTGTAAAATTTTACCAAATCTATCTATATCTTCTTGGGAGGAGACAAAAACTTAGAAATTAAATATATTAATTATTAAAAAAAATACTTCTTTGACTTCAATTCAAAATAATATTAAGAAGTTCGGGGTGATATTAAAATATATTTGATCTACTGGTATGCACATTTAATTTTAAAATGTACTTTTATACAATTCTTACTTGGGTTTGAAGTTTCATCTACCTGTGTACATATAAAAATGTTTCTAATTGTTGGTTTATTTTATTTACCTAATATACATTTAGGAAATTAATATCACTGTGATAAGTTTAAGTAATCTTCTTCCCATCTTTTTAAATTTACTGTTTACACTTAAAGGCTCTTGATGTAGGTACAAAATAAATTGATAATATGACCCCAAGTTTTAATACAGATTTATTGTCGTACTCCATTCAATGGCTTACAAGAGAATTATTATCTTGTCTGGCAATTGATATTTGTGTCTTATAGAAATAAGCATCTAGTTATATTCACTAAACGGTTCTTATAAAATCCGATATATCTTTATCTAAATGATTAAAACAATTTTATTATGGTAATAAAATATTATGCTTGTCGTAATTTCTCGTCTATGAAGTCTGTCAAGTTCATTAGCACAAGGATCATGTCCACTTGTGTTACGACCACACAGAACAAAGGTCATTTGAGAAATATGTGATAACTACTTGATTAGAGCTCGCTTGATATAAAATCCTACTTGGAAATAATATATGATTTTATAACAGTAAAAACAAGTGATGTAAATCTTGTTGATCAATAAATTAGCTTTAAATTTACATTAAATACGTAACAGGGAAATCGAATTTCGAATATGTAGGATTAAATGTTGTAAATAAAACATGACCGAAATAATTTTACTAAAAAACAAATATATATATATATAAATATATAGGCAGAATATTTAAGATTTTAGTCGTTAAAACTTAAAAAAAAATGATGTCTACAAATTCGATCGTAATTTATGAAGCAACTCGTAAACACAGACAAAAAATTAAGAAATATACATTTTGGCATTCGTTTAATCTGTGACATTTTTCTTTAAAAAATATATATTGAAGGAAGTGTCGTTGTGCAATTGTTTTATATGCAGAAATTACGACCTACGCTTGACAGGAGATTACTAACAGTCGGCTCGACCTAGCTTCCACCGGATACCTGTCTAGGTCCTGTCTGGCTCAGCTTATTATACACTAGATTAATAAGTTCTATTTTATTACCTAGCCGTAAATATGACCGTTATATTACGTTATATAAATTCTAAACCAAAACCCTTTGGATGTATATAAAGATTAACTTGAACTTCAAATAAAATACTTGAGCTATTTTTATACAATTTAATTGCCAGAACAACAATGAAATATAAAGCCTGAGAAGAATTAAATTTAATCAAAATGCAAATTGTATCAAATTGACTTCATAATGTTTTTGTTATTACAATATTTTTATAAGCAAAACTATTAGTACGCATAGTTTCTCTACATATTTGTCAGATACACTTTTCAAAAATAAGTATATTTTTTCGTTACATTTATGTCTCGAAAAAACAAAGGCTTTTTTATCAGTTTCCTTTATTCCTATGATCTGAATTTTTAACAATAGTCAAATACCAAAGTAAGAAATACCATTCTAAATGTGTGCTATGTAAATTTTCCTTTTTGGTCTTAAAAGAAAGTGGAATCTGCGTGGGAAGAACAATAAAAAATAACATTGTCCTCATTATCTTATTAAGGGCCTGGGTCATTGACCGAGACTCAAACTCTTTAGAATAGAAAACCTTTAACTTTGGTAAACAAAAAAAAAATATTTAATTCATTTAAATTTCGCTCATCAAAATTCTATTTCGTATAATTAATAAACAATATTATTAATTAATTATAATAAAAAAGTGTTAAATGGGTATTGGGTATATTTTTGAAGCATCATAATATTAATCAATAACAAGTATCGGTCTCTTAGAACTTACATACTATATTATTATTGAAAATAACAAAACAGAAATTGTAATATTAAAATTGTTTCATATGAAATTATTTGTGTCGAGTGATCTCGAAATCGCAAACAACAGATTGCATACAAAATTGTATACAATTATAGTTAATGATACTTACATTCGAGACAAGTAGAGTTATCAACCTGTGCATAGTACGGCTGACACGCGCAAACGCCCCTAGAGCAATGCGCATGTGTTACTCTGCACTCAACATTGGAGCGGCAACTGGATCCCAAAGAAAACGCTCTCACACTCAACTGTAATAAAAAATATTGTTATATTATTTACATAATATATTTCTCTTTATGTATATTAACTAATTTCGACTCTTCTTTTTAACAGTCACCTCACAAATTTTTGGCATAGCATCTGTTCTTGACTATCTAAATAATCATAGTTTTCTTTTAGGTTTGAAAAGTCATACGTTAAAAACATGAAACTATAAATTGCGTAAGATTAAGCGTATTATATTTTCTTATACGAAATGAAAGAAGACTAAAAAATATTTAGATATTTGGAAAATAAAAAAGTGTGTAGCATATACATTTTATATTCCGTACTAAAATATTCCTAATAATCCCCATTTACAATATGGATATTAATTAATTATCAACTGTATATGTTTTCTATTCACAATTTAAACGTGCAATTTTATCGAGACACACATAATAGCCGCTATAAAAATCTATGGTGTGCAACACACCAACAAATAGTCGGTCATATAGCAAATCGTAAAAGTTTCCCGAGATTAACAGGGGAAGGTAGTAGGTACCCCGGGCTGAATGGCTGGCAATAATGAAGAGGCATTAATCGAGGTGATGAGCGACGTCTCTATAAATAGATTTTCTCGGAATGATAGCTTTATTGTGACTGAATGTAAAATAAAATATCACTGTCTTCTCTATACAAATATGAATGTCTTTTATAACGTTTATTCAGAATATTACTACCCAAAGAATTTCTATGTTATGCATATAATCATTTTATTATAACGTCATCGTTATCTGCTGTTTGATAACATCCTTATTTATGAAAATATTAAACATAACATAAACCAAAACAAACAGTGTGACTGTAATGCTATTTATTTTGAGTGTAATATACTTTCATTCTAAAATCGTCTGAAATTTTATGCCCAATTTCGTTAAACTAGAGATTCTTTGTAATAAATATCTATCGAATTTACAAGAGAGAGTCTTATGGTAATGTATGTATGTATGTTTATATTTTGAATATTATGTCATAGTCGTAAATTGCTGCTGTAAATTGTTAGTCAACGTTTCTTCGAGTATATAAGGATATCCGCTAGACCCACGCCCGTTATACATCATATACAGTCCAAATGTTTATTTTGGGTTTGAATAATATTGAACATTAAATTTTATTTGACTAAAAATAATTTATACGTCAGCGATAAACATTCAAAGGGAACGATCTAAATAATTGTAAATATATATTCAATATAAGATATGGTTCCTCTGAATTTTTTTCCCCTAAAATTGAATTTAAGGAGAACGGCTCAGGAACGTTAGGTCTATAAGTTATTCAAGCTCCGGAAACATGAAATTATTCAGAAAGGAAGAGGGGTCGACACGTTATGTTGCTTTATAATTTACGAGTAAGTTCCTTTTGTAACATATCAGTCAAAAAAATGTTACCCTGAATAAATAACGGGGTAAAGTGCTGAATAACAAATACATGATCGTCCTTTGTCATATAAACTATATGTAAATCATGTTGACAAAAATAAAAATAAAATTTATTAAAATAGATTTCGTGATAAAAATCAATTGATTGTATCAAAATCTTATTTATTCATCTGTTTCTAATGTAACGTAGTACAATATTAATTGAATACTAAAACGATTAACAAATAGAACAACGCTTCTAGGGTTTTTAATAATCAGAAAATTATCATTAAATACATATTTGATATACTACTTCATTATTATTTGATTAAAACGTATAGATACCTACTCGAGTCTCAACTTAGTAACATAAGTATGTCTTAACTTTAATAAGAAATTGAGGTATAAGTGATGGTCTACATACTTTTTTTATAAAGGCAGATAATCATAAACTATACTTAACTAAAGATTAGAATGCGGATTACCAAAGGTATGGGAACGTTATTCTGAAACAGTTAGCTGTGTAGGAAAAGGATGTTGGATAGAACACGTTTTTTTTTATCTTGAATAAAAATATATCTAAAACTATTATTTTGCAGCTAACGTCAAGAAGTAGGTGATGTAAATATTTTTTGCAAAACTGAAGTCAACTTCATTACGATTGCATTCGTTTTAGCTAGAAGTTAGTTCGAAAACAGGAGTTTAATTTGTTTCAAGCTGTACTTATAGAAACTAAATGTAACCTTATGCAGTTCGCGTTTGAGACTTTAGAATTCATTTCTAAGACGGAATACTTGAAATATACATTTTATATAAAATTATTTTATAATGGGAATTCCAGCAACGAGGCTGAATTCAACGAAAACTTAACTGTATATAAGTCTTGAGAAAGTCTCCCTGTTATATTCTATTCATACATGACGCAAACGGTAATATGCTGTAATAAATTACTTTGTAAGATATGCATACAATACGCACATAAAAAAAATAGGAAAAACATGCAAAGTTAGACTAATACTTGGTTATTGTAATGGAACATGCCTCCGTTATAATTTGAGTTCGACGATGTCCATCGACTGTGACTATCAAAACAAAAGCGAATTTAATAGAGAACATTAATAAGCAATTCAAATGTACTATAGCTAGTTATTCTAATGTACCTAAGTTCTTAGTTTAAGCTAAAATTATCTGTTAAATACAATTAAGTTCTTATATAATGTAATGGCATGAAACTTCTTATAAAATAGATAGATACAATATGATGCTCTTGAATCACCTTGACTTTGAAATGTAAATCACGTCTCAGTACATTAACTTTTATATCTTCAACATATAAAAACAAGAAAAATTAAATAAAAATTGTATAAGTAATGCCACGGTTTGCAAGACGATTTACTTTCAACGTTCCTTTGATTTTAATTAATGAAAACGGTGGCATCTGTCTCAGTGGTAATTAGTATATCCAAATTTGCACTGCAACATTTTGAGAAAGTTATCTTCTACAATTCCACTTAAATACTTAACGTGATCTGGATTACATATATAGTTGATAAATATTTTAATTGCGAATAAACGAAAGAGTCCTATAAATTTGTTCGACAAATAAAGCTGAGAATTCGAAAAATTTTTGATAACGAAACGCTGTTGCTTGACGAAATTAAAAATTTTACTAAATTATTTATTACTTTATAAAAAAAAATTAATAAAAAAATCTTAATTAACTAGTGATTTCTCTTTGTAGCAATGACTAAGATTATTTATCTTGAATAGACACAATAAAATAAGTAGATATTAAAACAAAAAATCGTCTAGACCATTGGCTTTATACACATATTTTAGTAAAGCCATAATAGCATATTGGAAATCAGAACTGTATCAATATTCGTTGCAGGTACAAAATAATTGTACTATTTATCTGATAAATGTTTAACTTTATCAAAATTTTTTTATAGTATTGAATAATATTACTCATTGAAAATTGCTTTTAATAATTCTAATTAAATATTAAATTAAAGTTTCCCTTCAGATAATCTTAAATTTCTCTTTCCGATGCTACAAGATGTAAGAAAATCATTTATCGGCGTTTCATCTCTATAACAATGTATAAATAATCTTCTATCGTACATTGTTACAACTTAACACCTCGGATATTCATATGCAGTGTTGGCCAATTAAAATTTAAGAGCCATTCTCGATAAGAGTGTTCAAATATTTTACTAAGCATACAATACGCATTTTCTTCGCCCGTATTGTAAATTGAATTCTATACAAAAGACTTAGAGTTTATATTTTTATGACCTAAATAACCTGTTGCTCCGCGACCGGAAATCAACATGCGTGCGAACGCTGAGAGGTTCAATAATGAAGCAAGCATATAGCGTACTCGTTCGTGTCCGTGACTTCTAACAATGCACTTTTTTCTCAATGTCATTTCTAATTGTGATAGCTTTAAGCTGGTAATTTTATAAGCTGTTTTTTATATATAAAAAATGTGGCCATACCTAACGAAATAACCTGTTTTTCTACAGAAGTGTAGGCGTTTACTAAGGAAAATTTCATAAGTTTTTTGTAACCGTAAATATTCAAATAAGATATTTAATTAAAATATTAGATGTGAAAAATGATTTATGTGACTCAGTTTATTTGATAGCGTAAACATATCAGGCCTTATAAGTTTGTTTGTGTTTATTATAAATCACAATTATTCATGTTTTCTTGTTAGAAACATAAATAGGGATGTCACATAACGTAAAATTTAAATGTTTATTCGCATGTTAACAATGCAGTTGGAATTTAACATCGCTTGTGGGCGCGTCGTTAGATTGCATAAATTAATATAAATTCAACGATCCCGTATTAAATATACTTAATATATTAAAACATAATAAATTACTAAGAAAATAATATATTCACGCAAAAAAGCCGATATTGCTTAAAACAGTATTATTAATATGCAAGATCTAGAAGAAAATTTATAAATTGCTAAAAAATATCGAAGAATTCTGTATGTAATATTAAGAATGTTTACGTGTTCGATGTTTCGGTTTGACAGATGTTTTTTTTTTTTTATTTCCATTTAAGAATGTTTTAAAAGTTGCGTCGCTCACGACTCGCATACTAGTTCCACGGACTTGCAATGAATTATTATGAATGGTCGTTGACCGCACGTTTGCATTAACCTTTACACGATTTAAACCAAATATATCTATCTATATTACTTACTTCATCATTTATAAAATCAAAAAGATCCGCTTTATTGAACTATTTTTGTAATATATAATATGTATGTTATCTATTTAATTTAATAGATTGTAATACGATAATATTAATAGGTAGCTGGTAGGTATGTTTGGAATCAATTTCGTTATCAATAAAGGATCTGATGATGGATCCGTGGTTATATGAGATAGTGTTATAAATTTCTGCAAATATGTAAAGCTAACGTAATTATAAAGATTTATATATACGAATATGACGAATATAACACTAGTTTCGTATGGGTTATTTATTATTTATATATTACAACAAAGAGGTTTTCATATTTAATATATCAATAAATTTCTAGATATAAAAGAGATAGTATAATATAATAATTTACAAGTAATAAAAAACAAAATATTACAAGTCGATCTGATTTTGTTTCTTATTAAAGTTAATACAAAAAGTAATCGTATCTATTCCCTATTTATATCTAAATGAAAACCTAGTATCAGATAAACATGTTTTTATTAGAGAGCACAATAACAACGTAATTCGTGACACAGCAGTTCTGACGCAGCATTTAGTATTGTTACCGAATTTGGTGCGAACTTTTGCGTTTACTGTGTCAAAGTTCGTGGTCACCGTTAGATGGCCAGACTAACAAGTTAATTTATTAATAGATACGCATCAAGTTCACAATATTATTTCACATGATTTAAAACGCAGCTTTCATAATTATATTTGTCTAACTGACAAGTAATGGAAGAATGAAAAACAAGCTCAATAAAAAGGGCATTCTTTAAAAAAATCTCCTTTCTGTAATTAAATACAAACATTATTTTATTTTCTAAGGAGAGATAGTCTAAAGGTTTGTCATTGCTATGAAGATACATCTATGTTTGATTTCTGAAAGAAAATATTCCCACAGTATTAACAAATTATGAACTAAAGAATGTTTTGTTACTAGTTATATAGTTATATATATAGTTGATATAGTATCTGTTCGTTTCATTTATCTCTTATAGAACGATTTCTATTTCTATCATTTGTCGTGATTAACTTTTTCTTTTTTATAATAAGGTTCATCTCGTCACAACTATCCGGCCCGTGCTGTGAAAATTATGGCAACTTTCTCATTTCATGATAACAACATAATAGATTGTGAAATCAATGAATACTAGAAATCAGCGATGCCTTATTATTTTTTTGTAATACAATCTTGTTATTTTTAGCTGGCAAGCATAAAGCTCTTTTTTATTTATTAAAAAAAAAACAATCGAGATATTGCGAATTTTTACTCAGTAAAAAGAAAATAAAAAGACATAATGGTAGAATATTCAAAAAGAAAACTAATGATGTACATAATTTTTTGTCATTACACTTGTAAACTGTATTCTAAATTTAAATCAAAATGGCAACTGATATTTTTTTTTTTTAATATTTGACTCATTTTTTATCACAGATATTAAATTAAAAATGCGTATTGAAATATTATTTACTTAACAACCCTAAGTACCTGTAATCTGTAGGTGGGTTGAAGGTTGAATGTCAAGTTATTATCGTTTCAATATCGCCCCGTCCCTGGGGAGCTCGTCTAGACGACCCGTTCAAACTTATCTAATTTTAAACGTTTGCAAACATAAAAGTGCTGAACGTTTGTTTGCTTTCATTTGAACACGCTTTTTCAAAGGACGCGTAACAATGTTAGATCTCTACCCAATTCACATGCACGATTTTAGGAAAACGTTTATGGGAGTTTACTTTCACTGTGCTATTATTCGAGATTTTTCTATAGCTGAGTCATTTAAGTAAAATCATATCTCCTTTTGAAATTGGCATATTGAATGGATTAAAATTTCAAACTTACGAGTTAAATCCGAATCTTGAAAACTAAAGTAATCGATTTAACTTGACAACCGATTTCAATTTCAACAAGCATCCCAAATACTCAGTGTCGGATCAGGGGACTGAAAGGGTCGTTACCTAAGAGGTAGATGCGTTTTATAGATAGGTATTCAATTCTTATAGAATTTGAACTGGTCAATATTACGATAAAAACATTTGAATAGGGACCGTTTGTCCCCCGCTGAGGAAAACTAATCTTTTTCCCAATACGTACTATGGATTCTATAATTGGGTATTACTGGTTACAACAATGGCTCTTTATTATGAAGTATTAAATAAAAACACTATAGAGGTACTGCAAATATTTTACTAAACTTATTTTTGATCTAAAAAGTATTTATTACCTAAAGTTTTCACTTCGTAACAATGAATAAGAATTGCAATTTACACAAATATTCATTCTTTTATACATGATCACTTTCTTTATAAAATTTAAATAGAAAAAAAAGAAAAGCAATAAAATACAGCTTATTTTCGTACAGAGTTATTTTTTTGTATTAATTGAAACAACATTAAAAGAATTTTATGTTTCTATACAATTTGTCGAGTAAGATTGATTGGTAAATATAATTAATTTCGCAATATCAGAATCATGGTGCGTCACAATTGTCCCTACGAGACAACGCGTGCTTACCATCAGGATTATTTGTTAAGTTATAGAAATTTGTTCGTATTTCGGACAGTGATTTATAAATGGGGTGGGCCACCCTCGCAAGGGGCACCGTCCACCACAAACAACATTGATTTCTGAAATAGAAATGATTTTATAGAAAGATGATAAGGATGTCGCAAGTAAGCGTTAGATGAATCTATATATTTTATAAGCTTAGTAGATTGAACGTGGAAATGAATATCTCTAGAAGAAATTGTTTAAGTGGGTATGTATAAAATTGTTAAGTATTAATAACAATAAATTTTTACGTTATTAACTTCTATAAAAGAATGATAAAGATAATAATACTATTAATTATATAGGGATATTTCTTATACAATACAAAACACTTCCCATTTTACATAGATTAAGAAACTTGAAAGTTCTATTGTAATGCTAATTATTTATTGTTAATTTTTCTGTATAAGCTCTTGTTCTGTCAGTTTTAATTCACTAGCCAAATATCCGTTATACATTAACACCTTCACCTATATATTCCTTTGTGTGGAAAATAACTGTGTTAATTAATAAAAGCCATCCTGGTTAGATCTATTATTTGAGGTAACTGGGTCGCATGTCAGATGTAAAACGGATAAGCTCATAGGTACAGATCGACTCTAATAGTTTTCTGTTTTTTTTTTGCCAGCTGTCTCAATCTATGTTATGCTGACAGCGCCTGTCATTTCTTTAATTGAATTAAATGCCGACAGCAAAAAAAACTTAACCACCAATTATCATTCGCAAAACATTTTGCTAAAATTTTTTGATAACTTAACAAAACTGACAAGTACATGTGGGGCATCATGATATACGTCTAAATCAACTCAATTGAGAACATGATTTTGGCAGTAACCGTTACGACAACTTATTTACATGTAAAAAAAATTAAATAGCGAATAGTTCTTTACGTGCCATATCAAAACGACTGATAATCTGACATTATTTATGATCATTATAAATAAGATTAAATAAATTACCTAGAGTTCCAAAAAAACGAATTCCAATATGTGTTTTTATATAGTAAATTCCTGGAAAAACAGTTCCTTTAAAGAAATGTGTCTAACTACAGTTAAGTGACGGTCAACAATATTTTATTAGGTATGAGTTAGTGTCTACGGTAATTTGTGCCGACATAATAAATCGGACACATTAAGATTCCCGGCACATGTATGGATCGATAGGGCAAACAGGGTCGCAGGCACCACTATTGACGGTACGCAACGGTACAACCATGACCGACCATTTCAACAGCATGCCAGCTTGATTTAATGCATCTAAACTTCAGCTTCTCGCCATAAAGGTGCCTAGATTAACTCAATCGAATAACTTATTGCCTTTGTGCGGCATTTGAACTCTGTAACTGTTCTGAGGTTTTTATATAGGAAACAAAACTATAAAAAACGTTGTGAAACGTTTTTTGTTATTGTATATACCGTCACCACAAAGTGGCTTTACATAATTCAATTATACAATTTGGCGTCGGTTCATATACATGTTGTGTTCATAAGAAAGATATACAATACTAGCTCTGTCAAACAAAAACGAGTGCTTCTGTTAGTGATGGTCTACTTTCCTGGTGTTGTTAAAATAAATAAGTTATGTTAATCTCTTAAGGACGCTAAAATCATCCTGATTTTAGTCTTTAAATGGACACTCATATTAGATTCTACAATATGTTAGTTATATTTAAGAGACAATTACACAATATTGTATATGTTGGAATAATAGAAATTAGGTCATTTTTATAAGATTTCATCGTAAAATAAGTTAACTATCCGCTCAATATTATTTATCAATAAATATTAAATATAAAACGTGTGAGTAATAAATTATTAGGTCAGTGGGTATAGATGATATCGTTATTGAATACAATTCGCGTTTAAGTCAATGGGCAATAAAATACTTCGTATCTTCATGGATGTAGAAACGAAACAAGTTAAATCAGGTAAGATAACAGTGCAGCTAATTCGAAGTAAGCCGTGACATTGACAGCTGCTATTGTGCTGATAAAATTCGCATTATTGCTCTCAATACTTTTTTTATTTATCAAACAAATGGAGTCGCAAGTTCATTGTGCCCGGATCATCTGACATATCTGTAAAAGGATTCAAGAACTTACTATAGTCTATAGTATGCCGTTAACTATGCAGGATATTTATGGTTACAAGCTCCTACTTATACTTTTTGTCCAGATTTTTATTTAAAAATATGTTAATATAACTTGTTTTTAACAAATACTGTTTCTTGATACATTAGCGTAGAAGTCATCTGCAGCCAAAGTTTCAAATATTTGTATTTTATGTCTCATTGTTGATTTTAAATGTAGGCACAATTGTATTTAATAAAAATAAAATCGTTAAGGGTGTTTATAAGCTTAACGATAATTCCAAATTCTATTTATAAAATCATTTTTAACGATCTTTAGATCGCACAGTTAGTTAAGTTGAACAAAAACAGTGTTATTTTTTATTATATTAATAATAAATATAAAACTCAAGGTGCAATTTACAATTACAGTTACTTTTATAATTATAAACATTAAATAATCTTATTTTAACGTTTTAAGAGAGAGCGACACGATTTTCCGTATCGCTCGAACTGGGGCAACTTAACTTTAATTCAAATTTTATGTAAATAACATAAAATCAAGATCTATTATAGATTAGAACATATAATCAGAAGGAAGTAAAATTTATGTATTTTATTAGGTATTAAGTTAAGACCCATATGAAATTATGGTATATTTACATTACCCATAAAAAGTTTATATCAAAAGCTAGTTACGACCATGCAACCGTAAACATGCGAGTAAGTCACGCAGATGTAAAGCTTTTATGTCAAAAATATATGAATTACGATAATTCCAATAGCTATCAGCTGACTGTCACGGTATATTGATTAAAAGTATCACACACGAACATTAAAACTGGAGCAAAAAGAATCGATCGGTAATATTTCTTATAGATCATTACAGATAGTACTGTACGAAGATGTCTTAATATTTTTTAAACAACTTAAATGATCCACTTGTTACTGTCAATTATTGTTAGAGATACCGACAATGTAATAGACACTATCACTATCGCTTTAATCGTAATTGGTTACCGCTTGAAAAAACCAATTTAATATAGAAAAAAAAGACGTTTCATCCGCCGATGTGTATCTTCTATTATGCAAGGTAATTGGTTTAGGTCATTGACATTCGTCTCTTAAGAATGCAAATTTAGGCCTAAAACTAGTATTTAATAAATAGTAAAAAAATATAGTATTTTCCCTTTCTTTTATTTCTTTTAATGAATTTGCTTTTAGTAAAAAATATGTACGTACAAGCAGAAAAGGTATTTCAATGCTTATTCCCTACTTATATTTCACCGGTAAAATATCACGAAAACCCTAGTGTTTACAAAGGAGCTGAAGATGTTTATAAGACAATCCTTTTAAATAAAGTGTATTAGCTTTAGTAATGGATGTTTCTTGGTAAATGTGCATGCAGTAAACACTTGCGTGTTAAATAATTATAGGGCAATAGTGAAAATAATACGTCTAGCTGCAGCATAACGACAATTGTGAGGTTACATTGTAACATAATTAGATAGTCGTGGATGTAAATTAGCAATTTGCATGCCAATAAAATTTACCTACATCTAAAGAGAGTCAATAACCGAAAATATTAAAATACCATATAAATAATAAGAAAAAGTAAATAAATCGATAAATCTTTACTTTAATACTTAAAGAAGATGTAGAAGATATGATAACATCAAAGGGGATCGCAATAAAAACTAAGCGCGTAGGTAATTGAACACCCTCCAACATTCCCTGATTGCACGCTTGATTCCCACGACTCCGGATCATCCCACTGGCTCGCTTCTTATGTAACTTTAATCAAAATTCCGTAAACTAGCACAGCTATTAAATCTGTAATGACATACTAGATAATATAATTATCGGACCGACTTGACGCTAGGCTGTGGTTAGGGGCGCGCAGTGAGTGTAGTTTAGAGCGAAACGGAGTAAAGTAGACCCTAAATAAATACTACATATACATCTTAGTGAAACTCATGAAACATTTTTAAAATAAAATTTTCACTAACAATGTTATGATTAACAAAAATGAATTTTTTGAAACCGAAAGAAGATTTTTTAAAAAACAACAAAAAGAACGAACAATACAGTTTATCCGAGAGCCCTAAATGTACGTTTGAAGTAACTCCTTGAGCGAGCTCGTGCTCGAGGATTCCACCAGTAATCTTACGGTTATGAACAGGAATCATGTAAAGCAGAGCTAGTAATTGGGTGCACCCGAGTGGCGCAGGTAATTGATCTTAGTCTAGCGGTTCTCAAGCTATACGCCCTATGATATGCATGGATTACAGCCAGAACTGTTTAGACTTTGGAACTATTACGAAGCTGATACTTATAATAAATACAGTTAGTGTGCGTACCTACGGCGTTGTAGCTAAACATTTGGACGTAAACATATGTAAGCATAATCTTACCGGTTGTTATGTCAGGTGAAGTAAGCTCGCACAATAATTTTATTCAAAAGGCTACGTCTGATTTGTAACGTCTATTAACTTATCTATAAAATTCATCACGCAATCAAATATTGTTTTACTTGTGTTTTTTTTAAAACTGCTTACATTTGACTGTTTATTTTTATTTATTTAATACTAAAATCTTGTATTATTATTTTCATTCTTCATACTATAATCGTAAATTTTAAATTATAGTCTTTAATATCTTAGATTTTCTGTTATTATAAATTTGTTTAATTTTTTATATAAATTTTATTAAAATAAACAATACTTACCAGAGCATTAAGGACAATGAAGCATTGGTATAGCATATTATTGAAATTGTGCATTATTCACGGCACACGAATTTTTATATTATTACGCGATCCAGATTCCCGCCAAATCATAAGCCGGGTGTACACGAGTGGTTTGTGTGGGTTTGCCCGCTAAACTGAAGTAAGCAGTAACTAGTAAGCACCGTGAGAGCTTCGCGAACCGTCGTTGTATGGCCCACTCTACAGAGGGAGAAGGGAGGGACGTTTGTAGGGGAAACCGCGTCAACCGCCTCCGGTAATTCAGTAAGAAAAGTTATTTTTTTGATTACGACACGGGGACCCTAACACCAAAAATAAAACATTTATGGGTTTTGGATGAAACGTATTTTCTTATATTTTATATTAAAAATATGTAATCAAGTTGAAATAACATCCAATAATATATAATATGTGATAGAATTTAAAAAAATAAACATAAAATAGAAGTCTATCCAAAACTAGCACAATAACCACTTACAACCCTTTCCTGGAGTTGAAAAACAATATTTATGGCTCAATTGTAAATTAATAGTTGTAGTAGTAATGAAAAAAATAATTATAAAACTTTATTTGGCCCTCTGCTGCACTCTCATTGATTTCGTATGCAGCATAAATTAAGTGTATTTTAAATATTTACATGTAATAGAAATATTATGTTGCAAAAATAAGTTTTTATAATATCTAAACGATTCAAAAACGAACAAATATTGTTGAACAAATACCTGCAGTTGTTGGATTAAATTTCGAATACCCATAGTATTATATGTAGAAGTATTCTAGACTTACAAAGATACTAAAATATTTAAAACTCATAAAATATATCTTTCATGAAACTATACGAGAAAATATGTAGGAATTTGAGATAGTAAATTTAAAGAACAAAATCTTTTGTATACTGCTTCAACAACACAGCGTTCCAAATTTTTATGCATAGCAAATATGTACGGACGAGGTTTATAAATTCCACGGATTACCCAACCGTTATAAAAATATATATACATCTAAATTAAATGTATAATTCAATCAGAAATCCCATGTTCGTGTGTCAATAAATGTTATTAATGTTCATTATCGTTTTAAAATCACCGGTTGTTTAATAGGAGGAAAGGGAATCAAACACTTAAAAATTATATATGTTTGGACATATAAAATATATAACGCACCACTATTCACGATAACTTCTTAGAAAAGTGTATTCTGCAATCATAAAATTTAAACCCTTTCAAATTTGGAGACTTAAAATAATAAGTAGTGAGTATTCACTTTCATGTTTCTTTTGAACAACTGCCAACTATAGTTACAAGTCATTGAAGCGTGTAAAAATTGTATAGATACGTGTTTTTCCTCTTGAAGAGCTATTATACAACGATCAGTTTAGAAAATAAGATTTATAGTAACTTTTTGCACTAAAATCATTGAGTTTTGCGTAATGTTTTGAAAAAAAGACAATTTCAATTGTATTCATTACAGAAAACAAAACTCATTTCACGTTTGTAAAGCAAAAAAAAAACAAAGCTTGTTAAAATTATAAATACCTATATACGTATGTCAAATTCAAATCCAATTTAGAATCTAGAATAATCTAGTGGAGTTTTATCGAATTTTTTTTAAATTTAAAACTTATTGTCAACCAAAGTATAAAGCATAATTTTTCATCAGACGAGCAGTAATATCCAAAGAGATTAGTAATTAAAATTTATGCCTCAATAATATGTAATAGTTATCGTTAAAATTATAATTTGATTAAGTCATTCTATTCTGGGATTGTCTACCAATGACCACAATTGTTATAATCGCCGCAATAATTTCCAATGACAAGAAAATCAAGTACCATCAGCGCCTTGGATATTTATACCCTAAAGATGGAAACAACTTTATTTCTTACACAATATTATAATTTCATGAGATCAAATACATATGTTCTAATCAATACATTTTATTTATTATTTAGGTTTTTTTTAGTTCTAATTAAGTGAAAAAAATAAAAACTTTCATATTTTTTTTTTTCTTTTAAATTGCAGCGATAGTAACAACCGAAGTTGCTATATTCAATTTTGCAATATTATTTTACAAGGAGTTTTAATTCAGAGAAAATCATTTACCTACTGCTCGGTAACTACTGTTAGTTTACTTAATTTTAATGAAAGAATTACATAGTTTGCTGGTTGAGTTATTTTTATTGTTAAAAGATAAGAAAAAATAGAGACTTTTTACATAATTAGAGATGTAGATTAAATGAAACTGTACCTAAATAAAATCAGAATCGGATTCAATATAACCGGTGTCACTTTTATTATTCATTTCAGAGACATCAATATATTTAAGATTGTATTCAGTGTTTTAAATATATTCACCTGTACTTTTAATTAGGTCCACAGTGAATATTCAAGGCTTTTTACTATATCACTTGGATAATTTTATATGAAGTTTTTGGGTTCGATTATAATAACTGAAATTATCATATTCTTATTTTTGTCATTAAGTATTGGTTCTGCAATAAGTTTTTCTAAATATATCTCTGAATAACTATAGTTTGCGTTAGTTGTGAAGACTGTAGGTAAGTACTAGGTAGGTTGATTACTGTCAAAATTCAATTTACCTATTTTTGTATGACATGTTTACCAAAAATTTATAGTATAGCATGTAAAACAATATACTAATTTTTAAACAATGTAACTTTTTTAGGTTTCTACGTTTACCTTTTTTTAGATAGGTAATCTACTAGTATGATAATATTCTGCTGGTAGTCTTTTGTCTTTTCCATAATTCTACAAACAAAAATATCCTTACAATTAAAATCTTCATACATAATTTGTAGGAAACTATATGAAATTTTATTTTACGCATCAAAGATTTAAAGGAAGTAAAACTTTTTGAATAGCTGTTATAAGACTGCGTTTTAAAGGACGTACCTACTCATAAGAGGCGGTAATGTTATTTTTTTTTATTAAAGTTTTAACCTTATTTTCATATCAAACTTTATAATAAAGTTTAAAAATCATTCCCAATTTCATTTCCCAATAGGTCACTGGAATTAAAATTTTTAGGTTCATAAAAAGACACACTTTTAAGTAACACTACCTTAAATATCCTTTGAAGCACAATTCTTTCCCCGCTTAGTCTGGAGCAGGATAACTTATTATAATTTATTTAGAATATTACTCGTAGTATTAAAAATTAATATTGAACTGCGACCATGAACTACTATGAGGCAAATATTTATTTAAGAAAATGAAAGGTACACAATTCCTTTAAATTAAAATTAATTTGGTACGTCATCTTACTTGAATTGGATTTTACTAAATTTTCTTGAAAGAGTTTATTTTTACAACAAATGAAAGAAAATATGTACTACATTATTTATCTTTTTACTACTCATATTGAGCATTAAGTATTTATGTATAATGATAGTCATGAATTATTTTTTTTTGTATATTTTGTGATGTTTTCTTTTCGTTAAATCGAATTAAAATTGCTGTCGTTGGAATGTCGCTAGTTCTATAGAAATTAAGAATACATCCGCCAGCTAACGGTAAGCATATTCACGGCATTCCTATTTATAAACAAGTTTAGTCATTTACCGCTTATGTTATTAGTTATCTTAATTCAAGGCTATATAATATTATTATTTATTTCAAGTCAATGTTGTTGACACAAGAATATTATGAAACGATAATATTTAGAAGATTGGTAACTACCAAAGGTATTTAAAATATTTCCTATACCTACTATCACATATTTACCCGACTTCGCTTGCATTTTTAAATTCTATTACTATCTATATTTCAAGAATTATCTTTAAGTATTTGTCTATATATGCACCTAGCAATCAAATTCAAAATAAATATAAAAAAATCTTTTTGCGTCGTCTAACAAGCTCGTAGATATTATAATGTTGATAAGTTTTAGTTTAAAATTATTATTTAAATCTACTCAGGTTTAAAGTTACCTTCATTAATATTTACTAATTATATAAAGGTTTACTGTTTTCCTACAATAATGAATCATCATTCGTATTTGGCTAAATAAGAAACAATTATATGAATAATATTTTGATTATGATAAAAAATATGATATACAAGGTTAAATTTTAAAAACACATGTTTTTTTCTCTGTATAAAAGATTGACGGGTTTATTTAAAAACATAAGCAAATACAACGTATAAACATTTCCATATTAGTCGGAAACTATAACTTCAAGTGAGGTCAAACATCAATAAACATATATTCATTGAATTTACAAGTATCAATTGACAAATAGGCGTTAACGAATTACAATTCTATATTACGCAATATAATAGTTCTTTAGTATTATAAGAGCATATCAACTTGCCAACCTCATTCTTATCAATCAGATAAATTATCGCTCACACTCGTTATCACGTGCATTGTAATGGTTATTTGCGGTTCAAAAAATTTCACGATAGTAATGACTACAAAAAGAAAACACTTTTATAGCATGTATTTATTTAATACATTTAAAAAGAAGTATAAATAAATGCGTTAATATATCCTCAAGCCCATTACATATTTGTAAATAAATAAAAAAAGATTATTAAAGATTACTATTCTGTTTGAGACTATTTAGTCATTTTCCCAAACTCTTTTTTAAGTTTTCAGCAAGCTTGTCCATGAATTCAAATGTTTCACAGTAGTCTGACCTCTTTACATTATTCATACCCTTAATGCAAATTGCAAGATCTTTCGTCATTATACCAGACTCAATTGTTTCTACGCAGACATTCTCAAGAGTTTCTGCGAACTTTTTCAACTCGTCATTATTGTCCAATTTGGCACGGTGCAGAAGACCTTTAGTCCATGCGAAAATAGAGGCAATAGGGTTAGTGGAAGTCTCTTTTCCTTGTTGATAGAAGCGGAAGTGTCTGGTAACAGTTCCGTGGGCTGCTTCAGCCTCGACTGTCTTTCCGTCAGGACAGATAAGAACTGAGGTCATAAGTCCCAATGACCCGTATCCTTGAGCCACAGAATCAGACTGAACGTCTCCATCATAGTTTTTGCAAGCCCACACAAAACCACCCTCAGACTTCATAGCATAAGCAACCATATCATCAATGAGACGATGCTCATACCAAATACCAGCAGCCTCAAATTGAGATTTATATTCCTTCTCGTAAATGTCTTGGAAAATGTCTTTGAAGCGACCGTCATACTTTTTAAGAATGGTGTTCTTGGTACTCAGGTACAAGGGGTACTTTCTGTCCAGGGCATATTTGAAGGACGAATGAGCGAAATCAACAATGGACGCATCAGTGTTAAACATACCCATGGCTACACCAGCTCCCTTGAAGTCATTAACGACGTGCTTAATTGGTTCACCAGATGGAGGAGTGAATATCAGTTCAAGTTTTCCTTCTCCAGGAACAACAAAGTCGGTTGCTTTGTATTGATCAGCGTGGGCATGACGTCCAATAATAATGGGTTTCTCCCATCCGGTTACAAGACGAGGAATGTTTTTACAAATAATCGCTTCCCTAAAAACTGTACCCCCCAAGATGTTACGGATGGTACCATTGGGACTCTTCCACATCTTTTTAAGGTTAAATTCTTCTACTCTCTTCTCATCAGGAGTAATAGTAGCGCATTTAATACCAACATTATATTTTTTGATAGCCTCAGCGCAGTCAATGGTAACTTGGTCTTCGGTTTTGTCTCTATGCTCAATACCTAAGTCGTAAGTATGAAGTTCAATGTCCAAGAATGGTAAAATCAATTTATTCTTAATTAGATCCCAGATAATTCTGGTCATTTCATCTCCGAGAATATCAACAACTGGACCAGCCTGAATTTTCGACATCTTGTTTTATCTGCAAATAACAAATTATAATATTAAACACAATGGTATTAAAGCAGCTTTTGATCTTTAATATATTTTTTTTGGTATTTAGGAGATTATACAGGGTGACTGGTGAATTACTATCAATATTTAAGGAGAATACTCGGTACATGATTCTCATTCGAATTATGTAAAAAAAATAGGCACTTAATTTTTGACAAAATTTCCGTATAAATAAGTAAAGTGTTGACACGTTCCAAGTGTTTAAGTGTGGACGCGTGCGGCGTCGTGCTGATACAACACCACGTCGCGACACGCGTATGTGTGAGTGTGAGTGTATACCTAATCTGTAGGGTGTTCACACGATGCGTAATTAATTACATAACTTTTGGTTAACTTTACTTAGAAGTTTATTAATATTTATGTTATATTAATTTTTATTATGTCATATATGATCGTCAAATATCACGTCCTCAAATATCGAAAGTAATTCACCAGTCACCCTGTATAATACAATTATAAAATGAAATACAGGGTAGCATTATAACCAAAAAAAGGTCAAGGAAATATGCTGTTTTATAAACTAATTATCACATAAACATTACATACGTATTATGAATTAAATATATTCAAAGTTTATTGTATTCAAAATATATTTTGAATTGCTATATATATAGCGCAAAAAGTTAGTAAATTATTTGTAACAATTTTGAAATAATAAGTGTGGCTTTTAGTTGTATATGTTAATTGTTAAATAATATTTTTTATGCGGCTAAGGAAGCAGACGAGCAGACCGTCAACTTGTTGGTAATTACGGCAAGAGGAAATATGTACATTAGTCATTAACACTATCATACAACCTGAGCAGTATTTTGGGTACATTTTACTCGGTACAATTAGATACGTCTGCAGATTTACGAGTTAGAAAAGAAAGTTTATTTCGTATAAAGATATGCTATATTTACAAAAACATATATAATTTTATATTGATTTAAGAATTTTCAAATATAAATGTATTATTCACCGGGTAAAATATTATTGTACTACGAACACCACCTGTTCGGATTTTAATGAGTTAACAGCACTGAAGCCAAACTAAACTCAATATTTAAATACATCATAATTGCTATACTTATTACTAGATGACACTATTAAGTTGTAAAATTACAGTCAATTGACAACTGATCTTTAAATTCCGTCAGAATAAAAACTTTATAGATTTTTTTATTTTTTAAAAAGTAATGTATAAAAAGAACTATTTTATCAATATTAGGTTAATAACAATAAACAGCAATAATAATAGAGAAATGCTATCTAAAAGTGTATAATCACTTTGTGAAACTCATTTAAAAAATTTGTTATTATTTTGAATATAAAAGCACAAATACTAGAGAACAATGTCGTAAATGCACATTTACTAGCCGTACCAAACACGTTCTTTAAAAAAAACTAAATCATTGGTTGATGAATGAGGCAAAAACGTAGGAAAATTGCATGAGTACTCAATTAAAAATTATTGTCTTTAGAAAAACTATGCAAGACCAAACCGAAGCTCAGCATTGTGGCAGTATAATTTATAAGTAGTGATGTAAATGCTGTTACATAATGATTCTGAATAGACTTCATATTGTAATACTCGAATAAAATGTTTTAAAGACTCTGTAAATCATATGCTACTCTAAAGGGTACAGTGTGGTGGTAAAAACAGACTATAGACCTAAAAATAGGCAATTACGTATAAATAATATCCCCAGAGTCAACTGATGTTATCAAAGGATCGTTAATTGAAAACTATAGTGATAAGTGTTATCTTCACAATAATCACAATGCGTTATTTTATAGTGCCATATCTAATTCGTCCCAGTTATATAATGGTCAGAGGCCAGAGATGCATTAATAAACATATGATTTGATAGTAAGAGATAATAGGTAGTATATCTCCGACATCAAGAATTCTGTTATCCTCAGTACCAGTTTAAAAAGACAATAAAATAATACAAAAACCTGATCACTATGTTGGCTAACAAGGCCAAATACAGAACTAAATAGAACTAAAAAGCTCTAATACTGGACATAGAAATTGTAAAGGATAGGAAAAACAATATTTCACCTGACTCGTACTCCTAAGACAATATTAAATTATAAAAACTTTTTTAACTAATCCATTGTGAAAGGGTGAAAACTTGTTCGCTCAAGTCTGCCCAAGTACAAATTACAACTGAGATATTATAGCTCAGCTGTACCAAATGAAAAATCTTTTAAGCCAAAACCAAATAGTTCCATAATTTTACAAAGCAAACAAAAGTTTAATGACCTGTTCATTATCATATGATTTTACAAAAAAATGCTAAGAATACAAACATGAACCGACATGATAAAACATAACACCACTAGGATGTTTATAAAAATGTATCAAGAATGTAAAATAAACTTAAATTTTAATCAAAGCATCAGTTGACCTTTAATGATTTTTTATCAATTATATGATGCAGTAAAATGTCAATTCTTCACTCGAAAACAAAGTTGTTTTGAAAACAGTAATACTTATTTTGGCTTCGTCACTCAATCATTCCAACATTTTTTCGCCTCAAAAGTGAGTAAAACTTGTTATTTTAGAATTAACTTCTATTATTTAGGTATAATTATATACTCTCTATTCTCTAATAACATTAAACTGATAGTCTATGCAAGAACTATTACTATATTGCATATACAGTTTTATGGTATACAAAACAAATGATATAAAAGTTTCAGTATGTTTAAGAATAATAATTATTACTTCTACCAATTGATGATAAAAGAATGTAGATAGTTTAAGTAATTTTATTCATGCATAAGATTAAAAAATACACATAAAGTAGGTCGAATTTATTATAATTTACACTTGTATAATTTATATTTTATATAACTCCTTCTACAGTATTGTTATGAGGATAATTATACATTAAATATAGTAAAAATAAATGTATGTGACAAAATCAATTTGTTTTGCTTTATTTAAAGATAGTGCTATAGTTAACAGAGTATAATGTTCATTGTTCATTATACAAAAATCAATTGTACTTACAAGTTACAGAGCCTGCTTAGATGTACTTATGGCCAACACCTCAAAATTAATTTACCTCACGAGAGATATTAAAAAAACTAGTTTCTCAACTAGGTGCAAAGTTCAAAAATTATATTATTATATAGCATGAATTAAGTTCTGATCTTTGAATAATTCTTGAACTTTCTAAAAACCAAGCGTCTATTGTAAAAAAAATAATATTTTTTACTTACCAAGTCAAACTACTATGTGATGAACAATATTATTTACGTAATTGGACCCGGTATAATTGTCGTACTATCAGGTTGACTATACTTTACTAACTGAAGTTGGGTGTTGAAATAATCATTAATAAAAGTAGACAGTTATCATATTACACGTTCATTGGCTGCCCAATTGTCAAATAAAAATTACCACGTAGATTGTAAGAAGATATCCACTTTCACTTCTGTATTGTTATTGTTAGAAGGCTTGTTTAAACCATAAACAAGATAATAAATGCTATATAGATTTAAAATATGTAACTTAAACTAGTGAACTTTTCAAATTGTTAAGAGCAGTATACCAAACATAAAATTACAATATTAATAGATTTCTAAATGTAGAAAAAAGTGAATGGTGGAGCAGTTACTAGTTAGTAAAAGGATTGAAGATACGTCAAAATATACACAAAAATTAAAGTTGGATCATAAAATAATTGGAGAAAAAAATTACCTTTTTAAAATTTATCCGAAGAACTTTAAGGATGTAATAGAAATATTAAATAATTATTTGATTCCCGAAATGTAATCGGAATCGGTAAATGAATATTCTGTTATATGTTAACTACGAACCGTAACTGTGTTTGTTTGTTTACGGTTTTTGTCGGTAAATTATGTACGTTCTTTCAAAATAAAAATTGGGTAAAAATTTTACTTTTTAGATACTACAGTAATTGAGATTTTGATTAATCTTAAAGTATATGTATTTAACTTAATCAGAAACAATGTGTATATTATATATTTTAGAAACTAGAAAAACTTATGGCCACGGAACAAGTTATTTTCTTGATAAACTGATTTTCTTTTAGTAGAATTGAATTCAGAAATTGTTGATCTTTTTACTATTAATTTCAAGTTTTTTGTAGATTTATCAATTTTGCAAGTATTATACAGGGTGACTGGTGAATTACTATCAATATTTAAGGAGAATACTCGGTACATGATTCTTTCGAATTATGTAAAAAAATAGGTACTTAATTTTTGGCCAAATTTCCGTATAAATAAATAAAGTGTGGACACGTTCCAAGTGTTCCAAGTGTGGACGCGTGCGGCGGCGTGCTGATACAACACTACGCCGCCGCACGCGTGTGTGTGTGTGTGTGTGTGTGTGTGTGTGTGTGTATACCTCATCTGTAGGGTGTTCAAACGATGCGTAATTAATTACATAACTTTTGGTTAACTTTACTTAGAAGTTTATTAATATTTATGTCATATTAATTTTTATTTTGTCATATATGATCGTCAAATATCACGTCCTCAAGTATCGATAGTAATTCACCAGTCACCCTGTATACGTTAAAAAAATATCAACAATCATATTATTGTTATGGTTATTATTTTGGATTTATTTAATTTAAAATTAAACGTTTTATGATTTCTAAGACCTACATTGAAACTTACACTAAAAATCAATTCTTGATCACAACTTTGACTCAATAATAGATTTTAGCTGAAACCATAAACCGTAATACGTTACTTTTAGACAAGGGACAACACTAGCTCTAATTGTGGCCCAAACATCTGTGGCATTGATTTTGAATATCGATAAAGTATATTTTGTTGTTCCTATTTTAATTACAATATACTTAAGTCTAGCATCTTAATTGTAAGTTATAGGTATATATTGAAAAATGTTGTATAATTTGTGAATTCTATTTGTCATTGTGGTGTTTTTCAGACAAGCTTTACAAATAAATATTTTGTGAGATATGTCGAAGAGTTTATGATCGGAATAAGAAATGGTTATACAAAAGAATACTAACGAAATCGACACAAACAAAAATGTCGTTACCTTAGATGCAGCAAGTACTAGTACATGGAGTCTTCAAACACCAGCTAAAATAATAAATATTCGTAGCACATCAAATATGCAGGCTGTAAGTTAGAAAAACACTATTATACTTTTATCTATAAGGGTGTTTCTTTATTTTTTTATTCTTTTAGAAACCACCTATAACACGGCAAATAGCTATAAGTACATTGGCTGCTATGCACAGACGGTTTAGTCTACCTGGGCCAGTTCAACCCCATTCGAGACCCATAGCTGAGTTTAGAGCTAGTGCAAACAAATCCCTGGATATGCTACGACAAACTGTACAGTCAGCGGTTACAAGAGAAATTGATCAAGTTATTAAAAAATATTTGGAAGTAAGTGTAGTATAACTGACAAAATGCATATGATTTTTATAAATTTAATTGTTAATAATATTTGATCATAACTTTTTGCAGAAGTTCTTTGTGCCAGCCGTTAACAACATTAGATTAAACTTAGGCGATGAGTCTGTGAGTGAAGATCAGGTATGAACTAATGCAAAAAATATTCCTTAAGATAATTAAAACAAAACCATTTTTATTATTGTATTAAGCACCATGCTTCTTTCTGCTGCTTATCACAGTTTTTTTTTTTGATTGATTTATATTATTTTGATGTTACTACAAATTTTATCAATATTATGTTATTGGTCATTATTTTTTATTTGTTGTTACATTTGTCAGTGATTTATAATTTTTAAATAAGTTTGCCACAATATTTTAACCTACTCATGTTTTGATATATAGCAAATAAATTAAATATTTTGATTGATATTATTAGTTGGATATCATATAACAGTATGTTTTTGCAATCTTGACTATAAATAAACTGTCCAATAAAGTAAATAATTTTGACCTCAACCATGAGGAATATTCCAAATTTTCTCTCAAATTTATTTTAATGTGTATCACTAAGCTATGTAAACTTAATATATTCTCACTTAATGTTCTGTTTTACCTTTGTAATATTCAGGTGAGAGCTGTTTGTCGAGCAATGTTAGATGCCACAAGACTCTTATATTCCACACCTCCTCGGGCCACTAATACTGGTTTAGATACCATAGATGGAGACACAGACAAATTGACAAAACAAACAGTAAGCATCCAGGGATTTTCGGTTGAAACCTACAAAGCTTATAATTTATACATATTGTCATATAAGTATATGATGGAATTTTGTAATTAATTTCTTTATTGTTTTATAAGATACCAAATCCTTTAACAAATAAAAGGAAAGAGCCAGATTTGGATTCAGATTTGTCTCAAGTCAAGAAGATTAAACAAGAGGACAGTTCTGATAGTGGTTCTGCATCACCAGTTCCATTTCCCACTGTCCGAGATCCCGAAAAATGGAATCCAGCTCGTCTTACTCAAGATACACTATTCATTATGGGCTCCCATGCTCATAAGGTAATTCTAATAGTATTCTCATTTTTTTTTCTTGGTTTTTCATAAATGTTTATCTATTTAATATTGCTATTCCAATTATATTACATATAAAAATTCTTAAATGCTATGACGTTTTTCAAGCAGTCACCCTCTCACAGAAAAATTCATAATATTTCCACCCCTCCCTATATATCCATATGTTATGTATGTTACCTTCCATCAAGTGGGCCGTCTGCTCGTTTTTTTAAAAAAAAAAACCTAAGTATACATAAAAGAAAAAAAAATAAAATTTTAAATATTAATGTTGGTAATGTAGTTGTTATATGTGAGCCAAGGTTAAGCAAATGTGAAAAAAATTATAACAATAATTGTGTAATTTTAATATTACATTATACCAATGTAATAAAAAATCAAAATGTCTAGATTATTACAGTTAAATTAATATTTACTATATAATGTCAATGACTATTTTGTAACTATATTTAAATTTTTATTAATTTTTTCACCTATAAATTCTTTGACCACATGACTTAAACACAATTTTTGGTATTAATAATTTAAACTTGAACTATTTTTGCTAGGATATGATCTGATTATTTGGAGTAAAATCATAGTTTATTTACATAATAACTTTTTTATATCCTATCATAAAAACATCCTACAACATTTACTATTTGGCAATAATTCCTTCATAAGTTTATAAACAAAACAGATAATCATGAACTAGTACAGTTAGTATTTTGTAAATAAAATATATCAGTGGAAATACCTTTATAAGTCCTTAATGTCAAATTATTATATATTTCAGGTGTTAGGACTGGGTAATTCACGTGGTCGTCTCTACACCCGTCATGCTGGTTTGTTAAGATATCCAGCTGATAGTGCTGATAAAGAATGGATCGCAAGCCACAACCTTGCTAATGCTGTAGGCGGCAAGACCTACATTATGGTACTCTTAATAAATTATATTTTATGAATTTCTAGTTCAATAATCTAGCAAAGATTACATTTTGGTTTCTTATGAGAAAATAATACAGAGTTTTCAAAAAAATCTATTTTTGTAGTTATTGTATTAAATTGTGTAATGAGTTACATTATAGTTATTTGGATTCTATTTATTTTTACTAAATGTTAGTAACTCTGTGGTCTTGCACCCTAATTTGTTGAATTGTTTTAGGAAGTTATAATTATTGAATTCAGTATTTATAATGTTTTCTTAAAAATTTTAGGTCTTAGAAGATATTGAAGAATTAGCAGCTAGTGATGCCTATAAACACAGCTCTCTACCTCTTCTTGGCGAATTGACGGGATTTAAAGTCCCACCATTCTTATTGAGAAAAATTAAGGCATATGTTTTGAAGAAGGCTCTTTGCGGAGATATTAGTAATGCCAATAGCCCCCAACCTTCCACAAGCAACCAGGAAGACAAGTTCAAAATAGAAGACATCAAATTAGAAGTTCATGATGATTTCGACTCAGCTAACTTCAATGCAAGCCAGTATATAACAAACTCTGAAAATTCAAGAGACTTTGGAGAATCCATAATGAAAGAGGATTCAGATTTTGCAGATATAAAGGTAGAGGATATTGATGATATTAAAGTGGATGGAATTAAAATGGAAGATCTGGATGAAATAAAAGTGGATGGTATAAAAGTTGAGGATCTAGAAGCAAATGGTATTAAGGTTGAAAATATTGATGATATAAATGTGGATGGTATCAAAGTGGAAGATATAAAACTCGAGAATGAGGATGCTTTTGATCTGTGTAAGGAAACAGATGATGAAAATCATCTCGTCGATGGTTTGTTTGAATCGGACATTGAATTTCTGAGTCGTAATTTGTGTAACATCGAAAGTGATGCAGATGCAAGAAAAACTATTGAAAAATTGACTGGAGCAAACCCCGACACTATAACATTAGTTGGAGATGAGTTTGATTTGGGCACAACTTTAAATACAAGCAATGTAAGTTACCCAACTTAATCAGAAAAGTACAAAGTTTATTATTCGTAACAGTTAATTTAAAATACTATGTTAATACATAAATGATTTCCTTCAATCTTAACATTTTAATCAATTTATTAAGTTTTTTAGCATATGTCACCTTTGAAAAGGGAACACGACAGTAAATATATAAATACAACATTCTAGCCATTTTTTGTATTTTAGTATTTTATATTATATTTTTTACAATCGTCATAGATTAATATACAACTAAAATATTTATCAAAATCCACATATATTTTCGGATTCATACTGTTTATATTTTACTAACAGATGATCTCAATGACACAACCTACTATTTTTATTAATGGATATATTTTAATCACATAATATTCTCAGTTTTCAGGCAGCCAGTCCAAGTGTATAACAGTGGCGTCTACAACCAGCGGTATGATACATAGTGTTCCCGTCGCTCACATCGCCCCGCCACGTATAACTGGCAACACATTACATTACTACAGTCAGCCAGCGCGGCTACATTTACCACAAGCAACCCTCACTATACAGGGTGTACCGCGACCATCACATATGATTCGAGGGTAAAACGACTTATTTCTCATCTTTTTTATTAATTTTAATATCATATTTAAATGAAATCCTTCACTGACGTAAAATTTTATCTATATTTTTTTCATCGAACTGTTTTTGTCATATAATTAATGAATTAGTCACTGGTTCATTATTTTATTCATATCATTCAACTCAAAACTTTGTTGTAATGACAGGAGTGAATAATCATCATTTTGTGCTAGGTATTTCTTTGTTACATGTGTTTATACAAAATTAAAAATCATGTGCATTCCATACTGCTTTCTCATAGCAAAAATAATTTTCATTCACCATTAAGTATGATGATAGACGAAAGCCAGATAGTTTTTATCTATCATCTACAAGATTTTTCTGATATCAAAATATTAAATAATTTTAAGTTTGCATACAACTTATGTATTTTATTTTTTACTTATTTAACTGAGTATTATTTCTTTTCAAAACAGACAGGAACTAAATCTATAACTAATTACAGTTTAAAATTTAACATCAAAATAAATCACATCTCGTCGGCCCGAGAGTAGGGTTACTGTAAAGTAACCGAAACGTCGGGAGTATGTAGTTTATAGTCAGAAATAAAAAATCGTGTAGTAAATCAGAAAATATTAGTTTCATTTAAATGAGTACTCGCAAAAATTTTAGATCTCATTATCAAAATAATACATACCATCAACAGAGGATTTTAAGGCGTTTGTCTTATTTTATTAATGTATAGGAATGGATGAAACCATAGCGGAACGTCGAGCATATTTTATGAACTTTAAATGTAATAATAATTACCATCAACAGAGGATTTTAAGGCGTTTGTCTTATTTTATTAATGTATAGGAATGGATGAAAACCATAGCAAAACGTCGAGCATATTTTATGAATTTTAAATGTTGTATTATGAGGTACTAAGCTAATATTTTAGGTAAACTAATTAGATGATGATAACTACACCAACTACAAATAATATTTCATAAAGTAACAAATACGGACTGATAAGATGGTATTCTGTTCTCTATCTGTGAATATGGTTTAAATATTTGTGATGGAAATATTTATATGCAGATACAAAATCTTGCGATAGAATTTATTTTTCTTGACCTCGAGTCACTTCTTGCAACTTCATTTTTACTGGTGTGTAAATTGCACTTTTGATGTGAATATTTTGTTCCAGAATTCCATTTAATGCCAAATCGGGCACTATCAGCACGGTGATGTCTCAAGGTACAGCCAGCATCTTAGGTATTGGTACGAGGTCTTCAAACGCAACAATAATCGGGACCCCTCAGTATGTCAATGTTTGTTCCAAATCCTTTCCCACAGGAAACATTCTACACAACGCCATAGTCTCCAAAAACATTGTAAACCGTAATACAGCTACATCAGGTGTGTCTTTTAATGTGACATCAGTTAGACCGTCAGTACATACAAGTTCGCCCAAAAGTACTGTAGTAACAGTTGCTTCAGACTTCGATAGTATCTCCACAACCAAAGATATGATTGATAATGCATGTAACTCATCAGTTATGCTAAAAAAAGTGCTAACCCTAGGCAGTTCTGGGTCCAGCAAATCTTTTGTGATGCATAATACACAAAAAGTTCTATCCACTGGTTTCGCTAATGGAATAACTCCCCCACCTAATGTAACGATCGTAAGTGCAGGTAATAGTGGAATTTTGAATACTGGCAACCATAATAACATTGGCTGCCCAACTTCTGGCAATTTGAGTGCCACTCATGCCACACTGTCCGCTTTACTTTCTTCTAAAACTGAATGTTCTACAGTAACAAAAAACTAATTACATTCCATTTTTAAATCTCAGCATATATTTTGCTGTAAATTTAGGTAGTTTATATCTCTAGATGAAAATATTTTGCTTATGTCAAAAGTTTTTGAAAAAAATTCTTATACTTAATGGTATTGCCAGCGAACACTTATCTACCTCTTGAGTTACCTGATAGATTAGCTTTTAATGAATGTCGTGCCAAAGTATAACTCAGTATTATTCTTTTGGATTATAATATTAAGAATTAAATGTATATCGTAAAATATTATAACTTGTAGGATCTCATTCATGTTTCTTGTTCTGATGTTTTGTTATATTTTAAATCGTGATATTGTCGTATGCAAAACACATTTGAATGTTTGCAACTTACTTATTAGACTAGAATTAAACAGGTTGAATTCAACTATAAATTTTGACTCTATGGATTTGAGGCAATAATTTTATATAAAAAAAAGTTCTTAAATCCATTTTCTATAGTTCAATGACCTCATCCAACTCACTCAATATTGTTAACAATGATTTTGTTACTATTGTTATTATTGTTTCTAGATAGTAAGATCAGTTGAATTCATCCTTAATTTTTTATGAAATGAACGTTTGTATTATTTAATGTAGATTAACAAAAATAATTGCTTGTCTTGCTTATTTTCTATTTAAATGAATGCTTCTTTTTTTAAATATCAGTCATATTTCAGTGATATCTCATTTTATTCACTCAGTCCTAAACTTAACTAAAATATTAACTAGAAATTATTCTAATTATAGGAATTACCATTTGTATACTAGTAGATATTGTTATGATGTTGCATAGCAATTTAGTATTTCATTGTTAGAATTGAAATTGTCTTTAAAATTATCATTATAATGAGTAGTTCCACTGCCATATTACATTTAGAAATGTGTTTCTCGATAATACATAAGGATAGCGGCTTTCTTTAGGACCAATAGCTATTTTATTTTTGACTTGAGTATTGAGTTAATATAAATAATTAATATTCAAGATCATCACAGGAGAAAAGGACTGAAATTTATTTTTTTCATATCAGCTTTATTTTATATATTTGTATCTTTATTGCTTTAAAGTAGACATTTTGTCTAGTAAAATTATTGTTATATGCTTGTTTTATATGTTTTTATATATTTAATTAGCTTTAGCAATTTATGCTTTACATTAACTAAAAGACTGCATTTTTTTTGGTTACTGCTTTTGCAGCTTGTGTGCAATTATTGTTATTATTTATTTATTATTTTATATGGCTTTTTGCCATTAATTGCATTTGATATTACTTAATTTAGGTTATTGTTAGATTAATGCTAGCTGGGCTGTGTTTGCTTGTCAATGTATGTACGAATATTATGCATTTAATTTAATTGTTATTGATACAACTGGTTGTGAATCTCAAAAGACTACAATAGTTATAATTTAATTGAAGTATTTTTCTCAAGATGTGATTTATATTTTAATATTTATGTATGTAGTGTAATTTATATATTTTATTTTTATGTGATGAAACTGCATTCTAATAGTTATCATGACTTACATGTGAAATAGAAAATGACATAGTTATAAATTTTCATGTTAGTTAAAATTATTGAATATTTGTTCATTATTAGACATATACAGCATGTTCTCAAAAATATTGTTTTTATTTGTTATTCTGTTGTAATTCGTTTAAAGAGAAATATTAATTTCGGAATGAACATTTTATACCGTATAGGCTTGAAGGCCTCAATATCAAGATATGTATAAACGTAAATTTATTTTTAATTCCTGCCATAAACAATTGTTCAATTTTATGTTTATATAATTTATTCAGTTTAATGTCAATTATTATTAAATTTAACTTTGTATTTCTATGCAACAATGTTTTTATAAATTTTAAATCTTAAACAAGTAAACCGATATGTAAGCAAACAATTGAAAAACTGGTGTAACACATTTTTTTCCACGGTTAAAGTAACAAAAGGGGGAGGGGGGAGACCATTAATTTCTTAAAAAGCAATATTTGTGTTGTAATAACTTCCAATTTACTGATTTTACATTCCAAATGTACATTTTTGCTCAATTATTTCATTGACACACCGAAATTTCAGGTGAATTCATAAAGAAATAAATAAAAAACTTTAATAATTCCAAGGAATTTTTGAGCAACTTCTATAGAGAAAATCCCACTACTAATTAATTATTTTTTATATAAAAAGGTTTTAATTTTTATTTATAATACAATTTTGTTTAACGTTATTTCTTATTATATATTTTTGTATGTTATTCATTTTGCTGTTTCACTGAATGTTGGTAATTTTAAGATATAAATATGTTAAGGCGTTTTAAAAATCTCAATATTGTGGCTGTGTAATAAATTGTGAGCTGTATTGATCTTCAAACTGTTTATTATTGTAAACTCTGTGAGGTTGTTGTACATATGTTGTTCATACTGAATACTTCGGAATTTTACCTTAAAACTATAATACTATCCAAAATGGCGGTAAAATCAGATTTAAAAAAAACTTGGAAATATTATGACCTTTAAAAAATATATATCACTAGTTAAAAATATAAGTTAACTTGCATGAAATATAAATCACTCAGACAAACATTTGTCCGTATCTAAATGGTATACTCTGAAAATATTTCTAAAAGTACACATGTCTCAACTCTTACCTTAAATAATATACAGAATAATTTTTTTTTGGAACCAGACGTCACGTCATTAAACCCGGTTCTTAAACTTTTGAAAGACAACTTACTCTACTATGAAGAGAGGAGACTTCCAAAAAATGCTAATTAAAGCCGACTTAATGTTTCGTAGTTATGTTGAAGTTTAAAATTATGTACAGGCTGTTTAGAAATTATTATATTATTTTGAACGTATGAGGGAGAAAATAGGACAAACAAACAAACTAAGATTTTATCAAAGTTTACTTAGTTTACTAGCTTATACTATAAGTATATCCGAGATGTTATGAACACCCTATATCAACTTGGAATTAATTAGAGACATGTAAAAAAAAGTCTGGGTAGTTTTCATAGCTTAGAAAAATAACAAAATAAATATTCTGTTTTAGGAGACGTTTCTGATAGAATTCTTAATCCTAAGTTATTGCGCTTTTAACATAAGCGACATGCAATTGCGGTCGCTGTGAGATGGATATTGAGGCGTGAATATTTCTCTTTGGCCGTTTGAAATATCTGATATTTCTGTTTACTTGGGACCGCTTCCTCTTTAATCCGTCGATTTATTTTGTGTACTTTATGTGGATATTTTAGTTTTCCCTCGAATTGAATGTTAAATTTTCAATCCTCTATTAACTGTGCTATTTCAGACCGTTCCATTTTATATAATTTTTTATATTTGTTTTTTTACATTTTCTATGTACATTTTTATGTCATGTTATAATGAAGGAATAATATTTTCATTATTTATCGCATAATTACATACATACATTTAAATAAATCATTAAGTGTCATTCGCTATAGGAATAACACTTATTTATTTACACGAATTTAATGTGTGAATTCTTAATAGGCTCTACGATCGTAGCCCGTGTTACGCGTAGCGTGGTTTTGTAGCGCGTCGTAGTGGGATGATTGATTCAGGTTTTGGCCTGTATTTCGCAATGTAAAATCACGTGGCTCAAATGCCAGAGGAACGTGTGTTCGTCCTACAGAAATAGCAAGTCTATAATTGTAACTACCATTAAAAATTAAACTTTATTGCTTGAGTCATAAAGCCTGGAATAAGTAATTTGGGCGAGAAACTTTAATTATATTATTGTGTCAAAATATATATAGATGAATTCATCTGTTGATGTTGAAGTAGGAGCGGGGCGGGGGGTGAGCGGTGGGCGTGCTCGGTCGGAGGCCGGGCGTGTGGTGGTGATGGCGCGGGGGCGAGGAGCACGTGGCGCGCGTTCACGTGCTGGTGAGGAGCGTGGTGGCGCGCCCGAGTCCATCGTGCGGCTCGTATGAATAATTGTATAGAGTGAATGAATCGATGCGGCGGAGGCGTCGTGCGCGGTGAGGCGGCGGGCGGCGGGCGCGGGCGGCGGCTCTGCGTGGAGGGGTGCGCCGCGGCGCGGCAGTCTCGTGCCGGTAGTCGGTAGTGCAACCGAGCGACTCCGGGAGCCGTCCCCACCGCGTCCTCGCTCGCTCGTAGTCGTAGTGCGTCCGCCGGCCTGAACCACGCCGCCGGCGTTCGAACCCATGGATACTCAAAGTCAGGATGTGGCCCACAGCCCCACCGAGGTGGCCAACGACCCAGGGTGGGTGATGCGGCTCCTCCTTCAGAAGATACGTCTTGTCTAGCTTTCGACAACTAACCGGCATGTTTATCTTGCAGGAAGATGTTCGTCGGAGGTCTCAGCTGGCAGACTAGTCCAGGTACGCAAGTCGAAGGCCGTCTGTACAGTGCGCGCCGACGGAAGTGCATCCGATGCACTCGCCGATGACAAATGATCGTCCGCTTTGATTAGGGGAGATCTATGTCTCGATAGTGTCAATATCTGAAAGATGTCGCGATACGTTTTCAGTGAGAACTTTCCGTTACGGAATATAAACATCGGAAAAAGTTTGGTAATCAGCTGATTTGACTTGTTGCGAACTTTTGGTATCGGTGAAAGGCAAGGTTGTGGATGTGACAATCGCTCGTATGTGTATAGAGCTGGCGTGTAGGGTCTCGTTGACATGCTAGTATAGTTGGAAACAGTAATTCAGTTAAGATGTCAAGGTGTATTGGCAGTCAGGTGTGCGATGGCCGCCATGCCGGTTGCGCGCGCAGCTTCCTGAGCCCTTTTACTCTCGTGTAGTGGCAAGCGAAATAAAACCTTATCGCATTTAATATTTAGGTTCATATCGCTTTAATTGAAATTTTCCAATTTTCATTCCAAAGAGTTATCACAACATAACCTCAAATTTAAGAACATAATATCAACGTAGAGCGCGGTACCGGCCCTTTACATTACGTAAAATTTAAACAACTGTGTTTTGATTACAATTGGCATTAAGCAAAGTGTTAAAAATATTATCAAATATATAAGAAAAAAGAAAATTGTTTTATTCCAATCCTAATTTGATATTTTTTTTGCATTCCGTTTTTTTTTATTTCTTTTAAAATAATATAAAAAACCCTATTATAACATGATGATCTAATTCATGATTTCCGCTTTCTGTGGCGTAATTGTGGCGATATACAAATGAATTCTATGGAGTCATTTAAATTAATTGCGCCAATGTTAATTGTTAAAGGACCGGTGCGCGTGCGCAAGTGATGCCGCTTGTGGTATTGGGTCGGACGCCCACGCTGCACTTTGATCCCTATATCTATGCCAACTTTGTTCTTTGGAGATATCTAGGGCGACATATCTATGATTGCTAGAAAATGTATCTCGGTCATAATGTCATAAATATAATTAACAACAGCATAAAACTCGTTAATATAAAGAAAAAAAATCAATGACCTTAAAAATAAGTAAAAGTTCTGTCAATTTGTATGGAAAGTAGGAAAATTTTTGACGGCCTCCTTACACGATGTGGTTTCCACAGCTCAACCTATGGCTGCATGCCAAATGCTACTTGACAAGAGACTGAAACAAAAAGTACAAATTGAAGTCGTAAAAAAGATCTACGTAACATGCTCAACAGCTTGAGTTTATTTTACTTAACACGTTTTCTGGGGGTTGAATGTTGATTTAAGATGTTTGCACTGAGTTTTTTTGTTGATAAGATAATTTTTAATATTCCTGTCACTAAACTGGTTATCGTTAGATAAGGGCGGTCTTAAAATAATCTCACATGTAAATAACTCGGTCCCATAGAGCTGTTTCTACATTTGAAATACAAAAATTAAAGCACACGACACTGATAACAACAAAAATATTATATCTCAATAACGTAAATCTAATTAACACATAACACGCGGTGATAACGAATACTTGTCATAGGTATAAAAACTGACGCTATTGTAGATATTACAAAAATATGGTCAATACGAGATAATTGTTGAGATTCATTTGTTTTGAAATGTAAAATGTGGCAGAAAAGTTTATCACTCTAATCTTGCCAGGTGATCTCAAACTTATATTTTGTTGCAATTGTTATTTGGGATATCCCTATAAATTTTCAGATTACAAATGCAATTTATAGTTATGGTACCTATTACGTAGTTGTCTCTATAATTTTTCGTTTTCTAAAATGGTTTCTTCAAAATGGGGCAAGGTTAGTTATTCTATCTATTTGTAAAGGAAAAACTCATTATTTCAGAGTTTCGAGCGTAAGCCGTTTCACAGTGAGGCAGTTGGTAGACAAAAGGTTCAGTTCTATTATCTGGCTCACTTCGCGCGCCTGACATATCATTGACACGCCGCTCAAAGATTTACTCTGTCCTTCTTTAACATTACAGAAATAAACTGGAATGAACTTTATTTGTACAGTAAATTTGATCCTTCACGTTGTTTCTCATCTCGAGGTTAGTCAACCTTATGTGAGGGTTTGTCACTACTAGGCTTCTGATTCGTTTCGAATTACCGAGTAAATTGAATTTGAAAATCTCACATTTATTTATGTAATTGTATATTGAATAACAATAATTTGTTTGATACATATAGTAACGTATAGATAATATATATATATATTTTATGAGCTCTTAGAAACAAAAAAATCTAAGTAATTTTCGTAATAAACCATTTAAGTAAGCTCAACAAATACATGCTAATGAAACTTAGCGTTAAGTTGAATTTAGTGCACAAAATTATTGTGGAAGTGGGTAAGGTGAGACTAACCTAGCGATTGTGTGGACGGTTGGGCCGACACAATACAGATGAGAACGGGATCGGCATGAGCTCGTTACGGTTATTACCGAGACGATTGTTTACGGAGATCGCGCGAGCATTGCAACTAGAAACGACTTACTCAACCGTTTTGTTACACTTTGACTTCTTCACTAACCGTCGTATGCAATCACTTCACACTCGACAGTATTGATTTTTAATGAATTGTGTTAACAGCTTTTATGTTACATTTCATTTCGATACTACTCACTGTGTAATAAAATGTTTGGTTAAATTTTATATCTCTGTTTACGTTGTTCGACAGTTACATACATAGAAACGAATGAGAACTTTTACAATCCGTTTACATACGAAATCAATTCAGCGTATTTATTTTTTGTTATTTCAGTTTAAAAGATCTTACTAGAATGTCTATGTTTCGAGGAATAGTCAATTGCCTTCATCTATTATTAATCAGGAAATTCAGCATATGATGAAATATTCATAAGTAGACTGGTGTAGAAGGAACAGATTATAGTTATTTAATTTCGGTTTCGGAGTTAGCTTCAACGTCATTCAATTCGCGAACTTACTTTGGAACTTACCTTCAGCTCGGCAAACACTGTTTCGTCTAAAGTCATTATTACCCAACTGTTAAATGACATTTGGGTTTCTGTATTTCCATAAACAAATAAGTGCATAATGGAGTCTGCTGAGCGCTGACTGGTAGACAGCTTTAATCAAAAGCAACTGACGAATGATGTCAATTGCTTGCTCGTTTTGTACAAACGATTATCTAGGTAGAGATTAAACAATATTAGGAATATATTAGGACTTTTTTTTTTGGAAAATATTTAAATTTTATGTTTAACGTCGAGAACCTAAAGAGTACAATTTTATTACCTACGAAATACAATTTTATAACCTACGATATTTATCTTCTTTCTTAAACATTTAAATCTTAAAATTATTGTCATCTAATATTCCTTGATTTTTTTGCAAATAATTGTTTTTTTTTAAGACTCCATTTGAACACTTGTTTTTTTGTATGTAACGCCTTTGCCCGCATAGTAAATTAATTTTATGATTCAAACATTCTTGTGTCTTATGCACTAGTTTCATTTTTTTGGACCGTTCAGCCCATGGAGGTAGTATCATACGGGCAAGAGACATAAAATTTCTTACTGAATTAAGGGACTTGATAGATAATAATGACTAATTATTTAGTGTGTTTTTGTTTGTCTTCGTTTTAAAATATTTATTAAATTTGAGAACGTCATAGTAATATATTCACGTTTATGAATCTAGCGAAGTAAAGAAATAAATAAATGTGTCATTACAAATAATTTAACTAATTTCTCCAATGTTACATAACTAATACATCTAGACGCACATGTGATCGTTTGGCTCCGACGACACACGCCGCTGCGTTGTTGTCATTACTCATATGTCACGCACACGACTTCGTACTTGTTATCGACTTAAAAGTGTCCAATATCACAGTCCATTTAGATAAAAATGAACCTTAAAACATTGTTATTAGAGATAGTTTTAAATATACAAAACGTTACTCATATTACATTTAAAAACTAAATGTAAGACAGCAGCAGATCTTCAAACGAAATGCTAATTGACGGCGGTGTGAAACGAGGACTAAAGCCGAGACGATTTTTTTAGTGTTAAGTAGCATAAAAACGTCTATTCTCAAATACATATTTTATCAATATGTGTAAGAAGGAATGTGATTATTACATAGTTATATTTCAATTCTCACAGTTTGAAACTTAAATGTCCCTTTTTTTACTTTAATGACAATGTAGTTAGGATAAATTGAATAAGCGCTCATAATAGTATATCTATAACAAATAATTAAAAATAAAAACCAGACAGAAACTATTAAATACAATTATCAGACGATTCCAGGCATATACAGAGGACAATCAATAAGTACTTATTACTCAAATGACTTTTCATTGTCCTAATTATTTAGTTACTTAGGAATTATTTGATAAAAATCACTTCGAATAAGGGATTTCTAATTAGTATAGAAAACTGTATACATATTTTTAATAGATTTGTGAAGCCCATTATTGTTATATTAGACTATAAGACAATGTTGAAACCTACTTCATATTCAAGTTCAGCGTTTTTATTTTTGTTCTATAACGTGACTATAATTTGTCACGTGTTCCTCGAAGACGAATTAAATGATATAGATATATGTAGGATAGTTAGAAGCCAGTAGTAACTTAACCATCTACCTACGTATAACACTATATGTATATAGTATAGTACTACTTGGAGTTTGCACGGTCTGGTAATAAAAAGAAGGCAGGAGCTTAATGAATAATATGAATAAAGCAGTCTTGAAAAATCTTTTACAATTTTTAATAATTGATAAACTTTTTTTCTGTTATTCGCCAATACACTTTTCAAGAATTTTTCATTATAATAAAAAAATCTTTTGATTAGCAAGGGCCAGGGGTTGATTATTAATTGAAGCTTAAAATTAAAATTTGGTTTTACAATCTATAATATTTTTAAAGTAGTAATTGTTTCGGCAGAAGCGACATGTTTACGATAATGAATAAATTTCGAATTTTTAAAGTCAGAAATATATCAATTATATATATATGTAAACATTGTTATAATAGTCATAGTATCATTGCACATTAATTTAACAAACAAAAAAAGATTTCTAATGAGTATTATATTAAAATTTTCGTAGTACCAACTCCAAAATACCTACTGTATTTCCTATGAAAGTACGTGGATTTCTATCTCGGGTATTCATCTAGGGGCAATTAATTGTGTTCCGTGATAAATATATATTTGACAATTACAACAATTGTTCAAGTTTCCCGTTCAACATTTAGCGTTAAAAGGAAGGTCCTTTACTGTCCAAAGGACGTTGTGAAATTCCGAGAGCTGTGAAAATTTATTTAAACAATCTGCAAGAATTTCTAAAGGTGGAGAGATTTTATTTAGAAAGAAAGCCGGTGTACTTCCTAATTTGACTAAAGCGATTTATACTTTTTCCGTTTACTTGTTACTTTTTCTGTCATTCTTTAAATCAGACTCTAATTACATGTTTTCAGTGAAAAATAAATCGAATCATTATTTTCTAATGTATTATGTTCTAGTTCAAATGATATTCTACTTCACACGTGTCTATAACTTGCCATCAATACGTCGTATGTAGATAACAGTAATGCTACTTTATGCGGAATATCACACGATTCTCTGGTAAATTATTATCATGATTTATACGCGTATCAATCTATTTGGTTGACGCCACTGTTTTCGGAACGGATTCTATAGACCACACGCTCAGTTAGGTGCTATACACACTGTGATATTTGTCATTCTATTTTGATATCTGCGGCTTCGTTACAAAATTATATTTATTGGTATATAATACAAATGTATATGAATTAAGATTAAAATATATATTGAAAACAATGATTTAAGCATTTATAAAACCAATTGATAACAATATACGATAAAAAATATTGTAAGTTGATTGATTACAGCACGAATGATGTAAAATGGACCAAAACTGAGTCTAGACATGTTCATAACGTTTTAAAATAGTATGTAGATGTTCTTACGTCACTAAACCACTTCAAAAGCAGTTCGAAACGTTTTCTTTGGAATCTAATCTTTACATTAATTTTGTAAATCCTCTCCAGGACGCAGCTGGTAGGATATTATTACAAAATATACGACATGAAACGTAGTTACAATTGTAATAATAAATGGCATTAGTTCTTCCTAAAAAAATTCATGTTAAATAAAGTTCAGACGAGATAAAAATAAGAAAAGTTGATACAAAAAGATAATAATAAATCAATCATTTGGAAGTTATCATACAGATTCATGGTAATATAGAAGAAAAAACATTTTACGATAAAGATTGACTTTATCTTAGGAAAAAATTCTTTAATCTAAAATATACTTTTGTCTTTATCGATAGCAAATATTTTCGTTAACACATCTGGCCGTTCTTTTATATATTATTTATGAATCGCGACCGAACTATAACCTTGATTTAGAATCTCAGTAATATCTGTGTTTGTGATTTATATTATATTGATTTATTGTATACTATATTTATATAGAATCGTATAATTTATTTGAGATAAAAGTATAATCTAATGGGTCAGAATCATTGAGACGTTTTTATTAGAAATTTTCTTTTTTTTAATAATAATAATAATAATCAATATATACGATCCGTTTTATTTGATAATTGTAATAATAATCAGATCGTTCACGTGTCGCGCCATATTAATTAAAGCATTATTGAATTCGATGCAGGCGAAAGTAATTATCTCGCCAATCCAGATATTCGATTTACCAATATTTGTAATGATACACGTAATAATATAATTCTGATACAACACAAAATGGTTATATTGATTTAATGTTCTTATATTTCTGTTCGTTTAAATAAAACATTCAAATATAAATCAGAGTGGCAGATAAAATATGTTGGACCGCGTTTTAACGTAAAGCATTTGTCATGTAACTATGTATTTATAATACTTAGACCGTACCTGCGTTTAGATTTTTTCATATTTTAAATGTATATTTGTATATCTTTTTTCATCTTAATAGTGTGTAAGCGAGTAAATTAATTTTTCTTTTAGTTGAAGTGATTAATAAAAATATTTTTTGTTATATTAAAATCATGCAGACGGAAAGAGATCGCTATTAAGCGATGAGATTGCCTTTAATTTTTAAGACACATTTTAGTTTTAATTTATTAAAAATGCGGTATGCAACGAAGTATGTAATATAAATAGCTTGCAATATTCTATAAATTAATAGCAATTAACTTAAATAGTGAATACAAAGGACGTTAAAAAAAAATATTTATTTTAGACAACAATTAAATTTGTTTAGTAACATGTTTGATTTGTATTTTATGATTTTTTTATATGGAAGGATAAACAAAGTGTAAAACTATAATAACGCTTCTTATTGCGGTATTAACAGTAAGTTTTACAACTTCTACCTTCAGAAATTGAAACAGAAATTTATTTCCAAAACAGTGTTATGCAGATCTTAACCAAATGCTCAAACTATGTCTTTATACAAACTTATTGCCGCAATTTGTCTTATAGATATGTAAATATATTGACCGGTTAGTATTATGTTAGCAGTTTATTAGTATGGCCTTCGTATGTTTCATCAGAATATGCATCACAATATGCAGTAACGTAATAGCGTTAATCCTTGCCAATTGTTGATGTTGAGGGATTTATTGCTGTGGTCTTGAGAACTTGTCATTTATATTTAACTCAGCATAAATTATTTAACGCCCGGATAAATTCATACTTTAAATTATTAATGACAGTATACTATCTACTAATGTATATGACGCCTGAGAGCTGTCATATATAGTTGTATATGAGGTGAATGGTTACGTTATTACAGTAAATTTGATTATAAAATGACATTTTAGAGTCAAAACATGTCACTAATTACTGAATACTGAGTTTAAATATATAGACGTCTAGAATCTTAAAGAAAACAATAACTGACGATGAAGTTATTATTTTCTAAATGAGATGATATTTAGAATTAAAATATGCAGTAAGTATTAGAGTTACTATATTATAAATGGAATGCTTAAACAAATAGCAATAAATAAGTCTAGATCTCATCAAAGAAAGCTTCATACATCACTATAAATGTCTCTTCACTTCTAACTGAACTCAGAAGGAAAAATAAGTCTATAAGAACTCAATAGATTTATAACAGTTCCTGGATAATATTAATTTTATATATTCTAGGAAGACTAATCGATCTGATTGCTACTTACTAATGTTGTTTTAGGCATTAAAGTAAACCGATAAATATTAAAAAGGAAAAGTGATACTGGTTTCAAAAAATTACTAAGAAACGGTCAGTTTTATAAAAATTAAATTTTAGAGAAAGTTTTGGCGAGTTGCCAAAAGACTTGTCTTACGACGGAGGGCCATGCACGTAAAATAAACACATAATTTTAAGCCATGCTGGAACAAATTTGTACCGTAAAACTATTAGGGAATGCTTTTTGTGACTGTAGTGATAGAGTGCGCGCTAATTGACAGGTAGCCCGGAGTTAAAATGTACTGCGATGCATTTAGTTTAAAGCAACAATTCAATTCAGAATAATTGTGGATTTGTCTCACTTACAACATTTGATGAGTATATGTATATCGTTGTGAAAAATACAAATATACACAAAAAAAAATAATAATTGAAATTTATTCATTAAAAAATATGTCTATTTCAAGTACTTATAAAAACGAATGTTAGATAAATATATAATATTAATTATCAAGTACTTATTTTTTTATATACAACGTTCGTTGTGAGTTCCGTGTTTTTAAAAAGTTTTGTAAAGTATATTTAAATTACTATTAATGTATGTTCTTTCTGTGGTACTTATTTTAATTCGGCTGTCTATTTAGAAATTATAATTGAATAACGACTCTGTGATGCTTTGTATTAAAAAGTAGAATATGCATTAATGCATTAAATATATTATTTATGACCACAGATGTCCAGTCGCGATGAACAAAAAAATGTCATAAAGTAAATTAAATACTGATTGGCATTTAGCGTGGGTGTTCTATTCTTAAATCTCGAAAATAACGCTGCACTATTTTAAAACGCGTTAAATTCTAAACAACTTATTTTAGTTTCGAATGGCATCTAACGGTTGTGTATATTAAATGCACAGGCGACCTTTGAGTTGCCCGCACGCATTGGCCTGTGATAGCCCGATGCTCTAATCCACTTACACGCAGATATCAATGACCACGATATGGTTAATAGTTACTAAGTTTGCCATTTATATCACTGAAATTTCTTATATTATTTACTTTAAACATATTCTGCGAAAACCCAAATGTTAATTAAATAAAAATGTTCGCCGCAATCACTCGCTAACTTGGCTGTTAAAAAATGTTTTGTCGATCCTCTGTTGGCACATGCATGCGGACGTATGCAGAAATAAACAAACAAAAGTTGAGTCCATTCACATCTCACTGACATTTCTACTGTGTACTTCGTGCCAATCTGCGCCAATTGTATAGATTTACATTCGCATTAATGATATATATCTGTTTTGTGAAAGCAATTTATTTTACATAGATAAATGGAAATAATTCATGCAGAAGCTTGATGTCTGTTTCGAAATTGAGGTGAAGGAAGTCATAAAGTCGAGTATATTATGATGATACTAATATTTAATAGTAAAATTATGCTAGTACTTAAGTCTGCATTACTTATCTGATATTTCTTTTGATGTCTAAATTTTGTGAGATTATCATTCAAAATGACGATAGTACTTTTTCTGTTAATATTCCCCATTTGTTTCACAAATTAAGAGAAAGTTGTAAATTTTGTTATGTTGTTACTTAATTTCGAATAAAACTTATCAAAAATCGAGTCAAACGTAATTTTGACTGACAGATATCTAAATTGTCAAACCCCTTTAGGAAGATCGTTTAAAATTTAACGAAATTGCTTTCAATAAAGTTATGGAAAAAAAGGTGGGTACCGTTATAATGGTGTGCTTGAGACTATCTCATACAAAATTTACTTAAATAACACAAGCAAAGTTGTGAGGTATGTACCTACAAGCGTTTTGACCTATATTTCGCATAAGTTTGTTTTTCCTCAGAGCATTTATCCGAATAACCGTTGGAAGAATATCTTTTACCAAGGGGTTCCGAGTTCCGTCTATGAATATCAAATATTTGTGCGTTCAAGAATAATTGAGAGTCTGATCCTTATTTTTTCATGAACACGGCTGTGTAAGTGATAACTAATATCTCAAGGCGTTTCATTTTATTAAATTGATATATATTATGTTATAGTGTTATTAAGAAACATGGTACAGAGTATATATTTCATGCTGTTTCCATGTCCATTCAACACATAATGGTGTGTACTCTCTTGAATAGGTTTAGCTAGCTAAATTTATTGCAGCACTAAGTGTATTCAATGCAGCAGTCATGGGTAATTAGTTAAGAAATAAATAATATCTCATGTGCACCATATATCAATGTGGCTTTAAGCTTGTCATATTGTGTTTCTATATATAAAATGAAAGTGAACAACTTTAAAAATAGGTGTTTATGTTGCACCGTAAATCTCGGTTATAAAGTTAGAACATAAATCAACCCTGGGCCTAAATGATACATAGAATTTTATTGCATTACCAGATAATAAAATTATACCAGATTACTTAAGTGATTTTATTTTAGCATAATTATTTTTGTTTGAAATGTAAGCGGATAAAAGCAAATTTCATTTAAAACATTAGTATCTTGGTACAAATAATATATTTTAAACGATTACGTTCGATAAGACATCGTGTGAACGCAATACATGCGTAAGCAAATAGATCTATAAATCAATGATGTATTATGTAAATATGTATATCTATAAATCAATGATGAATCGTGTAATCTATATGTATAATAGGTAGGTATACTTATACTTAGCTTATAAAACAATGTTCAGAAAGAATTCACACGAGCCTATTATAATGTGCATAAGTACCTGTAACATGTACTAAGGTTTCAATGAATGGGTCAGTATTCATGCATTTGAGAGCATTATCTCAATTGGCGAGTTCTCAATGAATGACCTTCAATGCCGGAGACCGCACCCGTTACCCAACATTGGTCGTCTGTTTACTTTAAATGTGCGTAAAAGGCAGCCAGTGAAATAATTGTTCGCATTTACTCAACAAGGTTGCTGGATGAATACCATAATAGAATTATAAAAAACTAGGTAAAAGCTAAAAGCATTTATCGCATATAAATCTTTTTATTACAATTAAATAATATCTACCATTTTAACAGCGTTCACTAATCCGTCTTTTAGTAAAAAAAATAAAAAATCATAAAATTTTATTATTTTTGTAACTATATTAAAAGTTATCAAATAAATTACGTCTGTCAAAAATATCTCCTGCATTGCGTAGTAATTAATCTTACGATAAACATTGTGATATCTAATATAAAAGAAATGCGTAATAAAAAAATATACACTATTCAAAATTATTAGTCGACGCAATTTAATGTACTGTCAGCACAAATTCAATGTAAGTCAAATATAACGACGTTTATGACTTGCGACATGGCGGCAACACGTGAAGCCAGACAGGGGCAGAATCGATTAATTCTATGCAATGACTCTCCTTGGTAGATGAGTAAACTTTATACTTAACAAGCGCTATTTAACACTAAAATAAAAGAACCATATTAATTGGTAACACTTAAGATTTTCGAGTGCACACATTATAATAAAGTTTTCGGATTATTTTATATTTTACTCGACGTTTCCATTAGTTTATAGTACGCGTAATAAGGGGCAAAACGAGATGAAAATGTCTGTCAAATGAACATGAAAAGATTGATCTGCGGGGCTATTGAAATAAAACAATATTTTCATGTCAATAACGAAAACGCCTACATGAATCCCGAGTCATGAGAGAAAAATTTAGGAATTCGTTTGTAGTAGATGACCAAAGATAAACTAACATACATTTTCATCTCTTTTGCGTGATCACGGTTGCTGTAAGGTAATCGATAATTCAGGAAAAAATTTAAAATAATAAATCGCATTTTATGTCCGAAACCATGGTTTTGTTAAAAAATATATATTCTATTATGTACTATCTATATGCATATACATATTTTGTGAGGGCCAACGTCAAGTCACATTCTTAAATACGTTTCAATAAAATTATTCCTATTGGGAATTACCTATCTATAAAAATAATTGTTTTTAATGATTTTTTTATTTAATAAAATAAATACGTTTTCTGGTCCTTTCCCTTTTTTTTCTTTTATTAATAATGCTTAATTAACATGTACATTTTTTTCACAGGTGAATACTGAATAAAACACATCTTAGATTAATATTATGGTAACAATAACAGAACATTTCAATTCACTTAAGTATTTAGTAGTGTTATCGAGTACTTGTTTCTTATTTCCTCACATATATATCTCGAATATAAATTGTAGTATGGGTATATAATTATTAGTAATGAAAACGTGTGTTCATAAATAGTTATAATATTATGTATTAGACTCTAGTTTATTCCTGTAGGTACCGAATAGCGGTCTTTAGAATATTTATTTTGATTTATATTAATGTAGTCCACCAAAGCAGATTTCCTTGAAAGTAAACATACACTACTCAGTAATACAATCCACTTCTAGTAATTCCTTTCGAAGGATGCAGCTCCCATTCTTCACTAATATTTAGCAAAACGATCAGAGCATGTTAGACATAAGGTAATCACACAGTATGCAATAATTCACGGATTACTGTTGATATACCATGCCCTATTATATAAGACCCATCACTGTTAAGAATAACTTACACGTTAGATTCACGGAAAATATTTTTCCCAGGGTTACGCAAGCGGTAATTGTGGTGGAGCACCTTAGTTGCCATCTTCCGAAGTTTGGTAAGTGAGGCACTCCATTTTTACACAGTCTGCCCGACGTGATTCCGGAGAGAAATATTTTGTCGATTGTACCGCTCGTGGACTGTAACAACGCTTCTTGTATTAAACAGAATCAGTGCGGAACATCAAGCATAAATAAATCTTTCTAGAACCACCGGAAGCATTCACATGTAGTCTAGAGCTTGAGACCTGTATAGTGCTTACAAAATAGATCACTATCTAACAACCGATGTCACGCTATGCATGATTATGATAAGAGCACGAGTATTTTTTTTTCTATTTATCTTTTATCCATTATTAAATTTTAGTAACTTTTTAAATATTTCTGCACCTTTGAATATATTTTTAAATTGTCACCTTTATTCTTTAATTAATGCCTGGTAAATAGTAGTTTGATGAATTTTCGATTAGCCGATATGGCGGATCGAACTAGAATTTTATATATTTGCTATTTTTGGTCTCTTGAATACGTAAACTGTTTCAAGAATTGGCGTAAAAACAATGTTTGACTGGTTCTTGTAGACTCTTCAATAACTATTTATCTGGGACAAAAAAAAAGCTAATTCGTAATATATTAAAAAAAACTTGTTATATAGTTCAAATACAATATATAACAATTTTTCATGAATCTATTCTTGGTTAGGAAAAAAAAAATTCAGTCACTGAAAAAGGACTGTGAAACTGTATTTGGAAAATCATAATAATTTCATTTTCAAATGAGATTTAAAAACCAAACTAACACATAGACATAAAAAATATATATGAAACCGTAGTATAAAACCAAAAGTTTCACAAACGTCACCAGATAGTAAAAAAATCGAATTCTACAATAGGTTGAATTCTTTCACAAATACAAAAGAACGGTAAAGTAACCAAGTACGTTAAGTACATATACTAAATCGATGCATAAGTACTAATGAAATTATCATCACAACCTTTTTGGAGTAATAGTTATAAAAAAATATGATTTCTAGTAAAAAAAAGGGCTTATAATACGTTAGATGTAAATACAGTAATGAGGCTAAATTTCTAGTTTGTTTATATGTACATATTTTAACAGTATTTGTTTAGAAGGTGTACGATATTCACTAAAGATTAATTTGAAAGTGTTGTCATATGGAACTTTAGCTGAAATTATCAAAGGTTAGAAATGATGAACTAAGGGTCGAAAGAATGAAAAAGAAAAATGTCGAAGAAGGTTACATTTTGGGATCATGAAAAAATTCACTATCTTATAATTCTTCCAAAAACAAGAGACCAAACTTTCTTCCTCTAATCCAGAGAAATATCATCGTCGTAACTGAAATCCATGCGGATTACTGGAGAGAGTATAAAAAAATGAATTTTAAAGTCATAAAAGTGTAAAGCCCTTTGTGACATTCATGGATGGTGAAATTGGGGCACGCATCGAAAATATCGAGTCAACGTGGCTTTCGATGCATAGTTTTCTTTTGCGAATGTATGTAGTTGTGCTACATAAAAGAGTTGAGAGCTGATTTTTTTCCTAGCAGTTTTTTAAATAAGTTTTGAGCTATTTAAACTTATTACATAAATATTTCATATATATTCTTCAATTTTCTGTTCAGACTTAGAAAAATAGAAAGACCGATCCCTGATATTTATGTGGTGATGTTAATCGGCTTACATTAGCCAATGAGTATTGAATATGATGGATTTTGACTTTGAATATAAACTTGTACTGAAATTTCATGTTTTTATGTGTGTTCAGTATCCTGAAAAACATAATTATACCAAATTACAAGTCGATCCGCCATATGATTTTTCGAAACTGTATCCCAGTAATTTTCTCATTTTTGGTAAAGCATATAACTTGATAAAATTTAAATCATGCCAACGATGTAATCTTAGAAGATCCAGGAAGGGTTTTAGCCAGTGAACCTGAGCGCAAGGTAACTGATCCGTGTAATGGAAGTCTGCGAATTTTGGGCCCATCGTGTTCTTTCGTCCTCTTTATGCATATGGTAACGTGTATATTTAAGTGAGTAAAGTCAAATTTTCTAACAAAGAAGAGTATTTTATTACAATTACAATTCCTTTTTGACTTTGAGTTTAACAATGTTAGAGTAGGGACTGATGCAGTTATTTGAGTACTTAAACCCAAGTATACTGTATTTATATGCGGACATCGTATAAGGCGCATACGCCGGCAGACGACACTCATGTAATCGGATTATGTGTAACAAAATGCTACGCGCACTCGGCCAGTCTAGCCGACGACCACCCTCCGTGTTTGTACAGTATATGTTACCCTAATAACCCTTGCTTTACATAGTTTATGTACATTCTATCGAAATGTATTTGACTTTAAAATGGCTCTCTTAAGAGAAATTCTACTAAAACATTATTCTAGCATTAGTTTTCATATTTTAACTTCATGTTATCTTTGAATATCTTTCTTTTATATTGCATATATATAATACTTTGAATATAAACATAATCAGCTTTAGAAAGGTGACATTGAGAAGGATAATTTTGCAAAATTATTTTACTCTTAATGCTCAAAATTAAATAAGAATGTCCACCTAAGCCGTTTAAAAGAATAAAACAAGCCACGACCAAATATAGAGAGGAGTTCCGAGTTGTCACGTAATCCGATTAGGTGACAAAATGTTGTCACTCCTGTGACCTCCCAAATCTCTGACATTAAATTTATACAATTTGTATGGCTTGTTTAAAGCGATCTCGAGCTATAATCACGTCGTTAAAATGATCTTAAATACATCAAGGTGAATGTATCGTTGAGTAGATGATTTAGTTTGACGAGTAGCCTACTTGTTCATCGTGTATTTTATTTGTAGTTTATGTTTCTTAGATCTTGTTAACCAACTGATTTGTTGATAACATTTGTTGAAAAGTTATTGCCTATGTCGTTATTTTATAATAGTATTTATGGGTATGGTTATTATATTTCAAGGGTGTATGTAACTAAAGTTGGAAGGAACTTAGGTCACTGATTAAAATACGATATACCTGAACATTTAAATATAATACTCTATTACCATTGTATGTTAGTTTTCATTATTTAGGAAGTCAAACTCAATTGCACCAGTAAGAACTAGAAAACTTGTCAAAACTGGTTGGATTAGCCAGCTCTATTTAAACAAATCGGCTAATACTGGATGATTTGAACAAAAAAATTGGGATTTTCATTTACTTATCAAGCATAAAAACAATTAAATTTTAACCCTGAATAATATTTTAACGCTTTGATAATATGAACCACATAGATTTATAATCCAATTTGAAATGGACGGGGAAAATAAAGGATATAAAAAAACTATGGATCTTAACAAATCTCAAAATGCCTTTAGTGGTGAAAAAGTGTGTATTTATGTCCTTTTGAAAATGTCGAAGAAGGGATTTTTATTTTTAGATTGAATATAACTAAGGAGAAGAGCCATATATTTAAATATATAAACCATTAGCGATTCGGGTGTATTGGATTAGGGGTTGGAAATCGATATTGTAAACTTCAGCGGCAGACATTAGGGGAGAAGGAATGTAAAAAAACACTTACCATACAGTTTAAACCGGATGGGGGGAGTTCATAAATTTAATCCAATTTATTAATACTTTACGCGAAGGTTTACAATTTCAATATGAAATCAAAAGTTTTAACATAAAATATTTTAATTCCTAAACTTAAGGTTGAGTATTAATATCTGAAAATAAATTTTACATTGTGATTTGTATGCAAGTGGTACAGTAATATATGTATTATGGGATGGCATTATGCTGGTTCGTTTGTTTCGAATTTTATATTGAACTAGCTTTACGCCCGCAGCTTTGCCCGCGTGGAGTTCGGTTATATCTCGTTTCCAAGTGAACCTTCCAAAAGCCTGGGATAAAAACTATCCTATGTTCTTTCTCTCGAGAAAAAAACATAGGATAGTTTTTATGTGACCTTGATCAACTCTATCTCTTCACCAAATTTCATTAAAATCAGTTCGGTGGTTTAGGCGTGAAAGCGTAACAGATAGACAGGGTTACTTTAGCATTTATAATATTAGTAGAGATTCTATCCTAATTCATATTTTTCTTTTTATTGAAAGAACCAGTAAGAGCTGGTGATGTTGGTAATAATTCCGTGACAGGAAAATGACACTTAACTTGCAGATTGTCCATGTTTAAAGTCCACTTAGTGTATTAGCCAAGACAAGGAAGACAATGAATAATATTTGCCACTTTATACATTCAAAATTCAAATATAATTTTAAGAATTTTAAATAAACATTGAATATTTTATACGAGCTTGATAGGAAAAGTTTACATTTAAAATAAAGTTATTCCAAAGTTGCTTAAAGCTTATAGCTTTTGTAGAAGAATTTATTTTACTATCAATATGTTTTGAAATAAAAATTGCTCCTTATAAATAACGGATTTTAGATTTTTAAACTTTAAGAATGTCGTTTTTAAGAATTGATACATATTTTTTTCTGAAAATCTCTTCGATTGATCCGATTTCAAAGTTTAATGTTTACGAATGAGTTACCGGTACAGGAAAACTATAGGTCTGTCGGTGAGTTATAGTATGCGCATGTTCTTACGCAAGCCAAGCATTTGTTACACGTCATACTTAATATCAATTCGTCTTCGTTATCTCGCTTCAAGATGAACTGAAAGTGACGAGGCGCGTCAACAACTAACTATAATTATTACGAAAATAGATTAGTTATTTAAAGTTGATTTGTGGATTTCTTCTAATCCTTATGATTGATGATTAAAAAATAAAGAGAGTGCTAGGTGCAATTTAAGATGTATGATTAATTAGACATTTTTTTTAAACAGTAAATTTAAAATTTAATATACAACATCACAAATAATTAGAATATGTTTCTGTTATAGGAACATTAATCATTAATATTGTATAGTTTCGTTCAAAAATAAGATGTTCGATACTAATTATTATGCTTTCATTTACATTTATTGAAATTTACCATCGAAATAATTTCGGTTGCCATTTTTTTAATTACTAGATAATATTGACTTGATAGGCTTTTATTGCTCGTGAATCATTGATGAAGCAAATCTGTGATATTAAAGATATGATATTTGATAAATCACAAATTTTCGCAAAAGATAAATTACGATTACTCAAATATCACAACTATTGCAACACACCCAAAACTCGTATATCTGGCGTCTTCACGACGCATTTCATCGTGGCTTTGATAAAGTGTTTGACTGTCTTAGATAAGAATCTGTTGACTTGACTCGAAATCTGTGGGTAAAAAATCAGGATGTCAACGCGATAACATGTGTGTTATCAACAAATATTTCTTTATGGATAGCTCAGATTTTCTAGGGATAATGGGAACGAAAATAATATTTTGTACATACATGTTGCTTGTCTTACAACCATTTTGATCGTATTTTAAACATCAAATTCGTCAATTAAATTCAATAAAAAAAATTGTTTCTAAAACAAAATAACCTACCGTGGTTCAGAGAGCTATTGCACGCCATATGCGCATTCCCAGATTCGTCAACACACAACCCATACATATTAAGTCTGTAAAAAAAATATGACGTTAGCGTCTCAAAAGTTTTTAAAACTTGTTAGTTCGTATATTGTTTTCGAAAAAGGAATTATGGAAATTTTTATGGTATTGAATTTAAGCTGAACGCTAAGTTAGTGTTCTTCTGAAAGTTTTTCTTGGCCTTAGTAGGAAATATTTTTTACAGTATGTTAATGTAGCTCATAACGGAACAAAGTTTAAGAAGTAATGGCAGTAGAGGTCAGTGCAGCTGGTACATTTGTGTTATTCAAATGTGGATGAAATCATGAATAAATAAGATGCAATATCAATGCCAGATAAAGACAGTAATTGCCCTATAAAGACGCGGAACGATGTCACAACGCTTAGAAACGCAATTACGTTCGCGAACATACCCTCACAAGAATATTACTTTCTATAAATATTTTTTTCTTCTTTATTGCTGTCCTTATAAAGTTTTGGATGGTTGTAAGTTGATTTCAAAAATATTTTTCGTTCCTGTACTTTTTGGTTTCACGAATAAATTACTTTTATTGTACGAATGTATGATTCGTTTTGCTATTCAATATTCTGGATGCGTATTATTATTGAAATCTTTAAAGTGAATTCAAGTTTCAAAGTAATAACGTAAACGTTTCTACGATTCCGTAACGGCTCCTCGTGAGTCATCATGAATCGAATAATCCGGAAGCAACTCTTGCAGCCAAATGGATGGCAATATGGATTCGCAAAGGCGATTTCAGAAAATAGGATACGAGATCATAAAGTGTCTTCACTTCATATGGGCATAAGTTAAAAATTTGGCTGAAGAGTCTATATCGGGCACAAATGGGGATACTTACAGTAATATGGTCTACAAAGAAAGTCGGATTTAGGATATTTTCGAAGCTTAAGGAGGAATATGCCGTAACTTTCCTCTTTCAATATATTTTTTGTACATTCGGAAAGTTAAATAGCAGTTTCAAGAAGGTAATATTCCTTATAAATTAATTTGTATTTTTAAAAGTTATCCTAAAAAATGGCACGTTTAGTTGCTCTCGTCGCCCAGTAAATTCTCAAAAGGCTGCTATGTTTATCTGTATTCTAGAAATCGAAGCAAGGCATATGAAATAGAGCACATTGAAATTTAGCAACTGTCTGTCGAGCCACATTACAGACTTCGCTACCGTATTTATAAATATTCCGGCGGCGATTTGAGCTGCTCGTTGAGTTATAGGTCAGGATATTTACAGCTTAGTCAAAAATAAAGACAAACATATTTTTTATGTAGCAGAGATATACTTTATACGATGGACTTGAGTTTTTGCAATTCCAAACTATACGTTCTCGACTTCGGTATTCTTTCGAAACAATAATTATCAAGATTTACAACGTGCATGTGTAAAAATGATTTTAGTTTTACATACTTTCTAAAAGTAAAACGTAATATTTCAAACGAACAACATGTTATACTGAATAATAAATGACTTATTTGAAATGTGATAAAAAGTGCTATGGAATACTAAAATGTAAGAGATTTTTTATAGAAACTATTTTTTTAGTATTTTTTACACTCCAAGAAATTACTCCATCGCTCACAAAACGCTCACTCAATTATGAACGACATCTTAAGTAAAGTTATTTATTTCCACCTATATACTAAATCAAAAAATTAAATATACGCAGAATGCTAATTGGCAGTTACTGTGAATTTTTGCTATACACACAATCCGCAATAAAAGCTATTGAATAGAAATAATGCAAAGAGAAGATAGTGGATAAACTGACATATGCGAGTATAAGCCGTCATTAAAATCAAATTTTGGCGCAGATCCAGGCCTTAAAAGATATTGTTTGCCATCTTTGTAGGAAAGCTAGTAATAATAATGAACTTTATTGTCTGACAAAGGACGTAGATCGTTGCTTATATCACATAAATATTGCTAGCGAGAGAGTGAACTTAGATTCTAGTTGTAACAAATCATTTCTATGTTAGATCTTGAAAAAGTTATGTCGCTTTTGAAAAATAACAAGGTTTATCAATCAAAATAATGTGAAAAAAATTAAATTAAATGTGTGTTGGGGAATCTAAACCTAAATTGTTTTTTTACAATGCGACGATAATCTATAATACTATCAAACAACAAAACAAATGTACTAAATTTCATGAAACTGTCCATCCGTTCAAGCGTGACTGATAAACAAGCAACCAATCACATTATTCCATTTATAACATTTGTCGGGATCATTGCGGATCGATGTGGACACCAATATATGTTAACTTGTTTCTGAACTTTAGTCAACTGCGTACAAATCTTATGTCTTTTCAGATTTAATATGCATGCCATTACTATGATAGCTGTTACATCGGATCATAATTAATCATAAAAATAGTCTTTATACTTTATTTTTATTCGAAAGGATTTCTTCAGTAAGCCTTGTCATTACAGCCTTACATAGCATTACTGTCAATGCCATAAAATATGTAAGAATTTTGTGTCAGGTAATAATAATTTTAGTTTTAGTTCGATTCGTTTTGTACTTTTGACTGAAAAAAACATTTAGGTTTAAAATAGGACTTATTACATTTTTATACATTTTGAACATCGATTTGTATGTAAAAAACTATAGTTTAGGTTGAATTGAGTTGTAATTCATATACTAATGGTAATCTCTATTATTGAAACACAAAGTTAACATAGCGAAGTGGTCGTTTAATAAAGATTTGTTGTAGCGAACTCAACAAGCCACGGCATTAGTCGTCAGCAACCGTCTCAAAATAAAAATAACCTACATTGATTGATGTCCAGTTTCATGCGTTCTTGTTTTTGACATCCCGCCGTCAAGAACAAGGAGTGCGAGGCGACATTTACTATTATTTTTTTCTATTCTTTGGAAGATGATACGAGACATGTGAGCTAATGATGTTAACTAAATTATTATTAACCGGAAATGTACAGCGGTTGCGTTTGTAATTACTATGTCAAGAAAACTATAGTTTATAGATAAAACATATTTTTCTTTAGAATATATTTTGGTGACATCGTATTTAGTAAAATGTATTGGCAATAGCAAGTTTTATTTGATATTTTTGGAGATTATTGAGTTAGGTGGCTTGCGCAGGAGGCTGGGACGCAATCTCCGGTGACGGGGAATCTCCCTACTTTCAACACCCCACGGGCTGTATAACTCTGCTCTCACAAACCCCATGCTATTTCATATTCAATTGTTGTACCTGTGACAATAAAATCGATGCTTTAATATAAGCAATGCAGCAAATAGTCTTTCTAGAGTTAAATTGAATTGAAGCATTATATTATTTTTGTTTGTTATTTCAATTTCAAATATGGAGTTTGTTGTTCTTGAAGTTGTATTGAAGAAATTTAATGAAAAGAATATTGTATCAGCTTAATTTTGTACATATATATTTATATGTTTTACATTAGATAAGTTAAATTCCTAATTTTCACATAATTAAAGTCTTTATTTGAACAATATAATTTTGTGATTTAAATTGATTGATTTATTGGCGATAAAAGTCATGATAGATTGGATACATACATACATATAAATAGGTATGTACATTTGAATAAAGATTTTTTTCTGGGGGATTTTTTTTTAAAGCAAATTAAAACCGTTGTTTGGTTCATAGTAAAATTCTTTTAAAAGTAAATCATGATAAATAGGTTATAAATTTATTATTACTTCTCGTTAACACATATTATCGACAGCGAGGACGTGTCAAATGTCTCTTCGACCGCTCGTTGCGGCCGCAATAGAATGTAATCTAGTGCGTTGAAATCGACCGGACCTGTTTACTTATCTGATCTATTACACTAAACACAACCTTAGTAACAACATTTAGAGTCTGTAATCGTTTGAAATCAATAGTTCTAGATATCCTTCAGTAAGCAACAGTTCATTTGTTTCCTTTAGTACTTCACTACTGTTCTCCAAAGTATCAGATGTTGGATTCTCTATGATTGGAAGCGCACGACTGTTGTCAACTGTTCGGGAACTGCGACCGACAAAATAAACATCGTGCTCGTACTCAAGTGTACTCAAGAGGATCCTCGTTATCTTTTCACAAATATTAAACTTGGCTGACGTTAAATAAGTTGTCACGTTTATAACGGTATGGTAAGAGTGAAATAGTTGTCGTGAGAGAGTCGCTAAAAAATGAAGTGTGAATAACAAATTATTAAAATATTTTTACGTCAAGAATTTTACAGCGGATATTTATTTAAGGGGTTACTTATGCGACAAAATAAATTGAATTTAAAACATTTTTATTGACTGATATTATTTTGAGAGCTACTCGAAAATATATGAAATAGTTAAGATAAAAAAAAACGTAATACCATAACTACAGTTTGAGGAGATCTTACCCAAGGATTAGGTTTCGACGGAGATAATAAGTGTAATGCCTGTGTACTTTCGAGTGTTTATTCAGGACTCTGCCCTCGTTACTTCGCTTTCAGGCGAGCCTGGTTCAAAACAATGTGTTTGTTAAATCTGGAATATTTGCGGTATTTTCATATTTGCTTTGGTTTAAAATTTGTCTTATGATATAAGTGTAATATTAATTTTGGATTGTTGATTGTTGGTTAATCATATTAAATTTTATTATATTAAAGATTTCACATATAAAAGATTTAATAGGCAGCGGATTTTATAAAATGATATATGAATATACCAAAAGCACCTGCATTGTGTTTGACTTATTATGTATATACCATTTCCAGTGAATACTTAACATAATTGTTTAATTATAATAAACTGTTGTTTAACGTTAATATGCTTAAAAGGTGTAATTATCACAAATTAATAGTAAAAACCCTTAAATTAACATAATTATCAATAGAAGGAATAGGATATCTTTGCTACCGTCTTCAATGTAATTAAAAAGTATTGCGATAATTAAAATAATTATTTACTTTTCAGTGAAAATAAAAAATAAAAAATTGATTTAAACAAAACGCTTTAATCTTTTATATTGTTATTGAACAAATATTTTGTTTTTATAAATAATTAATAAATTTTTTTTATACATAAAAAAATATTTATTTAAAATTGGTATAATTTTTATTCCTTAAAATATTTATAAGAATAACAAAGACATAACGTTTTCGTGTTATCGGTAGCAGTATTTCGTCACGGTCAGACGTAATTACCGATTAAGAGATAAATAGAGCAAACAGCATTTATTACCTCCGCATTCGGTTGTAAGATAAAAATATGAATCACTATGAAACGTATAATATATTTATTGACCGCAAATCAGTATAAATGAGTGTGTGAGTTCTATATTGTCATGTCAGTGATTCAATAGAAATGCACGAGAATATTTTTAATCGCAATTTATCATATTCTCGCCTTCCCAACCATATCTTGCGGTTGAACATCTCGGGACTATATCTAGCGAGCAAATCGATTTCTATATTGAGTTGAAGTTTATCGACGTGAAATGTTTAATAGGACAATGTTTTCGTTTAGAACGTTCCAATATAGACATAACAAATATAACCTTCTATGTATATCGTATTTTTATTCCACACCTGTTAAGTTATTGATGATAAAAACACGGTGTTAGTTTTTCGTTCCAATCCGTCTTGTCCTGACATACAAGTAAATCGCTTTTCCACAGATTTCCTGACTCCAGCTCCTCTGAAGATGTTTGCATAAGCTAAGGTCTTCCCAGCAATCCATCACTGTCGTAGAAATGTACTTGCCCGTATTATCATGAAAGAACGTTGACCTCTCGCTATATTTCTTAGCCTACGCACACAAAAATGTGTTGTTTGTTATACAACGCGATAAAATTACATGTACAATCATTTGAACGAATTTCTTATCTTACTTGTATAACTTATTTTTTTTTATTTAAGTAGTATATGTAAATGATGTACATCATTTTATCTACTTCCTTATAGTATTTTTAATATACTGCGTAATAAAATAAGTGAATTGGAAAATCTTTTTTAGTATAAATTTGATTTACTATATAAATTATTTTTTATGAAAATAAATGCAAGAATGTACGTATAACCTACATATACATTTATACATTAAAGCTACTGTTATGCAATATAATGAAACGATTTCTTATATAAACGAGTTTGTTTGTAGAATTATTAAAAAAAAAAAAGAATTAAACAATGAGAATTATTAACGTTAAAAACATAATACCCAGTAGCCTTTTTTAACATGTTTGTTTTTAATCGAAGTTGAATAACAAACAATTATAGCAATGCGAGACTGGAAGTAAAATATTTGGAATATTCCGCGGACGGATGAGTGTATAATTTAGTACTATTGAAATTAACGTGCGGAAGAAGAGTTGAATTTGAATTGTTTTATATCAATATATGTGAATTATTTATTAATATATGTGTGTTGAAGAAAAAGAGAAATATATTTCATATATTACTAAATTTAGAGATAGTCGGAACTTCATTGACATTTCTATGTCTTTTACGTAAAGAAATAAATGTTTAATTATGGTAAAATTACGATTACACGCAACATTTACTTCTCAGTACGAGAAATAAATGTTGGTACAATCATCGTCATTAAATACGTTGCAATGATGAAATCTATTTTTATATGAACACGTGCATATTTTTATATAAATGTAAGTGTATAAATTCCTTCCATTCATCCGCTGCTAGGTCATAAAGATTCACTTCGCCGCAGTTATACTATGCGGTCTCAGTAGATAGAGGCCAGAGACTAAATGTAAACATATCACACGTTGTTTATATTAACGTCTTTTAAAACGTAAGCTACCGTGTCTTAAATGAGATGCCCGCGTTGAGATGTAAGAGGTCTACATTTTTCTACTCATTTCGACTCTTAGGCTCGCTGAGAAAATTATGTAAAGTTTGTTTCTGAGATAGTTTAAGTGAAGAGCCCGGGGAGAAAATAATCTTACATTTTCTCGGAAATAACCATGAAGCTGGATATTGAATAGAAAGAAGCTATGTATTGTCCGGTACTCAGTGTGACAGATATTATAGTAGAAAATAGAGTCGGTTCTTGCAATAACTGAATACTCATTGTTGTGTTAACGGTAGTACTGTGAGAACATCATAATCTGTTTATGACAGAGAATATTTATTAGTTGTTATAGCTATTTTTGGACGACGTTATTGCAAAGTTTCAGAATATACAAATAATATAGCAAAGGAAATATTAAATGGGAAATGAAACATTTAAAATAGATACTGTTTTATTAATTCATGGTTCCTAATACATTTGATATCAATACCCCAATTACCATCCCGACTTTGTTTCCTTTTTTTAACTAAAAATTATACTATATATTATAGAAATACCGGAACGTGTTTTAAAAGAGATTTACTTATCAGACGTATTACTTCACATCTGCAATATTATAAGACGCCAGAACGATCTATTGTATTTAGACAGAAAAAAATGTAATTGCATTTTTTATATAACAGTAATTAATCAAGAGTTTAACGTTGATATCTGCACCCGATTGGAAATTATCTTTTATATGGTTAGATTATATTCTTAAATAACGTATTCTTATATATATAATGGAAATATTAGAATATCCTCCATGCTTCAGAGTTCAAAGCTATATTGGTAATACGAGCACATGGACGTTTAAAGATTATTTTAATTGAAACAAAAGAAAAGGTCGATGTTTAAATTTACAATGATAACTTAGCAAGATTTCTTACATTTTAATTCTATTGTGATATAATAAAAACTCTATCGACTTGAGGCCTTCGTTTTTGTATTAAATAAACAATTATTATTGTATATAAAATTAAAAAAAAAATGAAGGCAATCATGAAATCCATCACGTTATTAGTATTAAGAATAAATTTACAAAAAATACTGGTATACTAGTCCCCAAACAAATAGAGGAAAAAATGCTAATAGCTACCTATTTATTTACCGTTCCCTTACGCGACGACGTTTGGATCAAAATAATGTTACATGTGATAAACTCAATAACTGACAAAAAATACAAACAGAATTTGTAACAAAAATATAAGGAAACTGCTAAATACATAAAAAAACAATTTCTTTATTGCGATTTCATTTAGTTATTTGCCTCATTGAAATTAAGTTTTCTTGTATTTAATTTAATGAATCAGGTTTCGTCTGTCATATACCCTTAGTTAGTGACTATGAGTAAGAAATTATACGAAATTAAAAACCTATTTTAGTAATGTTCACGTATACCTAACGTTTTGAAGTCGAAACTTTGTCAGACGGCTGTTATAAAATCGGTTGGACTGTTTAAAAGTTTAAAATTTCAAGTAAAGTTTTTAAATATAATTAATTAAAAGTTGTATTAACAAGTAAAGAGTGCTGTTTTGTAAATTTTGTTTGATAAAAGAATAATTATTGACAAGGCCCTTCATTTATATTTATAGGTATCGTGTAGATTTTGCATCTGTTCAACAAAATATTGTTTTAATAAACAAAATAAGCTTATCTGCATGAAGTTTGCTATTTCGTAAGCAACAGAGATCAATTCATTCCCTAGTATTTACGAAGATTTAATGCTAAGCTATTATTTGAAATGAAACTTGTTAAACGGAATGTTTATATAAGAGTAATATTAATTTTTAAATTTACTGAAGGAAAACATAAAAAGTTTTTATAAATGCATACACATATGTTCGACAATCATTACCCCTCATATTTATGTTCCTTTTGAAATAAAATTTATTGAAACAATTTCAAAGAAGATTAAATTAAATTTATACAATATAAAATAGCATAAACTTTTTGTTTAAATCATTAAAAATATTTCGTTAACAGTTTAGTTTTTAATAAGTAAAACAGTATCGTTTTAATTATCGTCATCGTCATCGTCATCAGCCTATCAGCGCCCACTGCTGAGCAAGGCCTCTTTCTCACATGGAGAAGGTTTGAGCATTAATCACCACGCTTGCTCAAGACGGGTTGGTGATTTCAAACTTATAATTGTGAAACTATAAGTCCAGGTTTCCTCACGATGTTTTCCTTCACCGTATGTCAGTGGTGTCTAAATAATCTCAGAAAGTACATATGACTCCGAAAAATCACATTGGTACTTGCCAGGTTTGAACCCGCGCCCTCGGCAACGAGAGGCGGACCCTTTAACCACTAGGCCACCACCACAATGGCATTTCAATTCTTGGAGAAAAGCGAGGCTTATTTAAAAACTTGAATGGTAAACGCGGGCTGTCTGCACTTCGCGATAGTGCCTAAGCCCGCGCTCTTTATGACGCTTTTGAGTCGGCTAGCATTGGAGCCTGCACGCTCTGTGCTTCTTGCGTAATGTGGCTTTCTGCCTATATCAAATTTAAACAAGTATCAAGTTATATTTACTATACTATATGTTGCGTTGATTTAATGGTATACGCTTTGAATTCATTGTAACATTAAATGCATAATGAATTGTATAAGTATAGTTGACAATCAATGACCTATATGAGTGTAAAGGATTGTATTTGATAATACCATTCAACGCTTTGTCCCCTCCGCACTGGTTGCGTGTGTTTGACAGCGACAAGACATGGTTCAACTAATGTTACGAGTCTACGTCGTTTATACTCCGCGTATTGTATTGTCAATCTGAAGTAAATAACTGTTAAATTAGTTACTTTTGTATTTCCGTCTGAGCGTGCTTAAGTGCGCAAATTTATCGTTTAACTTTTAGCTATTCTATAATTTAAGAGCGTCTTACTGTTTCATGATTTCAATCGTCTACTATGGTATTCAGCGAATTTCACCATGCCAGAATGTTATTTAGAGCCCATTGTGTGGTAGCTTTGGAACGGAAGTTAGATATGCGACAGGTATTACCAACATAATGCCCGCCAACCATTTTGAACTGTACCGGCAGTTTGTATTTTGGATTAATGCATTCTAGCTAGTCAGCCATAGGTCTGCCGTAAGTAAGTCATTATTCAAACACGTGATTTCCATATTCTTGTAAATTATTTATAGATAAATATTCAAAGCTCTCAGGATATATAATTTGGGCAATAATTTTACAGCAGCATTAATAAGAAATCACTTCTATTTTACTGCTTCCGAGAATAGCAATGAAATCCTTTAATCTGTCTATAATAAAAATCATGAAATCAGAATTTAAAATACTTCAAACGAAAACTTACTAAAATAGAATAATGTCTGAGTTTGTTAAATTTTGAAACAAAATAGCTTCGATCAACTTTTGGGTTCAATTTGTTAATAAAATATGTATTCAGCTAGAGCCAAGTGCTTCAAATATAACTAAAGCCTATTCCAGAACTGTAACAGATCGAGTGGGTCAAATGCGGTGGTTTATATTTAAAAATAAATGACACGATGGGTCCATTAAAATTGCAGTACTGACGGCAGGTAGACTCACTAACCGGGTCGGTTAAACTTGGAACGATCGAAACGTGCTATTATTGGATTGTTTCGGACGAATGCTTCGGAAATTCAGTTGCCTTTTTCTGTCAGAGTCATAATGCCATGCAGGCATTCTATTAATGACACGTCAAGTAACAAATGGCTTCGCTGTTTACGAATTCTCAGTTATTGTGAATTCAGTCTGACATAATCATTTAGGTGAAAATATCATTTAGTTGAGCTGAAAACTCGTTATGAAATCATATAGGTATTTGTTTTAATAAAAGATCAGTTAGTACAAATGTTTTGACGTTATGTTGTACATTTTTAAAATCAATTCGAATATTTGCTTACATCTTTTATGTTAATATTTTTACAGTTTCAGAGATTCATATATGTAGTATCAAATGGTTATTAAGTCATTAAAGAAGAATAAACAAGAATTGTTTTGAAACTTATGTTGAGGGCTACGATGTGGTTGTTATCTTATTTCACAACGAAAGCGATATTAAAAGTGTCATTGAACTCACTCGTCATGCCCTTTAGAAAAATCTTTTTTTTTATTTGATGTTTATTCTACCAAATCTTGTATCAGCATAACTCGAAGCAGCCTTCCTGCCTTCTTATTTTCTTAAGAAACTAAATCAGCTTATGTAAAAATAATAGCAATAATAAATTTTTATCCTTATATTTTATCTTTAACAATATCTACGTATATATAAAGGTAAGAAAGTCTTTTCATAAGTCAGAACGGTTAAAAATACTGATATTAATGTTTATTCTATCAAAAATGGACCAGAACGAAAGTACACTTTTCTAAAAATGTTTGTTAAAATTATGTATTTTAAAAGTAAAATTGCAGAACTTGTATGTTAGGAACTCAGAATGTATGAGAGTATCGTTTATAAAATTATGTTTGCACTAATACATTTTTTCTTGTTTCAGGTAGAATTATGCAATAATTTGCAAGAAGTTTGATTTCATTACTCGTGATGTTGAAATGGAAGAAACGTAAGTTTATTTTGCTAGACTAGTCAAAGGCAAGTTTTTTCACAACTTATTGTTTAAGTAATGAAGTTGGTCGCGTTGCAGTTTAAATTGTTAATGTTATTGCATCATATTATAAATTAACTTTTTTACTTTTGCTCCGTTGAACAATGTAAATAAATTGAAATTCAAAAATGGAAATCGTGAATATACAAGGAATTTCAGAGCGAAACAAAGGCAGCTTAATGAGCAATAAAAGGTAATGCTATCAGATTTTTAGCATTTCACCAAAATTTAATGTGTTAACATTAAATTTAAACAGGAAAAAAATCTCATTGTTAGCTTTAAACGCTTGCGGAGGGGCGTTATAATAGGGCATAATATATTCAGGGTGAGTCAAATAAAATTAGCACGATGAAAAATGTAAACGGGCCTTTTACGGTCTTGAGGACGTGTAAGTATTACGCTGCCCGTCTTATTTTGAACGTGAATTTTCTTTTACTGTAAGGATAGTATGAAACAGACGAAATCGGTATTGGGATGTTTAGGTTGAATGGTGTGATTAAACCGACAAAGATATTTATGACGCTTTACATCTAAAAAACGAGATGAACCTCATGATACAAAGAGAATATTTAATTAATAGTAACATTTAATATCTTGCAACATGATTTTTGTAATTTCCAATAGCATGAAGTAAGTGATTGCACAATAATTACAATGGTTAATAAATAAGTACTTAGCAGACGTCTACTGGTGCATGCGATAAATTGGAATGCTTCGCTAATGGAGATGTCACGACTTGATATCACATCTGAATAATTTGGAAGCAAGGTGTTATTTTAAGCCATACGTGAAAATTAAAATTTCCTCATATGAAATTTATAACAATACCATCGTTGCAAAATCTGAGGTAATTCAATTTTATTCACTGTAATACAAGTATAAAAATGAATGTTAAATAACTTTTGAGTTTGTTTTCCTTTATGGAATTAAGCTTAAGGTCAGCAAATTACGTTTTTCTTTTACTTCAAAAATATTATTTTAATATACAAAATAAAGTTTTTTTTTTATAAATATATTAATCCTATCTCTTTTCTTTATGAACCTGTAAATAATGTGTATATCTCAAAATTAAATTTTAGACATATATGGATCATAATTTTCATGATGGTCTGCAGTCGAATAATGCAGCTGCATTTCTATTACATATATCTTGTATAACATTTCATTTTAATCATAATAATTCTTGATTGGTAACTATTGTGACGAGTCAATGCACTCTTTATTATTGTTAAATTAGCATTTATTCGACTGCATGAATGAATGAGTTAATTAGACAATCTCATTAAGGCAAACAGTTATAGTTTGGCGGACGTAAGCGCCCCGGTTGCCAGTTGGCGTCCCATAAACATTTCGGGGTTAAATTTTTGCTGCCACTGATAGATTGTTTTTAAATATACGATGTCATAAGTATATATTAATTTAAATATATCATATTGTTTTTCATTTTATTGATTTGTTTTATTGATTTCTTGTATTCAGTATGATTCTTGATTTAAAATTTTATATAAATTTTTATTCAGAATAGTTCAATTTGACAGCAAAAATAATTTTTGCATATAAGTGAGTTTTAATTATATATCAATATCCATTACGTAAAAGTAATTGTAGAATGTTATACCTATCACATGTTTCATACAAAATCAGGTGCTGAAATATGACCTAGTTACACTTCGACGGCATCTTTAGACTTCTTTATGAAAAAATATTCATCTAGATATTTGATTTTAGCTACCCGAGTGCTCATTTTTTGCCTGTTTGAATATTAAAAATAACGATTTTATTTTTTCAAAGACACAAGGACCAACCGTGATTAATTTAAGGAAAAGTTGAAGATTGCTATGTATGAGTCTTAAACATGATTTGGACTAAAATCATTAACGTGACCTCTTTATTTATTACTAACCTAACCTGTCGTAACTATATAATTAAGTCATTTACGATCAATATAATAGTAATTACAAGTTTCTCCAGGTAATACTTTAATTAGAAAGTGCTATTTTGGAGAATATATTTTATGGAAAAGATTTATTATTTTATATGGTAAATACATGTTCTTTTTTCACTTTGATTTTATTTATACAAGAGAATAGAGAAGTGAATTATCTAATGTGTTTAATAAACTTATAATTATATTATTATAGGATTCTCGGAAGTAACATTGACAGCTAATACGTAGCAGCACTTAGAAAGCGATATATTAAACCGTCAAAAGCATTTACTTTCTTCTTAGTTTGTTCATGTACTAATGATGGTAGCGGCTTGAGACCAGCACCCCGCGTAGAGGAATTTTCTCACGATCCTTCTCTGTGGGGAGCTAAACGATGATTAAAACTTTCATGTGGTTCGTTGTCATCTTATTTTTTTATAATAATTTTGTGCTCAGCTTGTTCGTTTCTGTACTTGAAGTTTTTTTGAATTAAATATGAGTCTCATTATATTACAGAGATTTATTGAGTAAAAAGAAATCAAGTTTTACAAGAGTTTAAAATATGATGATTTCAAAAGTAAGTAAACAAAAATTAGTAGCAAAATAGTATACACATAAATATAGAGATAAAACTTTTCATTCATAATATTAATAGAATTTGCTTAAGGTTCAATTTCTTAGGTCTATATTAATCACCATGTTGTAAAAAAAATGATTGTAAAGTATGGTACACGATACAAAAGAGATGTAAATTAAAAACTTCTTCATATATTTTTTGGTTAAGATGAACTGTAACTCTGCACATACAATGCAAATAATTCGAAGTTGGAAACTTAAAAATATACTAACGTTTCAGGAGCTATGAAATGGGCCAGAGCTCATTTGTTACAGGAAATAAAACTACGAGAAATGGAGGGTTAGACGGTTAAAAATAAATATAAAGTTACATACTTTTAAGTGGATATTATTTTGAAAGGCACTCTCCTCGACTGTCTGGAAGATTATTGAATAATCAACATGGACAATTTTGATACAACAATAATAGAAATGAAATACAATTATTATAACATTATTTTTAAGACATATTTTTCAAAATTATGCGTTCCATTTATAACTCTAGAATTGTAAAATGATATTTTTTTCATTTAATCTGTGGTTGAACAATTTATTTATTTATTTAAGTCTTTTCCTAAGGAATTTATTACTTTTTCAAGTTATCTTTTCTATTTAGTTCTCTAGTTATAAATAGGTATATATAAAGTTAATAACATTACTATATCAGATCTAAAATCAACCATTATTTTTCAACGTTTTATATAATGGATAAGTTCAACATTTTTCTAATAACATATTTAGATTTAAGCATAAGCATTCAATAGATAAAAAGAATCAATGGCATATAATATTAGAAATTAATTCCAAAACTTCTATATCATAATACTTTCTAATGGTATAAGTCATTCAGAATACGATTTTTTTATTAAAAATTGAAAAACAAAAGCCTTTTTTTTATTAAAAATTGAAAAACAAAAGATAAACAGTACCAAACAATTACAGTAAAATCATTTAATTACTTTAACTCGAATGAAGTTTTAATTTACTTTAAATGTATAAAATAACTATGTTTATGATTACTGAAATGTCGTAAAATTAAAAACATTAGTTTCACTGACTTGAAGTGTACAATTGTTTAAAAAACGTTACACTGTTAGATTTTGTTATTTTAAATTACTTTAGAAACAAAATTTAAAAGCATAACATTGCTCTTTAAAAAGCAACATTAATATTTGCTGTTATAATGTATATAATATAAATCCTTTTAAATGTTCGCAATGCCTGAATAACTAAACTGTTGGTGAGCAGGTCAAAAATGATTCCACTTTAATTCGTGTTTGCAAAATTAACGGGTGTTTCCCTAATTGATGTTTGAATGAACGTTTGTGAACTTAGCTTTTAAAATGCTGGGAGCTAATTAGCCAATTAGTTTTAGTAAACAATTGTGAAACAGATTGTGATTGTACTATTAGAGAGCAAATAATACAAATTGATTGATACGAATCAGTGCTGATAACATAAACAGACGCTAATGAAATGCTCCGTTGTCATAAACCATTGGCAATGTTTACAAATGTACACATGTACATTGTACACGTTTACACATAGTACAACTATAAACGTGTACAGTTTGTACATGTCGTGTACGAAAACTAATATACGACACTTAATTTTCTTCTGAAGAAGTAACATTTTTATAAAACCGAGTACCGTCTTATGTCAAAGTTTGAAATTTTTGTTATGAATACATTTTACAGTTTTAAAGTATAATACATTGTTATGTATCATGACAGTTGTGTGTTGTTTGATCGTATGCACAAAAGTCGTAATCAGTGTGCGTGACTGTACAATGTAGTATTGCATTTCAAACTTTACTGCTGTCTCGAGATGTGAGTCTAATAAATTGTGTGTGATATACATAGCAAGGTTTGTAAATACTTAAAGTATACAGAGGCACGCGACGTACGAGAATTAAAACATATGACATAGTATTTTAAACAATGGATCTTGAATGAAGTTCAAGTCATAATATTATCTACACTACATCAAAGTTGCTGTTACAATCGAAAAATGTTTATATAATTTTTTGAGTTTATTGAATTTTTAATAAGCATTGAAAAATATATACTAAAAGAAATACTATGTCTTTATGTATATAGGTACTCTGTCATCTCCAGAAAAAGGTAAATTTGATATGTATTCACCCTAGCCACACTAAATTCTGAGTTGCACGTAAATATCCTTTCATCAAAAATGTAAGCTTTCATCTTGCTGTGTAAGCTGTTACCTTATAGAAGCGAAATATCTCTTATATAACTCGTGTACTTGACCTCGATGTTATAAATATTATTCGCTTAAAATAAAAATTACTCTCTGCTTTTATTTTCCTGTTGTAAGAATTATAGTGTAGTGAATATAATTAAATTAATTCATTCTTTTTGTATTTAAAAATAATAAAACGCAAAGCTTAAAGTAATGTTATATTAATATCATGTCAAAATAATGTACATTTTCATCAAAACTTATTAGTATTAATTAAAAATGTATATCAATATTTTATAGGTTGAAGTTATTATAATAAATTCGTTATAATATTTCTGATAAAAACATTTTCAGAGTGACACGCATGACTATAGGAAATAGGGAAATGTGTTTGTATCTGTTTGGTCGCTAGTAGCGTTAAATGAAGCAATTTCCGTCACTTAAATTGATTTCGCCTCCCGTTTACGCCATGCAGCATCCTATTACGGCGATTACTTTAACGTTGCTTTAATCACTTTAAGTTTTGATCTCTATAATGTATGTTGTTAACGTTTATTAATTTTCCTCGAATTCAGTCCTATGTATGAGACATTTCTTTTGCATTAGTTATCTAAGTCCATTAAGAGGCAATTAAGCTGTAAAATCTCCTAATATATGCTATGCTAATTACTCTCAGTTGAATACAGTTCTAATTTCCTTAGTAATAACTGGATCACGTAACCGGATCTTCAGTGTCATTATGCTGAGATAAGTGGAGGGGGCAGACCACGGCTATAATTCAAAAGGTCTTTCCTCCCTAAGAGGAAGCCTCTCGGGTCTGTTGTCACGTCTCCGACAAGCCGTATCTTGTAGCAGACGAGAGCCTCTCCATTAAAGATAATTGTACTTCTGATATAATATACCGTTTTTTGATACTGTATTACAGTACATTTGCAAACAATAGAGTAAAAGTTACGAGTGAATTTCACATCTGTTGTGGATCGGATGATGCTCCAAGTGAGGAATTAAAACAATAATCTACTATACAAATGATATATAAACCAGCAACATTTATATTTGAGTAATTCGAAATAGATTTAGATTGTGATCTAAATTAACTGTCAAATGATGTCAAACAGTTCTGACGTCAGAGTTATAGAGTTAGTTCAAAACCGAAACGGTCATTTTAAAATAGTAATATTCCTTGAATAGAGCCATAGTTAATGTTGCATAGCCATTAATTTCAAACTATATGTACAATTTACTTTTTGAAGTTAAAACAAGGTACATACACAAAGTTAAAGAGTCGTTTACATTAACTTGCGTATTTATCGCGCAACAAGTAAGCGAGGTAACACGTTTTTGCCATGCAAAACTATAAAAAGATTTCAATAGGCAGTAGTTAAAGAAGCTTAAGTGGTTTTAATAAAAATATTAACAAAGATGTATTGTTTAAAAATGACAAGTTTGTCCTCAAACTTCGCGGCTACAACTATAAGATAAAATTGTGAGCGCTTGTGCTAAACTGTTTATGTAAATGAAATAAGTTGTCTCCTTAGTTGTTGATTACAAAGAGACTTCAAGCGGTTTTGTTTACGCTGTAATTGTTGTTGCGCCTTGTTTCTTCGAGCTAGACTTGCTTTAACACTTTTATGACTAAACTATAACAAATAGGAACTGAGAAAAGAAAACTAAATTATGATGAAATAACTATAAAGAGAGTGTATATACTCTGAGACGTTAAATAAATATTAATGGATGTGATATTTTCTCCCAAGAGAGTTGAGAGGACGCGTTTGGTTTTTAAAGTTGAAAGAAAAAAAAATAAAAACTTTTGGAAATATAGTTTAAAAATAGCTGCCTTATTTTTCTAGTTAGAAGTTAACTTTATACATTTGTCGATGTTTATATTATTTTGTTTGAAGTACTCTAATGAGATGTTATAGGAAAATATACTTTCTATGAATATAATGAGTATTAATCGGATCTATTTAAAAAGTCTTAGTACACAAAAAATAAATTTGTACAGGGGTAAAAGAGAACAATATTATTTCTATATTCTATTGAGATTAACCCATTTTTCTGGATATTTTGTTTGTCAAAAACAGTATTAATTTAACTTTTCATTTTGAACGACAAAAATATATTTTTTATAATAAAATACTCATTAAAAGCGATCATTGATGAGAAAACCTTTATAAGTCAGCTTCAGTAAAGAGATGTGTGATAGTTTTACGGTGTGTATTTTTATGGCAATATAATATTGCATACCCTGTTTCCCACGACTCTCTTATTTCTATTTAGTTTAGTCTAAGTATAACATTACTTATAAATAAATGTTTTCTAGAGATTATAGCTTGGTTATTTATAAGAAAAGGTTAAAGTTATTATTAAACAAATATGTTTTCTTAATGTATTTATTCCATAAAGTTAATGGTCGTTGTATGTATACTAAGTACCTATATACACTAAGATAAAATGCTTCTCTCGCTATCCTGACATTAAAAAGTAAAATTCGAAACTTATAATACTCTAAGGATATAACTATGTCTATAACTGTCTGGCATCACTTATTCCGAATATTCTGGCAAGTAATACCCATATATTTTACATTGAATTAACATTGGTCCTTAAATTATAGGTGTACAGTGTAATCCCAAATAATATGTACTGTCTTGAATCCCAAGACCTGGCACAGAGCTAGGGCTTGCTGTCATTCACTAACTAGATTCAGTATCATTCCCTTGCCAATAAGATAGGTGTCACAGAGAATTTCACTATAGCACCTCGACATGCAACTAATGTCTATTTGAGTGGAAATTAATTTAGAGTAATTAAAATTAATAATTGCATTATTATTGAAATCTAAATACATAAATATTTCTATCAGTAGTATTGAATAAAATGAAATTAAAACGACAAATATAATTCTATTTTCGGATTTAAATACACAAGCAGGCGAGTTTACATTTTTGTTGCAAAACATGATTATTATCAAAGGCCATTGGCAGAAAGGAGTTTAAAAGTTTGTTTTAATTAAGTTACATTTTATTCCATACATTACTCTCATACGCAAGTCTATGTATACATTTAGCATTTAGGATTCCCTTCTTAATTCTTAAGTTATTGTATTTCGATGTCCCTCTATTTACCTATACATTTATTAACACCAACGAATACAATGTGCTTTGTTATCCAAAGATAAGGCAGTTTACGGTCCATTTATTTTACATATTTTTGGGCTTATAAAGTAATCAAAAACTATAAAGGACTTCCTGTTGACCTAGAATCATAAAATTTGGCAAGAAGAAATGTCATGTAGTACAAGTAAGATAAAATGGGGATATCGTAAATTTTAAGTTACATACATTACCAAATAATTATCGCTTTGCTTCTATTCACTATGGGTAAACTAGCCAGGAACTATGAAGACATATGAAACCAGCAGTTTTCTAATGCAAAGTTAAGTTATGCTTTAAGAACTAATATTCGGTGCTTTCAATTATTATCTAATGATTTATTAATAGAACGACGGCACTGAAACGTCCGCCGCTTAATCTGTTTTTCCGGCTCGAAATAATCGGACATTAAAAATGTCTTTTAAACAGGAATAGTCTAAATAGTTATAAATATTGAAATTTGAATTAAATATGTACATCCCTAGCTATGTCTTAAGTCTAATTATATTAAGATAAATACAACGGACAAGTGCATTTTTATACGTCATCGTATTCGTATGAAGCAACGCAATGCCGCTATATATTGTGCTTATAATTAGTGACCTTATTCTGATGCCTTTTTAACAATATCTTTTGTTAAAACTTTTGCATTAAGCTAAAAGTAAGTAATTAAAACGGGCTAAATCAGAAATAACTTTTTATAACGTTCGTATGAGTATTGAAGGGTTAAAGCGACGCTGTGTTTTAATCCAATTTGTCGGTCTTTTATTTGTTTCTTCTTTATAATGTACTAAAAATATATCATCGAGAAACAAAGAATATAAAATGTAATAATATCTTTATTGCCGCTACAAGAAAAACAAGTAACGAAGTCAAATCTACTGTTAAAACAATTTATATCCTCTGGCTTGAATTTAATAAAATGATAAATCTATTTTATACTCTTAGTTGAAATAAATGTCGTTTTCCTTAACTCGAAAAAATAATAGCGTACTTAAAGGAGCGTAAAAGACATTGTATCGGATAAGTGGATTATCGGTATCGGGTCCACGATAGACGAAAATTTTGTACTATTTTATTTGAGATACTTATCAACAATATCAGCTAGATATAAGATATATATTTTCATTCTAACTCAGCATACAATTTATTCAAGATTGTATCGGGATAATAGAATGTGATATTGAAATAAATAATCTTCGATGTTAATAAATTCTTATTTTCTTATCCTTTGAACTCTGTTAGTATCGGTGTCAGCAATCTGTGGGAGAAAATTTGAATAATTTGACTTTTACCCATCAAAGGATTTTATTATAAGGCAACAAGCCGGCATTTCCTGAAATCGCAATTTGAATTTTAGGGGAAGGTTTTGATAGACCATTGCATAATTATTTTTGTCGTAAGATGCGATTTAAAATTTAAATCGTACTAAATTGAAGACAAATAATATATACTTAGGGGAATTGAAGGTCAATATACGTAACAGCAAAATCGCTTCAGATTTTAGCTTATGATATACTTTTTATTATAAATGGGACCTTGTCATATTTAAGTTTGACTGGTCATATTTATAGTAAAACGAATAACATTTAAAGTCAGTTAAAACAGTTCAATAGTTGTCGTGTATTGGGATAACGTCGGAAGTTGCGGCCAACGTGACGGCTTCCGGCTGGTCACGTGACACCGATCTCTGTGTTGTGATGTTCGGGGAAAAGCCCGAAACCTATTTATATTACGACAGGTGCTCAACAGTTTTTATATTTTGACATGCGATTTCCTGTAAACTTATCGGAAAGTAAGTTCGTCTCTTTTTAACCAGTGAATTGAATGAGTTTTCTATATAAAATAAAATACAAAGTTAAATAATACATAGATGTTGTATTACAACAAATAATGATAATAAATTTAAAATTCACTAATTGATGGTATTAAAAAAAATATGATGGCAAAACATGTGTGTATGCTGTCAAAATGTCCATCATCTGATTGCTCCAGATCTAGTTTTTTACGTACTATAATTGAAATAGCTTAAACAGGATGTAAAATGTTTATTTTATATTTAGATATAGAATGCTAGAAGAATATTTCACTGTGATAATAAATTCAAAAAGATCAATAGGCTACTGTAATAAGTCCTACCATTAGGCCTTACAAGCGTTTTTGTTTTTAATTTTTATTATAAAATTTATCGATGATGAGAAGATAACCAAAAAGGATAATTATCAGGGAATATTTAAACTGTAATGACTGTAAACTCCTTTAACACGCAATGCCATGATATGTATGTAATGTAATGTGTTTTGGTGGAATAGGAGAGGTCATTAAACCTTTGATTGCCGATTAAAATCATACACTTGGGTCTATATCAACCTAAGGTATAAGTTTAAGGTAGGATTTGAAGGAGAGGTTTCATGTTACATTACCAGAAAAGGTGTAGTTTTTCAACATGATACCTTTAAAAACATTTACATCCGTTCGCGTCTGTACATGCGCGACCATCCCGACCTTGGAATCACAGATTAAAATCATTCAGTTTCCTCAGATTTTTTTGGGTACTGTAAGATTAATATCGAGAAACTTTATTATCTAGCTATAACTCATAAAAGGTTTCCAACAAAAGTAACGCATGTTATGTTTTTATAGCATTATTTAGATATATAATATTTATTATGTTAATAGCATAAACTTTATTTTTAAATAAAAATGTAGTGCAAAATGTCATAAAATTTATTTTCCAATATTTTGAATATTGAGACACAAACAGAAATCTAAACAGACGTATCAATATTTACATTTCAAATTTATAAAATCAATACGTGCACACGTACATATACTCGTATGTATTGATTCGGAAGCCTATTTGAGTTGTTTGTTACCACGTCTTAACTGCGATATTAATCTCAACGTTTGGCACGAAATTTGCTTGGATCATGGGTACGGGATTGCTCTAACACAAATATCATATAAAGGACACAGCTATAAATTCATGAATATTCATAATATGAGTTCATTTCATTTGTATCAATTACTTTAAATCATTTTAAGAAGTTCTGTACATATTATCGAACATAAACATAGCCTTCATTAATGTTTAAAAGTTTATCGCTGTTTTATATTGTAAATAAAACAAAACAATTCATAAAATGGACTATTGACATAATAGTCTGTTGCGTTGCAAGTTTACGGTAATATAAAGATTCTTTGCGTGTTTTCTTGGATCGTAAAATTATACTGTTTCCTTAGCTTCTTTGTCGAATTTGTAATAATTCTACTTATAAAATCGATATTGTTTGCTCACACATTTTGTTTTGTTTTTGTGGATGATTGTATCTAGAAATAATAAAGAATAAAGATTATAAAAATAGGTTTTTTATGAGACATTTTTATAAGTTCGATTGATAAATTATCCAATTATTATTATCCTGATTTAAATAATATTTTTGTGAATCCCCTTAGTATAATATTTTCTTCATTTACTAATTCTTAGCGACTAATGAAGTAATATAAAATTTATATCATAAATCCTATATACATATCCTAATAATCCTATATATACATATAGGAGTATGTTTAAAAATAAAATTTAAGAGAAATAAAATTTTCATATATTGACCTAAAAATTATCGGACATTTATTAAATTTCTGGATATAAAAATTTGCAATTTCAATATCTACTTCGTAGCTGAAAATGATTTTAATAATAGTAAATCAACCGTAGGCAAGATAGGTATCTAACAATAAAATTTAATTTCAATCTGCTCATTCGAGTACACAATAAATAATAAACACACTCATTCAGATATTCAGATTTATTAAATATTGAGAACAATATTTATTTAAATTATTAATTTTAAAATACAGTTAAAACAATTGCACCAATGAGTGAAAATTTTTATAGACCGTCATGTGATTAATAAACGAAAAAATCTAAGGCGTTCCAATAAAGGTAATTTTGTTTACTTTACAGTTTATTACGTATTTTCATATTAAATATAAAAGATATAGAGATTTCTTAAGGGATAAAAAATTACAAACAAAATTTAGAATGGACAATATTTGAATTATTCTGTTGCCATATCAATTATATTTATTAAAACATTGATTTTATAATGTACAATTATAAGGAGCATATTTTCCAGTGATGCTATTAACTCTTTCCGCGTGGCTGGAGTAGTTTAAAATTAAACTACGAATCGACTCCATTGAGGAATTCTTCACACTTAACTTGAGAAAAAGAAAGCCTGTCGTTAACCGGATTTCCAGTCATCGATCATGCAGATCAAGAACTTTCAATATGAGATTTTGCTAATAATATCTTGTACCGTGTATATTTGATGAAACGTACAATTTTTTGTCCATACTGGTTCACATAATGAGATCTAAGATTTTCGCGAGTATTCATTTAAATGAAACTAATATTTTTCAGATGTACTACGCCATTTTTATTTTTGATAAAAAAAACTACATACTCCCGACGATTCGGCTACTTTACAGCAACCGTGATCACGAGCAGACGAGACGTCTCCAAAAATATTAGTTTCATTGAAATGCAATTTTTTATTAATACTCTTTGTAATTATCCTGAAAACTATTTACATATTATAAACATCCGAAGTCAACTTCCAAGTTAGATCACACATAATATATGCGTTGAGATAATATTGTTACCAACAACTTGACAAGGCCAAGAGTTCACTTCGAACTAGATGGGGATAACTTGTATTGATACATTTAACACCCGTCAAATATTCACGTGTCGCGTCTCAATTCCGGTCCCATGTTTGAACCAGCCCTTTACCGGGAATCATTGACTCAATTTATATCACACATATATTAGTCGGGCATAAATTAACAGTTTGTAAACTTACTATAATGTATAATATATAGTAAGACTAATAGTTTATTCAGCAAAACCCACCTACAAACAATAATATACTTACGAGTACATGTAAAAGATATTGATTTTATCCGTAAAGGAATTCCGAAAATAAAATTTATTAAAAATATTAATTCCAGCATCCCGTCGGTCACATACATTCATAACACTCTAAAGTGCTTTAAAGACACCCTCCTCTATAAATGCTTTGCAAGCTTTAACGCCTCAGATGAAATGCCTCATGTTCCTCCCTTTAATAATACCTACTTATTGAAGACGATGTAATTACTTTCATATAATTTTATCTCAGTTCCTATGAATATTGCATTAGGACTATAAATAATAATTGGAGAAAATTCTCGTTCAAGTTAATTCTTTGAAAATTATTCACATCAGTATAAAAAATCATATGAATTGTTTAAATCGTCGATGAATATTTTTTATGATATTTTAAGTGAAAAAGTAGGAAATGAATGAATATTTTATATGAAAATAAGAATGAAATGGATTTATTGACTGCATTGATAATATACGATCAAAAAATAAAATGTTGTTTTAATAAATGGAATACTTTTACACAATATTATGCAATGATATATATTTTTTTGTTGTTTATAGTTTTATAGAGCAATATTACTTCAACGTTAACTAACGCCATCTCACGACTGATACTACTACTTACAATAGGTAAGTTGAAGGTTAGATATAAGTAAAAAGTTTACACCATATTATGCAATATGTTCTATTAAAAAATCGGGTTTTGATGATCAATAGCTTTATTCTGCTAAAACGTGTTAGTTTATTTTTAATTATTTTATATAGAAAATACAAATAAAAATTTCTTATATACTTTGAAATCTGTTAATTATAATTCTGGGCTGCAACTCTTCGTTTATTTCATAGCAAAGGTTGCATTTTGTAACGGGCAAAGATTGCGCTGACACCGTGGTAGGTTAATGACACCGCAGAGGCTATTGTTGTGCTAAACAATGCATCGGGCAAGCCGTCAATCCTTCTAGCTATTTGCCTCACGGTGTGATGTACGACCCTTGAGCTTTGAAAATACGTGCAATTCTAAAAAAAATATATGTATTTATGCTAACCAAGAAATTAGTGTTAAGATTGTCTTTAAAAATAATAAGAAATATGTAGTTAGTTTTTTCAAGCAATTATTGCTAGAAATGTAATTTAATTTTTATCAATCAAATAATACATTACAAAGATCATTAAAGAATTTAAAAGGTCTGTACCATTATTTCCGACCGAACTATAACTGATCTTAGACTGACTTAGCTTCATAAAACTAAAGACAGGAAATAAAATAAAACGAGCTCTGGAGCTATGAGAAAATAAGTTTAAAAACCTTGTTTCTAAGTATTACGTTATCTCGATTGAATTGTTAGGAGTTAATTGATTAAAATCACATAATATTATAAACTAACACCACTCTTGACTGTTTTGTTGTCATTTTTTTATCAAATGAACTATCCATGTCAATCAATCGTAACAACGAAGTTCAAATATTAGTAGAATATTACATTCAGAATGGTAAAAATACAGTTAAAATAATAAATAATCTTGGTGAAAATTGAAATCGGGTTTTGTATAAAGCAATGTTACTTTATGAAATGTCGGGCGACTTAATGAAAAAAAAAGTAAAATAAGCACCGTAAAGTGGGCATCGGCGCGAGGCGGCGTTTGGGGTAAAAATAACTGGGATCGCGGATAATTAATGACTTCATTTATGTTTCTGCTCTTGAGAGCTTTGATTGTGCTGACCGCTTTTAATATTTTTTTTTCATAACTGGCTTTTCACGCGTTAAAATCGTTATTGTTCGGACGAAACCAAACTGAAAATTGTAAGTTTGGAAACCTTTAACGAATTGGCTCCGATGTTGTGGACTAACTTAAATTGAATTCGAGATTTTACTTTTAAATTACAATGGATTGTTTTGAAAGCGACGTCATATTTTTTTTCATGAAAGATATTATAATGAAATCTTATTTCAATTTTGAATATATCCATTTCGAAGTTGAAATGCAATATCCGAGTAGTTTGTTTTTAGATCTATTCTGAAATGAATTGTTATATCAACAAAATCGACGTGGAACGAATCTGTTAGCATACAAGTAATAAAAATAAAACAATTTTATATTACATGTAGAAAAGGTTGTGAGATTAAATTAAGTATGCTAACATTGAAATCACATTTGTTTATTACGTTTATTACACAGTGTTATGCAGATTCCGTCTGGGTCTTACTGGGTATTGTTATTCGGGACACGAGCGTAGTCCCGATTACGACTAGCCGTGACCTCTTTGAACTTATCGGCAAATGTCACTAGATCAGGATATGTCATACCGTTTTTCTACTATTTCGAAGCGTACGTTTCCGAATGGTTTATTGTTAGGTTAAATAAAATATTATATTATATTTGCAGTCACGTCCGTGTCGCAAAAAAATTTACACAAATATTTAGCAACGATAAAATATTCAGTTCTGTTAAACTTTTGCAAATTTTATGAATATATTTGAACACTAGAATAGTTCTTTTATAGAGCTCGCTTTTTTAATAATTGGTAAAGTATATTTTTAGTTTCAACTTGTCTACGGCTGGCGCGAAAATCTCATTTGAAAGCAGAATTAGATTTACTCTGAAGTTACGTCTACTTCGCTAAATCAATATTAATTTTTTTTGTTGCTAAAAAGAAATGTCTAATAAGTGTATAAGTAGATGACCAGTTGACGGAATGGATTTCTTTTAATAAATAGTTACGCATTTTAGCTGTCAGAGAATCTTGGTACTTTTGCATTTATAAGAAACTAAAAACTAAGTTGCGCTATTGAAAACTTTTACTGCGGACTCTATGCTCGTAATTGTTTACGTGTTCTAAGCTGTAATGCGATTAAATTTAATGGAAGTCAAAGTACTTCCAGTTTCATTATTATTGTTTCAAACAGAGTTACATTATTTTGCACTACTTGAATTCATTCCTTTTTGATTTAAATTTTGAGAGTGGAATTTAAGTTTTAGTTCTTAAATTCTTCAATGGTGATATTGAAGTCTGGGATCCTTTCAGGAGCATTTTTCGTGGCCCTTTCCTATTTTTAAAAGTTGGTTAATAGGTACGTCCTTAATTAGAATAAGCAACAAGAGAAATGGAGGCTTCTCTTCTGTTTTAATGAGGAGGCAATCATGTGATCCCTTTCGCACGAATCTGGCTCCGCCTACCGGGCGGGAAAATCAATAATGTACTCCAGAAGTGCGTTTGGTGTCCTACCACACTGACGTTGGCTACGGCCCACGTAGGATATGATATGACGTAATATACTGACATCAATATCAATAAAAATATTATTCATACAAACATACATATTATAAATAAAATTTAAAAAAATGCAAAAGTTTTAAACACATGTTATTGAAAGTTTTATTTGCATGTATTAACGATGGTAATGACAAATCTAATATGATCATTCTATAATTATTATATTTTATATAAAAAAATATAAATATATTTCACTCCACTTCTACGATATTTCTTTATTACTTAATAACTAATATTTGTCGTCAATCAAGGGAAGTTTAATAATTAAATTCTTAACAATTCCCTTTCGCAGCATAAGGGCTCTTAGTGGATTTATAATGAAATAATATCCTGTAACCTGTAATAGAAAGTGAACATCCGATAATTGAGGGTCCCAGGTCGCGCGGGCACCTGCATTAATTACAAGATTTACCGCTATCCCACCATTTATAACGCATAAGCCGAGTTTCTTTCTCTTTTGTGTGTTTATTAAAGCGAAAGATTAATTACGATAACGTATTTTAAGAATTCTCAACTTTGTTGACTGGGGTATTCAGAATTTAATTTAAAAATTCCGAAGTTTAACGAGACAGGTGAAGCAAACTGCTAAGCGCGTTATGAATTTCGCTTCAGTGTAGTTTTGGAATTTTTTTTATCCGCGCTATCCAACAACTTTATGGCTCATCCTTCGAGCGTGTCCGTATATTTTAATCTGAATCATTATTATACACTTACACTGACAAGCGGTGCAAATGACATCAATGATTTTGAGTTTATAAATTTTCAAGCCAAATAAATTACATCGTGACCTTTCTATCACGCATCATATATTTCACATTGAATACATGATCGAGGCCTGTCTGAATAAATGAAGAGTAGTTAGTTTTATTCTCTATGTACTTTGTATTGTAAGTTACTACGTAAAGAAGGATCGGATGCCAACCATGCCTGCATTAATTATGTGACTTAACCCTTCAGTTAATGAGGGCTAGGTTCTAACTTCGCTTAATTTACACCCCTGATCGATTTAGGGTACTGAAATGAAATCCCTCGCATCGTTTACGAGAAACTGACTTCATGAACATTTTCACGATGAACAACTTCAATAACGATATTATAATACATTTAAGAAATAGTATAGATATACAATTTTGACAAAAACAAACGAAAAATTTGAGTCTTAAAATAATATAAAGATTATAAAAACTTTTATGTATAACAAAATATTCCAAAAAAAGTTTAAAGAGAAAGGTTTCACGTCAAAAATAAGGGTTCCGTTCACATCATATTTTTTTAAATGCCGTCATAAAAGCGTGGGAAAGCATACACAGATTAATAAAGGCATATCTAAATTAATCTTACTATAATAACATGTGACGTTAACACAACAATGACAATCATTACACAATCGGCGTAAGTGGTTCGTTTCCATTCACATGTCCTTTGCACGCGACGTCGATAATTTGCGTGTGCATGTCATAAATAAATTACAGAAAAATTGTCATGAAATTACGGGTCGACTTTTTAATTTTTACATCAGAAACGTTTAGTGTTGTGGACAAACACTTTATAATTGTAGACTTGGTGATCGTGGGATTATCAATGTTTTAACGAATCTATTCAACATTTCTTTTTTTTATTGTAATATGAATAATAATCATTTATAGTATTTCTACTTATAAATTAAAATTGCGACGATAAACAATTAGAAAGTGCCGCTTTTTATACGTTTTGATACAATCATTTTCATTATAATGAAAAATCATAAGTATTAGAGAACAAAGAATTATTTTTTTCACATTTTTTTAAAATATATTTTTTGTTTTCGTATTGTTTAAAATTCATATATTGAATTAACGTGTTAATCCCTTAAGCCGTAGCGCCTAGCTAAAACTCACGAGCTACAGTTACTATATTTAGACTGGTTGTACTGAGGTACTACCACCATTTCACTCAATATTCCAAGTCTTTAGGCAGATGCCTTTCCCTTTTTTCCCAGAAAGTAAATAGCCGAAATACTATTTACCTTTTGGGGTGACACAAATTACTTAAAAGCTATCTAATACGATGTAAGCAATCACTTCCAAAGTAAAGTAGAAGCTTCATAGTTTTTTGTTACGGCTTCTGAAGATAACAAAATATTATTTACCAAAAACAATGAATAAATAAATATTAGAACAATAAATGTAAATGAATGAATAAACCAGTCACAATATCTGCTGAATATTAAAAGCAATTACTATAAATATCATAAACAAAATGTAAAATAATAAAGTTATAAATCGGTAATGAATCCAAAACAGCTTTTAGTATCAGATACTTCTTATATTTTATCGGTCATATATTCTAAATGAGTCCTTTTTAATCGCCACGGGCATATAATGTAAATATAACCTTAGATTTTATTGTAATATAAAATGAATTTATTCCATTGTATGAAAATAAACAATCACAAAAAATAAAAACAACAGTATTCGCTCGGAACAATATAAGAATTAACATTAAACGTATAGAATTGAGTGTAACGGATTTAGAAAAACATTATCAAAGAAAAGAGTCCGAATACAATAGGTGTAAATGACTGAATATATCAATACGTAATACCATAATAAAATATCGTATATTTTAGGGATATGATATGCTTTGTTGGAGTTTCAGAAGGCATTATATTCTGATAGGATTAAAACCTAATCTCTTTTTGTTGCCCGGAGATAATTGTAGTGGTACCCCATAACCTTTACTGTTGATAAACGAAAGCTTGAAATAAATATTCATCATTCCAAATCCCATATAAGAATACGTATTATTTGAATTGTTATCATATGTAGATATTATTTTAAAAAGATATTACTATGTATTTTTAATGAAAACATTACTTTTTATTCTTTGACTTCGTAATAAAGCGGTTTTGCGGGTAAAGTAAATATAGACTACTTTTTAAAATAAGTATGTAATAGCAGTAAATATTGCTGTATCTATTTCTAAGGCGTCGATATAATTAATTACTAATTTGTGCTACTAATAATTGTCATGAATTATTAATTAATTTAATTAGTGTATGTTAGTAATTTCAAAATACGCCAGATTACTAAGATTTGATCATGTCAAGACAAGGTATGTTAATATGATGAATTATGGGTTTAATAACATAAAAAATATCATAGAAAAAAGAAATAACTTTTTAAGAATATTAAAGTAAAATATAATTAAAATCATAGTAGGTAAGATTATTTATACCTACTAAGTAATAAAATAAAAGGATTTGTGATGTATGGATTACATCTATTATTATGACTTTTTATAGCAAAAAATATTAATAAATGTTACAAAAAAAGTCCGAGTACTGTCGAAAATCTTAGTTACAAAATTAAGATGCGTTGCTGAAATAAGAAACATTGAAATTTATTTTAAATATTTATGTTACAGTAAAATCTTAGCTCTTCGCCAGAAAACAAAACAATTCATTTATATTAAGTAGCTGATTGAACAGATTTAGGTTTATGGGAAAATTTGTACGAACGACGGTTTAATTTTAATGGTCGATTATTTTTCGTAGAAAATGGATTTCATAATGGATGTCGATACGATGTGAATTAATGTTTATTTTTTTATTCATTTCTTTATTTATCTACGTACAAATTCAACCACCAAGGGATGTCCAAATAGATATAAAAACAAGTGCAAATAATATTAAAATTAAGATCGTAATTAAAACATAATGTTACTCATATTATATGTTTAATATCAACATTATACAGTAGATTGTATATCATCAATCCGTCTCACACAAATTATGTTGTTATAGCTGTAATTCAAATATTAAATTGAGTTCGAAATCCCAAAGTAACTGCCACTTTGATGTTAAGATTCACAAGTTAACTGTAAATTAAATACTAATCACCGGTCCGTCCGGGCGGAATTTAGACTGTCTAATTAGCGACGTAACGCATCATTGATAAGAATTATGTCACAGCGGCGATGTGAAATATTTTTTTTCTTTCAATTCAAACACGCATATTGTTATTTATTCTAACATTTTATATTTAAATTCTGACGCACGCGTCATCGAGCGGTAGCACAGTTGGCTGCCGCAATCATCATGTGACTGGCGCTATTTCCCGTTATTTTCTTATGTCTAAAACCGATCGGCGAGTGCTTCTTAAATTAACTCGCCCGTACTAATACCCCCAGCATTGTGTGTTGACTGTCACTGTCTGGAATTCAAAAAATTCTTTTATGATATTTATCTACGCTCCCATATAGAAATTTCTTTATATCTAAAACAAGAAAATATTTCAAAAGTTTTACTTAAAAAAATGTATTCATAAAAAATGTATGCTCTGAAAATTATTATAATGAATTTAAATTATTTGGGTTGTATAGTTAAAATGCGTCTCATTACGTCAGCCCCTTTGATAAATGAGCTTATTGGAAAACGCCTTGGCACGCCTCTGTCGTCACGATGACAGTTTATAAATGAGTTTTATATTATCTATTCTCACCTAAGCCCGATAACCGATCAGTGAGCCTTAAAACGTCCACTCCTTTCATTCATTTTGTTACTAGACCAACTTAGACGACTGTTTGAAATGTTTGGCATAAGTCCAGAGCCGTAAATTAACGCAATTGTTTTTTATTTTCAGGTAAATCGCCGAAAGATACGGGGACAAGCGGTTCCTTGAGATTTGTTGGCCCCTTTTCGTCGTCACGTGACTTCAGAAACATCTAATGCTTTATTTGGCGAATTTATTTATTTCCGCATGAGGTTTAGATAGTAGAATACTGTAAAGGAAAACAATGGAAAGTTTTTTGCATTGGAAGAATGAAATAAAATAAGAGAAACTTTTACCTTTATTTTTAATGAAGCGATTTAAAGCCACGGCTGTTCAGCACTTGAACGGAATCGAAAATTGTTTCATTTTATATTATATAATTTTAATCATAATTAAATATATAATTAATTTATCATTACATTGTTAAATTTTGCAAACAGCGCGTGGGTGGTTAAGTGGCAAATAATGTAATCTTGAGAACATCGGTATTAAACAAACAATACTATACGATTCTGAATACTTAAGTGAAGCAGAGTAAATTTAATAATTAAACAGTTGTTATGTGCTGAAAATAAATTATAAACTATATTTAATTACTGTAACATTATTTTATGTCTGACGATAAAACCTAGCAACGTAATTAATATGTAATTTTGTCTTAACAAAATGAGTAATTTACTTCTTTTTTATACAATAACTTCTCATATTATCGGCTTCATGATGAAAATTGATTGAAAAAAAAATAATAAAATAATGATTTAATTCATAATAATCTGATTATTCAATGAAGTAAAATTTGTATGTAGCGATATACAAATAATTATATGTCAAGTGCCCTAACTTTTAAATGACTATTGCCAAACATATATATTACGTGCAGTCGCGTCTGAAGTGGTTTTGGCAGTCGGGCCAACGTCTGTTCAACTTAATCACACTACACCTTAACCAGGTTTAAGTGCTAACAAAACTCATAATGAGTTGGAAACGATGTAAGCTCTAGCATCATTTTCACCTTTGTTTTTTACTTTGTTCCCATTTTCCTTTTAAATAATTCAAACTTTGCTTGTTTGTGTATACATAATGTTAATTTAAAACCTCTGTTATACCTAAGTTTTAATTTCTACAACCATTAACAAATAAAGTGTCAAAAGTTTCAACAATGAAATAAAATAATTAATAATCGTAATGAATCGTTAGTTATGCCGTTATGTTTTAGATAATGGATGAGAATATTTGAATTCATTTCAGTCGTTATATTTCATTATATAATTTAAAGATCAACAGGCATCAAATTTGAAAACTACCATCCGGAGTAATAAATTTGCTGGGCTGTCGCTTCCAAGTGGCGACCATTCGATTGTAGATTGATTCGTTGATTGAAGAGTACTGTTCGTTTCTGCCTGCTGCTACTAGTCTTAATTGCAGTTGGAGTTGGGACGTAGGATATGGCTTGCTGATTTATTGGTAGTTAGAATACGATTATATATTCACGGCGCTTAGTATTCAGCATCTGTGAAGGGGAGCGTTAAGAATATAATATTAATTATATACGAAATCACTTATAAATCAGTGAATGGTTTTAATTTATGTAAGTCATTTCCATTTTCTGTTCTTATTATTAATTATCACAAATTCGCTGATGATGTTCAGATTTTTTTAATTATTAAATTTAGAATGTCAAGTCTTTATGCATATGAGTGGTACTTTAAGGCCGATGCGATATTCATCGATCATAATTTTCATATCGTTGGTATCGGTAGTGATGGTAAGTAGTGCATGATCAGGCTCAAAGTGACAAGGAGTGCTTCGCAAGGGATTGTAGCACTCGACCCCGATGACCCAGTTCCTCTTCTAGGATTTACGGAATTCAAAATTTAAATGTTTGTTTCAAAATGCGAATAAATATTTTTATTTTACAGAAAAAAGATTTCACTATTTCGTTATTTTAATGTTTTAAGAAGAATAAAATTTTTACCTATTGGTAAATCAAATCCTGAATAAAACATTCCCAAAGGAAGTTAAGATAATTTTAAATGGGAATTTTATTTTGCAACTCCGCATGACCTCTTAGGGTTAAGTTTTAGGTTCAATCTGTAGCACAAAGGGGGAAAATCCTTACACTTGAGCATAAGAACGAACGGGCTTCGTGTGCAAGTGGCAGCTATACAGCTATTCACTGTTCGAAGACACTTAAAAAATCTTTGACAGCCCCTTATAGAGCATTGGCTTAACCACGCTCCCTCGATTGTTCACTTTGAATCTCTTTTTACAAGTTTATTTTTACACTTCCCATTTAGTTGTTTAGTGAGTAAACATTGTTTTTTTATTGATCCTGTTTAATTTACAGTGATATTTATTAACTATAATGAGTTTTACGAAAAAAAAAACAAAATGAAATATTGCTTTAAGGCCTCAATTTTGTAGTTGTATTTAAGTTTTCTTTATTTATATTTATTTATACAGACAATTTTAAAATAATTATCGTTGAATTATTAGATTTTTTTTTGCCTTATATTGTTTAAGTAACAATATTTCATGTATAACAGAAATATATACATTCCGTTTATTTTTTTAATTAAATTAAAATGTGAGAAGTCGATTTTAGAATGATTGTAAAGATTCTTCAAAAATAATCCAATTGCTAACACTTTTTAAGTGCTTGTTATTTCTGTTCTGTAGTTTTTTTTATAAACTCCAACTTTTGACATTTTGATTATTATTTATAGGCTATTTGTTCCAATTAACATTTTAAATTATATTATAGCCTGCAAATTGTATGAACACTTTAATAACGAAAGTTTAAAGTGCGACAATTTAAAGAAATAAGTTTAAACTGCGATAGTTTTATTATAGATAGGAGTTTAAACCGAGAATGCACCTGCATCATTGTATCCAAACTTTATCAACCGCAGGCATTAACGAGTTTCAATTGCTATGGGACAGATGGCGCTATTTATAAAATTCAGATACCTGATTTAGACAAGTTACTACTAAGGTTCATTTTCGATAAGCAATAACGGTTGCATAACGTTACAGAAAAAAATATATATTACCCGTCATATAAATTCTGAAATTGAAAAATGTTTTAAAATTATTTGTTAAAAATTTTGTGAATATTGAATTGAAAACGGTGGCGAATTCAACCGAAACTTTTATATTTACACAATAATTTGAAACTCAACAAAACTGAACTTGTGTAATTATTTTATAATGAAATCTGTTGCGGTGCCGATTCCCTAATGAAAAACAAGAAATGTAGCCTGAAAATTGAAAATTGCAAGTCAGCGGGAAAGTTTGCGATGCATTCATTAAAGTAGCATCAAAAGTTACTTCAATTCTATGCCAAAATTACACTGGAGTCAACGTTTTCTTCATTATTCACTTTGTAGATGCGATGTAGAGATTCACGAACGAGCTTGTATTACGTAGCTCGGACCATCTGCTTCAAGTTTCAATAGGAGTTTTTTCACTTCTTTAGAGATTAAAGTAATAAATTGAAATGCTCCGCTATAACTGCGTTCTTATTATACTGGGAGTGCTTTTTATCATTTATAATTACGGATAAAATTTTAAATAAATTCATGAATGTATAATTTTAATAGTAAATTATTATTTATTAATATTATTATTTTTCTTATTTTAATCATTGCCTAGAAATAGTCAGTATAAACTTATGTTGACGAAGGTTTAATTTGATTTAATGCTAATTCAATACTCTATAATGTGTTAATGCAATTTAGAATACATGCATATATTACAAGTAATGAGTTAATATAATTTGTAAAACTTAATTATGTCGTTATAATATTGTTAATTTAAAATTTTTACATAGCTATTATCATTTAACTGAAATGAAAATATTTAAATGAAAATGTGAATGAGATGAAGTTTTATTGAAAAAAAATTCTAAGACATTTTGATTTTTCAATTCTCTTATGATAATATTTCCTTTTTATTAATTTGTTGGGGAACGACGGGGATATTTTCATAAAACAACAAATTTAATAAAGTGGCCGTCAACGTTGAATTATTCAGGTGCGGTTGCTAGTACATTATTTATGATGATGGCATGTCGTATGAGACATACGTCTACCTTTGGTTGCGGTTTTGCATCTTGAGCACGTCTTTGCAATATCGGGGACTTGCAGTCTTAAGATTGCTGTGTCAGGTAAAAGGAAGCTGTTGTTCTTAGATGAAAACAGATGAGTTTTCTCTTCGATTCGTATGTATATTTTCACGGTCGTTACTCACTCTCTTTATGTGCTTTTACTAAGTTTGTTTTTTATACAGGTCGTTTATTTCTAATTTGGTCTGTGAACAAAATTTTAACTTAAATAAAGTAATATTTTTATTGAATTTTAATATTGTTTGTGTCTCACATCTAGAATGATACCCACTTGTTTAATTTTATACAAATTTAATTTGAAGCAAATGACATTAAAAATATAGTTTGTTGAATTCCGTCGTTTTTATTACAACACATGAGCTGAGTCTTACTACAACACATGAGATTTGAGGTTTGACTGAATGAAAGTTTATTAAAATACTCTAGCCATATCACTTTTCATAACAAGCTCAAAGTAGAAGTAGAATGATATATATTTTTTTCATTCTTAATTGCTATTAGTCAGTCGCAGCAAGTCATAAATACGGCAGTTTTAAGTAAATAAAAGACCGTATATTTTTCTTCCAATAACTTTCAAGTAAAGTATTATATTAAAATCGATCACCATAATTGTTGAATGAGATACTTTTCTTTGCTGTATGTATTCGTATAAAAATATTGAAAACATTATGGGATAGCTATCTTTTAAGTTAATGTACCTGATAAGTATTGACGTTTTTGTTAAAGAATTTTAAATATCTTTGGACTGCAATAAATTTAATTAATATTATGTCTTATCTGAAAATGGGAACAAGGTATTAAATGATTTACACGCTGTATTCTTATCATGATATTTTGTCATGAAAAACCGTAGCAGTATATTTAGGAATTTGTTTTAACATCAATATATGTTTCATGAACATGAATATGGCGTTATTAAAGCAAATAAATTTAAATACAACACCTTCATATTGAATATGTTTGAATTACTGACAGGCAGGGTATATAACTAGCATGCAATCATAGGTCAAAATATAATGGTCATCGGCATGTTTAGAATCTAACTAAAACAGAAATTTTTGCCCTATGATCAAAAGAATAATAGAGTATAACGAAAGGAGATTATGGAAAAACAAAAATTTATTCATAATAACCAGTATGCTTTCCACAGTTTTGCATCATGATACTAAATACAAAACGTTTCCCGTTTTTTATTTTTAAATCTTTTATCTTTATAGTATAGTATTGAATCAGAAACGGAAAACGCTTTCTATTTAGTGTGACCATACTTGTGCTAACCATAGTGATTCACTGTGTTTCTTTATTGCATATTTTTTTATATTTTTTATGTGATTATGATATTTTAGACATGCACCAATTATTCAAGTATTTATAAGACATAACCATATGTGTTTCATAATAAATGTACAATATAGGTACATTAATAATTTGGGGTTGCTTTATAACATTTATTGTTTGAAATTGTGTTTTGGACAAACTTACTATTTGTAAGAAATTACAAGGCAAAAATGACCATAGGACTACCTTTAGTATCTATGTATGTTTATTTTTATCTTTTAAAATTATTAAAGTTTTTTGCTTTAGTAGACATTTAATTTAAAGAAAAATAACTATTGTAGCAGTTATTTTTTTCTGTAATACTTGACAAGTCATCAAATGTACTCTTCTTGTTTAGATTAACTCCACAGTCTATAACGAAATATATTTTCACATTATTAAAAATTATAACTCTTAAATATTATATACTTTTGGCTAATTACATGTACATTGATACAACTACACATAACTTAAGTGAAACGTTCATATTTTTACTGACTAATTGTGTATTAGAGTGAATGAATCGCTATAATTGTAAGTTTTTAGTGTAATTACAGTTATATTTAGTTACATTATTTCGAGTTAATTTACTCATTAAACATTCAGCTTTGCGTTTATAGCGTGTAACCCACGGGAACCGTAGCTTTAGGATAATCAGAAAGAAGCTATTACGTTTATACTAAAATAAAATCATGTTCATCGTAAACACTTCGAATATATTATAAAACTTTTAATTTATAAATAAAATTTCTTTTATATATTATTTAATAACACCCACTGCGAGCACTCTGTAACATAACTATTGCTAGAAATCACCCCAATAATAAACACGGCAGTTACATGGTTCAGCAATTTGTGTTATATTGAGTGAGCCTAATTCCCTACCAAAGCACCTACCATTTGTACTTATTTATTTATAAAGCGTTGGTGAAATCGATCCGACTTTATTATTTATTGCATACACGATATACCAATTTCTTGGTAGATATTGGTAATAGTTCAAAGGGCAATGCTGTTATTTATTTCATGAGGTATTTTCCGAAGTGCTTCGTTTCTACGCTTCGAGACTTTATTTATTTAGAAATGGTATATGTAATTTAATGGTAAATTATTAATGAAGTAAACTTATGTATTCTTAACATTATTGTATAGGTTTTAATTAAAACTCCATATTTATGATTCTAAATGTCAGTTCCTAGAGCGTCCTATATATTGATAACATTTTGAATGGATACGTTGAACGTGTAATTGTAACTTTATTTGGTAATTGTTGTAGCCAACGAGACCACTCAGACCTGGTAAATGTTTTTAATATTCAATTTGGAAAATTTTAAAAATAGCCCACTTCGAAATGGACAGACGCGGTTTCTGGGAACTTTACAAATTAAAACTTTATTATCCCGCATTTTAATGGCTTTTGCACACAGTTGAAATATGAGCGAAATCTGTTATAAATTAATCACGTTTTATCAATTTATTAAAATATATCTCAGTTCATTATTGCGGACTGTAGGCAACTGAAATTAGAACACAAAGCGACTTGATGAATGGAATGCACACGCACTAGGAAGCGTCTCACAAAGTGCGGACTGTAATCATTAAATTCATACGGGTTTGACGTAGCACTATGACGCACTAGTGACGGCGGTGAGCGTCTTCTGTGGCACGGAACGGGACGTAATTACCTCGTTATAAATAATCTTACTCAACCTAGGCTGTAACCAATCGGATTGTCCTGCCAAGATAAATGATGAGCCGTTTTCGTTTTAAACTAATCGTTGCATTTGTAATTTCTCAATCAGTTGACTGAGACGAATTCACCGCGACGAGCTATGTGACGTTATTTACCTTTAAATTATACTATATATTATTTACTGTTACAGTCAACAGGTGTAATTGCATATGATATTTAGTTTGGACTTCACTTATTTATATCCATCTTATTAGAATTTTAATTAACATATATTATTATTATATACGCAGCTGTTGGTTTGATGTTATCTTGGACGAGATTAATTTCAATTGATTGTTTCATGGATGGACAATAACTTGGAATAAAATAAAACCATAGGTATAGGACATCCAGCGAATCTAAATGTTTCGTTTCAAGTCAAATCAAAATGCTTCTTTGTGAACAAACGCGAAATGTGAAGGTTTAATATCCCCGGAATAGCCAACAAAGCGTAAAGCAATGCAGACGATTTTGACCGCTGGAAATGCAATTGCTCCGCAGCTGCCGATATTAAAACTTATAATTAATAGCGGTCTCATGCGAATTAGTCACAATGCAATGCGGTGAACGTTGAAACGTTACGTAATTAACAATAGAGCAATTAAGTATCGCGGGCAACGCAGTTCCGATGAAAACGAATGTCATTTCGCGGATGCCCGCAGTTCACTTTGTTCCGCTCGGACGGCGGACAATGAATTTCACTGATTCTGCTGACGTTACTTTTGCTGATTCCCACCTTTATCCGGCGAGATAGTTCTAAAGATTGAATTACAGCGCAATAAAATGTCGATGGCCCTTTTACTAACCGAATAACGCTACGTAGAACCTTAAATACGCCTTTCCAATGTGATTAGAACAGAAAATAAACATTATGTGTTATTTTCCCAGAGTGATAGAATTTATTAAATTCAAGACATTTTTTCAAAAATAAGAACGTTTTGTCATCTTAAACATGCATAATTAATAAAAATCTCTGCCCGGCACTTTCATTAATTTCATTTCCTTCACGTCATAGGTGCAGAGTCTCTGACATAAACTGTATAAATGTTTGTTGGGCACATTCTAGATAGGGTATTCAATTTCATGTATTTACCAGTGATTAGAGCAGCTACACATTATTGTGTCATATGTTCTGTACACGTGGTGTTTATTATGCTATGGTGTGCCACACCGCTAATAAAAACTTATGCGCTAATAACAGGGTCCTATGATGTCCCTATCAATAAATAATGTTGAATGTTTTCACACAGCATTTATATTATTAAGGTATGTTTATCGTTTTAAAACGTTAACAGGCTGTTGTTAGAATAAATTAGAATATTTTATGTCGTACATCGCTTTGCTGTTATAATTTTCTCACTTTATTTTCAATGAACTAATCTTATTTGAATACTATCGTAATTTATGAACAGTTTTCTATTCTAATAATAAAATATCTTTACTTATTTCAACATTTTTGTAGAAAATAATATAACATTTTATCTACCAAAGTACTATAGGCTTGTAGGTAAAATTTTAAATTTTCAATAAACAAACTTGCCCCAGATATTACACGTACAACATACGAGAACCGGTGAAATAAATTGAAAAGCAAATAAAGGCTTTACGTTAAAAACGACGGGAACTTTTTCAATTACAAACTTGCGTGCTACGCGCATAACATCTTGTGAGCCGGTTATCAGCAATGAAAATTTAAAATATTTTATATGTACCTATATAATTGATAATATTATAAAGAAGTTTTGTGATATATGATAGTTCTAAGATATTTTTCGCAAATATAAAGATGTTAAAAGGAATGAAAGATAACAATATATAAAGTAATAACATAGACTCGTTAGTCCTCTAATTCTTTTAAATATAGTTTTTTAAAAAGAGTTATGAAATATTAAAATCAGACACAGAATAGGTTTTCCCTGTGGGAAATAGTTCTTTTATCAGCGGGGAATAGGAAACTCGGAAAAATTAAATCTCTATTAAAATTTAAGAAAGGGACGAAACTTTTATCAGTTATTAACTTTCATGACATTTTGCGAAGAATTATTATCGTCTTATCTTTCGCAATTCTACGAAGCGAATTCTGCTGGGCCCGTATTTACTGCAGTTACTTTCAATTAAAGATATTTAGCGAGTTTTGTAACTAAAGCTTGGTGGACTAAATTTGTAAATTAAATTTCATAAATTAAAAAGCAAAGTCCAAAACGAAAATACAGCTCGTGAAAAGGAAAACGGGCGAGGCCCCGTGTATTATCTTCATTGTATTACACCCCTGTCCGGTCGACCTGCCGACAAACGTGATGCAAAGTATAAGTTAATTAAATAAAAATACCACATAATTCAGTCCTGAGGTGTCAAACAGCAATCAACAAATAAAGAACCGCCAATAAGTTAGGGAGCTATTCACAGAATCGGAAAGGTTTTGATTCATTGTCACGTCTCGTTTTGATTGGACGTGCTTTGATAGCGATAGCCGGGATTGCGACCGTTCAAATTTTAATATTTTTTTATTCTCCCTCATATTCGATTCTATCCTACTGCGGTTTGGCAATATTTATGACGAGTTGTTTTGCTCGGGAGAGGCTGGGTTAAAGGGGTCAGATATAACTGTATTTGCATTCGTTTAGCGTATTTTCCATTCTACCTTTTTCAAAATTAATTGTTTAGTTTATTAGTCCGTTTGAAATGTGACGTGATGATTATATCGTGTATATTGGTTTCAAATTCAATTACAGAGACAATGGAACTGGACAGTAATTTCACAGTAAAAAGTTTTTGATTTGATTTTATTAATTCTATAAATATTCAAAGCTGGTTAAACTGATTTTCGAATGAGATTCTGTTTATAGATAAAAAAGATTTGCTTACTAAAGAATTGTCTTCGGTGTTGATAAAAAGGCATAGATGGCACTTCTTATGATGTCTTATTATTTTCATAATTGGAAAGACACTTCTCACCCCTCGACCGGCTCCTACGAAAGCCTGCTAGACTGCAAGCTGCCAAGTGATTCCGAGATAAGATCAGCAAAGCCCGTTGTTTTTATTAATTTAATTTTTATAGCGAATACTGTATTGCGCTTCGTTTTTTAATAAAAATATGTTTGCAGCCATTTTGGTAACTACTTTTTCAATTTTGGACGCTACGGTTCCCAAAGGAAACATGCAAATGTTGATAGGGACGGTTTTACATGTGCCCATGAGTGCGAAAATTAAATAAAAAATTCAAAGTATAAGCGAATAGGTTTAACTGTCGTACAGAAATTTAAATATATGTATGTGTGGGGAGTATTAAGGAACCTTTGTATATTTTTTTAATATAAACACAGGGTTTTCAACTATCAACTATTATTACATTCTAATTATAGACGATAATACTACACAGATTTGTTGGATGTTTCTAAGGAATTCTCAACAGTTGAATAAACACCACTAAAAAGCTTAACAGATTTTAGAGCTACCATAAAGTATAACCTCAGTTTTATACAAATAGATATAAAATTATCTCAATAATCGTAAATTAGTTTAACAATTGTCATCTTTATTAAAATATAATCTTTGTTACATAATTTATGCTATCTTGTCATTGGATGCGATTGGTTAGATGATACTGTATTGATTGGCCCTCTTTTGTTGTGGTGACATTATGAAAATGATATTGATGTCGATAAAACACACATCAAATATTTAACAAAAAATAAATATTAAACGATGTAAGTATACTATTTGAATATTATAAAGTTGTAATAGCTTTATTGAAAAGTTTATATTGTAAAATATTTTACGACAATAAATAAACATAACCTTTAATTCTCGCCAAGAAATACGAGTACACAAACACACACACACACACACACACACACACATACACAAATATATATTTTATAGACATTTAATTATTCTTAATTAATTCACAAAGCAACATTAAATTGTCTATTTATTGAAAAGCATTGGCCCAAGGCAGATATAGGCATAGAGATTTGTAGTAAGTTCATAACAACATTCAAATAATGTTACTTCTTAGAGACGTACGTCACTTGGTTTAAACTAAAATATAGAGATGCATTTGAAACAGCTGCCGATATTCTTAAAGCATGGAGAGTACATACAATACCATAGAAATATAAACAATCTAATATATGAATTATATCAGAATAAAATTACTGTAAGATTAATAATTTGATAACTATTACTTCTATACGTAAACAAAATTGTTATACGAAAGTCTGCTAACATGTAACGAAATTTAATGTCGTTAAAGGAGTTATCGCAGAGACTTTCGCTCATCAAGTTGACCTTTTCCATTTAAAAAATAATTGCATGGGACAAATCTTACGGAATACAAAACAATTATCCGAATTGATTCGGCTCAGAGACGATGTGTGAGAATAAACAAATACAAAATGAACTGTCTTATTCATACATTGAAGTCGACTAAAAATGTTAAAAACAAATCTTAGATTTAGTGAAACCCAGTGATTCCTCTTAATAGGAAGTAGGTCTCACAAGTTCCATCTTTGTGAGTTTTTCTTTTGTCTCGCATCTTAAGAACCACTCAACAGATTGTCGCAGAATATTCAAGCTCGTAATTCACATTTTTCTATTTAAAATTTTCTTATTCCTGAAATAGCTTGCACATATACTTTTTTTCGTTTACTGTCAAGCTATCTTACTTCATCAAAGATACGAAACATGCATATGTTACGCAAATTGCCACATTAAGTTTGTACATATGAAAAACTCGTATGAATATGTTTAAATCAGAGTTCATTTTGTGCATTTATTGCCTGGTATTGGCAAGAGAGTCGCGTGCGAAAATTTATCGGGTACATGCAATGTACAACATTTGGTGAATTGGCGCTGCGTCGCTAGAGTCGGCTGTATTTGTTGAGTGCATATAATTTCGCTTCAACGAGCCATCGCCTACATGCGACACGCTCGTTTTGTTTCAAACTTCAATAAGAGAACGCATCGCCCGCATAGCTGGTAACACATTCAATAGCTGACGTAAAGATTTTCACTCTAAAATGGTTTCTAACATAATGTTATCCACATTTAATATTTTATTCATGTTTACAATAGTTATATACAATTTAGAGTTAAAAACAATGTTTCAATTTTTTTTACATATTTTAATAAATTTGAAAACCACAGGACAAGCGATATATTGCTCAATAATTTGACTGGAAACATATTTTACGGAGAAAGAAATTTCAAAAAATGTAACGATAAAAGCAATAAACTGTAGAACAGCTCTGTAAATATAATTTTCCTCACGAAATGACCATAGAGAAGGAAAACATTCCAAAATATCTCTAGTAGTACAATTCACAAACCTGAACCCTCGTTTAAAACCAATTTGTTAAAGCCTATTTAATTTTCATCCAGACAAAGTTCATACTTTAATTAACCAGAAGGTTGTTTATTCTAACGTTTCGGAACGAAGAGGCTGAGATTTGGAAGAAATTTATACAAATAAAACTGTCATTACTGTCTCCTTATCGTATATATTAAATGATAATTTTGTTTTTATTGCAAAAATCTGAAAAAAATTTATACATTAGCTATAAATATTATAATAAATATATTATAAGTTATGAATAATACATTAACGATTATTTTATATTATTCTTGTACTAAAAATTAAGTAGTCATTTTGGACAGGTAAAATGTTGTAGCTATCTAAAGTTTAGTGATCGTAACAATTCTTTTAGGAAAAAAGGATAAATATTCAGAATTTATATCAGTTTGTTCTTTTATGATAGAAAGTTGAAAAGTTTAGTTTTAGAGGTGGTTAAATATTATTTTGTGACGTACATATGTTTTTTGTATGTATATATATTTATATGTTTGAGTGTATACCTATTAGCTATAGATATGTGTGTGTTTGACTTCTTTGAACATGTTAATGCGATTTTAATGTTGTGTTTGTTATCTATGTTTAAACGAAAAATGAACTAAAATAAGGACGATCTTAAGAAATAACAATTGTGATTGGATTTTTTTCTAAAATAATTAAATTCTTGTAATATAAGTGATAGAACAAATGTTATCATTAAATATCTATTAAAGTTTTAAAAAATCATTGTTTTTATTTCTGAGGCAGTTGAATAATGGAAATGAATTAAAGTAATGGCCAACTGTGCATATTTACATAGTTACCAAATTGTTTAAAATGTGATTAAGATTAAAATTACTAATATTATTATCTTTAATATTAGTCTAAGTTATGTTATTTTCTATTTAATTACTTAAAAGGTATTCAGAGTCACGACGCTTTGATCAAAATATTATTAGTTAAGCTTATCAAAACACTTTTAATGGGCCGATAAAAAGGTTGGTCGTTCATTATACCTCTACTATTTTTTGATACTACATCCATTTCTATACAGCCTTTGTATTTGTTATTTGAATAAATAAAAAATGCGTCATGGAAAAATTGCAGTTTTTATTTCCTGTAAACTACTGCACAAGATTCCCAGTGATGTTGAATTGTATTCTTCCTAGGTTAGTTTTAGATTTTAATTTGTTAGACATCGTATATCACTATATAAAGCATGTTTACCATTGTTTTTAATCGTTTATTTAAAGCACCTTTTATATTATCAATAATGAAACCATATTAATTATTTGATCTAGCCTTTTGTAAATATTTTCATCAGTAATCATCCAACTATTATTCACCTACAAACGTTAATAAGGTTATTTAACTCAATCAAAGAACAGAAAATAAAAAGTTTTTCTAAATATAACATTTATATTTTCGATACCATAATGCTTTTTAGTATAAATAAATCGACCTGCAATAAGCGTGATAAATAATAAATGTGTCATTCTTTATGTACCGGACTGGGAATATAAAAATAATTGGGAATTATTTTGGACTATGTCATTGGATTTATCATTATTTTACGGCGTATTGAAAATAATACTGTAAATAATTTTGCATGTCTGTTATTTAAATTAAAATGTGTGACTCATAATAACTAGTCCAATTTTTCCATTAACGTACAATAACATAATCATTACACCACGTTACTTACGGAAATATTTTCATCACCATTATAACTGTTCAAACTTATAAACCTCCTTTTTAGATTTATTGATTTTAAACATGATAAATCCATAATTACAACATTAATAATTTTACACTGATATAGGTCAACAACATTTATATGATATGTTTGATTCAAACTGACACTTCTGATGCAACATTATTATCAAGGCGGAGAGTGGGCGCGGCGAATGAAATAAAATTACTGTATCACTTACTTTTATGGTAAATAACTATTCGCATGTACATAATAAAATTGGAATCTATAACTTCATTGGTAATATTTTCAAAGATATATTTTAAAAATGAGACAATAAATACATCTTTGACGCATTATAACTTTAGATTGCGCCATAGAATAGTAATAAAAATTGGTTCTTTTCCGAGTTGTTCGCTTGATCGTGCCATTTATTGCATCGGTACAAGTTTCCGCTGCGAGTTCTAAGGCTCTGTTCTTTTACAACTTTTAAAACGCCTTACGAACTACGCCATGAATTTCTTTTACTATGGCTGTATACTATACAATAAAAAGTATAGTTTTGGATCAAAATTATAATACTTTATTAAAATGGCTAATACATTTTTACATTTCATTTTATTTAGTATTTGTAAAGAATGATGAATCTTTTTTATAAAATATTATGTCATTCTTGTGCCAATATAAGGTAACAGTGGTTTAGACAACAATATGTATTTTTATATTTTGTAAACAATATGTATTTTTATATGGTTTACTTAGCAATATAAAGTTTAATTTTGTTGTAAAGTTTTTAATCAAGTTAATTTTATTTTAAAAACATTATTATCTACTCCAGAAATGAACTGAAATCTCTCATTTTAATATCATTTTGATATAAATCTTGTCCTTATAAAAATAAGGGATCTCAACTATATCTCAAGTTCCCCTTATCATTACGACAAAGTAACTAGTGAAGATCATTATTAAACATCTGGAAACAAAGTTTAGTCAAATCCCACAGCGGAGAGATATCTCTAACAATTCGATTTAGAAACAAAACACCAATTCCCGAATAGTCCGAACAAAACAAGTAATGACCGTGTTCAACTTCCGTAGTTACATACAGACGGCCGTAACAAAAGCTTCAACCTACACAATTAGCCCCTGTTCTGTTTTACATTAAGCGTAAAATCTTTTCTTAACTTGTCTTTGTCATTATACGTTCAACTGTCAGCAGTTACTATCAAAAGGGAACAATAGGATAATAGTTCAGTAATCAAGTTCGAAATAGATACCGATTTCTTGTCGAAGAATCGTTTGCGGCCGTGAAAGAGCAAAGCGTTTGCTGATTTGTGGTCGTAGCAGTTGCATGCGCTGTCTCATTCCTAGAGAGAATACGCGGTACATAGATAGACAGTAAGTTCTGCATTGCATGTGTGGAGCAAAAAGAACATATTGGCGTTTGCCCAACCAACTGTACGGCGGCTTGTTTAATACGTCACATTAATTAAGTATCAGATAGAATCTCGGCGTGCGACGCTCTGATATATTTACGATAAGCTCGGAAAGTTGTAAACAAGATATTTAGAATATAACGGAACAGGTGTTTTGATATGATGAATTGCCTCTTCGTTTCTTTTTCTTTTTGTCTGTACAAATTTTACAAGCGTGAGCTTTATCTTTTGTGGATTTTGAGAGTTATGAATTATATTATATTTCACTTGTATTTATTTCAATAATCTATCGAGTAATAATATTTGATCATCAAAGTCTTTATAAATATGTTCTCTCTTTCTCTTAAAATAAAACAAAATTGTTACAATTAGTTTCATGATTTAACTTTATTAACTAAATGCAAAGTTATTTTCGTGATTATTTTATATAAAAAACACCATATAAACTGTCAGGATATTCAAATCTAAATCAGTATTCAAAGCAGGAGTTAAAAATAGCTATTGTAGATTTTTTAATGATTGTTACATCGTTGGTAGTAATAAAAATAGTGTAGGAATGAATCAATAATACCATACATGGGCAGTATTGTTAAAGCATAGAAGACTTTAATATAGGGAATTAAATAACTATTCTGACTGGCTTTTCGTTCACTAAAAACGGTTTCTTTCAGACTACGTTTCCTGACAAACTAGGCTGCGTTTTCTTTGGTAGCATCCTAGGAAGCCTTGACGTGGGTAAACAGTACGGTACGATTTATGAGCAGTTTGAGCGGCTTTTCTTCTTTGTTTCATGTAATGACCCTGCTTTCATCTCGGCCTCAATGGGCGTTAGTAAAGCGCTCAGATAGCGGCCTGGGAGACCGTCTTAAGATTATTACGTAGTATATTCGAAAATGTTTTTACATGAAAAAAAACTATAGTAAACACTGTAAAAACATATGCGAAGAAAGAAATTTACTCACGCTATCAATATTATAAATGAAAAAATTTGGTCTGACAATCATGCAAGTCACTGTGTTTATGATTTAAAAAAATGTTTACAAGTATACTCATATATAATACTCAAATAATCTACGGACTACCCTAAGTATTGGTGTTGCTTCTGCATAACTTTAAAGTTTCTAAGTATAGATGTTAAAAATGCCATGCACTGGCTAGCGAAATTGTAATATTCTTTCACGTTGTTATTAAGCTCAGCATTTTAAAATTTGCTCGTCACTTCAGTGATATAAAATTAGATCACGAAATACTAATTTATATAACTCAGTAGTGTACACAGTACGTGAGAGATAGGAGGGGCTTGGAACGTCACTGCCCGCTCCCAAGTAATGACCCTATAACCGCTCGCATTATTATTTATGTTGTGTAGCTGAGAACGGCATAATAGTACCATAAGAATGAAATAAATTCTCACAAACTTTGAGCTCTTAGCGCATCTTGAAAACCGAGATAGCAAATGGCACCATTTAAGACTTACAAAAATATCCTACCATTCTGAGCTGTAATTATTTTGGTTTATGTCTTTATAGTATTTGTAAACATAGTGTATTTTATATCAAAAACAATTTCTTTGAACTTCTAAACAATAGTAGGTTGCCATTTTATGTGAACAATAGATTCAGGTCGATAGGTCTTTTCTATTCGTCGGTCAGATTGCAAGGCAAGTGATGTCACGTTGTATGTAGCCAGCGTCCGATCCACTCAATCGATCTAGTTGCTTCGTTAGTCATTCAGTTTCTTGCCTACAAAATACGGTTTAGAGAGTACAGCTGTCTCCGGAATACTATAACAAGTCCTTTTTCTATTGTCCTATATTTTTTTAATATAATTTGTCTCGAAAAGGAAACACAGATTTATCTGATTAGCATTTTTTTCGTTTAAATTAATAAATTAAGTAATTTAGTCTAAAAAAAAATACCATATGTAAAAGAAGGAATCTAAAAGTTTAAGTCTCTTTTTCTATACTATAAAATAATTTCTTCAAATTTTAAATCACAACATGAATTTTATAACAATGGTTTGGTTTAAAATTAGCAACATTTTTACATATGTATATTTAAGATAAATTTAAATCATTAAATTTATTAAGTGGTGATATAGTGAATCGATTTTATTACCACTCGTTATTGGAAATTCAATAAGCTTGATATAAATGCATTTTTTTCCTTCTTGTTATTCCCAAGGGCATATATTTGCGATGGCTGTTTATTTTATTGCAAGCTCTAGTAAATATTGCGACACGAGGTAATGCTATTATGATAATAGAATAAAATTATTTGAGAGATATATAATCAAAATGATCCGTAATACATTTTTTATGTAAAAATTATAAAACAAAATAAATAAAGCTTTAGCATATCCAGGATTTTTTTTTGTATGATAACAATCATGTTGCAATTTGCCAAAAAAAAAAGAAAAATGTTATTACTACATACTGCAATAGTATAAATGAATTTTTAGTTAATAAATACTTTTTCATTTCTTTGGATAAAGAAATAGATAATTTTAATATTTTCTTTTATTTCTATTCTAATACGAAAGTTGAAAAATAGTTTAGTCTGAATTAAATTCATAATTAAATTTCTTCTCACGGGTACTTTTGTGTGCCTTAGTTAGTCAAGCTATGTTAAGAATTTAAAAACTCTTTAAGCATTTCTGACAGATAACTTTTAATACTTATGGAGAAAATAATTTATTTTCGTAAAATACAAATCGAGGAAACTTGATGATGTAATGATTATTTAACTAATTTAAATATTATTAATTAATAAAAACTTATACAGTTCTAAATTATTGATTAGACTTTTTCATCATCTAATATTACTGAATTTGGATCAAAAAAATGTCACATAAATCATCTTGTCTTTTCAATAAAGATCTTGTGGCTAACCTAATGATATATAGCGTTTTTTCACTACCTGTTAAAAGAAAACAGCCCTTTAAAACTGAACCATTATTTATTAAAGGCAGAATTAATAGTAAATAGCTGCAATTTATAGTTTTGGGTAAATATTAAGATATATGGAAGAAAAATATTTGAATGTAATTATAGTAATAATTTAACATACATTGAATAACATTATTGTTTATATATTAATTTATAAAACTGTATAGAATACATTACAGTATATCGTCTGCTAATGGAATAAAGAATGGTATAAATTTTTAGAAGCAATGATTTCTTGAAGCACGTGCATTGTCGGAAACAGCTGCTCCTTGAATTGTGTTTCAGTAAATTTCATTTAAATTTTATTATTTACTACAAACACTAAGTTAGCAAAAATGTTCAAATCATTGTTCAATGTGTAATTAAAAGCATTTTGAATATGATAAATGTCTTCAGGATAACGGAATATATTTTTACTATATATAAAAAAGTAGCATCAAACGAAAACAATTACAATAGCTCATGGTTTGAATTAATTTTTTTAAAGATAGATATCATAAAACAAATTAATTTTGTTATTACAATCATATTTAAAATATTTATCAACTTATTAATCTATTACATAAATCTGAGTAATCATCGTAATATAAATATATTTTTCTATCGTTTATCATGAATCCATGCTCCAAATCATTCTAGCACGACAGAAAAAAAATGCTATTTTAAGATCCCCAATTTATTACGTTACTCATCATCAACTTTACCAGCTTCATTAAGACAGTTTAAATATGTTACGACATTTGTCAATGTTTTGAATAAAATATATACACATCTTAGACACATTTCATAAATGAAAGTCACAATATTATTATTTGAAACTGTTCTTTAATCGTGATCTGGTATTTGCAACTCATACGTACATTATTTTAATACAAAATCAGCTTTGAAAAGAGCAAAATATTAAAGTAGTAAAAAATTTGCGGTTAAAATCGTTTAACAGATGCCTGTGGTAGTAGTTTCATTTGATTTATATCGAATTGTATTCTGAGTTACGGCACTAATCGGCACAACCGTGACTATAGACCTTTGATCTAACGCCACATTGCTACAACAGAAACATTCCGAATATGTTAACACAACACTTTATTGTTACAATTTGTAAAATGGGAGCTAGGGGATCTTAATTCTACTCTTTTTTTAGAGTAAAATTATGTATGACTATGTACATATACATAGAACACATGTATTTAATAATTTTTTTCATGAAAATAGAATAGTGTAAAAATATGTTTTTATATTATAATTATATACTGTGCTCAAATTCGATTTTAACTATCTGCTTTCCAAGAACTTATTTATAAAAGAATTTTATTTGTAAATAGGAAAAAATATAAAATATAGTATTATGATAAATGACACACTTATATTTTTATGCAGTTTTTTATAAATAGTAAATTTGCCTCTAAAAAGTTTATATTATAATACTCAGGACGATATGTTAGTTCGGTTATAATTTTATTCCAAAAGGAAAATATGTCATTTATATTATATAAACTCTTTTAAATTTTTAGATAGGATTTTTGAGTTTTACAAGTTTTAACAAAATATTCCATTTTAGTGACATCTCTTAGTGGAACTGGGAACTGTCCGCTTGTTCAACGCCATCTAGCTTTTGTAGACAAAGTTATTTGAGTTGAATAACTTCAGTCCAATCGTAATTAAATTAATTATTTTAGATTTTTTTATAACAAAGATTTAAAACTGATAAAGTTTTTCTTAGGAAATAAAATATAATACCACTTAATATGGTTTGCCTACATTTACAAGTAATTAATTAAAGCATAAAATTATATCACAATCAATTTCGTCATACAAGAATATCAAATTAAAATATTATAATTAAAAAGTTTTATATTGGTTAGCATATGAAACTCCAAAATATCGGGCTAATATATTTCGAGAGCTGTGCAAATAGCTATTTGAGTCCATTACAAAGCGAACTTACAACATTTCAGAAAATTCAAGCAATAAAAAATTCAAACAAGTATTATCGATCAATACTCAAAAGAAAAGTGTATATTTGAGTGTAGTAAACCGGGCCATTTCATCGGTGCATAGTCGATAATTATGTTGTCAACTGACTAAAGCAAACTGGCGTACAAAGCGGATCTCGGCAGGATCAGTCGCTTTTTGTACTACAAAGGCTATTACGATACGTTTCCAAGCGTAAAGTCAACACCGTTATGAAGTTTTCTCTGAAAATTTACTAACGTGGATTGCTATGATTGCGTTTTGAATGGATAATGAGAGCCAGTATTCGTTAATTGTGCTGATACGAAATAAACAAACTCGATTTGCTCCATTAAATCATTCGTGGACTCAAAGGCCAGTATTAGCATTTTATTGTAACTGACTGTTGCCTGTGCAATTTGTAACCAACTTGACTTAATTCATCCATCTAGCTGTTTTTAATGGAGTATTAGAATAACGTTTCATTGAATAATATTTAACAGTCGGCATAAAAAAAAACGAATGAAATCACGTTAGTGTTAACATTTGTAACATATTTCAAATTCTAGACTTCAATTCCATTTTCAAATAAATCAAATACTGAAATTAAAACGCTAAAAACCATTATCGAATCCTGTATAGATGAACTAGAGCACTTAGCATTATTACTACGGTTCATTTTAAAAATATATTTCATTAGAATATTTATATATTGAATGAATTTAAAGCCAAAATATATTTCGATTCGCAGTTAGTCGGTATTTTAACGTGAAAAGCGATGTGTTACATTTCTGACACGCTCGAAGGGCTATTTGTAAAAATAATGCTTCCCTGTTTTTGAATCCTTTTTTTAAATGGATATTTTTTATATTTTACGACCGTTTAGAAAAAAATGTCATTAATCCTAGCAAACGAGTGGGTATTTAGATTGATGTTAACATGTGACATATTTTAAAGCTGGAATTTGAAAATTTGTCATATTTTATGTCAATAAAGTAAATTAGGTGAATGATTTAAACGATACAGGTATATTTTTGTTTAAACAACCAGAAAATGGGTCATCAAACTCATGTAGATATGAAAGAGTAAATAGGGTAATAGTTTAATGTAGTATTGATACCCAATCTCAAGTCTCAACTTCACAATAACGCAACTAGTTGTAATTTCTTTGAAACCGAGCACGCTCTGGTGTTCGCAGTTAATACTGAACTGTATCAATTAAAACTGTCCCGTCTGATTTATTTTATTGGTTCGGCAATTGATTACATTACGCCAAATTGACCGCAATGAATGGGACGACGCGGGCGCCGCACTGCGTTCAAAAACCTTTATTATTTTGAAACGTTTAGATTTGAGACGTAATGATCATTTTTCAATAAACTAAATGTTTTATGTGAACGTGCTAGAAATAAATATCGTTATTCATAATTCTTATATTAGATAATTTTAAAAGTTATCCATTAATTAAAATAAAAGAACAATTGCTTTTAAATAATTGTTTTATTTAAATGGAATAGGTAAAAAGAAAAGTTTGAAAGACCTTATACTTTGAAAGCAATTTATCTTAAGCTGTATTTATGATTTTAACTTTATAACAATTTTACTTATTCATTTTATAAATATAATAATTACAATGAAATATAATGTAATTGGAATTAAATAATAGTTGATTAAATAAATTACAATTAATCGAAATGTCAAGAAGTAATAACTCCTAAAATAAATTGTTTACTTTAAAAAGCAAAACTTATTAATTGTGAAAAGTTAATAAAATTCATAAATTATTTATTAGTTCGAAGAAAAGATTATTATCAATAAGATTAAGAATAGTTTATTTAATAAATTACTTTTTTATTACATTTTTAACATCCAATTTATCAAAACTGGCAACACTTTTATTTTATAACCAACCTATTTTGTAACAACTATCAATCATTTCATTAATTTTGTTATTTATCTATACGATTACGATACAGCGCTGTCATTTATTCGTGTAATTTTAGTAAGTGCTCTTGGGGCTTTCATAACTGTTTTATTTACCTTAGTCATTGGACTCTTTTCTTTTGGATAAAAATCCGCGGTGATTTTTATCTGTAATGTTTTATCACACTGTATAATCTAGATTCCAGATCTGTCTGGATAGAATACTAATATCTAAGTGCATATATGCTATTTTTAGACTGTCTCACCTGTTGCTGTTTTGATAACTACTGTGATTTAAAACATATATTGAATACTAAATATTTATTAAAATACTTGCAACTACTATTATGATGTGGAATTGTTTTAGTGATGTCATCGTTTTCAACAATCCATATCCATATAAAACTCGAATTCAAAATTTGCAAAAATCCATAAAGTTAAAATGCATAACTCCAACGGTTAATAATTATCTCGATTTCAAATTTAAAAGAAAGATACTGTTTTTATATCGTTTTATTTTAATTTTGCACTTATGTATTTTATGTCTATATATCGATGTCTGGGATTCCTATAACTAATTGCACCATCATACAATAACATGTTTTTTCGAATAAAATTTCAATAAAATCTGTCATGACATGTGCTGTCATCATTTACATAACCATAAAGTCAAAACAGTAAGACAAGTTTATGAGGATAGTGAAGCTGAATCCCCGAGAGTGATTGACTTCTGGTTACTTAAGTATTATTTATAGTTGATCGTTATTGTCGCACATTAATTTCACGCCAACTAAAACAACTGATCTTCGTCTAGTTAATAATAGCTAGTAAACACGGAAGGCGTCTTGCTTTCAAACAAACAGTTGACAATCATTATATAAGTTTATACACGTTGTGTTTTCTTTTAAAATGGTTGATATAAAACTTATTTTTCGTATTAAGAAACATTTTCGTTGATTGATTAATCAGGTCTGTTTTTATTATTTATGGTATTTTATCATAAAATATTATAATATTTAAGTTTAAAACTTGTTTAAGCGCAGTTACATAAAAGCTTATTTGAAATCAAACAACGAAAATATAGTTCTAGTTAAATTCGAAGTAAAAGTAAAATTAAATCTCAGTGATTAGAGTTTAAAATGTACAAATAATACGTCGGCAATGAATAGTATCACGTGCTGTAATTCAAGTGCTTTAAAACAAAGCTAAGACTCGTCTGCGGTCGAAAAGTTATTTAGGATTTCTCTTGAAGCCGACGGACTTGCAGCCAATAACTGACAGATGTTTAGAGTGACCAGTAGCCAACAAATCTCAAGAATGTTACTTTACAACAATAATTTGTCTAGTTTGCGAATGTGTAAGCAAATGAAATTGCCCAGGCATCTGGGAACTCATTAACCCTTTAGTTCTGACTAGTTGCTCTTTAGTTGACTTGGTCGTATCGTTGTAGAGAGTAATAAATCTTGCAACTGTTTTGCACCAACAAACCGATGTACGTTTCATCTATTGCTTACCTTTATTATTATTATAAAATTTAAATTTTAGAAATATAATTTATGTCCTATTGTTGAAAAGTTACAAAAGTGTCCACTTGTATGAAATATATAAACTTAAAAAAAAATTGTAAAACAGTCAGCATTTTATAATTTAAACAAAGAAAGAAAATATTTGATTAACAAAATGATTTAGTGAAACCGTGTAAATGAAGCTCTGGTAAATGTTCCTGAATTTCGCGGTTAAAAGAGGTCGGTAGCCCTGCCAGCCTGGCCGAATTCTAGCGATTGTGATGATATATGAGGGCGCATTATTTTCTTATCTTCTCTCTTTCTAACTCCACGACCCATACTTCATTCTTGCCCGTATTATAAACGCTTTATTTTTAATATCTACGCATTTTTTTTTTGTATTGCTTCGAACTCCGTTAACCGGATGGCTCATCTCTCGTGATTATTATTACAAGAGAGATATAAATTATTTTTTGTTGGGACGGCCTTTAAGAAAATTGTTTCGTGAATATAATGTCGAGATGAGGTTATTGTAGCAAACAAGAGCCGGCCTTAACGAGTAAAAATATTTCCATAGCATAAAGTGAAGACGTAATCTTTTAATTTATTTGATTCTGAAATCATTACGTAACTTAATTTATAAGGAGGAAAATGTAAAGTGTTTGATAGGATTACAAAGTCATTTTGTTAAGGATTTTATTTTTGTGTTTTAGCTTTCCCTCGAATTTTCCTCAAGATGAGAGGGGTTCTTGTAAGCGGTTTTGTATGTTCCTAAAATATATTTCAATATTTTTGTAAATTTTTGAATCGAATTTATTTCAATTAAAGAAAGAAGAGGTTTTCAAATCTTATAGGTAGGTTTAATTAGTACTACAAAACTTTTTTTAAATGCGTCTGTTTAAAATAATTCAGAAATAACAATTTTTGTTTCTCGTTGGTTTTTGGTTTTCATGTAGGTCATATTTAATTTATTTATTGCTAGTTGTATATATGGCTTTTTACCATCTTTTATGTCTTGCTCAAAATTAACTTAAATAAATATGCTGGAATTTAAAGAAATAGATAACGGACATGTGCCCAGAAGAAAATCTATTTACTATAAATAAATATGATTAATTTTATTTGTATCATAAACATTAATGAGTTTCGATGTGACATAATATGATTCGTCTTCAATTTTCAACGATGCTTATCAATGATTTTATAAATTTAATATATAAACAAAAATAAGAGCTGTTGTACCTATTATTAAAAGATTTTTTTACATGAATTATTTTTAGTATATTAGTACTAAAATTAAAATTAAAAAAAAAACATAGTATATTTCTATTTCACTTTTAACTATAGCGGAGCTACTTAGATTATGTGTTGTATTTTAAATTTAAATTTATATTCCTTTTTATATTTGTTTATTAATTGTTGAAAAATTATTTAATACTTTTATTTCTTGCGACAGACAAACTTTTTATTAAATTGTATATAGCGAGGATGCGAGCAGCGTCTATTATTCGCGTCGTCCGGGCCCGCGCACCTGTAGCCCCGCTGGCCCCCGCTAGCCGCCGCTGGCCAGCTGAGCGGCCACTGCGCCGGGCTCGTCAGTCCGCATAAACTTTAGCTGTGAAATGCTTGTCCGTCATCGCTACGGCTATACTCGCACGCGCACCCTCGCTTACGAAAAATAATCCCCTTCTGTATTAATAGCCTCTAAGTAGTTTAAATTACTAAACCTTGGTAAATACGCTAAATAACATTGAAAATATTTAAAATGAAAACATTTTTTCTTACATTTCTGACAATTTTGTTTGTTCTTCTACATATTATTCAGTTATATCTTTTATTTTTTATTTTAGCATATTGACATTCGTATCTTGAAAGGTATTGGTTTCAATATTTCAATTCTATAAAGGAAATTTTTCATATATTTGATTTTTGAAATGAAATAACACAGCGTGGAATTCACTTACTTTTCTGTTCTAATAGAAGATTTTGACGTTTCAACAATAATACAGATATTCAATTGTCATCCGTAACGGTCACCGATATCATTTCTAATGACTGGGCTTATAATACGGAATCATACAAACGACCAGAACAATATTAAAACTGACTTCAATACACTTATTACAGTGAGTTTCAATGAATCTGAATATGCATGCGAACAACGAACTATACACGTAATCAATTTAGTACTGGGACATTGAGATTCTTGAATAAATGATCTATGTCATCCCTATCATTCTTCATGCTTGCTCGAATCGTTAATTAAAAATGGTAATGAGTGGAAATAAAGGCAGTTGCAAACTGGATTTTGTTGTTGTTTTTTTTTGTCTTTGAATAACAATGCGAATCATGATTTCTATTTCGCATTGGAATCCTTTGCATTTGTGTAATGTAAAACAAATGGCACGTTTAACACTTGTATATGTCAACAATTTCCGATTGATTTGTTTTTAAATATGTGCTTCATTTTAACAATGAAAAAGTAAAAAATAAATTTATTGAACTTTCATTATAATTTTAATGACATTTTACAGAATAAACATGAAGGAAGTGAAACGTCTAGAAAATGTGTCGTTAGGTGATCAAAGCTTAATTGCATTGACCGCGCTTCGGCGACGGACGTCCGGTGATCTAGGACGAGGTAAATGGATTGAAATAAAAAAAATCACTAATGCACCATACCTTACTTTATGGTGAAAGATGACTCATAATTTATTTGAGCACTATAGTTGAGTAAATGAATTTTATGTTTCGGAAAACGTATTTCATTACTCGAACGATATTTCCGAAATTCGATTCGGTAAAGACTCATTCTTCATATAAAATGTTCTATCATCCTTGGCTAATCTATCGAATATTTACAACAGGCGAATGTCCCATACCCAGGAAGCCAGGAAAGAAAATAAAATTGATATCGCTCTGCCGCGGGCGACCCGAGAAAAAGCATTTCGAAATAAATGACTTTTTAAATTTCATCGTTGCACACAGTTTCTCTATCAATTGTCGAGGCTCGGAAAGTAACTGGATTTTGCGACGGGCATTTATTGTGTGCGACGTACAAGATCAAGACTTTTATATCGCTAACTTTGATAAATAAAAGCCGCAGACATTTTTAAAATGTATATTGTTGGTTACTGTTAGCAGTTCTCTTGTGTTACATAATATAAACGTACCTAGTATTATCAATGTTTATTTATAGATGTTAGCATCGATCGTCAATGTTTTACATGAAGTAAGTTTAAATACGCTCATAGTTTATAATAGTTACAGCTAATAGTTTATAGACTAATACAACTATAACTTCATATTTATTAACATTACAACAATAATCTAAACACTAAATCTTATCAAAGATCTTAAGTATACATAATGAGTTCGTGAACACACAAATTAATCTTAACTTAATTACAACACGAGTATTTAAGGCGCTGTAAACGCAATGTAGCGCTTTAGTAATATAATTATTAACATAGTTTCTGAGGTGTTAAAGGAACATGCCGTTATTGCTGAGGCTGACATGTGCTCCAACCGGGTAAGAACTTTCATACACATGTTACCCCGCACTAAATGTTCTAAATTACGCAACAAGTGAAAAGGATTCACGTACAAAGATTACAACTCAACGTTGGGCCGAATTTAGACGGATGGCGACGCAGTTTTGAATTCAATTTCATGAACCAGTGGCACGGTAAAACAAATAGATTTTATAGGCTCAAGTTCGTGAACATTTTGTGAGAACTTTAAGATATTTACATAAATTTGTAAAGTTAATTACATTTTCAATAAAGCATTTTGAAATGATTTAAAATTTATGTATTATCATTATATGTATAATAAATAATGTTTACAGATTTCATGTTTACATTATTATTAATGTGGTCAGGAAATCACAATGTGAATGTAATATGCTATAGGTAACGAGGTGAATATTTGCATTCTAAATTATAAAAATGGTTTAAAATCTCTCCTTAAGTAAAAGTTTAAATTCCTACTTGACCAGTTTTAAGTGGTTAATAACTTCAAAAAATTGCTCTTAAGGAAGTTTGAGAGGGGCTGATTATTATTTTTAGACTAAAAGACCGAAAAGAAGGTTAAGATTTGTATTCGTTTAAATTTACAACATTAAAATAGGTCTTTATTTTATTATTATTACATCAATATTAATTAGGATATTACCTATACCATCGAAGTTATTATGAATAAATTAAATATGTAACTACGAGTATAAAAGGACTACTTTATTTGAGTCAGTATAGACGGCTATTTACAAAACGTTCGATATGTCATTTTTATGATCGTTAAATAGAAATAATGGTCCATTATGCAAGCGTCGCATAAACAAATTGCTCGCATATCTCATTAATGTCACTCAGGAGTGCACGGTGGCTCCGGTCTACGTCAGGTGTAAGTTTTCACGTATCTAGTTCTGCTTGTGAAGCGTTCGTTAACTCAACTTATATTGGATTACAGTCAACGTCACTTAAGTTTGATAATCCTCTGCGCTAAACTTTGTAACTGATTACATAATATAATGACTGATAAATGATTATAATGTACGAATTTGTTTAACCTTGTTTCTGTATGTCTTTATTTGTTGCAAATTTTATATTGAATTGGTAGTTTTACCTTCACAATTCAGAAATCTTTTTAAAATAGAAATATGTCATTGAATTTTCGAATTTCTAGATAGATCAAGTTTGACAAAAACCAAAGCTTTTGTCTTTCAAATAAAGTTTGAAACTTGAATTTAACTTCCCTTTAGTTTGGAACGTTGAACAATGTCTAAATAAAACAATAACTACTAAGATGGCGTAAGGTGACTGTTATTTTATAAATACAAGAGTAAAATTCACACATGATATTGAATACAAATTTATATAATATTAAAAGATATAAAAATAACTATATAATAAATGGTTTTTAGGCTAATTTTGTGAATTTATATGTAGATAATGACTACCTTTTTATTTTGAAAAGTCGCTTTTAAATCGAGAACCTAATTTAACGAAAAATATAATATTTGCAACAAATATACTAATATCATTATCTACATAATATATGAAAGAAAAAACACCTTTTATTCGAATAAAGAATGAAACACTCTTGTGGGGATTTCTATTTAATTTAAACACCAGACGAAATAAATAATTAAAATGAAGTATCACTTGCTTTTAGCACTGGACAGTATTAGTGATCAATCTGATTAAAGTCAGAAGAAAATAAGATCTAGTGTAATTTTTTCTTAACTCACGTTGCTGTAAGTACGTAATGAAGCGGACGGTCCTCCGAGGGCAGTACAAGGAGGCAGTGATGCGTTCCGCTCACGGACCACATCAGAAATCAATTAGGAACGGCTGGCGACTACGACGTGCCTCCCGCATGAATTATTGACGATTTACAACCGTCCCCTAACACTTCATCTAGATCATTACTTGGATAATTTTAATGAGAACCACTTTTAACATTAATATTGATCATAGAAAATAGATATTTGTTTCGTACATTACATAAAATTTTAATCCATATGAATATCATTTGTGTTATTATTAATGTAAACCAAATTGGAAAATATAATTAACTTGCATATTGTAATTAATTGCTATCGAATTAATTGCAATTCATGTGACAAATAAAGAACTGTAATGAAATATTTAATACATAATTAAAATCGTATTTTAAAATGTCTTCCCTCTCAATAACCCATATTCAATGAAAATGTTTATTTACGATTGACCCGCTTAAATAATTTTATGTTTAATAATATAATAATATTTTAATGTTATTTTATTTATTAAGTATGATAAAGTGTGTGTATGTTTGTTACATATTGAAGGTGAACGAAACGGTTTAGATACTTTTTACGTATCTTGCGAGATGGTTATTTACAACATAACACCCTGGAATAGAGAGGAACTATAAAAGCTAGAAATTAGTACAGAACTTGTATAATTTATTATTTATCCAGATACAAATTGCATATAAATTTGAACAAACTTATTTTATGTTATACTATACTATTATAGTATATAATATATTATTGCTAGCAAATAAAATAATTAAGTCTTTTTGTCATTTGCATTCTCTTTATTGTGGCGTATCTAATTTTGTAGTTTAATTGAAAATTCTGTCGGTATAATATCGTATAGTTACACAATAGATAGCCAGCTAGCTCTTTAATTACCAGGAAACTCGATTTCCTTGTAGATTATCCTGTCCGTCATATACTTAACTGAAACTGACTGCTCAAATTTCGTCTAAGAGCTTCATTTTCATGGGTAATATCGATAAGGAAATGTAGGACCATTGAAAAGTGAACTTTATTGATAAGTAAATATCAATGTGATCATTGAAAGCAATCGAGTGAAGAAACGATTTCATTTGATAAATGATAAACGTTCAACAGTTTAAAAGTAAGTCAACTGTTAGTGTTTTAAATTCTTTTGAAGTGAAATAAGAACATTTACATTTTTCTGTGACGTAAACTTGTCCGATGCAACAAAAGTGTCAAAAAAAGGAGAAAGTTATGTAGTGGTACTCCGTCTCGTTGTTTAGTAAGAGATTCCCATCTTGATACATTGCAATGTAGTTTTCTTGAAATAAAAAAAGCTTTGGACGGAAATTTAGGGGATTTTATTGAGTATTTGAGTTCTATTTAGGAGTGGCCATAGCTGTTTACACGTTCAAATCCTTTAACTCAATTATGTTAGGTGCTTTTACAGTTTCTGTGTTGTTAGAAAAAGAAATTTTTGTTTCTCTTGAGTATATGTGACTTTTGTAAAATTTCCTTCGAGCACATAAATTAACTAATTGTTTTTATGCTAAAGGTCACAATAAATATCTATTCATACTAAAACTTATATAATATAACTATAATTGACAAAGTTTAAATAATTCAGAAGGTGGAGCAGTAAATTAGTTATGGTTAGTTAGATTCATTTTATTTTTATGATTGCATTAAAAAAGAAATCGGAGGAAGCGCAGAGATAAGGTAACAAGCAGTTATAAGGATTTGCATTTTAAAGTACAACTTTCATTCTACTATTTTATACCTACATAATACAAATTTGAGTAGTTTTTATTCAGTAATAATAATTTTTTTGGCTTCAATTAAAAAACCACAGTTACCTTCGTTAATTTAAAACTAATCAATTTTAGTAAGATAATAACGCTTTATTTGTGTGTCATGAGTTCGTGTTTGAGATAAAAAACCATGAACCGTCACTTCCATATAGAAAAAAATATGAGAAACTATATTTTTTTCGCCATTTTGTTATTATTGAATATTGTCAGTTGTCATTCTAAGCGCAAGTGAATAAGTTTTAATTAGTAAACAGTGGATTAATTTATTAACGAACTAGAAGACCCGGAGAACTTCGTATCGCCCTATAATCAAGAAATATCTGTTACGTTTTTTTATTTATATTTTTGGAGTTTACCTATTAAAGCCATAAATCTTCGTGTTATGAAACGCTACAGAATGATTGACATATTAGTTAGTTGTCAAATCTAATGTCAAAAAAACGTTTGTATGGGAAAAAGAAACGCGCTGTTTTTAGGGAATGAGTCAATTTTTTTTTCAGCCTTTAAACCTTCCCTGAACCTTCACAAACATTTCAAGACTAAGATAAGATAAATCCGTTCAGCCGCTCTCGAGTTTTAGTGAGACTAACGAACAGCAATTAATTTATATATATATATATAGATTATGAAAAATTATAGCTGTGAGCTTTGTGCTTGGGATGTGTGTTAATCGTAATTAAATACGAGTAGAAGTTCAATGTTGACGTTTGATAATAAAATTAAAATAAGTGTAAAGGGAAGGTATGTGACCAGTTGAGATTAAACTAAAAAAAGGGTAATGTTATTCGTTATAATAAAAAGTACTATGATAGTTTTAATTAGTTAGAAGGTTGTGTACACACCAATAAGTTATTTTGTTTGCCTTGTTTGTTGTTTTCAAATGAAAATAAGAAGAATGTTTGAATCTCCACTGGATGATTTGGATATTTACTGGATATTTAAATAACTTTTATGAAGCTGTGATGAACAGATCATAATGGTTTTAAAGTACTTTCGTAGCTCAAGTATAGTTGAAAGATTCATAAAGTATATAGATGTTCGTTCTGATTGGACTGCTGTAACATTATGCGCGAATATTAGCAATGTTTAAATGAAACTAATATTTTATGATTACTTCGCGTATTTTATTATGTTTAAAAACTACATACTCCCGATGTTTCGATTAGGTACTTTGCAGCAGCCGTGATCACGGCAGACATCGCATCTGCAGGTCTAAGTAATAAATTATGCGTAGTAATTCGAAAATATTAGTTTCATTTAAATAAATACTTGCGAAAGATCTCTTTATTATCAATGTTTTAGAAAGGAAATCATGAAAATTGGTAAATTTTTTTTTCATACATATTTTGCTTACCCTTCCCCAAATCTCTTTGCACGCCAATGTTTCCTAATACCTACATTCTATCAACATAATATTATGTTGCACACATCACGACCTGCCTTATACACTTTGACAGTTGCTTAAAAACAATTTGATTTTTTTTTTCCTTAAATTTTTTAGCAATTTTTTATCATAACTTGGAAATATATCTTTTACGTGTACATTTAATTATATATCTAAGTTATTTTACGAGGGGAAAACTTTGAATATAAAAAAAGATGTACATATAAATGTAATTCCGAAAGCGTAGCCGCGGGATGACTGGTGTTTATTCAATTTACGTATTTATATGTGTAAAAGCAGTGTTATTTTAACAGCGAATTTTCATATAAACGAACTTTATGCATATAAATGTTAAATTTGATAGTCCTATATTGGTCGGTTTTCATCGAACATTATTCCCTTCGTTGGTGTTAGTGAACGTTAGATGATGCTTATTGCATAACGCATTTTATTCAATTATTGGTATTGGTCAATACAATTGGTCCTGTGATAGACATAATTTCGTAAATGGATTTCTATGAATTTCGTTTCAAATTCAAATAGGAATATCGATGAGATAAATAAACAGCTATGCTCTGATTATAAGCGTTAGGTTTAGCCTCGTTTAAATAATAATATTTAATGCAATTGTGCCGGCATCACGTGCTGCACAATAATACTTTATTGGGACTGTATTATTACATTTTACCTACTGCATATGCTAATGAATGCTTACAGCAATGTTTGTATTTTATATTTCGAAAATAATATGTTCATTCTAAATATGAGAAAAATATAACTTTATTTAAAATGTCATTAACGTTAAACTGATAATACTTTTATTAAAAACGATACTTTGACATGAATTTTTAATGAACGATCTAGTGTTTGTGTCAAATATGTATACCTAAATAATCGTACTGTTTACATACATGTGTATTTTGGATAAGGACAAGTTAACAAACCCGAGTAAAATAAGGGTAAATATAAATATTCATGCGCTATTCACAACTACGAGAAATGCAAGTTGCTTCCGAGTATGTGATCCTTAGTTTTGAGGTGAGTTGAGCTCGTGACAGCACATACTAATCCAGTACATCCGAAATGAGCCAACCGCAGCAGCACGCTCTTTAGAACTTATGACAAAGAATATTTATTATCTCTGCTTGTTTGTCTTCATACATTCATAACTTAATTACAATTTTATTACATATTACGACATGTATATTTTCAATTTAAAATATTGTAGTTTCCTAACAACTTCAAAATTACTTTGTATGTATTAATTATTTTATGAAAGAAAACATAAAAAATATATGCAGGGAGGACAATAATTTCAGAATTCATTTATGTCCTTTGAAATTCTTATATCTGTAAAAAATAAAAGTTCAATTAACGTCCTAGTCACAGCTTTGATCATGTTCAATATTTTGTTTGCATCAATGCGCTTATGAAACAAAGCTTTTGAAAGAGCTTCGTTGATTTTATCGTAGTTTAAATTGGAGTTCAGTTGAAGTATTTCGATTCTATTCGACATAAGTACAAATGGCACAATTTCAGTGATATTCAACTTGTGACAAAAAGATCCACGGGATTTCTTTCATAAAGTGCTTTTGTGAACTAAGTTTTGGTCCACATATACTTGGGACGCACAAACATCTCGGAAAATGTTACCATTTATCACAGGGTTGCCCCTATTGTCATAATTTTCAGTAAGTACATTCTTAAATAGATTTTCATTATATAAAAAATATTATGATGGAGATACTCTTTTTAATAAAACAGCTGTCCACCTGTTTTTTGTTGAATGTATAGAAGCAATTTTTTATATAAGACATATTATCTTTATTTTATAAAATATATCACGAGGAAAAAATATATAAAAGCGAATCTTAAATATATAAGTACTTAAACATAGTAGCGTCAGCCCTATACAACAGAATGTAGGCTTCAAAGTCCAAGAAAATGAATATGCGAGAAGCTACTAAGATAAGTTTACTCCAATTCTTTTTACCTATATAGGAAAACGCTTCATAATATATTGGTATTTGAGAACAAACTTGACTATGACATATAGCATATTGGTAAAGTTTTAACCGTGTGTCGCCATTAAGTATAAAAAGTTGTTAGTTTAAGAATAACAGATTTATTATCGACATGTAGCGACAGCAGAAACAGAATTTAACTGAAAAATTTAATACTCAAATAATACTATAATGTTGATATTGATAACAATGGAACTGTAAATTGTTTTGCAAGGAGTTACGCAGACACAAGCCGCTATATTTTCAATTTCACGAAACAATTATTCCGCCATGTCATCAATCTGATTCCCGCTTTGATTGCGCGGCAAATTCGTTTTGTTTGGACACAAAAATTGCAATATAAAGAGCTGCCACATCATTCCCTTTGGTTTAACGTAGATTGCTTCCCAAAATGTAATATTCATTTTAAAATAGGGAATTGGCCAATTTAGTATATTTATTTTCATTCGATACTAACTGGATATTTTGATTTTTTTACAACAAGTCCAACGAGGGTTGAAGAACTATGCAATTCAATTGAAATAATTTAATTGAACTGAAATTCCTTTAAGAAAATTCTAAAGAAAGTGGAGGAAGCTTCGAGTGGAGAAGCGCTGGGGGCGCAACATAATATTACAATACTTGAGATAAAATAAATGCCGCACCTTATTGCAACTTATTTAGCGTTGTCGCACTACTGATACTGTATAAGATAGAATAAACAAGATTGAGCTCAGAAATATATTTGTCCTAAATTTTTCTCTGTGAAAAAGTGTTTCAATGAAGAGCTTATTATCCCTTCCTATTTATCCGTGACTCAAACCTTATTTGCATGTAATTGAAGTCGTCGGATTTATGAGGTTGGTAGAAGTCTATTTAAAAAAAGGATTTACAAAATGTTCATCTTAGAATCGGAGGAGGCACCGACGGAGCTCTCTTTACGTGGCGAAGTAATCAGACTGCAGCCTCGAGCTAATCTTGATGTACTATTCCTAGGTTGCGCTATATACGTATTGTACTCTTTTCAGGTTTGCTGTATTATTTATATAAGAATACTTATGTTGCTTATACCGATCGGCTCCCTCATAATGATTTGAGACTGACTGAAAAATATTAAGAAATTATATTGTTATTGTAACACACTTTTATTTGTTTTTACAAATAATATAACTTATAGTTTTAACAACTTCCTATGTGAGATAAATAATATTATTACCAATATTAAAAAAATACATATTTCAATTACGTCCATAGAGTGTAGGAACAAATGGCACAGCACCTCGTTATAGAAATATAATGTTATAAAAACTTGTGTATATACCTGATGAGTGTTATCGGATATTAAATTCATTTCTAACTAGAAAAACTGTACGGAGTTGTCGCGTTGTGAAGTCGCTGGTCATAAATAAAGTGCAACCGCTTAAGCCGGATGAGGTTATACTAAGTTAAAAAGCGATGCAACTCATGCAGGTGACCAGTGGTTTATCTGGAAAGCGCAGACGGGCGTGGCTGGATCGCAGGTTTGCGGAAACCAGGCCGGTCTCCATGTACTAACGGTCACATGCGCTATCTCGTAAGCCGCACCGTGGATAATCGACTCATTTATAAAGTTTAGCGTCGCAAAGCTGTGAGACTTTTTGATTGAAAACAAACTTAGAAGGGACAGGCTCATTTGAATAAGTATTCTGAGAATAAAGTGTGGCTTTATGTTTTCCTTTAGGTGTTTTTTTCTCTTTGTTATGCAAAACAATGTTCCACCTTGTTTAGGTACTACAACACGCCTCATTTTTGAGTGAAAGACTCTTTTGAAGTTAAGCTTTCCTGTATAAATTATTTTATTTTCACTGTATTGTTTAAAGAGACAGCCTTTTGTAACATTAATGGTTGCCGCGATTTCTTGTCGCAAGTCTTAGTTTTTCATAAACTAGAAATATATTTCTTGCTTTCAAAATAACAATGCAAGGCCATAATTAGACCGAGGCGAACCATATTTATATTATAATATTAAGTGAAATATGCAAACAGTATTACGCAATCTCATTTCTTTATTTTTTCCTTTGTGATTTAAATCATTGTTTGTTATTGAAATATAACGTAAGAAAAACAAAGAGGGGTGTAAAAGTTTACACGAAAATAATCATAAATATCTTTACTGCACCGGAATTGTTCTTACATAATTTATGATTTATTTCGTCGTTGTGTTTTTTAATTATCATTTCGATATGTTTTTTCCATTCGAAAGCCACTAAGAGTTATAAAGTATAAATATACTTTAGTTATATACTTTACATTGGTAATCAGAAATGCATGTATACATTTTTGGTGGCTTCGCATCGCATGCATGGGATATACTACAGAGTTGTAGATATTGTACATAAAAGTTGTTATTTGATAACTATCCATCTCCAACGATATAAAAAGTATCTAATAATCGAGTATATGTTAAATCAAACAAATAATTAACAGGTAGATAAAATAAGGTATCTTTAGCGTTGTTGTGTGACGTTACATGTTAGTGGCGATTTTTCCCTTTCCGCTAACAAAGTAAACAATAAGCGTGTCTACGATTACCAGGAGTCTGTAATTATCGGTTTCAGTGCTACTAATAGGTCAGTCGCTAATGTGTACGTCCGCTGTCCTGTTAGTTGTGTAGCTCGAAATACGTCTAATCAACAGCTTGGTGACATTTTACGTAACGCGATAATTGTGTGTGCTTATGCGATCACTGATTTAGAGACGGACATATTAGCTGGCATGTGTGCTAATGAAGTTACGCTATGGGATTCGAATTTCGAGAATGCAAAGTTCGGTTTCAGATAAAACAGCAATTTCTATTCGAGATTTAAATAAAAGTCATAAATAGATAATGTAGTTCCTTTTTAACTTTATTTTTATTTACTTAAGTATTTTGCTGGGAAGCTGCGAGATACATATTTATATTTACATACATATTTAATTAAATCTGCAACTAAGTATTTTAAGTTTCTTTACAAGAAAAGTGAACTATCTTTTGAGTTCTTTAGGAATTATGAGAGCATTCTGGCGACTCTGTAGAGTTTGTGTAACGTAGAAATATTCCTAATTAAATAAATGAATTAGACATCTAACTTTAGTAGTTGAGAAACTCACTTTACTTAATTACTGTTATTTTCGAATATTGCTAAATGTTTAAAATATATTAATTGTTTAATTTCTTAAAATATAAAAATGAGTAATGATAAAACGATATGAATGGAAATAATTTTTAACAATATATTCAAGTTGAAAGCATTTAAAATATCATTCAAAATATAATACAATTTGTTTTACTTCAAAGTTGATTATTGCTTTATTTTATTGTACTTTAACACGCAAGTCTCATCTTTAATTATAAATACTAGAATGGTGTTCTGGATAATACTTGCGATTAAGTTATAAATTTTATGTATCCTTTAATAAACAAATCTTTTAGTCACAAAATATATATACTTAAAATAATATTTAATTCAAAAAAATGGCTTTGAGTCTTCATCGTTTATAAAAGTAAGCAATAGAAGCACGAAAAAATCAATAAAAGCCATCCATTCTTAGGAACAAGTAACTTGCGGCCGCTTTTAAGTAATATTTAATGAGGGGGCCGATAGTCGACACTCGCTAACACAATTAGAAAAGATCAATATCAATCACCTTATTTATTAATAAGTATATACGCAGAAAGAAAATTGTAGGTACAATTATTGTTAACTCACATATATTTCTCCGCTTATCTGCCGAGATACACAGTTACAAGTTTTTGTTTTAACCGTTTATAATAACGTCAATTTCTTTAGTAAAGTTACCTTTATTATGTAAACACTGTAATGTTATGAAGTGACATTACATCAAAGCGTAGTAAAGTATTGTATAGTTTTCAGTTAATAATATATTGGCAGGATATCACGAGACATGGGGTTATGTTCGGTTTGACGACGACACATAAAACGAGGATTTTATTACTGTTGATATCCACCTGACCCGGAAAATTGTAAAATTGTAAGCCACAATCAAATCAGTGTTATGCTTGTTTTATTCAGCTTTGAATAATATATTTATTGCGTGTGATGTAACTGATTGTACATGTTGTACATTATTATGTAACCTATTGGTTACAATACGCAAATAAAATATTACTCATAATAAAATAAATAAGATTTTAGTACACTTGTCAAAAAATATTTTTGTTATATTCTTAAAAGTATATAATAATATAGTTAATATAATCAGAAAGAAGATAGGTATTGTACTAGACTCTATGGAATATTAATATTACGTAAAATTTCTTTTAAAATAAACTTGAAGAGCCTTAATCATCGATAGTCGAGAAAATCCAATTATCACTTGCACAATGGGTCACGAAACAATCTGAACTAAGAAAATTAATCTTCTGACTCCAGAGAGTACTGTCTGTGCAAACTTAGACAATGAATTTATAGTTCATCGATTTTGGCCCATTGGAAGCCGACCAGCAGTGTTAATACCGATGTCATATAAGATAAGTATAAGAAATTGATTTAAAAGTCACTATCGTTTTGTTTGTTACTTTATTTATGACACGTATGTATATGAAGTGAAACAATATATTTATGTTTATATAATATTCTCCAATAAAGTATGTATGTATTGATGTCAATTGCAGCAAAAAAATTAATGAGGAATATTCAAAAATAAAATCTCCGTATAAACCGTGCTAAATAATTTCTAAAAGTGATAGTGCAAATAGATTTCTTTAAGATAAATCTAAAGAAAAAGTAGTCAAATCGCACGGAAAAGTGTAATTTAGTTGTCTCAATTTTTATGAACTCAAGGAATACATTCCAGGCACGTGTTAAGGTTTGGAAGCGATTGTTGAGGAAGGGACTTGTGTATTGTAATAAGATAAAGAATGTTCCAGTTTATCTTATACTGCTGAAGATACTGTGTAAATGTGTTTTTATGTGTTTGGTTTAAATTGTTATATGACGTCACATGTACATAGCATTAAGCATAAATTATGATTGGCGTTTTATTTTATTTTAAACGAGACTAACACTGAAAGTACTTTATTTAATGATTATTTACTTCAAAGGTTATTGACAGTATTCATTTGAAATATGGAGGTACAGAGCATAGCTATTCAGCCCCATCAAAGGTTATGGACATGTTTTGGATTTTGATTATGTACGTGTAAGCGGGCCAAAGCAAACAGACCCTCGAAACAACTTTCTGGCATTTAAAACAAAGTTTAATTGAGATGTGGTTTACCTTGTCACACTGCTCAATCGCTGTTTACTTGTCTATTTATCTTTTATCTAACTAGGATGACGTCATCTTCTATATTTTGAAAATGATATTGAAAAAAATTCAGATTTTCCTGTGGTTTATTACCGATTATTACAAATTCAACTAAATAAATTTCCATCCCATGTTTATTCAAAATGAAAATGAATTGATTTCGTACATTTGATTATTTCATATAAAAATTGTATTCGCCCCAAATAGTTATATATTTCCAAACTAAACGTTTTTCAAAGTATGGATAATATAATTTTGATCAAAATTTATTATTATACTATTCCATTTATACCTCATATTGAATATAAAATAATTTGAAATATAAATCACATTGCGGTATTCAATTCAGCAAAAAGGAATTGTAAAATGTATAATATTATATGATTGATATATAAAAATTCGCAAAGAAAGACATTGCTTTTACACCATAAAATTTAATCGTCAACTATCCTTTAGGGCAATTAAAACTGGTACGACCTTAAAAATCAACGTTATTGTATGATAGGGCACGTTCATTCGTGAAATTGTTCGGTTTCTGCTTGTGTTTGTATCATAAATGTTTCACGATATCCAATGTTAAAGCCTGCCGAATTTGATTTTCACATATTGATGATGTCCCTACATTGCAGCCAAACAACGCGGTGGCGTCAACACAATTGTTTGATTGGAATACACAAAAAATTGAAACTGCAGATAGTAAATAGTAATAACGTTTAAATGTTTTAGTACGTTTGGTTTTTAATTGAGAAATTGAGTAGGTAAATAGAACTTTGATATTCCATGTTTATTAATATAAATTAATTTCGATGTTTACAAAATGCAAATGTTTAATTCAAAGCAGCTTTATTACTTTATAAAACACCGCGTCCTGTAGACTATATTACTAAAACATGATCCGTTTTGATGTATAACGCAAATATCAAATTAGTGGCTCCCTGTCATTCCGGCACGTTTAATATTTCAGATATTCTCCTCACGCCTCGTCCTTCACGGCCGTCCTGATTGCCGTTAAATTGAACTAAAAACTTCTTCAGTGCTTCCAAAACGTTTCAATTATATACCAATATTTTTCTTCTCGTGAATGTTAAAGATTGTTCGCGTGTTAATTTTCTTTAAACCTTCTTGGCACTATTATGTCCCTCGGACGAATATTTTTGCCGCGATGACGTACAGCTACTTAAAAACACATTTCAACGGCAAAGTAACGGAAGCCATAATTTGGAAGCGTTTGCATTTGCAGATTAAATAAGTTTATGCGATGACTAGTTGCCTGGTTACAATTTATTACCCGCTGTGTAGAAGTACAAACAGCGTTAAGATGTTTTCAATAGAATGCCAACAACGGGATGTAAAGTTTTGCAATAGTGCGCTCTCGGATCGTGCAATTATTGCCAACCAACTCCTGATTGAATTCTTAGGTCAAGTTTGCGGTGAAAGTTTGCATAAAAGACCCTTTGCAAATTAACAATTTTCCTTGTTAAGAATTTTTGTTTTATTTATTTTCGAGTTTCTCTAATTAAAGGAAAACTAGGGACGTTTCTCTACTAAATCGGAACGGATCCATTAGGGTACGATTTAATTTTGTTACAAAATTTACCGTATACTTTATAACCGTTGAAATTGACCGAGCGCCAACATTTCGTTAACACGCATGTCATGTCTGGAAGTTCCGTCCGTGTTTTCGGAAGACTATTCAGAATTTAAAATGGATTCGTTTATAAAGGCATTTACCGGGGTCCGCATATTCGATGAGGGAGAGGCAGGTGAGTGAGTGACCTGTTTGCCGGTGGCCCGCGCTCTAACGCGATCAAAACGCAGGATGGCTTAGACGCTGACGTAGACAGCGACGCGCCGCTCCCAACCTACCCCCCATAAATCAGTCGACGATTGACGTTTCCCTATAGGGATCTATTTCTTTCCCGCTATGATACACATCACTTACTAAGATTTTCACAACAATAATTTGTTTGGATTTTCAAATGGTTTTGATTGCTTTTCTTGTCATTACATATTGCAACTTGTATAATATAATTTTTATTAAAAACAGTGTTAAGAAGATAATAATAATAATTAAAACTAAACAGGTCTGTTATTAACAATAAATTAAGGTGAAAGAATAAAGAAATAATTAATTACGGTACATAAATGACTATTGATTTCTATATAAGCGTCTGCTATTAGAATCTATTAAATCTAATAAAATCACCAATTATCTCAATCCCGTATATTATTAATACATTTCTATTATTCACAGATTATTTCCCTTACGCAAAAGCAACGTAACTACATATAAAGTTGCATAGAAATACGTTCAGTTATTATCCTCACAAATTTCCCCTATTTATATTGATAATATCGTGTTTGGATTTTTCTAAAGCATTGTAATCCGATATAATAATTCTATATTTACGTGTAATAAGGGCATCTGGTAGCCGAGTACATTTAATATTTTAGATAGTCTCCTCACGCGTTGGCTTCAACGGACCCTGATTGCCGTCCGATCGAAATTATATTTCTCTACATTCAAACCTCCCTGGACAAGATTGGTTTACGTCGCAAAGATCTCAATGTATATCTTTATATAAAGTTGTAAAATGTAAGTCATAATATGATATCAGTGAAAATTCTTTTAGTTTTAGTAATTGACGTAAGAATCTACTCCTTGAAATGCTTCGGTTCTTCTTTACAACAACCTTTATTTGCTTTGTTATAAAATAAAAAAGTACTTAAAATATTTCTTACTATTGTTTTAGTTTTATAATATAATAACTATAATTTATAAAGAAAAGCAAAGGAATATCATGTCGACATTTACTATTTATAAATACGAAAGATTATAAAAAGAAGACTATAAATGCTTGGATAAAAACAAATTTAGACGAACTTATATATTTTTGCTAGAATAAAAAAAGACAAAGGTGTATTGTTCAGATAGATATCTACAATTTAAGAGCTGGATAATTAATAACTAAGATTGCTATGAGGCAACAGCCATGTGTAGGACCGAGTAATGGTACTACCGCTGAAGAATATACTCTTAGTAAAAAGTAACTTTTGATTAAACACACGTCCCTGTAAAATTTCCTCAACAAAATTATATTGTAAAATAAACTGGATATTCACCCATTCCATGTATGTACATTAGTATTTTGAACTATCACAACGCAAAATCGTTTAACAGTTGTTTACAAATAACATACAATAGGATTAAAAAGATAAAATTATATTTAAGATATAAGGTTTTAAGATAACGAATACTATCTTTCAAGTTGAAAATATGTATGTATATTTAGAAATAAAGTGAACAAGTATCCGGTAGCTTGCGGTTATATCGCGTGACAGGTAACCGTACTTCAAGGAGCCCGAACGGGTAGCCAAGATATTTGTTAATCTTAGTTTCATTATACAAAATTCAGTTTTCTTAAACAAACCAACTTGGCTGACGTGAAAGCCTGTCAGCGTAACAATGGAGAATTCGCACATGTGGAGAAGCATTTTATTTTATGACTATGTTAACATCTCATTTAAATATTAAAAGGGATTTGTGTAATTTAGACTTTATGTTTATTTTAATATTTTATATTATAAAAATTGTAAAATTTTACTTTTAATTTAAGAATATATCTATCTATATATATAAAAATTGATTGCTGTTCCTTAGTCTCGCTAAAACTCGAGAACGACTGAACGGATTTATCTTATCTTAGTCTTGAAATGTTCGTGGAGGTTCAGGGAAGGTTTAAAAGCTGAAATTTTTTTATTAATTTCCGGGAAAACTGTTACAATTTAGGTTGTTTTTAATAAAATTGATAAATTAATTTAGTCAAAATCATTTACAACGGATTGTAAATAAGCGATCAAAGATCAAGTAGCCTCGACCGAAACAGGATCCCAGATGGCGTCGTTCAATGAATTAGAGTCAGTAGTTGACTCGGTTGAACAGATTATGTAATAATACCAACTGGTGAGTTTCCTTTACTCGCAAGACTAGTATGCTATCAAATCTGAGATAGGAAATATAAAATAATTTAAGAGTATCTTCATTTAATTTCGTTTTTTTTTTGTTACAATAATTATAATTTATTTCACCATTGTATAATTTGATTTAAAATAAAATTTATAAGTAGACACTTAAAAAAACTTTTAATCTTTTATGTTGCGACATGTGATTCATGTTTTCTGAAAGTTTGTTAATTTTCATACATGTTTTTTATTTATTAGGAACTGTCTACTAGAAACAATAAAGACGATGATAATCAAAATTCATGTCACCAGGTGTAGAAACAGCCTAACACTTCAAGTGTGTACATATAATGTTTAGGTATTACACTCAACTTTACGACTCGCAAGGAAACCTCGGTTATGAATCTTTAAACATCTTTTAAAATCAGCATCATGGTGTGTTTTATTTCACCAGCCAGTAATCGCATGAAACTTGATTTTTATTTGGCGGATGTCATCTTTATTGGGTATCATTTTTTACAGTAATATGACGTTTCGATTTCGTATTTATGATGGTCATAAACGTTTGCCATTATATTAATATCGTCATGTCGTGTTTTATATTTATACGGGTAATGTAAAGTTCAAATGAAATCCATTTAATAAATGTTCATAGAAATATAACTTATTCTGATTTGGAACCTTCAATTGCGAAAATGTTTAATACATTCCATATATGTACTCAAATTAAAGTGCTTTCCAAATGAAAAGGTTTTAATGCTCCATTACAGATTTAAATATAAATAACGAGAGTCTGGTTGCCAAAAAGTAATCAAGTAAATGGAAATCTCACACAACTTATTAATATTCCGCGTCGGGGAGTTGAGTGAAATATTAAAAGACAGTTCTAAGTTAAGCAACAAGTTAAATTCTTGGCTGTTCAAAATAATTATTTTGCATTACAAACAATGAAATTCATTTGACTTTTGTTGCTTTGATCTGTTGTAGCCCTTAAAATTTCGGTACGATAAATAGCTAGAGATAATAGGTCGCGTAATTTATATTCGTGGTTAATTGCCATCCTATTTTCAAATGCAATTTATAGCATAATTTATGTAACGTGATGTTGCTTTTACTTCCTACCGATATTGTCTGCTCCCATTCAGTATGTTTAAATGAATGGATGTTGCAAAATTAGCAACGTATCGCTTGCCAGATCATATCTCACGTGTGACAGCCACCGTTGTTGACAGAGATCAAGACAATTACTCCGTATTACCTGATAATATATTATCCCACACAGCAATCTCCTTAATCATTGCAAACGTGACGCTAAATGATATGGACAGAGTTGCCATTAGCATAAATGCTATAAAAATTATATATTAATATGTAGGCGTTGGACGTACATTAATAAAGGTAAATTAACATGTAATTAAGCGAATTTAATGTATTTTAATTTATAAAAGCAAATAAATACATTAATAAACAATGTGAAAATCAGCACCAAAAATAACATGAAAACAAAATTAGAACTACATGTAAGTGTTCTAGTAAATAATATGTAAGCCTATTAAAACAGTGTAGGTAGTTACGAGATATGAAATAATGTCAAAGTTTCACTGCTTATATTAACCAAGTAATAATTTTGTGTATATTAAATATTTTCGTAAATTAATCCTGTGGCATTGTGAAACCTTTATGTGTTCCAAGTTTGTTTAAATTGTAAATACAATTGTTTTGACGTTCCTTCTGCCGTGCGGTGACAGATAGTGGTTAAATCCGTGAAAATTATTAGGCTGTGTAGACAATCTTACGACTAAGTTAAGATGTCATTTGTATGTAATATCTGAGATGATATATGAGTCTGTGTCGTCGACCGTACACATGCTCCGTCGCTGGCGGTTAGAAGATTAGTTGACAATGTCACGAGAAACAAAGTTCCCCAAAGTTCATCTCGGATAGAGCTTCCGGCGCTGTGTGCCCTTAAATTGAAACTGTACAACATCTGCACTGCTTTGATAGTTATTGAGAATAAATTACCCATCATCTTCTGCGGCCAGGAATATCTATGTAAAGTTGTGCGCTGGTTAATGTCTTGACTCGTTATTAATATTATAAAAAAATATTTTTAACGCTTTATACATTAGAAACGATAAAATATTGAGTAATTTCATAATAATATCTAAATAGCAATTTATAGAATTTTATTCTCTCTTTCTGTACTAATATACGTAATGTAATATATTTTATGTTTATCGAGAAAATTTTAAAAACATCATTATTGCAACAAACATACACGACTAAGTATCACAGGAGTATATGTTGTGTGTCGTTTATATTATGGATAAATCTGAATGTGTCAGTGCGTAATTTATCGAAATTGTTTTTGTGGGTCCTCTTGACCTCGTAAAAAACAGGGCTTGGGGGAATCAGAGAGTACTTGAAAGACTTCGCTCGCGCTTGTCAAAAGTGGAAAAAACAAGCGATCGCCACTCAACGGAGACGAGATGACACTTCACACGTAGTGATTTTTACAATGTTTCACATTCACCATGATTTTTGGAAATTATTTGATCTAGCAAAGAACTCGTGCATATCAGAATATATTAAAAGTTTCGAGAGTAATGTTGATATGAAATTATCTCAATAAACATGTTTAAATATCAGTTCAATATGAAGTAAATTGTCTCAAAGTTCTTTATCAAGTAACATCAGGGCATTTAGGAAAATGTATATTTAATTATTTCTTCACTAACATCTTTCTCTAGCTATTGAGTGTTGATACATCCAAGAGCGCCTCAGAGATTTGCAGATTCGGACGTGTGATGGTACGTGTCTGGCTCCCCGCCAACCGCAATACACATTTAATGGCCCGATTTTCTACGCAGGACACAATTTTAAAGTAGTGTATAAACGTTAAAAGTATCATTACGTCAGTGTAAATCTTTTATCTCTCTTTGTTTCTGTTTGACTGATTTTACGCTGAATGATTTCTAGATTAGTGAGTTTTGTACACCTATACTTATAATTTTCAGTGGAATAACTTTTAATATTTTGTATAAGCACCCCTTAGTCTTACTTATTTAATCAATGTATTTTAATTAACATGTTATAAGTACATACTTAGAATGAATTAAAATGAAATAATAATAGCAAAACGAATATCATGTGTTAGAAGCCGAGAACAAAGCTTAGCTTAAATCGTACATATAGAAATTAAAAGTATCAACAAATATTTGGATTTGTATCGAAAGTGCAAATTTATACATAATATTCCGACAACAGTCCATCGGTATTCCATTACGTTTGAACCTGTAATGGTTTCTATGAAAACCGGTCACGTTGTGCATATCTATTAGTTGTTTGATGAACAAGTAATGCCTGCTTTTATTTCAAAACAATTTTAAAATGCATTTCAGTCAATATTAACACGCAATATAAATATTACATATTCGTAAACTTGCCGTGAAATAAGAAATCTATTGGGCGTTTGTAAGTATTTTTAAATCTGGCGCTAGTTTTGATGTTCCTAGTTGGAATTAAATAAAAATGTTCATGACAAACCAACATTAATTAAAAATTTGTGAGGCTATCAAGTCAAATGCCATATAAATGTCATTGTGGCGTATTAAAACAGCGTCCGTAGATATGGGTCTAAATTAAATTTTGGTACAATTTAGTGCAACCAACGTAACAATTACTTTTTTTATGAAGCGCATTTATATGCTGACAATAGTGAAAATTTCCGTCAGGCTAAGTGCCAAATTTATTACATTGGACTGTACTGCGAAAGGTTTTTCACTAATTGGTCCGGTTAGACAAGGATTGTTAAAGATAAAATATGCGAAACGGAATATTTTCGTTTACATTTTGATTGATTGCTTCATTAATGGTTCAATATTGATTTAGATTGAGAAACAAACATAGAGACGTTGTATGGCGTAGACAATATATTTTAGACCAATACAACTAAATATGTATCTCTGATTTATTTCATAAAAATGTATAAAAGATCGGAAAGGCATTCAATTTAATACACAATACGCAGGTGAATTCACAAATCAAGGCAATTCACAAATACATAGTTAACATGAACCTTTATGTTCATGAACGTATTTCATATAATTAGTAACCCATAATAAAAGAATTGAAATTAAAAAGAAGCAAGTGATTTATTTTAAAAATTAAATTAGCAAAATTAATTAATATTAAAATACAAATACTAGAATCAAAAATCTCAGTAATTAAGCTCAGATAAAGTTCTCAAAAGCTCCACATTTGTTCAATTAAATTTTCAAGTAGCTTTCGTCCTCATTCGAGTGACATATGCCGTACCGTTGCAGTTATTTAATGATGTCTGCACAATAATTTTGTAATATCAATTAATTTCTTTTTGTAATGTATTCTGTGAGCTTCGCCGGGCTAGTTTTCAATTTAATGGTGGTTGAACAACTGCCGTAGTAAACGCCATTGCATTGATTACGTAGACCGTACCGGTTGAAATTCGTTAATCATATTAGTATAATTGTACTACATAAGATTCGAAGATTAAAAGATCTATATATTAAATTTTAGATGGACATTATGCATTTATAAGTGTCATTTCTATCATCAACACTACAAAACCAGACGACGTACGAAAACGTCACTGCGTGTGTCTTGTCATCTATTTTTGCTATTCCTACTGGATAGATACTCTTGTTCCAATTTTCATTCCACATCTTTGTTTGCTTAACTAAAAGCATGCAGCTACAGTTTTTCAAACTATAGAATTTCCAACGGATATAGATATGACGTCCTTTTGCATATTTTTTAAAATAAAATGCTCATAGTTGTTTTTGCAACATGTGTTATATTTTATCGATTAACTATATAAAACAAAACCTATACCTGTAGCCATAGTTTATTTATACCACCCCTAGCTAAAGATCCACAACACGCAACTCGTCCATAAAACTTCCCTCCAAAGAATAACAAACTGCTTGTTTACATAATTATAGCACAATGGCATTTAGAAATACAAATTAATTAAAATAACAATTCCAATCCTCATAATTTGCTGAAATACATTTATAAATTCACAGTTAGACGGTTTTGATTCGTTTTACCACCGACCACGACAAGTTGGTGCCTACTTTGCTGAGTTCCGTACAAAAGTTAGTAGATTAAAACTGCCAATTAGGGAGCATTTGAATTCCAAGTTGTTTCAGAATTTACCGTAATTATTCTTCGATGAACAATTACTAAAAGGACGAGAGTGAATATTTGACAATATTTAATTCTTAACGAATTTTTTTTTCAATAACTTTTATTCAAGTTATCTTGATCCGGCTTTTGTTAAATACGTTTTATTATTCTGAAGTTGTGCCAAAAAATATTAATTTAATATTTTAAGAATCCAGACATTCATCTAATTGATTTAGCGGATTTGGTTCGTTCTCTGATTCATTTAACGAATGTGAACAATTTTATAAAATGAAATATTTAATATGAAATTATTTAATAAAGTAACAAACACATCACGATGATATACACTTCATTTTACAACTGTATATTTTAATTTGAATACGTGCAAAAATAATGACACCCGCCGATTGATAGTCATTTAACTTATTCAATAATTGTTTGTTCGAAATCGTAATTAGTTCTTAAAATGCAACATATCGGTAGGGGATGAAGACCAGACACCACATTTGTCATGCGCAACCACCATTAAATTGGACCATCCTGAGCCAATTTCATCTGAAATTACCGAGCAATAAAATATATGTATATTTTTTTAACTGAAACCATGATATTGGGAAGAATATTGGAATAATTACAATATATATGAAAATGGCTTTGTACTTTAAAACAATTTAAAAACGTATTCGGTGTTATAAAATCTATATAATTTTATTTTCCATAAAATTTTATTTCATTTGACGTTCGAAAATTTTTAATTATTTTTTATTTTCAGTTCATCTATTTTTCCGAATAGCTTAATTTAATATTTGTATTTGAATTTCTACCAATGTATCTACTGTATAAGTATTTTTCTATTAATTGATGACACAATAAATGGCCTTGGAGCCAACCGAAGCAACGACGGGTTATGATTGATATAATATGTAGCTAAGGTTGGTGATCTTTATAGAAAAATTTTCATGTTTTTTAAGTAAAATAATCCAGATACTTGTATTTAGATGGGAATGCCACTCGCTAGCCAAATGCTAATTTTATGGTGGTTGAACAACTGTGCCGAACCTACCCGCACTGTCCTTCACAGTATTACTTCGTAGGCGCAATACATACTTGTAAATTGGACCATTAGGTGTGGGAATTTAAATTACTTCATGACTTTCACAACTTTTTAAGTTTTATAGATAATTTAATATTCACCGTTGTTTAAGGCTAGTTAAATTTAAAAAAATATCATGTATTATTAAAGTAATAAACTATACAAATACATATATTCAGCACGAAGACTTTAAATTACATAAATAACGTAAATCAAATTATATAATATTTATAGTAATAAAATGTAAACGTTTTTAACTTGCAAAGATTAATATTTTTTGTAACAAGTACTGAATTTTATAACACGTTTGATATAAAATATAACATCGTAAAATGAACTGCGATCATTAAAAGTAAAAATTAAAACACCTAAGTTGTTTCATACACGGCAGAGCTGATTAACGGCGAAGTGGACATGCAATCGTTACTTTTCATTACTGTTTCGAAATGCGGTACAGAAACTGGAGTCTGGTCAGATTAGAAAAGTTCAGCGCGAAACAAGTCGAAAATCGACTTTAAAAGCAAGGCCCAACATTTGGTTTTAGAAGCGCCACGTTCTCAAATTGAAGGCAAGTTTAAATTGGAATGTATCCCACAATAAGCCTCTTGTGATTGGCCTGTTTGTTCGTAATTAGTATTAACCGAAACCCTCATAGAGCACTGAGGAACTTAATGTATAGTGAAATATCATTAGCTGTTTAAAAAGGAATCAGATCTCAAAACTATTCATGATTATATAAAAATATTCTCTGATTTAAGAATATATTATATTTTATACTATTATTTTGATAAATATATATAACTACTTCAGTGTAGTCTAAAGCTTCGAACACAGACTAAACAAACGTTTACTCTTTGTGGTTATTGTTCTAGAAGCTGACATGATGTGTCTTCGTTATTTGCGTATTAGCCGATGACTAAACCGTAGCAAACGTAACTAAACAGCCTAACTTTAGCCCTCTCCTTTATACATATATGTACTTATGTGAAATCCAAACGTTTAGCCGTACAATATTACTCACCCAGCACGATATGATTTTCCTATATAGATCCAGTTTATGTAGTTTAATATATAAAATTTTGACGAAATGTATTATGATATTTCAGTATCAAAGGTATTTAATCAAAATAATGCATCTGTTACTGACCGGAAATTATGTAAAATAAGCCTAAAAACACGAACGTGGAAAATCAGCATATTCATTTTAAAGGGAGCTTTCCCACCCTATCCATTAGTAAGTATACGACGACCGCAAATCCCAACTTAGATGTTTCTTGCATATGTTCGAGACATTTTATATTAAAACATAAATATGATTAGTATTTGGTGTTGGTACAAAAACACTCTCATTTCATAATTATGTTACGACTTTCTGATGAAACAATCACTCGAAAATTGTTGAATCTTCACAGGAAATATTTTTACGGTAACAAAATTTTTTGTTTAACAAATGATAAAAGTGTGAAAACAGTCAAATTAAAATATATATTTTTTATTTTGTGTCGTAAAATATTATAAAATAAAAAATGAGATATTTCAAAACGAACTAAATTCTAATTAGGTTTTGAACCGGCAATCAGAGTGTAATACAAACTAACGAATATTATTTCTATAAATTGCAGGAGTAATTACGAAAATCGACTTAAATACCAAATCTTCTCTAAATATAAGTGTAGTAAGTTTTAAAATCAAGCAGTTTTAAAAAAGACTTGTCAAATTAAATTTTTGTAATTGTTTCTACTTCTAGTGTTCTGACGAGTAATTTTGACTGTAACAGTTACCTACTGTAAGGAAATAAAAATAATATGTTTCTATCTTATAACAAAATCTTTCTTTTAAAAATTTGGTTAGGTTAGAACTTCACAACATCCTCCCTTCGGTTATGTTGTTTAAAAGACATGTAACAGTTTATCAACGTATTACAGTAATTTGAAATAATGTGTTCTGGCTTCAAAACCTATTATCATCCTAAGAAGAGTATCTCATTTAATTTAAAGTAATTTTGTCATGATTCTCTACAGTTAGTTTGTTAGTTCACCACCGCATTAATCAGAGAACTATCTCCTCTTTTCAGAAAGCCTTCGAGACTACTTTAACAAATTCGGAGAAATCACAGAAGTTATGGTTATGAAGGATCCTACAACGAGACGGTCGAGGTAAGTGTTTATAGAATTTTCACTTTTTATTACTGCTCAATTAATTATAATCATCTTATCTTAAGTCTTACAAAGAACATTTTACAATACTTACTTATAAATGGTAACATATCCTAATCCTTTTTAATCCGGTAGAACCGGTGAACATAGATTTTAATTAATCACGCTGACGTATTCCAGAAATGTACAAGGGTTTATTGTTTTGTTTGATAGAAGTTTGGAACAAACAATGATCCGGGCCTAATATGGGGTGTTTTACATAAACGTAATCTAAAAAGGAATGCTTTTATACATAGTTTGTTAGCCGAGGTTGCTCAAGCCACGGTGCCGTGAACCGGCCAACTCGGTCTAAAAGTTATCGGTTTACAAATAAGTTTCATTCTATAGGAGCATACTCGTTTCGAAATTTGCGGTTACCTTTGAATTGTAAGCAGTTAAATGTCGGACTTCAAATTTAGCAACTTAACAATAGGACTCGGAATTATTCCAACTGAATTAAGCATTTGGACCAGTTGAATTTTGTAGAGATTTCGCCATCAACTTTACAGGATAGTAAACTAAATTCCTTTAATAACTGTGTTGATTGGAATGAATTCAAACATTTTTCCAGTAATTAAAATAATTAAACTTCATCTCTTAATAATCAATATATTTCGATATTTTTTATAAAGTTTAAATACAGTAATATTATCTAGTAATCAGGTCGCTATGCAAACAAACACTGCCACTGCAAGTCTCGAGACAAGAAATAAGTTGTCAAGTGTCAAGGTAAAGTTGTTCTGTGAACAGTGTCTTCTCTTAGGTAAAACGTCGGTTTCGCAACTCGATATTACCAGCGTCCCTCCACCCTGAAATAATATCCTAGCACCGATATTGAAGGCGCTCAGCTGGGAATCTGAATGCAGCCTGCCAACCATTACATGCTTTGCCTCAGCTAAATGTAATGTAAACGTCTTTTGTTTATGCTTATTGGTTTATTGGGTATTAGTTTCCTGTTAACGCCCTGTTAATTAAATGGCCTGGCTTATTCGCTTTGTCTGATTTGGTCGAAGTTAAATTAAATTATGAGAACGGATAACAGTTGAAGTTGATTTTAGAATGGATATTGCACCGAGCCACTTGTGAAGTCTCAAGTAACACTTGTGCATTTCAATTAAACGTTGTTTTTACTATGCAGATTCTAGACTATTAAATTTTGTTAAACTATGAGTTGTAAGGAAAATAAAATCAAACCAAACAACATAATTCTTTACTGACCCAAACTGATAGAAAAGAGTCGGTAGACCGAAAGATATTTCGTGGAAACAAAAAGGGAGAGATAATATTTTGTGTTGTTTTTCGGTTTTAAATCTTCCAAAACAATGTTCCACGTCTCAGGGCAGTAGGAAACTTTTTAGGTCGACACCTTATCGTAATCGTAAATCAAGTGGACATCGGCAAAGGCCGAGATGTAGCACCGGTGTCCTGAATGTGATAACAGTTTAGAAGTTACCGTCGTAAACAACAATATTAAGTGACAGGCAGGCCTACTCTGTTGTGTAATTTCATACTGTGCAAAATTTTTGACTTGGCTTATTTTTTTATTCCATGATAGAAAAAATTATTAAATAAAAACAAATATGTGTCATACCAGGAGCACTATAAAAGTTATCTATTTTTTATAAAAATATGAGACCGTTTTTCGACAATATTGTAACTTGTTAGGAAGTGCTGTCCCCAGTGTCCACACGCACAGAACTTTCTCTTTAATTCTTCAAGTCCGAGGCTGTTAGTTTCAACTTACCCAACTACAGCTTATGCAAGCAAAGTAAATCAATATCCAAAGTCAATGAATCAAGAGTAATATATTCGGGTACATAATAAATGTGCGCTACCTGAAGGCAATATCTGAAAAATTTGCCTGCTCGATATTGCTTACAAGGGAGTTTCCTTTCTCCCCAAAATTTAATGCGTCGTTCGCATTTTTATCAAAAGAAGTAGGTAGGTAAGTGAAATAATTTGCGGTCGGTGCTTTATTTCCTTTTATTTATTTTAATGGTAGGTCTCCATCCTTTTGTTTCTTTTCTTGCGGGTCTAAAGAGAACCAGGGGTGTCTGCAATAAAAATGTGTTAAATTCACGTATATCGCTATAAACGGTAATTTTTGAATAGCCGTACCTTTATTGAATCCTCTGTTATTTTAATAGCTTACTAAAAAAAGTGTTTCCTTTGTATAAATAATTTTAGAAGTAATTTGTTGTTTTTATTTCGTCAGGTATTATATTCATTTCAATACGTTAAGTGTTTGGACGTGACTTTGCTTTAATTATTGAACTCATGAAAACAAAACCCTTTATCATAATTTTACCGTTCAAAGTTTTCAAACTTAGACACCCATTTCCTGTTAGAGGGCTGAGCTAATGAGGTGACTTATAGATTTAATTTTTTTATATGTATTTATAAGAGTTCATTCAAATATTTTTCAATTAAGTTGAAAAGTACAACATATGCGATGGAAATATTATTGTTAACTTTCTATATATGTTGGAGTGAATGGAAGTTTATATCATCGCCGGGGCTTACATCGGCTTACAGAGACCGCGTCTCCATTGAAGCCGGTTTCATTCGTTTCGATTTCTACTAAAAATCTAAAATCAATAAAGGATCACGGTATAAATGCAAAGATTACCGGGCCCGTTTTTGCGGAGCATGAAATGTACGCTCCATTACATGAGCCGTCCGAAATAAAACCGCGAATCACTATGAGACTGTAAGTAGTACCATAAAAGGCGGATCTTTCGGTGAAATCGCTTCGGCAAACACCTACAGAGAAGCGGAGTGGTGTTAAATGAGAGGGATTGCGTCCCCCGCGACCCTCGGCTCATAGACGTCGTCTACCCGCCTCAGTATATCTTAACAGATGCTCGACCGTCTAAAGTACTTAATTCATGCTTGAGAGCACGACTTACGACTCAATGAGCAATAGCTGAAATGAGCATCCAGAATGCTAATTTTCTAAAAAAAATCTGTCTAGACTTAATCTGAATGTGAAGGAAACGGATTAGAGTGTAAATAAATATTCGTAATATTTTTCACGATTACAAGATGTATAAGTAGATAAGTAAGCTGTGTGTATAAAGAAAAGTTAATTTTTATTAATTTGTTTTTGCTCCCCTTTTCATTTTCATGTAATGTAGTTCATTATCCATTGGTTTATAAACATATATATTAGGCGGAAACGGGTTGGACTTTAACGTACAACTTACGAGCGTTCAGTGCTATATCTGTGTGTATAGTTTTCAATAGACTTCCACTGCCAATATCCTAACAAAATTGAAGGTTATATATGTCACTGAAATAAAGTGTTATTATAAATAATAATAGATTTGTTCAATTATGTATAAAATATTTCAAGTTATTTATGAATGAAAAATACACATAAATAATGTGAATAATTGTTTTTGCTGCACTCCTACATTTCCCAGTATATTTTTTAACGGTTTTTTTTTTTATTATTATACGTATAATGTTCAGTAAGATCTGTGAAGAGAAAATAGTTTTTAAAATTATAAGTTATTATAGAATCTAATTTTCTCGGACAAAATTTCATTTAATATTTTCATATGCCTACGAAATTTTTGTATTGTATTTTATTCGGCACTAAGCAAGTATAGAAAAGCTTGGACTGTTCATAATAAATTCATTTATTCGAAAAAATAAAAGCTGGAACATTTGTACGCTAAAGCAACTTCGAATTCACTATGTACATAATCCCATTACGAGAGATAAGCTTAAACTTTAAGGATAAAAATTAATGAGAAGTTAAAAAAGCTAAATTTTGTATGCGGCTTTTATTACTGGTTCGATAATCGGCCGGTAGTAGTGATGCATAATCAAGTAGGATAGGGATGGGGGTAGTCGTAAAACTATTAGGGTAACTGTGGAGCTTGCTTCATTAATCGACCGTCCTATGAAGCTATCCCATTATTATGATACGGTAGGCGCTCTCTTTGCGCTCCGCTTACTTTGTACTCATATCAGAATTTAACATTTAGCTGAAACCTAAGATAACAATTAGCTAGACTATTAATTATTTTTTCAATATTGACTTTTATATTTATTGTGACGTTGTTTATGAGATGTAAAACATAAGACGAAAAAAAAATTCTATATTTAAATCAATAATTTTTAATGAGATTGTACTGAGTAATCAATAAGCGACAATATTTTTAATTTTGTCATGTAGGATACTAAAGAATCAACCCTCGATATAAGAGCAATCTTCATGAGTGCTAAAGTTGTTGGAGCGATCGAGTCTAACAATACCGTTTTGGTGCGTCATTGCGCTTCCAGATAAAGAAGTTTCATAAGGCTGAATTACAAGGTGTTTAAATTTTTGCATTTTAATTTTGTTATTCCGAGTTTCTTATAGCCAGATTCATTTTTTGTGAAGGGGATTTAACTTTAAAATTTAAATATATAACACAATGTAGGTTCATAAAACAATTATTATATCTGTTAAGAATGTTTTGTGATTTCATATTACCTTGCAATAGATATTTGTTGATTTTTTTTTTGATTAATGTGAGCACATACATATATATAGGACGTAAATTAAATCTCGATTAAACGTGATCATTTTCTGTATCAAGGATTTTATCGACTAAAACCAATGTGTATACCGCCTCATAATAGTGTTGTGCACCAGATTGGGTCGGTGTAGTAAGAGCGGGTACGGTGCGTTCGGTGCAGTCCGCTACTCACTCTTATTGCCTATTTGGTTGAATTTACCACCGAATCTAGCGTAAGTGGATCGTAAGCGCACCAATTTTGTTACATAACGTATGTCTGGCTGTGTATAATGTTATTAGGTACCTGTTTAAAGATGTTGAGCTTGATATATACGGTTTCGTTTATTTTATATACATTTATTTAAATTGAAATAACATAATAAAATTTTATCACGTTGTTTTGTTTTTATAAAATAGTAGATAACTATGTTTTATAGTGAAGATATTTTCAAATGACTTTATTATTCTATCCGTTTCATCTTATTTATGAACTAAGTTGCACACGTAAGTCAAGCCAAAAAATGCGACAGTCGTGTGTGTGCATAATCTCCATCATGGATTATTTCACACGGACATGCTTTTCGCGGCTTGCCAAGGATTAAATGCAATTCTGGACAGGAACAAATAGCCACTATTACACATCAGCGCTTGATTGATTCTACTAGTAGCGTCAAAACGGTCTATCAGACCCTCAACTCGTCACCGCCTTCTGTAACAGTACTACTTAGTATGAGCGAAATGTCCTCTAAATATAGTTTAAACAGCATTAAACATTTTATATATAGTCTTGATTTTTATAAGCACTAAGTATTAGTACTTAATGTATATTAATAATGTTTAAATTATATTGTAATAAAACATTATTATAAACATTTATTTTTCAAGTAATATTTCGCAGTGACTATTAAATTTTAGTTAAACTTTATAATTTTTATTCGATGATACAATTTCTATGATAAAATTATTTGAAATAACATATTAATTAATTTAGACAATATCATTAAATTTTGCTGTATTTATACAATCACCTCTTTGTTTTAACAATCTTAGTGTATTGGAGAAATGCCAATAAAAACTCGTTAATTTCGCTAGTGGTTCGTACAAAATGAAAGCCCGGACTTATATTTCCAACTCATGTATTATGTATTGGAGTGTATATAAGCAATCCCACTATTCGAAGTCTAGACGCGGCGTGAATGAGATGAAATGAAATATCGTCTCAATACAAATAGGTTTTAAGATTTTTATTGGATTTTTCAAGACATCACTTGAATATGCTCAATGTTGACGAGCTTTCGATTGACATGTCAACAATTTTTTCAGACAGAAAATATGACCCGGCTGCCACTTGTTTCATTCTTCATATATATCACGTTTCAATGAAATATAGGCAATTTGCAGAAAACATTCTCTTATAATTATTTGTTTTCTCATTAAGTTTTGTATAAATATAAATTTTCAATAAAAGTCTCAAATGTATGAATTAGATTCTTTGATTTCGTTTTAATATGTAGTTACTCAAAGTGCGACTCAAGCAAAGTATTGGTTTAATTTATTAATAATTTTACATAAAGGAGCCAATTAACAAAAACTACTTTAGCCTAATGTAGTTAATTACATATGAATGTTTTCTAACGACATTTAGTTCGCAGAGGTATAAACCGAAACATAAACAATATTATTAATAAATAAAAATGTTTTAAAAATATTACAAAAGTTCGATTAGCTTAATTTGTCCTGCCAAAATTAATTTCCAACCCTGAACTTACTATACGAAGTCTAGTAGAAACAAACATTAATAAGCATGCGTGAAAATTGTGGTGATATTAAAAATTGTTGGATAATTTTATCTAGATATTTAGAAAAATAAACTAACGCTAAAAATAAGAACGTTTCTTAAACTGAGAGCAGATTGTCGTAAATATATCACAGGCTGTCACCGCGCAGGTACGTGCTCACCTTGCCGCGTACCCTATCAGCAACACGGAAACAAATGGTCCCTCATGGTATAAATATACGTTAAAATCACACATTTCGAGAGGTTTTACGCTTTTCAGTCTTTTTATTTTAAATTTGGTGTCATCCATTATCGTAAGCTATTATTTTCTCTTGTTTCGCACATTGTATGTCATAGGTTTTATCTAAATTTTTTGAAAAAAAATTATATCCCAAAATGATTGAGTTAAAAATAATGTTGACTGGAATATACGATTACGTGTCATAAGTTTTATACCCCAAAAGTTTGAAAGTAAATTCAAACATCCATCGATAAATCTTGGCGACGCTCGGAACGATTTCATTTTCGAATTTCAGGAGCGATTGCCTCCACTGTTAAAGTTTTGCCTGAAAAATGTTCGCGGACGATTGACTCGGTATAAACGAAAATAAAAAGTTTTGTGTAAGAGCAATAACGTCGTACATTGCGCATATAAAGTAAACTAAAGAGAATGCTGCAAAAGAGGATCACAATTTGAAAAGCACCTGGATTTTCCCAGACTTAAAATGTGACCAAGTTTTTGCACCAGCCGGCTATTGTAAAAGTTTCTTTCGCCGATGAACTTGCATTCATCTTAACAGCGTTTAAACTCAACTTTGAATTTGTAATTCCGTTTCGCAGAGAAAGTATGTAGCTCTGCGGTTAACATGAATTCTATGAAAAGTGTACGTTAGTTTGAAAACAAACTAATTTGTTACGGCAATAAGCATAAACGTGAAATTCATGGTGCACAACTTTAATTCTGTTAGCAGTGTGGCGTGAGCTGCGTTTCGTATTATCATTACTAAACAGCTTTTATTATTCCATGATATTTGGCTAGAGGGACTTCACAGCCCCGCTAATGGAATAAAAAGTAAGGTAACAAAGTAAAAAGATACAGAGTACCCCACCCGTGGTGCTTCGTGCGAAATTCAACTGAAAATTTTATATGTTCAATCTATTTTAAGCGCCTTTATTTTGTGTCTCGCGAACTCGCCTTTGAACAAAAGAGTTTCGTTTTCAATTATTGCCCACTTGTAGATCGAAATTCAATGGAAAACAAAAAAGTAAAACTAGAAATGATATTTTATAGACAAGCCGTTTTATTCGATGTTTACTGCATCTCGGTTTGTTCTGAGTCGAGATCTATGATGTTCAAAGAAAATTATTGACGGAACGTGCCGAGATAGAGTTATACGAAGAGAAGTGAGAAAAATGGTTTGAAAGCCCTTGGACTATTTTTTGTTAGTAATTGTACAATGCTTTTATCATTCCCAAGATATTAAAGAGATTTTCTGTCAAAATCTCTTCATTGCTAATTACACTTTTTGTGGACTATAAAATTATATTGCGCCTCATTGCTTTAATTCGTATAAAGCTTTTGCAAAATTAAAATTTTACCGACAAAATGAGAATAGCGAGATAAAAGTATTAGTTTTATCTCCGTCCAAAAATTATGACTTAAAATCATTATAGTTGTATTAATTATATTTATTAACTACAAGTAAAAAAAAATTGGAGTGTTACTCGAGAAAAAATGATCATGTAGTACTAAAAATAGTATTAAAATTCAACAAGGTTCGGTTTTTTCGAGAAACCAATAGATGGCATGGCACCTGTTACTGAGTTAATGTTGTTTTTAAAGAGTGCAATGTTTTAGTTTACAAATTTAAATAAAAATGCAATAACAAATATTAATAGTTAAACAATCTGTTAGAAGTAAAAATGTGTAATTGCACTTTCTTTCCATAATTAACAGTGGAATTTCATGTTAAACAGTAACTGTATCGCCAACAAATGTAAAGTTTTTAGCGTCCCAGTATTTTCATTCTTAAATTATGTAACAGAATACCAACATAAATTTTTCCATTAATATTGCAATACTAACAATGCCTAATATACAAATGCATGTGTCGGATAATAAATGTATACCAATAATCATTCAATTGATTTAGATACCAACAAAACAAAACCTCTGAATTAATTTGTAGCAAACAGAACAAAAAGCACATTCAAATGTTTTTATTTACTAACAGTTCATGGATTTGTTTTTATTCTTTTGGAATATCGTATGAATAAAGAGTGCAAGTTAAGCTGAAAAACAGTCAACAGTTCACAAAGCTTTGAATAGAAGGTGCGGGTCCAAGAACACAATTTTAGTGCCCTGTAATTTCGCGTTGACGTCGTACAGTGTTGCGTCGGTTCTGTAGGATGCTGTGTAAATGCACAACGTAAACTGCATTTAAAATATTTTTTCAAAGCATTTTGTAGTTTTATCAAATATCATTGTATTAAACAACAACAACTACACAGCTGCAAATATCACTTGTACCAAGCATATTTTATTGAATAATAATTACAATTTGGATTTAAAAAGTATTCCTTACAAAGAATGATTTTTTTTATAAATGTTTTTTCTCTCATTACTATATATTATAACTGGAAGGGTGTAATGTATAAAAAATTGCAAAATAGTGTTTGATATGTACAATCACTGATAATGATCAAGTGAAATATTTCAATACATTGTCAATATTGGTACATCGTCATGACGGATACATCATAGATGAGAGTGCCGATATCGACTGTGTGTCGAGAACGAAACTCATACCAAACAGCGCCTTAACGTTATTTGAATACGGGTTTATTTTGCATAATTGATGCCCCATTCATAACAGAATGTTTATTCATATTCATGAATTTTACAATATTTTCAATTTGTTCCACCAAGGATAGTTTTTTATAGTATTGCTTCGACATATTTGAACTAATACAATCTGTGTAAAAGCCGAGCAAAGTCTTGCAAGTACCGGACGATAAAGGTAGTTTCTAATACGATATTTTTGATGCGACTGCTTTCTTACTAGCCGTTATTGCCCCACACAATGCACGCTTTTAGATTCTACAAGGAACAGAGAGTATGTCCACAAAATATACGTCTTAACGGATAAAACACGATCTAATTTCTTAAAGCGAAATACAATACCATTTGTTACTATCGTAACTCAAGTAACAGAAATGGTTCAAAGAGGAAAAATAAAAAAAAATCAGTAACGAATCTGATTCCCAGTAGCGTTGAAGCCTTGGAGGTAATGGGAGATTGTAAAAGGAGGCAATAAAAGCTTAGTATTGTGTGTGAGATCCGTAGGGGAGTCCTTGTATTGTATTCGGTCCGTGGAGGCCCCAAGAATCGTCTGACCACGGACGCGGTCAAATTGTACAGAAATGAAATTATCAAGGTACGCTGCCGATTTTCCGAACCAATGAATCAAGATCCAATTCCCTTTTGTAATAGAACATCGTCACGAAACGCGCCCATGGAGTTACACTATCCACTCAGTGGACGCTTAGACACACTTTATGTCACTTTATGTATTATGCCCTTATACTTCAAACGACTGCCTCTTAAAGATACATATAAGAACTTGTTTGCCTCACTTTATTACGATGAACTTTTAAGGTATATTAACGACGTAACTCCCTTTTTAAGTTAATATAATAAAATATAAACATAAGCTATAAAGATTAAATATTTGTAATCATTAAAAAGGATTACTTTATGTCATTATCGTATTCAATCGGATTCGGATCATAAATTCTTATTTTAATTAATATTTTGCAATTTTTTAATTGAATCATTAGAACTTTTCCTGTTTATCATTTAAATACAAAAACAGTTATTAATGGCATTAGAAATATAAACTTATACCCATTATGTAAGGAAACATAAATTTGAATAATGGGTAATTTTAAAACTGTTTCGGCAATATTAAGTACGGCATGATGTAGAATTGTAGTTGAAACAAAATTACATATTTCGTTCATATCTTTCGAGTTATCTAAAATATTCGTATTTTAGTAAGATTTCGTTCAGACGCTTCGCCAAATTGACTTTTCCGGAGAGCTGACGAGTCTTTGACTGTAATATGCCATAAACGACCCAAACATATTGGACCCAGAGCTCGAAGGTTGATAAATTTCGTTGATATTTGAATGCGTTACATTCTTTTCGGTTTATGACCGGCCGTCTCTATTCAATAAATATTTTGCTGGATCCATTCGCACTTTATAAACTGTTTTCATATAAAATAACAATATTTGATTAATGTCATGTAATTAATTTCTTAACCACAAAAAGAATGGCAGGTATATATTATTATACATACAGTTCCATTATTTCTCATCTCATTTATCACTTAAAAGAACAAGAACAATTCTTTTAAAATGATAAATAGGAATCAGTTTTTGTCTGGGTTTGTAGAATTCTTTGCTAGCTGTTTTGTTGGGGAACTAGAAAATTTTTAGGATATTGGTTTTTACTGACTGTATTCCCATAGCTCTGGTCACGAGGTATGCGATACCCGTTTTGTTTTTATTTTCTATTTGTAATTATCTATAAATGTTTTTTATGTAAACAGATATAAGTTATTATCTGATTAGATGTAATTTAAAAAGTAATAAATTACCATTGCCTTTAAAATTGTTGAATTGCCTGAATTTTTACAATCGGAAATTGAAAAATGGAGTATATAAATAATAAAAGTTAAATTACTTTAAAACTAAATATGACAAAGGACGCAAGGAGTCCTGCGTCAATTTTACACAGAATTTGTTTATTAAAATATTTAGTTTTGTAAAAAACGTATGATAGTTTGAATGAGATTTAAAAGTATTCTATTGATGAGAAAGTATAATTTAACGAACTTTGACATGACATTTGTCTTATTATTTTTTAACTCAATAAACTTTATGTTTTAATTGGATAAGAATTTACTGAGCCGTTCTAGTAAATAACTGTTTTTTGACTTAATTACAGTTTGATATCAGTAAATTAAATATTCCATAATAATGAAAATTGTTTTCTCAATAATTTCAATAAATGTCTTCTTTGTGTTTTTTTTAATAAATCAAATATATTAAAATTATAAAATGTTTCAAACTTTACGGTTAGATATAATATCATATAATTTTCAGTTAACATTTGTATCCAACTGGGAGATTTTTGACATGTAATAATGAAAAACGAAAATGATTTAAACGATAATTTGATCAAATATGCCGAAAGTTTTAAGCCTGCGAGATTTTCATATATCCGTTAAGTTAGTAAAAAGTATCCTGAGATTTTGGAGAAAAATGGCGTCATTTCCCTACTTTTTGAAACTCCGCGAAAAATTATCAAGCATCGACTTAAAGGCCATTTAAAATTAATGAATAATGTTATCTGATAAAGATTCTAGAAAGTTTAATTAAAATTATCTTCTTGTCACTTTCGCCAAGTTGTTAATACCATAAATTTCAGTTTCGTACACTTTCTTAAATAATTACAAATATATTTTGACATTGAGAAAAGTTATTATTACAGTTCTCCTTTTTAAAAGTAACTGTAAATAAAAAAATATCTTAAAAAATTTAACTCATGTATCTAATACTGTAATTTTTAAAAGATTGTTTATAAGTCTGGAAGAGATATATGGTTATAATATACGAAACATTAATAATGTTTTCAAATGCACGTACAATCAAAAGCATAAACTTAAATTTTTAATGTTAATACTCTTTAAAAATTCAAGAAGTAGGAGCTTACGTACTTTAAGGTGAACATTTATATTTCTACAAACGCTTATCTTGCTACAGAAGAATTTATATATTCGGTAGCAAAAGTAGAATGTAAATATAGAGAGTTTAGATCAAAAAGAGTGAAATATTCGCGAAATCGCGATAAGATCATTCAAAAGAATGAGGAATCGGGGGCTTTGTTCATCTTTGAGCCACTACACGTAAATGTGTTCGTATTTTATGTATACGTAGGTTTTATTACGTAAATTACTTTACAGTTATACTCTCGGTTGATAGTTAAAAATATAAATAATGTACATAAACCATATTAAAGCTTAATTTCTTATATAAAATATTTTTCAGCACTTGAAAAACCTATGAACAGGGGGTGTCGCCGTAATTGCTAGCAATATGTAATGGCCGTGTGATTGCGAGCGAAACGTCGGCTCTAAACTGCGCTATTAATTTCGTACATTTGATTAACGAAACTACTTGTTATGGTAATGAACGCAGGAAAAGAATGCACGCTAACGTGTTAACGCGACGCCTTGTCGACACGTTGTCGAGCTTGCAATATTTTCGCTCCGCTTGTAATTACTGGTACGGGGTTTTAAAATTTAAAACCTTATTAATTACTAGCTGTTTCGAATATTTATAGTTCTCTGCTGAGGGATTAATCCCTTATAATTGAGTAATTTAAACATTCCCGAAATTCACATATTTGTATATTCTATTTATTTCAAACAATTAATTATTTATCATAAACTTGAAAGTATGTTCTTTTCCCTATTAAAATTTTCTGTAAATATATTTTGAAAATAAAATTATCGTTAATCAACTATCAATGTTACGTCTTAAACAAAGTACATTGCGGGTAAATTCGTGACTTGTCAATACCGTTCTGATATCGATTATATCTCAGACAGACGGTTGAAAAGTTTCGACACGAAATCGTTGCACGCACGCGAACCTACGTGGATGTTTATATCAAACATAAGCATAAGTTAGGGTTCTATTTCCTCATGAATATGGACAAAACATGATAATAAAAAATCAATCTTGTAACGGTTCATGCATTTTTTTCTTGAAATTTAATATTTTTTGTTACTGAAAATACAAAGTACACATTAATACATATATACATGTATCATAAGTTGTTATTAGCTAAATTGCATATAATATATTAAATAACTATGACAATAATTAAGACTTTTATCTTGTGAAATTAAATATTCTTTTCAAATATAATTTTTATGTAAAACTTTATCTACCTAAAGATAGTAAATATAAGATTTGGAGGGCAAGTATAACTCTAATTAACATCAAATTCCTTTTATTCCTGATCAGCAAATTGTTTCATTTACTAATACTGATTTCTGTGTGATTCCACAGATTAATTACGACCACGGAGCGAGATTTACAATTACACGGCCCCGCCATAAACAAACTTGATTGCCTTACAAAAACTCAAATAACTAAGCCAGTGTCTCAAGTAGAGCATCATTTGAATATCAAAGACAAAATTCAAATTACGGCGTTTACAATAAAGGCTCAGCCGGTTTGGTATTACGAGCTGATGTAAATTTCCGATACTCATTTTAAGGATGGAGTTCTGATGTCTTTGTCGCGGATCGCGATCCTTCAATTGCACCAGATTTATACTTTAATTTAAAATTTTATCGCTGTCTCATCCGTTTAGTAGAGGGAGTGTGTTTAATTAGTTAATACAGATTAACATTAACATTTTGAATATAGTTTTCTTAATGAACTTTTATGTATATCAAATAAATATTATATTAATTTTATGACTGACAGTTCCGTCAGTGATAAATTATTGTTCAATATCTCTTGAGATTCTATGCTTTCAAAAAAAAGGTTCATATGGACTCTATTTCTCATTATTTACCCTCCTACGGGATGTGTTATGATCTCTGTCTTCAAGTTTTCTCTCAACTGCCGGATAATATATCCAATTTTGGCATAAAAGCAAATAAACGTCATCATCTACTGATGTGAAACATTTGAGCTAGTGCACTTTAAAAAAACATAGTTTTCAGATGTATCACTTACTAACATTTATTTAAATTACTTACTTTTGCTGTAAAGAAATTGAAATGTCATATAAAATGTAATTTAATAATAATAATAAGTTTCTTTCAAAGCCCTATGGTCTCACATATATTTCAATATCATGAAAATCATTACAAGTTTAAGACTATATTACATTCTTCTAATAGTTTAAAAATTTTGAAAAATAATATTGTTTTGACCCGGGCTGTTAAATATTTATATATTACTATTGGTAGTAGAGAGCCTTATCTTTTTTTACTTTCATAATATTTCTTCCAAATGTCACGACCAAAATTCTGGTGGGTTTGATAGGGGCGCTTAACCCTTCCAACACCAGCGCTAATGACGAGTGACGTATCAAAATAAAACATAAAACATTAAGCTGGCCTTTGATAGAATTATTCGCTGTTGCCTACTTTGACAGCTTACGATAAATATTTGCCATTTTTGTATTACCTTTGATTTGAATTAAAATATATTTTTGTTTTGTAAAACTTTAAATAGTAGTAAGGAACTAAACATCAACGTATATATAACTTTTTTCAAATTTAAATTAAATACTTGAAATAGCAAAACCTACATTGCTTGTAATGAATTTGTTCGTAGATGTTGAATAAAAATCATCTTGTTTTTTTTTCTACTTAATAACCTTAAAAAATAGCTGAGGAGACTTCTCTTTATCTGTCCCTTCTGACCTACAATTTATTCGATGCCTTTACGGTTGACTTAAATGCCAAAGCAAGGCACTTTAGTAGCAAATCAAGTTGCTACTTGTTTTTTGTAATGTTTTGTTAAAGCTTTTATTCCGAAATCTTATTTAGTGTTTCTATTTTTTTAAGGTTATAAATTACTTTTTCATTCATTGTAATTTCTTCTGATCTACAAAATAAGTTATTAAAATTAACTGTTATTTATTTGAGCGTATTCTGTACGTACTTTAGTGTTTTGTTATAAATATAAAAGGACACAAAGAATAAATAATTATTTCAAACGTCCTGACCTAGAATAAAAATTAATGTCGAATAAAATAGGCATATGATAAGAATTCTTAAATCTTAGAAAGTCATTAAGCTAAGAAAACTTCATAAGAAGAAAGTGAATAGTGTACTCGCGATAATCGTAGGTATCATTACAGAAATCATGTAGTTTAACATAAGGATTAGGAATTATTATTGAGTCAATAATATTTGAGGAAACTAAAGTAAGTCATAAGAAATAGATTTCTGATAATCTAGTTTCATCACTGAGTAATATTTTTTTTTTTTTAGCAACTAAAACAGACAAGAGTAAAGATTTTAGTAAGAAGTCATGTAATCCTAACTCTTGAGCATTTTTTCCACTTATAATTTCCTTTATAAACGGATATCTTATATGGATATAGAAATAAACAAACTCGTATTTTATTTATTATATGGATACTGTTGGATTTTTTCAATATTAAAGGACATATCTTTTTTATGTTTATGTAAAAATATTGTGACTAATATTTATTTTTCGGCTGAGTTATTATTAATTCTATTAAACTGTTTAGCTTACTTCCCTTTTTAAAAGTTTAAATAACATAATAGAAGAAAAACAGACAAAAATTCGTTTATAATGATTAGAGAACTTATCAAGAAAAAAAATATTAAATCAAAAAAATATATATTTCTATCTTTTTTATAATATTTATTGTGTTAAGTACGTCTAGTTGGTTTACTAGAACATTTACCAACTATCTAGTGTGACAAATATCACTTGCATCCTTCTTCAGTATCATAGTTAATGCAGACGTTTAATCAATTACTGTCAGTTACGTTCCTACTCGAATTGCTTCACAGATAACATCTAAACCCGACAAGGGTGCCATTATGCGAGTAGCCTCTCTCATCTGCCGTATGAGGGTTGTGGTTGTATATTACAGAATAACATGTAAATGATATCTCTTAATATATGCCGTGTTTACACGTGACCGGTATTGAATTTGTTTTTCAATATATGTATAATATTTATTTCAATACTGTAAATTTTATAACGTACATTTGTTTCCGAAGATCAGATGGGTCGAGTGGATCTTCATTTTGAAGGGTGCTCGTCCCGCGGCCTGCATGAAGAATGAATATGAGTGACAAGGTTAACATGCTTGAACATTTTGAACATAGTAGATTATAATAAAATACAAAACATAAATAAAATATATGTTAAATACTGTTACATAATTTTCTAATAAGTTATTGTATATATAAACAGATATAGAAATAGTATATAATAAATACTATTGCGAAGATTCAAGTCATAAAGGTATAACCGATTTGAAACGTCTATTAGATTAACAAATAACAAATTAGTTTCATATTCGTGTAATTGAAAGGTGAGCTGAGTTATAAATGGTCCGTTTCTTTTTTTAAACTTATATTTATAAGAAAATCGTCTTTTATAAGTAATTTGGCCAGAATGGAAGGCCTAAAACTTTGACAGCCGGTATTGCCAGATTCATTATTGTGTCTATAATTGAAATTTGGAATAAATTAATGTCTCAAAATATTTGTAAAGTTGCAAATACTGTATAAAAGTTTTTTTTCTGATACGAATTTTAGTATCGGACGACTGGGTATTGAAAATCAATATTTTGGGTTCAGAAAAAATAGATAAATTTTATGTTAATCAATAATAAACTCAGAATTATTCATATACAGAGATATTTTTTAATTTTAAAGGATTAATTAATTTATTTCTTAGTTAAAATAAATTGTGGAAAATCTTCAATTCGAATAAGTATTTCAAAAATAACATTGGTGCCAACAAACTCAAGATCTTTAAAATAAATAAAAAATAATCATTGATATTAGATTTTTTTTTATAAAGTATCCTTATAGAAGTTCAGATCAAATATGTACTCAACATATTCAATGGATTTAATATTCTCTTGTGAGATTTGATGCCTATATTTTTATAGTATGTATATTGAGTGTTAAATGCCTTGACTTTATCAATTTTAATACATATATTAAATAGAGCGCTGCTGTAGTTTCACATTCTGTATATGGAAGATATTGTTATGCAAATACGTTGGTTTGGTTGCGCCGGTACAAGACAAAGCAACGTTGACAACCGACATCGGTTGCCATCAAGTCAACATCTCATCTAGCTTGGTGCCTTTGAATTTTATGTACGTTAGAGATTTAGGCTAATATTGATCCTACGAAATATTGATTACAGTATTACTAGTTTGTGATAATAATTCATTTAATTACAGATTGATAAAGGACTTTAGAATTTGAAAAAGAAATTACGCTTTGTATATAATTTTTTTTATAGCTACAAAAACTTTACTTCATTTCAGATTTTCATACAAAACAGTTTAAAACCGTCTTGAAGACAATTTATAAAAATAAAGTATTATTTAAAATAATTACATAAAATATAATAAATATTTATTACGTTCCACGTTGCATGCCTTTTTTAAATAAAGAAACTTAATGTTACATTCGAAACAGTATATTATATTTTATTCGTGAAAGGCAGACTTGATACGTAGTAGGTACACGCAGGTTAAATGGCATAGAATTACAAATAGCCTTTTCATTTTTTCTCTAGGGGTATCTTGGTATCAGTCAGATGCAAGCCTTGAGATGCAAAGTGTTAGGCAAACGAGACCTTTTTATATTTGCGGCAGCCACGCTTGGATTTGCATAATATTGCTTTCTTAACATTGGCAAGGTATAATGCTGTATACAATTTACACATAACTAAGTCTGTGTAAGGCGAAGATAAAATAACAAGACATAATTGGGGCTTAGAAAAAGTTTATTTAATGGTATTACGTTTAAAATGCACTAAAAAATTTTGGCAAAAAAAATATATAATTTGATTATTTAAATCTGGAGCAATTTTAAAACAAATAATTTAGTTGAATATATAATTATAATATAAAATTTCTATATGTAATGTGGCTATCGTTAGATTAAAAATCTAAAGCTAATAACCTAAGCTACTATTCAATCTGCATAATATTGCTTCCTTAATATGCCAACCACAGTGAAGGGAGAGGTGAAATTGCTTTTTTTCTCAGTACGGGAAGTCAATGAGTTTAAGTCAATGGTAGATTGTGGCATGAGGACGTTTGCCTAGTCAAATGTGATGGAGCGGGTTTCACTGGCCACTTTTAAAATAGTAAAATCTTTTCAAGAATTTATTTTAAAACCATTATGTAATAAGTTAAGTTGGATTTATCTTAATATAATATTTTTTATATCAAATTAATGTAATGAATAATTTAATATCTATGAAACTGACGTAAGAAGTATAAAATAAACAAAAAATATATATCAGAGAAATAAAGTGAAGTGTATTCCCTTGTTGCATATTTTCATATGAGAACATTACTTCTAGTGACAGCGCACCTGAAGGTGATAGCGTTATACGTCCCGGAGTTTATTTATTTGAAACTCCTATCCGCTTCAGATGACCACTGTCCACTCACGACCTGTCACTGTATTTTTTGATCCTTTATTTTCACTTGACAAGAATATTCCGAACGTCCTCCCAATATTACTTTCCAATACGACTTTTTATTCGTGATATATTTTTTCAATTGTCTCCGATGCGCGCCTCCGCAGTACGAACTAACGGAATAGAATTTTCAAACAGTTTTGATTGATAAAGGTAGACAGGTTTTTGCTTTCTTTGTTTGTGAAATTAGATTCGGGAGGTAGCGTGAAACTTCAGTTCCACTTGATTAATGATGATTCGAGGGGGATCCAAGAAAAAAGAAACGATTTTAGATTCTCCGATTTTCTATAGAAAACGAATTAGCCGCCGAACCGTTTTTCGCTGGGTTAATTTCTATCTCTAGTCAAATGTACTTAGATTTGATGCAATGGCGCTATATTATCCAATTTTCCGAAACAACGCTCGAGCTCTGTTAATATTTGATATGTTCTCGACTTTTCTCGAATTTAACGCGCCGATTAAACAAAGCGGTGCGAAGGATTATATGTGCATATTTAAAGTGTTTTATCGGTTCTAGATCTACGTAGAAGTAAAGCAATTCACATAAAAGTACCGATAGTAATATATATTTTTTCTACTTTTTCTTCTTCTTAGTTCATATTAATTTATTAATATACCTAATATTTTTTTACATTTACGAGTGTTGTCGAATGATGTGAAAACGACCATTTAAATGTATTTATTTACTAAGTATTGTTTAATGAGATGATAGGTACATCCTACAGGTTGGGAAGCTATAAAAGAGACGGATTACTTTTATAACCCAGTTGGCCCGCTTTAGATAATATCGGTTTATTTTATGGATGCAATAAAGGATTCAATGTTAGCAGGTATGTGATTGTGTAACTTAGAATTTATTTTGATTAAAGACATTATAAAAACAATAAATATTCGATAATAGAAGCTTATAATAACGACGTAGGTATATTACAATAAATATAACTGGATCTTCATACTTAGCTCATATATATTTGGTAGAGCAATAAATATTATTGAAGTGTATCTTCTTACAGACTTACCCTCAAAATCATGATTTATTTTTCTAGATGAACTTTTATTTCGTGGCGAGACAGTTTTGTGTGACACAAATATTTCTATAAAACTTACAATCGAAATACTATATAGTCACTTAGTTTGCTGATTTAGTCATTCACATTGAAATCTAAGGATAGGAAGGAGTTTATAATAACTTTTGTAATTCCCTTAAATAAACTTTTGATTATCGAACACACAAAAGATTCCGCTCACAAGAATAAGAACTTCCCAAACTTTACATTCGCACAATCAGAAAATGGGTTAATGAGATTCGTTCAAGAAAAACATCTCGTTAGGGCATACATTATTCAAGCTTTCGCGAAGTTATCTCGCCTTCACGCGTTCATTAAATACAAACAAACTTGCCATTCCCGTAAACCGTCCGGACCTGACACATCTACTTATCACCTCAAACTATTCTCAAGTGTTCGGAGACTTTAGAATATACTCCCGGCTTGTTATTTAAATTTATCACTCAACTTTTATCTTCTAAATTCATCGGAACAGGTAATATTTCACAGGTTATTAATTACGCAGCGTCGGCATCCTCGGTGTAACTCTTATTACATTATGTCAGTTGCAAATTGAAAAATTCCCGGGGCGTGTGTCCCGTCTCTCCGAAGTATTTTGGCAAAATTATTCTCATTCATTAAGTCGAGAAGAGGAGGGCGCGCGAGATTGTCGACGTACCATTCAATTCTGAGTAACGAGGTGACTTCCTGTTATTAGTTCACTTAATGTATTGTTTTTCTTGTGCAAAAGTTGTTTGCATTAATTTTGTAACAACATTACCGTGTCCATCAAAATATTTAATATAAAATCCTTTAAAGAAACAAACAGAATAGTATATTGTTGTAGCTAGAAAAGGGATAAATTACTTTTCTGTATTTTCCACTTAAGTGTACCTTACACTGTCATTTATCTAATGTGATGATATATGTTCGCCAAAGCAGGATCCCAAATCTCTACGCAGTGCTCGCGTCTCTTAGTGCCGATCCATTAATTAAAACTTATTTTGTCGCAAATACGACACTTCTCCGTCGACAAATAGCGTTCGCAAGCCTATTTCAAAGTTAAACTTCGTTAGTAACTATACGAAATTATTAGTATAAGAAGATTAAGGGTACAGATAAATAATATAATTAGTATGGAATATTTTATTTCATGAAAATAAATGATGTGATTGTAGAACTTTTGAAACAATTCAAAAATCTGTTTTAGACTTCAATTTAGATCCAATACAATCTTCGTTTGAACGACTTGAAAGATAGAAAATCTCTCAAAAGGATGCGTTTAACGGGAGACAAAGAGTGATTTAGATCTCTCTGGCGAGGCCCTTTCACGGGCCACTATTTACTTTACTCCGGGGGCCGCTTCCAGTCGCTGCACCCAAATCCTTTGCTCAATATGTATGAAGTACCTTGAAGATTGTTCAAAATATAACAAGGTTTTGGTGTTAAAAGAAACATATTTTTACATCATACAAATGAAGGCACATGCGTTTTATTTAAGCTTTTTTGGAATAGGCTTTACATTATACATACATAAATAGTCCAGGGCTCATTTCTATAGGACTCATCTAAAGTTAATTATCGCATATACATGTATCGTTTTTGAGAGTAAATATTATAATCAACGTATGTAGTAAAAATCTTACTTAAAAGTAATAACATGGATAAATGTAAATGCTTATATTCATAGATAGGTGGAACTACATGTACAACCCCTCTGAGTGTTAAAGAAATATGCTGGCGATAGTTATTTTTATGTTTGTATAATTTTATCATATGGTAAGGTCGAACATAATTCTTACTGAAGTCTAAAGCCATTTTCTAGATGTGGAATGTAATTAGTTGAAAACTAATATATTGTCATATGAAAGTCTTCCTCGCGTATGCTAATGTCTTTAAGTCACTTTAACTTCTTTTTATAGCGGAATTAAAATTTAGAAGCCAAATGTCTCCGTGCCCAATTAAAAACTAGGATGATTTTGTAGAAATTATACAAGAATACTATTTTCAACCTCGTACAGCCAATACCGTTTTAATTGCAGTTCTCTAAATATCTAGTTAAATTGAAAATGTTTATTTTAATTAAGTGGACGCATTATCAACGTGAAGCAAGCGAATGTGTTAAAATCATTTATTTGTCTGCATTCTCCGTCTTAACGTAATTGAAATTCTTGAATCCTTAAACAGTGGGGTTAATACTAACAAACAGATGTCACCGTTTAGAAGCACACACAATCAAAATGAATTAAAAAGCTTAGATACTCACAAACACAAGAGATCTGCTTACTTGTTCTAAAAATCCTGCAAGTATATATGTATATCAAGTATTCATGTTAATAGAATAACTACCGCCGTTTTAAATATTTCTTATGTTGAAATTTTTGAAAAGAAATACATGTTACAGCTGTGGTCCAGATGCAAAATTCTTATCCTATTCTACATTCGAACGATCACTAAACTCGTCCAACCATGATATTATTCTGTGCTCTTTACCGCTGACGCCTTTATTTTAGCATGGATGCAAATTAAATTACACTCAAGTTCTGCTGACTTGGCCAAACTGAAGGAATGATAACTCGTCGTTTGTCGCTCCTGCTTGGAGATTTATTATTTACTGGCAACTTTTATACGACAAATATTAAATACCTAAACATAACATTTAGAAATTATTTTTTTTAATTATTTCTTTTAAAAAATACATACATTTTTAAATCATATACGAACACAAAATTATGGCAAAACTAATCTTTCTATTTTATTGATATACGTGAGACAAATGTCCTTCAAACTTTACAACAATAATTGTCTAGAAATAACAAAAGACTTTAAAAAGGTACACAAACAAGACAATAAAGTTAGTTGGGTCTGCTTGACCGCCGCAAAAAGCACACACAGGCAACACATAATACAAACTTATATTGTTCGTGAAAACGTTATGCATTTGATGGTTTCAATTTCTTCACGAATGGACAATCTCATATGGTCTGAATCATAAGTATAATTTCAAAATCATTTCATGTTCATTTTGAAGTTTATCTCGATGGTTGGATTCAGTTCATTTAATTTTTATAAAATGTTTCCATTCTGTAAACTGTCAGGTGAAACGACCATCTTACACGCTACTATTGTAGCAATATAATAACATCCTAATGGCTAACTATTGCCTAATGTATTTTAGCTAAATGGAATAGTGTCACTGGCGGGCGCCACTTCCCGTTTAACCAAGCTTGCGATTTAGATGCTTAGTGCTAAGCGAGATTGCATTCAATTTAGCTTTATTAATTATTTTAATAAATATAAACCATAACTCTCTATTGTAATTATGAATATATTAATTAATAACAAAATCAAAAGAATTTAAATATAATATGAAGAATATAAATCGAATGAAGCCTAATAAACATTATTATCATGTTTTGATAAAAACTTCTTTTAAAAATCAAAGTTCTAATAACGTCTTATTATTTCCAAGCGATCTTGCATTCAAGAAATGCAATGTACAAAAATATTACACAAGAAGTACTCATTTTTTTATAATCAAATAGAAACAAATCCGATGAGAAGTATATTTAAATACCTTGTTCTTCTAATTTATTGAATATGTACATGGTATTACTAAATATTTCATAAAGTGTGATAAACTTTTTCTCTTTAAATACATACAATTCATTCATAAAACTACCATTGCATGTTTCAAATAATTATACCGGCATATTTTACACAAATGTTTCGCTCTCAATGATTTAAATTCTAGTTAATTTTAAACTAACTATTAGTGTAAAACAAATGGGACAACAGGTGCTAAGCAAATGAAACATTATATAATTTAGACATACAAAACCGCGAGCAAAGCTAGTGATTAAATTAAATAGTCCAATTGAGTACAGCATGCGTTTGTAATACACATGCATTAATATACATAGTAGATGGACCTTTCAGTTACCAACGTCAAATAATTGCATTACAATATTCTACTTGGTTATTCAGCATTCAATAATTTTGTCTAGTTATGTACAAATAAAATCAAACAATTACAGTTTATCAAATAATACAAATGTCCGAATTCAAAAGTTAAATCAATAATTTACGCGTCTAATATACCTACGACATTAAATGAAATACAAAACACCATTGTTTATGTAAAATTTATTATTAACGATCCATTATAATAAATAACCAGCAATTGTTTTAGTGACATGCTTTCGTTTCGCATTCAAAACAAAAATTGACAATGCACTGGCGAATAGATGACAATGATTTGTATCACGTTCAAAACTAATATCACGTTTGGAAAATTATTTGTTATGAGTACTGGCGTCATGAAATAATTACCTAAAGTTACATAAATATTAAATAGCTACAACACTGAGGATATTTCAATTAATAGTATTCGCGATTCGCGCTAGAGGTATTTATTTTGCGGTTCAATTATAATGGAGTTACTGATAACAAACTGTCTGTGATAGTAATAAGCTAAATAGGTAACAAACAGAGAATAATGACGCAATTAGATAGACGGAAATTTATGAATCTAATTTATATTTCTCGCTGATATTCAGAGATAGCGACGAGGTATAATGGTCGTAAAAAATATCAGTATTAATCATATTTAACGTTTCCAGAATTGTATTATATTAATATTAATGTATTTCGAATTAAATTTAGATAATGTTAAATATATATTGACCATTATAAAGACATAATAAATCAATTGATAATAAAGTGGAAGTAATTTCGAATGACCATTTATATTTTTTCATGTTATTTTGGTAACGTGTCTTGAAAGAACTTCACAGTAAAAGTATCGTGTATCGATTGCTTTCCGTGGTACTTTCAAGAGAAAATATATTGCCTGTAATAGTGCGTGAAAGACGAGAGTAACAAATAGGACAGCTGTAGAGGTCTACAAAATAAATCTTCTTATTACATTTGGCCTATTATTACCGAGCATGTGATTTTGGAACGGAGCCAAAATCCACCTTGACCATGAATAGAATTCATTCTTTAGTTAGGGGCTGACCTTTGACATTTGTTTCCTGATTTAGATTGAGATAAGCCCGTCAAAAATATTTTAATTATGAAATTTAATTATATAATAAAATCAATACTTTATATATTTTATATATAAATTAATCAATTCTGACATGATTTGATATTGTGTAGTAATTTAATATTACAGAAGAAAACTGTTTATTGATGAAACGTTTCACTAAATAAACATATAGTTTACAAACACAATTATTGTAAATACATTTATAATGAATAACACTGAATATAGACACGGACTATGTAATTATTAACTGAGTACACATTGGCCTCTATCGCGGTATCCTTGTACTCATTTAGTAAACAATGCCCATGCAGACTGAACAAATAATACACTATTGATTAATTATTGAGATTATTATTCGTAATTAGCTTCGAAATTCTAAATAATTTATATATATGTTAGGTATATCTAATCAAACAAAGAGAAGTTCATCGTGATGAATTCACCAATACAAGCCACAAGATTTCCATTCCAGGCTTCTAGGCTGGTAATAAACAAGCGGCGTGTATTGCAACCGATAAGCCTTCGGAATATGCATCTATAGAGTTTCCGACTCCAGACTACAATAATGTACCGAACACATTAGTTTAATTCTGATAACTATCACACAGCACTGAATCTGTTGAGATGATTCCCTTACGTATATGTTAAAGTCAAAAGGTAAATAATAGTAGTCAAATAAATCATATACGTGTTTTTATTATGATGTTGCTAGTTCGCAATATAGTATAAGTAGTTTCAATGGCCTAACTCTCAATACGGCGTTAACTGAAATGTTGTCATTATAGTATTCTCCCTATCTTAAAGCATGAGAGATAAGACCCCTATTGTTCTATATAATACTACATCTTTTATTTATGTCAGGTCACAAAATGCAGTGAGGCGGGACTACCGAGAGATTAGGCCGTCTAAATTCGGGCTTAAATTTTAATCGCTGTTTAAGGATCAACTAACAGAGGCAGGGAATCGTAGCTATATAGAGCATATTTGGGCAATAGTTTCCTATTCACTTCTTATATGCTCGCTTCCGTTTATTACCATTATATTAGATATATTAATTATTATTTAATAAACAATTTAAAGTAATATATAAAAAAAGTATAAATTATAATGTCTTAAACGGTTCTTCACCTAAAATATTTAATAAAAGATTTTCATCTCATCAAATTTGATCTCAAATCTTAATTTGAATACAGTGGGAAAGGTCTTGGAACAAAAGGTAAAATATAAAAGTTACGTCACTAACAATATTATAAAAGGTTATAAAATATAAACGAGAAATACAAGGCTTGTAAGTGGCTACAGAAATCGTGATCAGCTAGACGCGTTATTTTTCACTTGGCTTTATTTTTACGGAGCTACATCGAGGCAGCATCGAACGGGATTCTAATCAATTTAATTTATCAGGGATCCCTGGAGGCGGCCATTCACTTCATTTAATGCGCGTATTTTGCGGCAGGCTTGATTGTTTTGAACCATTCAGCTGTACGGTCCATTTAGATTAATTATGGGATTACTTAATTTTCCCGTGAATTATATATTAATTATAGCGCTGCTGTTATGAAATATTGCTTAATTATATTGGTACTTTATATTTGTTCAATTTTAATACTTTCCCATATTTTTTGATTGATACATTGTTGAAATATAAAGTTATCGATAAACTTATTCACAATGTAGAAGTTGACGTAAATATATAATAATATAACCTTTTATTGGTTATTGATTGTTATACACGTATTAATGACCGAAGGACTGGCTAAAATAGTGGCGTGATCCGTCAAGTTCGTCCAGCCATAAGAAATATTAATTATCATCAAGATTAAATAAGAAAGATAGCAATCGAAAGACGAAATGAGGGTAGAATTACGGCGGCAGCATTTGTCTCGGCAACTAATAAAGGAGACAATATTGCACTCGATACGTATAAATGCGCGAGCAACATTTGGGGCGTGATATTAATTCTGCCAGTAATTGCTATCGGTTTCCACCCGGGGCTGCAGCCATGAGCCATGAATACGGGAGTTACCGCTATTTGTTCCTGACGTTGCGGTTTAGGGTTTTACCTCGACCCCATCCCATATTTATTTTCTTTGAGTTTTGTCCAAACATAATAGAGAGGTAGATTATCAAAACTATGCCAATACTTCATATCCTTTAATGTGAATTACCAATTTTCCAAGTCCAGGCTTACTCCTTTCACTAGAACAGATTCGTTTCCAATCTATAATATTTTATATTATTATATCTGTTGCCATTGGATGTATTCTTATAGCATTCTTTACCATTTTCAATATAAACTGGTCTAACGAATTGCTAAAAACAATGTCCAAGTCCCCTCTTGAAAAAACCTTGGTTATATCTCAAGTTTGAAACCAAATGACGTCAAGTTCTCCAAGTTTTTATAAAGTAGTCGTAAGCGAAATTCTTCCTCTTTCAAATTCTAATAAGAAACGCACTGGTCTCAAGCCAAAAAATAGGCAGAAAGTCATATATCGTTGCCTCGGTCATGAAATGTAATGCGAATAGTATTCAAAACTAAGTATTTTGAGTTTGAAACCATTAGATACTTGTTTTATGGGATTGTCAATACTGCAGCATTGCATAGTCTTATTTTTTATATATAATTACGTATTTTGGTGTTATTTTTACTACTATATGATTAAGATCTTGATTGACCAATATTAATTCCAATATGATATGCATATACACGTTGATGGATGGATATTATTATTCAAAAATTTTGTTACGAATATCAATCGATTACTACGAATGGGTCGTATAAAATTTTGACGTTGCCTTCTAAAATGTGGAAATAAAACTTAATTAAGTAAAAGCCTCTCATTTCTTTATAGTAAGAGTTGAAAAGTCCTTGTATGAGTGATTGGTGAAAATATGAATAAGCGAAAGGATGCCGCGGGTCGATTATTAGTGTCAGCGTGAACGGGGGCCCTCGTTATTTTCAATTTTCACGTACAAGCGCCCTTACAGCATGTTCTTCTCAAGTACTAGGGTGTATTAAGCCATGAATCTTATAAAGACGCAGATAGCTTTAATACCGTTACGAGATTTTATTTACTGCCTTTGATCGTGCCTTATGTAAATAAATCGAAAAGGAAACAGAACTTCAAGAATAGAATTGTTTTCAGTTCCAGTGTGAGAGTTCAGGTATAAATAATGGAAGAATTATACAGATTATCAATTTCTTCATTTCTCGAAACATTTTTAAATTTCTTAAATAATTGAAAACTGTGTTACGATAACATTTTTTACAGCGCCGACAGCTCACAGCAAGACTAGGCGGGAAGATGAGGTACAACGAGAAAATTGTATTTCCATTTTTACAATTTCAATTTAGTATTAATATGAGTCCCGAGCCCGGTCGGGCACGCCACCACATGTAAAATATGGATCGGCTAAGTGAAATTAAAATGCTCTATAAATTGTGATTTTTGCAAGTCCTAAAGTGGAGAAGGCTTTTTATTATTTATCGCCCCAGCGCTCGTGGCCGACGTCGACTTACTGAAAATCGCTGTTATTATTCAATTTACTTGTTTAAAGTTTTACTTTGATGCCAGCATTCATTTTTTAAGCTTATGAAGACTTGATACGTCTTTTATACAAAAAACCTTTGAAAGGACAACTACTTGATTATGAGATAGTACGAATGGCTTTATTTAAGATAAATAAAGAAAATACAAACAAAGAAACATTATAATTAAAGAGTGTTGAATTTAAATAAAACATTCATCCATTTGAACAGTCAACACTGAGTTCCTATTACTTAACGAAATAGTTTTCCTTATATAGTAATAGATATATAGAATTTTAACTATACATACAGTAAAAGTAAAAAGTTATGTAGGTTTTTGAGCAATATAATATATATATATTTTTGATTTTCAATTTATAATATTTAAAAATGATTTATTTAGTTTCAATTGAAGTACCTACACAACACACGCCAGAAAATTAATTTCATAATGATTGCTTTGTATATCATTTTATCTTTTGTTGCAGGGGCTTTGGGTTTATCACATTCGGCGATCCCGCTAGCGTAGACAAAGTTTTAGCGCAACCAACACACGAATTAGATGGTAAAAAGGTAAGAAGTTTTCATATCTTGTTTCGTTTAACATCCTTGAGCAAGGTAATACAAGTTTTGGTTCTCTATATAAAGACTCAAATTGAATTTTAACTTTGCAAGTAAAGGAAATTAGATTTTAAATATTTTACATGAGACATTGTTTTAAAATTAAATTTATTGTAATGAAAATCACAGTTAATATGATCACTGCCAATCCTTTCTGTCGCTGAGTTGCAGAGGCTTCCGTAATAGAAGTTAATTTTCTAAACCAGTCATATAAAATTAAAGGCCTCCAAGAGCACGCCGTGATTTTCTAAGCGTTATGACTTAAGGGAGTTAGTTTCTGATTTCTAGAGAGTTTATTGTCACATTCATAGTGACATAAATTCACTGTCCTCCGGCAAGTGTCTTCTGCTACGGTCATAAACTTTCAAATCATGATGACTTTATATATATATTTTTTTATTTTATTAAGATTTACTTCTTACAAATATTTAACTGAAGCTTTCTGTAAAATGTACACACAATTTCAGTGATTAAGTTAAACTAGTGGTTACAAAATTACATCTAAATCGAATCGGTAGTCTTTGCATAAATTGTCTTCAAATAATAAATACACAGAAATACTTTTTATAATACAAGTGAATAAATTTATACACCACTAAAATTAAAACAATGTTAAATTTATTAAATTTATTTCACTGCCATACATTCCTATGTGTATTTATTTTTAACTGCAGCTTAATTACAAAAGTGGGTGTAGTATGTATAGAACCTGACATTTTGTGTCTATCTGGCGTTTAAAATTAATCAAGAGCAATTTGAAATGGTCAATTTATTGCACCGGCTGATGCTTTATTTTATTGAATTCACTGTCCATTTATCTTAGTTTCAAATATATTGCCGTACTCGTGAATAGTCAAAGTCGTGAATATTATCACTTTTATAAGCATTTGACTTACGTATAAATAAAGAATATTTTAATACGTGAAATCTTTAAGTCCACTTTAATTATTTGATAAAGAAATCCTTGGGTAAATAATCTAGACTAATTACAGAGCTGTCGTTGTTTACTTTGATTAAACTGAAGTCTACTGGTGGAAGATTAGTCGAAGCCCCGCAAATCGACCAGGAGAGTTTCCACTTTACATAAAACGGGCGCTGAAAGTTGCTGTATTTTCTCATTGAGTGTAATATTGTCGTCATATTATGTGTTTCAAAGTACCACGTAATACACCTAAAAATTTATTTGAATAAATAATGATCTTAATTCATTATTTTAATAATAATCAATAATGTAGGCTACCTTTTATCTAAAATAGTTTATACGTCACCTAAGATGAAACAATAATTTGAAATAATATAATCGGAAAAGAAAAAGCGGTCGATCATAATAACAGTAGATGTACTTCATTTCATTATATCTATCTGAACATAATCCACCTTTCAAATATTAGTAAACTTTTCCCATTTATATTTTATTAAGAAATACTGGAAGTTCTATCAACTTTGTTCCAACATACATCGACTGGAAATCGCTCCTAGCCGATACACCTAAGTTATCGCATAACTTTTATTTACTGAAACTTGTATAAATGAAGCAAAAGAAAAATAGTGACTGCGTAGCTATATCGCATTAAGGAAAATCTTAATGATGAAAGTTTAAAAAAATATACGAAATCTAATATATTCATGCAAATGTATTTCAAGATTTAAGTTAGTGTATAAAAATGTATTTAGTGATTTATATCTGTAATTTAAAAACCATAAAGTTCTAAGCACGTTAAAGTGGCTATTTGGACAAAAATAGGTCGTTATTTCATTTTATCCTGAAGCAATAGCGTAATAGAAACGATATTAGATAGGACGATAAAAGAGCATTGACGTATCCTGAATGTGACACAAATACCTAACATCTCAGCTAAAAGGCGTTTACGATCAGACATCAATAAATCATGTCGACTTTTAAAATATGTAGCGACGGAATTTTACGAAAAATTAAAATTTCCCTCTACGTTGAAAACTTTCGATATTTTACGTGGTTTCATATTGGCACTGTTAAAAATTTTCATATACGGTATTGTGTATATGTATATTTAATTATATAACTATTAGGTTAATTTACCAATATTATTCCTGAAGATTTGTTTTTTCAATACTAATGTGATTTAAAAAATGTTACGGCGTTATTAATTTAATTGAAAAGTATACTGTGTTAAGCTAGAGAACTTTAAAATATGTGTGTAGTTGTCGTTATTTTCTAATGATTCCAAAATATTTTGTATTATATATCCTTATTCTTAGGTCTAAGTATAGGTATTCATAGCTTCTATAGTACATATTTGTCAATACGTGAAGTAGATATGGGCAGGTGCTGGTGTGCCCTGTCGCTGACAGATCCGGGGTACACCGATATAGCGGCCGATGGGTTTCGCAGTGGTTTTAGTGAGTAGGGGCCTGCTCAGGCTGAGCCTCACACATCCCTTCCGGCCCCACCAAGGCCGGTTGGACGGCTCGTAAAAAGAATTTCCCTGTGACATCAAAAAAAAAAAGATATGGGCAGGTGGCTCTTAAATTACATTTAGCTAAATCTAACAATGAGAAAATGTAAATTATTGTTATAAATAAATCCTTAGCGTGAGAAATCATTGTTGAAAATGACTACTTTCAATTTTTATCTTTATATGAAATTAATAATTACACTGTTCTTTCGTAATAAAATTTTATGAATGAATTGCGTGCTGGATTTACTTTAAAAAATTAAGTAATTTTCTGAACATATCTTTATGTTATATTAACTTAAAATGAGGCTTTTATTATACGCGAATACAAATTTTCTCAATATAGACCTTACGAATGATTCAAATAACGCACGAACGATTTGTTATTTGCTCTTTCCCTTGAAAAAAATATGAAAATGCCAACAGTCCAATGCTTATGAAAATTAAATATTTACACGTACATGTGTGATTAAAAAAAGCGACAGCGCCACTGTATAACGTAAGTACGCAGCCACGCGGTGAAACCCGCATTGGCCAGTCAAGTGTAAAAAACGCTTAATTAAATTCCGATGCGTATTTCGCCGAATCACGTTCGACTTTAACGCATTTAATTTGCCATGATCATAAATTCATATTGCCGCCTAACACGTTCAGCGCCAGAATTCGAAAATATGAGATAGGTAGTCGCCGTCGCCCATGGAAATAAAATGCTTTTCAATGCACCCATTGAAGTATGTTACCGTGCAGCTGCATAAATTTGCTGTACGCCATTTGAATTACTGCATAACTTGTAAACACGTCTGAGACCGAGCGCGTTTACTACTCAGACGCCTTCATTTTTTTCACTTATCGGCGCAGTTGAATAATTTAAAATCTACTTTGTTGAAAGTTCATACTATTAAATTCCTTATAATACTATTAAGTTGCTCCTATGTTAAATAAAAATGTTTTATAACTATAAATTTTTGCAGTGATAAAATATATATTTTTTATGAATGAAATTGAATAGATTTTACAAAAGCATATCCCATCTAATTTCAATAATTAGCTAGCCCAGCCTTCAGACAGAGTTTTAGGATATTCTTATGATGCTTCATTGACAAGAAAAATATTTTCCTCTTTTGATCAATTCCAATACGAGTTTATGTTTATTTAAAGCTTACTTTAAAACACAAATCCTGATTTCAAAAGGGAACTTAGGCAGAAACCGTGTTTTAATTTCTTACTGATATTTTAGTTCCATATACTTGAAATCGTATGTGGTGCAAAACTTCCTAATAAAATAAAAGAGATACTCATTTAACATTACAAAACCAAAAAACTTTTGCAACTTCTGATTTTAAAGATATCACATATTCATTTTTGGTTACGACTCACATTACCATCAGTGGTACGCGTCTAATTTGCTTCTTACTAAGTTACTTTGAATAGCTGGTGGTTAAATTCTGAGATAATAATGAAAACACTAAGTGATTTTTATCGCCTGACAATTAAGTCTTTGGAACAAAGCAAACAACACACATTTGTGGTGCTACTACATAATGTAGAGTCGACGTGTTTTTGCGCGGGATTACCCGTTTAAACAAACCGAGCGGCCGAAACACCAAATAAAGGGAAACACTAACCGACGCTCCCGTTATTCTTCCAAAATTAACTCATAACGCCAAGAGCTGTTGATTTTTTTCGTTCGTAATCTGCTTTAACGGGCACGGGGCCAGTAGCTTTCGTAAATCGCCCGCACGCGACTACCGCGAAATGGGAATCTTTAAATGCTATACGTACATTTTTAATGTTGTTTTAATGTTGCGCCTCGGCCGATTGTGGCAACAATTAACGTCATAACGAGTTCATTAATGATGGACGGTACAAAGCAAAGCTAAAACGAGCTCTTACGGAGCAGTGAGATAACTGAAGGCTATCATTATTATTCGGATGTTTTAATAAGTAACTAAATGGAGTAGAGGCATATATTGTATGGAAGTAAAATGTAAGCTATCTAGCAATATGGGTTGTATATGTATATTATATTAGAAGGCGTAGAAGAAAAACAAATGCTTTGCATGAGCCCCCAAAATAATAAGATGAAGTTAAGAATATGTCCCGCGCACACCTGAAGAGATTGGGAGACAGGAATGCTTAATATAGAGTCCTTTACTACCGCGGGGTTTCCCAATAACATCGCTGACTTCGCAAATGTAGACAAATTGCACATGGTTGGATCCATTTTTATATGAGTACATAAGTTAAGGGAAATTCCAGTTAGAGTTATTGCAACAACATTTAAAGTGAATTTGAATCCTTTATAAAGTTTTAGGGAGTTGTGATTTTACCAACAATATAATTCGCCTCCATGTTTATGTTTGGCTGACAGGCGTTTTCTATGCACGAAAAGTTTCCCGCAGTCATGTCAGTTGGAGGCGAAGTTCCACAGCTCGGACATCAGAAACCGGCGGGGATGGTTGTACAATGGAATAAAGTAGCATCGGAAGCTCGTTGGAGTTAATAAATAATACAGCAATGGAGTGACATGCGCAGACTGCGCAAATTCCCCAAGTCTGTTTTGACTGCAAATATCTGTGTCGAATATCTATTTTAACCTCTAAATGAAGATTTTGAACAATCTGGATAGAGTAGTGAATAATTTAACAATACATTAATATTATACAAAATTACTAGTTTTTTGTTTATTCTTATTTTGTTACGTCTAGAAAAAAATAATTCTTATAAAAAATTTATATATACACATTTTTTGCAGTTCGCATACTCAATAGTGTAAATAACAAGTTATCACTCAATTTTTATGTATAATTAGTGAATATGCAATTTTGGTGATATACGATATTAATGAACACACTCAGACTTAAAGCGTCATTGTCATTAAGGTTCGAACCAAATTCGGACTATGGCGGGCAGACAGTGCGTAATCTTCGTCTCATGAGACCATTGGTCCACATTGTGCTACTACAGCTGCTTCTGGTTTTGTATTTTCAGTATTTCGTGATAAGTTTAACACTTGCGACATAATTTAACCTGTCAATTGTTCTCAAAAAATTTATATTTATATAAAGTATTTTATGTAACTATTTCTCACATCATATTTAAAGTAATACCAAAACATGTTATAATTTATTTAAGTATCATACGTTTTCGTTTCTTTATTTATTTTGATAAAATTTATGAACTTTTTGTCATAGCCTACTTGAAATAAAAAGAATATCAGATTATTGCAACTATACATCTGTTAGTTCATTATTAAAAGATAACACTCTTATATTTGCAGTTGTAAAAGAAAATTGCTTTTACAAATATAAAGCATAAATTGCTTTGAAATTTTCTGAGTGCATAAATTTTAATATTAACGTTGCTTCAAGTCTATATCCTGCCCGTAATATTATTTGATAATATATCCATTCAGAGCTTTCACGTTCATCCTGATTGTGAAGAAAGTAATATCTTGAAAAGTAAAGGAAAAGTCTTGGGATTGCACTTAGGTGTGTCCGATAGGCCGGACTGGCAGACGGTTTAGTTCCCACGCTATCCTACGTCTCGTATTACAGTCTGGTAACTAATTTTTTGGGAAGAATTAAACGAGTGATAAAATTCTGGGACGTCGCATGAAAATGTGCGTTACCTGCCATGCATATTTATGTGCGTCCCAGTAATGACGTTTGTGAAGCCTCCCTAGCGAGGTTTCATTACGGCATGTCTCCGCGGGCATAAAAGCAAACCCTACTTTATAAACAATCTGTGTCAAGTGTTTTCCGATCGTGTCGCAGTTTGTTTGCATATTTCTTTATTGAATGACTCAAAGCTGTAGCAATTAAATAAATTTTAGTTTCACTGTATTTAGTTTATTTTTCATCAAAAGCCAACTCTATGCTTTCTTTATTTATACAGGTTTCAGAAAAACATTGATGAAGTATAAAAAATTGCTAGATTAAAATAAAAATTATTTTCATTCGTAAATACATATATTTTTTACACTTAGGTGAATAGTGATAAAATTAAATAAAAAGGACGATTAATAACAATCCATATATGAATTCTCTTAAGGATCTGATTAAAATTTCATTAAATTCTAGAATATAAACTCTTAATACTGAGACTGTCTAAACTGTGTAATACCATATATCTCAACCGTGTAGGGTAAATATTGTTCTAAATTTAGCTCCAGTTAGTTTAAGCGCAAGGGTGACAGTGGGATTGAAATGGTAAGGGGTCGCAAGTCGCGCTCCACATCAACTATTTCAAATGAAATAGCCTAGAAATATGCTCCAAATAGTCCGCCCTAATCTTGAGCCAACTCAAGTATTGCACCTGCAGCCAAATTCGTTCCAATTAGGAGTTAGAGAGCTAGAAATCTCAGCGATGGCTGAACAGCAAATGTTGCGGCGATCTCTTAACGGACTTGGGATCCAACAATTCCGTCTTCGCACCTAAAAAAAGTCTGAAAAATTTGCTTACTAAAGTCATCTTTCTTGTCTTTGTTACTTCTGCGTATGAATATTACAATTATTTATTATACAACAGGTTGTTATATATTAAAAAAATGTGATTAAAAATGATTAATACTACTATAACCTTTCTTTCTTAAAAAAGCCATATATGTTTCCACTTTCACTTTTTACAAACAAATATGTTTGACGATTACTTTAATTATTAACTAAATTCAGAAAATATATATAATATTTCAGGTATAAATAACCAACGACATGATATAGGAACGGAAACTTTAATGCCATTATCGGTTACTTCAGTTATATAGAGCATGCTAGGATCAAGTTACGTCCATACAGGGTATCAGTAGAAGATCATTGTATCCATTTGTACCGTGTTCGAATGCTTAGGTGCAAGTGAATCGACACGGGAGCTCGGATAGTAATCCTACTCACTGTTACAATGGGCATTATCGTTTTCCCACATATCCTGAGGTGACCGCCCGTCTTCATACGGATATTGAAATTTTATACTCGTTAGTCTGTTCGGAGCTATGCTCAATAAGATAGTTGTTAGGGAAATATTTAGATTCTACAGTGAATACAAATGCCAGTGATACAAATGTTTGGTCAGCCAAAATTTGACTTGAGTTATTTAAAATTATGTTATACATTGAACGCGTTGCACTGAACAACTGATACCTATAATTCTTGGCCTACTTCTTTAGGTTTCACATAAAATAATATAATTTTAATTCATATATTGCTATAGAGTTCTGGTTTAAATAAACCATTTTTGGGAGAAGTGGACGTATTCAATTCTGAAAAACTGTATGTTGCCTATTTTACAAATGAAATGTTTCGTTTATATTGAAAGTTATGTTGTGAAATATATACCTAATGTAATTTTTTCAGAATAAAATGTAGTTCTTGGCTACTAAAATCATGCACTTCTGTAAATGACTTCAATTTTGGCATAATTACTACAACTTATAATACGATTGGTATAATTATTTTATTGGTATAATAATCTTTTTATCAGCTTCTTGGTAATAGCTGATTATATGGTATAAAAAAACTAGACAGCTTATAAGAGTACTTATTATACAGTATCGTACTTTAAACTGATATATCAACTTTGAGTTTACAATGCCTGAATAATAAATTATTGACACTTTTATGAAAGTTCCACTTAATTTGTGTTATTATTGATTTGCCGTTACAGAGCATTAATTTATATTGATATAATAGCATTGAAAGGTAGTAGAAATCGACAATATCAAACTCAATATATAGCGAACGAAACATGAAACTATAGAAGACCTTATTGACTGTTTACTTAATATAAAATTCACCGTAATCGACTTTACGTCGAAGCCATCATGCGAGTACATAAAGCGACATGCTCTTTTTCAACCAGCAGTGATATCCCACTAATGTGCTTTCTCCTGCAATCTTTTCTTGCGATGACACGCTAAAATTTTACTAAGTCTACTAATGAAATCAGATTCTAACGTCGAGAGTGAAGGCATGTTTTCGGTTGTTCTAAGATATTTGACTTAGGATAATTTGAAACTTAAAAGCAACGAAGTCAATCTTTATCGCAAGGGAAGTTGTAGGAAGGGGAGGTCGGCTAAGGAGGGTGCGCCACTGCGTCGATTGTAATCACGCAAATGGTCCCATATCAAAATGTCACATTCGTATGATATCGATGTTTCTCTGTCAATTTTGCGTGGCTGAGGTTTTTGGAAAAGTTTTTATATATGGGAAAATAAAATAAAATGTACATTTTGTGAATTTTTATTATGAAATATATTACCTGATTGACAAAACATGATTTATAGTAATTTTGAATTATTTTTTGCTTCTTAATGAAACGGATTTGGATGTAACATAATGTAACAAAGCTGCAAACGCGATTGTTGAATTTAACTAAACTTTTATTTTAATTATGTCTGTTAGTACATTTTTGAAATAAAACTAATTCATAAAGTTTTATATAGATACACATGTACGTAGTTTATATAAATCACAGAAAAAGATTCACATTTTCTTTACAAAGTAGAAAATCCAACGTCTTACTACAGACAGATTAAATTGTTTAATGTGAAAGTCGTTATCATCAAAACTTCTTAAAGTATCTTTAAATAAAAATGCTTGGAATCACGAATGAAGCGGTCTTTCGGTGCCTCATTTTATTTTTCTATCGACACAGGCTGCCGGCTAGCCACTGACTGCCATCGCTTCCATTAAAATAACTCGTTAAAATTTATCATCGACCCGCTTAATCGCTTTAGCGCCACCATCTGGGGTTTTATGATTTTTCTGCTTGCTTTGTATACTTCGTGGTCATTTTACAGCGTTAACAAAATTGCCTGCCTGCGTCACTCAATACTGTACAATTCTTACAAGTAACATTTTTATTAATCCTCACCTCTTATTAATATCTTCTTATAAAAATTAATATTCTCCTGGGTGAAAATTCAATTTAATCAAATTATACTGGATTTTCTGCAGCTGCGTTATTCCGTGGCGCACTCAAAAGATAATTAAATAATTAAGAATGTATGAATGACGATGTAAAGCCGTTTCTCTGATATTGTAATAATGCAGTCCTCCTGGGCTAAATCTTTTAAATTATTCTCTCACGCATGGTCTGTAATTATGTAGACGTTATGCCTACAGATTGTAAAATCATTTAAGAAAACATGATAAATTGCTTTCAAAAGGAAGGAATATATAAATTAATCTAACTTCCACCTTATAAATTATTAGATTACAGTTTATATTTGTCTAATTTTTATCCTCGGAAGTAAATTTATAATTTTTATATTTCTTATACAAAAGATATAACTTTTATATTGTTATTTTATATTTATAGTGATCGTAAGAATATTTAAAAAATGTTTAATATTATTTGAAATAATATTCCTAAGGTATCCTTTATTTCCATGCTTTATTCCTTTTTTGTTGCTCGTTGTTGATACAAGATGTAAAAATTAATTAAAATAAGTCTTAAAAACTACACATTTTATATTTTGGGATGAAGGAGAAGCAACGATGTTATGAGATGCCAGGAAGACGAAGGTAAACATTACACTACTCTGTACAAAATATCACAGCATACAATAATTTTTCAAAATTGATGTTACAAAAAATATGAGAGTTAAAATAAAAAAAGCAACATATTTATTTAAAGTTTTAATACCAGAAAGCAATCTCCATTTTATTTGAGACTTTTGTACTTAAACGTATTCCGACAGAAAACAAGGAACTGACCTGCTCTCTTACAATACATTTTAACCGTACATTAAGTATTACAAAAAACCCAAAAGAATTTAGAGACTGGTCGACAAAATGGCCATCACGAGTGGAAATGAAACGTTTTACCTCTAAAAATGTCAAAGGTAGCTTCTTTGGGTTTATATTTTGCGTTTATAACGGTCAGCGGCGCGTCGAGATACGAGAAAAAAGAAAACAGGGAGCGCTCGTTGCCGGAGAAAATCTGAGGGCTTAAACAGTGCCAGTGCGACGTATGAAATAGTGGAGCTCGGTTACATGAAAAAGACGCGGAATAGAGTGACAGGACCACGGCGTAGGATTTTCAGTCCCATACTTTTTGTCGGATTTCGGGGTTCCAATTGTACAACCGCATAGCAGGGAAATAAAGCATATGGTTATTTGTACTTCACGTTCCTAATCAAAAATGTTACTTATTAAGTATATGTAGTTAAGTATATGAAATGACAATTATTTCATCCAATTATTATAATTTGAAAGGTAGATTCATTAAAGTGGAGAGCCATTAATAAAACTAAATTATCTTAAGATTTTAAATTTATTAAATATTATTTTATTAGTCTCCGTTAGTAATTTCTTGAGATTCTTAGAAATGGCCAGTGAAGCCATCCTGACGATGTGAATTTATCGTGTTCTTTCCTTTTCATGACACGGCCATGATTAGTTAGGACTGTAAAGGCTAAGTGATTTTTTCTAGCAAAACTAAAATTATTAGCCTGTTCTATGGTGCTTAAATTTTATTTAATGCTAGTTTGTGTTCTTTGAATTCAGTGAGACATACTATTTAAAAATCATATGAAATATATATTTTTTATATCTAATTAATACTATAAAAAGATAAATGTCACACAAGATTTTGAGAATAATATTTAATTTAACAAATCGAACTCTCTTAATAGTAAATATCTAATTGTTTTTTCTTTTTCAGATTGACCCCAAAGTGGCCTTTCCTAGAAGAGCACATCCAAAGGTAAGCATTCAACAAATCAGACTTCTACGAAACATTCACTGAAAATTTAACTTTACTTTATTGCTATCATTCAAATATTATATTGCGGCAGCGACCCCGTACATTCAACTTACGACATATCATGACTGTAAAACATCGTGGTTGGGCGGTTCTTGTTTATTTTCAAACATTTACACAAAATATTATTTTAGGCTGGACATAACTCTCGCTCGCTATTAAGATGTTGGCTCATGATGCATAAATAAGTAAGGGCTAATAATTTAGTGAACGCCCTGTGATCCTCAGACCGTACTCTAGCTCTGATTGAATCTTGTTACAGCATATTCAATTCATTTCCATAATAAAGCGAAATACTATAAGTTAAAATATATATAAGTTAATTTCAATTACAATATAATTAATGTATATGAAATTTCTGTTGAAATAAACGTTTTTAAATTTTACACATTTAATACTAAATAATTCTAAGTACTAAAAATTCTTTCAATTGTAAAAAAAACATTAGACATAATAAGTTTAAAAATGGATTCGCAGACTTTTTGACTAGAAAGTACTAGTATTTTAAAGTTTAAGGAAAGCTGGATAGTTCTGCAAGGAATAAAATGAATGTATGAAAGAAAATAAAGACAAAGTTTGATATAAACCATAAGACTTCTCGACTACGAGATTAATCTTTCTAGCGTATTTAGTAGAAATATTTTTATTACTCTCTTTAATACAACTTTATACTTTAACTAATTCAATTAAGTTACATTCTGATAAACTTTCAACATGGAATATGATTTTCTTGTTGGTGTTTATTGAATTTTATATATACGTTTAAGAAACAGTGATAAAAGCAATTTAAGTGTAGTCGAATTTAAGGAAATAATGCCCGGAAAAATTCAAGCGTATTTAAAGCTAAATTCGTGCGTTTCCTAGACGAAGTGTACAATTTCCGCCCCAGACAATCCTATTTTGAAGGATTTCCTACATCATAATGAATTTAAGGGTCTAAGCGGCAGATATAAAGTATATGATTCCTTTATAAATATGTAAAATTTATGTTTGAATAATGTAAATCACACTTATTGTTCATATCACAATTTTTTTTTTCATAAAAGAATAATCATTTTGATTCTATCGCTCTGGTAAAAATGTGGGTAGTTCTGAGCATAATCTGGCTTTGTAGATTTAAGCAAATGTGAGGTATCACTAGAAGAGCCGGCCGCATTTAATGTAAATTGGTTCCAGACGCCCCTCGCTAGATAGTTTTTTGCATTAAGTAGCCTGATGCCAGGGTTTTTATTCGTCCAAAGTTTGGTACGAAAACGGGTTTTGTATTTTTGACTTTGAGTACAGACTATTAATAGTAATTTTAGAACAATAAAGTGGGCTAAGTACTTTAATTTATTTTCATAAAAGTTTTTCAAATTTCATAGCTTGGGCGTGGATGACAGTTCATTACGAATTTGAAAATGAGGAATTTATTTGAATCAGTTTAATCCAAAAAATATTAACAATTGCATTTATGAAATAGAAAACAGTAATTAGCCTAAATGGTCCGAAATGAATACAAATTTTGTAAAATTATTCGAAGATTTTATATAAACGGTAGAAAGAGGGCATGTAAGCTACTTCTTTTATATGGACATTAAACGTGATGGATGGTTTTAAAACATGACGTTATATTACTCTATCCAGGCAGCCCATGCGGTGTTGCGTGGCCGGTCAAAGGGGATGCCGGCTATGCGAATTACATGAATACATTAAGGGAGCACTGCCTCATACATGTTAGGTACAATATAATGTTCACGAATAAATTTAGAGCATGTTCCTTTATCATAGTATTACCAACTGTGTATGGAAATTTAGACGTTCCATAGATTGTCCGATGATAACGAAGAGTCTATCGATTGTAAAATGTGATGCAGCCTCGTCTACCGCCCGAACTTACCCAGACTCCTCGCAGAAGTTAAATTGCGTTGGAATTAAAATAAATTCAAAGTTTCTCAAAAGTTGTGTACCTACTGTCAGATAAAATAAACAGCATTTTTAAGAAGCAAAATAATTACACTCTGCCTAATTATACGCGATGATAAACGAGGCGCAAAATCGGATGATTCCGTCACTGGCTGCAGACCGAAATTCAAATTTCTGATTATCGTTAGCCGCCGCTTTTGGTTGCCTTCTTAAGCAAACAATAGAAAAAAGGGGACCACTGCTCTCGAGGCGCGAGCTAAGAACAAAACAAACGAATTTTTAATATCGTCTTTATCGATAATTGAGACTCTCGCGAAAACCTCTTATTTTGAAAACTTTTAGAGACTGTGAAAGAAAACGGAATTGAGAGAAAAAACTTTTTTCATCTTCTTTGTTTGACATTGACAGCCACTAAACTTTTTATTTTCGCACTGGATCTATTTAATTTAGGATCGATCGGAGACTTTAATTGTTCGACATCTGATGGAAAATTGAACATGAAATTGATTTTGCAATATAAATTCGACTTCACTGAATTCCTTATTTAACACTGAAAAAAGATATACTAAGATATATAAACATAGTAATGTTTCGAAATAAATTTCATCTAAGGTGCTGTTTGGTTAAAATATTGAATATATATATGTATCTACATAAATAAATGTTAATATGTAATTATTAATTTTCTGGCTAATGTGCAATACATTAACTTACCAAATATATGTTATCATAATTTTCTAACTGACTGGTTGGTGCCCAGAACCGACAATGTTTGATTCATTAGATAATAATATTACTACATAAAACGATCGAGGGATTAAAGCTTACCACAAATCTATAATAATTAACGTTAAATATAAAAAATTATAGAATAAGTATAAATTCAGCAGATGAGATCGAGAGAACAAAGACTAATATGTCACCGCGGCCAAGTTAATTCACGCGGTTTCCGTACAGACGTGAAACGCAGACGAAGCACTTCCTTGCCTCGCATATTTATATAAAATGGTTGTATGACTTATTTTATACTTTTAATATTCTTAAAAGATTCAATTTCCCATAAATAATCGTAATATCATAGAAATTATAATTTATTCCATTAACTGAGAAGATAAAATTTATGTTGCATATGTTGTTTTAGTTTTATAGAGTGCTGAAATGACGACGTTGTATGCAAAAAAATCTTTTAATATTAACAATGACTCGGTCTTAATGTTAAGATTTAAAAATATGCGAATAGAGTTTTATATTTTTTGTGATATCAAAAAATTTGGTGTGAGGGTGAATATTTAAACTTAGTATCATAATATAGGATTGCTTATTAAGAAATTATTTAAATATTACAGAAAATAAATCATAAAATGCCAGGCGCATGTATTCTAAGAGACAATGTGCAGGAAAAATTACAAGATTCTTAAATTTTATACAAATTTAATTACTATAAATCAATATTATAAATAAATCAGGATTAAAATTTGATATCAAAGGTAAAGTAAAATAATTCTATATTATATTTTTTAAATGATATTTTAATTAAAAGGAATTTTTCACACACGCAAAAATAAAGAAACAGCACTTAATTTAAAAATTATGTCTTTCAAAGTTTAGTCGAGAATTCAATTAAAAAGCTCTAATCGACCCCGAAACGGTCGCCGAAATCGGAAGCATTTGTAATCACCGCGGCGTGAGTTTATATTCCTTAATGGACTTTGGAGAAGTAGTTCCAACTCTCCTTACTGGTAAGATATTTGAGTAAAAACCACCTACCACGGGCGGTAAGTACGTTGGATGTAGCATAGTATGGCGGCGGACTCACTTGGCGCGATTTAACGTGTTTCATTAAACGTTTTGTCGGTGTAATCGCAAGTAATTTAAGTGAAAGAGAGCCCGGCTTCCGACTTTGTAAGTATTTTGTGTTTTCTTTTTTAATTACTTCGTTTTAACTTTGTTGTCGGGATTTAAAGGCTGACTGACAGCCAAATAACAAAGTTCTTTGTAACTATTTAGGGTGGATTTAATGAAATTGTAGGCTTTTTATAGGGCAGCGCCTAGCGTAATAGGTGATTCAAATGTCTGGTTACACGAAATAGCACTCGACGTTTTTTATTGTAGTTTTATAACCTTCAACACGCCTCTAAAAATATAACCTATTTTTCTGTAATGTACAAAAGTTCCTATCCAAAAACAGTTGACAATTTTATTTGCAACTACATTCATATTTTATACATCAATAAGCTGGTCACGATTTGAATTGATTACTCTAGTGAGATGACAGAAATAAATCCTGCAAAACGTAATATTCCTAAAGTGATTTTTTTCATTGTACACCCTTAATAAATTTCTTTAAATTGATCAGAAGTGAATAATTTGACCAAGGATTAAGTTTTAAGATCGCAAGCAATAGTCGAAGCCAAAGTCCAATAGTATGTCGTTAATTTAAGGTAAAATACAATATATAACATAGCCGTGAATAATGCGAACACCGTCGGCTGCAGCTTCACTCTGCGGTCGCGGGACTTATGTTCTACTGGACGCTAGTTATGAGCTCCGTCCCACTCATAAGTCACTAGCTACATCTGTTCCATTATTTCTCTACCTTCATTATAAAGCAGCATTTTAGATGATTTCCCACTTCGATAGCGCTAAAGTTGTGTAATCAGCTAAAGAAAAATGTGTAAGGATCGCAGCTGCTTCCAATACTTGTACATGCAAAGTTTTATTTTAACTTAGGATATCGCGAACCAATGCAGCTCTTATATGATTTTATTTATATTAAATTGTAATATCTTTCTTAAATTACATCAAAACTTTAGTTTTATTTTATTTTTTGGTTTTATAAATTTATAGTAATATAGATTTATTAGTGTAGTAAAAATTAGTAGTAGGTTTATATAAAATTAATTTGTTTCAATATAAAGTCTGATACTTGAACTTCGAGGAGCTTGCATTATATCTTGGAACCTCCTCATCTTTTGATTAATTTATGAAGTTTACATACTTTATGTCAACAATTGCTTTATTACTTTCGTTATATAAGGTTATTGTGTGACCCTAACTATTTTAATAATTCCAAACAACTCTGAAGTTGCGCCTTATTTTTGCCACTTTCAGGTTATGGGAATACTTGAAACATTGGACAAAAAATTTTATACTTTTTTATTAATATCTCGGCTCAAAGGTTTCGATAGGATGAATACATTTTTATACATCTTGAGTCGAATATTTAAAAAGAAAATAAAAATTTCACTTTTGAGCAACTAGTAGTTACCTAACTTCATATTATATAAAAGCTTTAAACGCGAATATCAGAAATTAAATAAGAAATATTATGTTTACTAAATTTGTTAATGGTTGACTGGAAACTTGTTTAGATAATATCCATCTTCTTAGATGGATGAGTTGTCGTGATCTCAGATGTACGTAAAGATTGTAAAAGTGCCCCCAGCAGTGAAAGATATCTGGTCACCCCACTGGGGATCCAACTTAGGCTAAAGTTTATCAATCGATATCTTATAGATATTAGAACGAAATAAAATATTTCAGTCAAATGTCTAAAATTACCTTTACTAGTATTCTGAACGGCAAAAGTGCTGCAATTTAGAAATAGAATTGAGGAGAAATTAAAATAGATTTGAATCAAACTGCACAGAAGTTATTCCCTCGTGTCCTCTTGCAATGCATTGACGGTCGAATTAAGTAGCCCTGTTTCAGTTTTAGTTTCTGTTCCATTGTAATTGCTTTTCAAAATTCATACATTTATAAGTTATATACAATTGAATTTAACTGTATAAATTTATTGACAGAATTATAGAGTATTTAACTGATTTGTAATAACAACAATTTGAAAATACAAATATAACAAGGTGATTTTCAAACGAACTACAATATTTCAGATTGGATGAAATAGATGTTGTTTTTTATTAAATCTATGTATCTCAATTTCAACATATACCTATACAGCTACACATATAAAGGTAATCAGATATTTATCATTACAGCATTTTAATTGAGTTCAATAATTCACAACCTTTTAATTATTTTATTGAAAAACATGTTTTAACTTATTATTTAGTCTTATCGGGTTTGACAAAAACACAAAATATTAGTTGAATGACTATTTAAATTAAAGCTCACTCAAGGATTCCAATTTAGTATGCAAACATTAAATATTATTTCCGACAAAGGGTACTGCAATCAACCAGTTGTAATTACCTGTAATAAAAATTACATATTTGTTTACAGACCGGATGTGGCACGGGTTTGAAGCGAGGATAGGACGAAACCGTTTTCCAGGTCGAAATTCCGGACCGCGAATTTAATATTTAATCACGCTCCTAGAACATTTACCGGCCCAAAATACTTTCCCTGCGCGGGGCCGTATCGGTTACGTACAGTTTTTTTAATCGCACGGACAACACTTGACGCTGACCGTGATGGATGGTCGGACTGCGGGTCAGGTTTTGTCATTTTATTAATGCTAAAATTGGCACACAGTGACGCGTTAAAAATAAAGAAATTCCGTCTTTATTTTCATATTTTTATTTACGTTCATATCTATACGACGTCGTTATGACTTGATATCTAAATGGAATTTTCTTTAATAATGTCTTTAGTGTACAGTAAAAATTTTCAACACGTTGTGTATATAATAAAAATCTTCCGTAAACGGCTGTGATACCCTCAGATAGTATGTCTGGAAAATTGTTGTGGAAGGCAGCTTGGGTTAATGGGGTGTCATCGTGTGATGGGTCGCCTTACAAGTTACTAGCTCATCAGCTAGAAATGACACATGACGCACTATCATATTGACTTTATTATTTAAACAATTTGATCAATGGAACGTTTTTCTGTCCGTCAAATGTTTTATTTATATTTATTTTATTTGGGTTTCACTGTCAATAAATTTTATGTTTTGAACTTATCATATTAGAGAATCTTTTAAAAAAGTATGGATACGCATATTTTTACGAAGGTGTTTGTGATAAATTTTAAGCGAGACACTGAAATCTAAGAATGCATGAAATCATAAAATCGCAATGAAGTTCAACCTAAACAAATAAGGATAAAATAGTGTTTATACGTTTTTAATATTAAAGCATATTGGGTTTATACATACATTAATTACAATTATAATATAATAATATAGAATGAAAAATTTATTGTCTTGAGCAAAATCGAACGACCACCTTTGAAATAATTTAATAATAGCTTAATTATTAAACCAACTAAAACGCCATATCCCGGTGTTTTCAGATACTCGTAAGAATCATGCTCGTGTCTGTACAATGTACATTTTTCATTTTATAATCAATAAGAAGTTAAGATTTCAAGAAAAGAATACTTTTATGTTAATTCAACAGGAAAGTGGTGCGTTTTTGGTAATTTTTTAACACAATTCAGCTAAAGCCTTTAAGATTTGGCAAGAAGCCGATTGTCTAAACAAAATTGTTAAAGCGTAGTGACCAGAAATGATTTAATATTCTGTGCAATTTTTCACTCTAAGTTAGAGACATTAGAATTTGATTAATACCTAACACTGACGTTTGTTCTCCATTTCGCTTAAACTACATATATAGTCCCAAAAAAAACTTCTACCACACAATGTAAATCCTATTGAAATTCATACAACAACTCTCTCGTCGAACTGAAGAGAAATAAAAGTTTGTTTTGTCTTAATATCACGTAAATTACCCAATTAAAACAAATATATTATTATAATATATAGAAATAATAATAATAATTGGTTTAAGATAACTGCAACTATGTATATGAAATAGTTATTATTATTTTTATCTGTTGTTGTTACAAATTACGAAGAAGGTTTTCTTATTAAAAAAGTGATTTGATACTAAGATGTCTGAATAAAAATGTAGTTAGAATAAATCTTGACTAATGGAAATAAAAATGATTAAACTTTCTTGAAATATAGGTAAAGAAAAGGTGTACGTGATAATTAACGATTCTTTTCTATATTGAAAATAAAAATAATTGCCTACAATTTTAAGTCAGCATCTTATCAAATCACATTATTAAAATATTTGTCATTTAGTCAAACCAGTCTATTTAGAACCTCTGAGTAATAAAGACGAAACATACCCGACTTAAATCAAATAAGTGTATTGCTTTAAGCTTTGCAAGCTTTCGAGTGCAATAGCGTTGGCGAATGTTCCCTCTGTTGTCTATGATATTGCTTCCCGCCCTTTACGTGTCGTGCGAGTCTTAAGTCGGTACGCACGCGGGAGCATCGCTGACTTTGCCATCGCACATTCCCGGAGAGTGGATTCATCTTCCGTGACTTAACTTCTCCAGTTTATCCCTTTAATTACCTTTTTTCTTCGGAGTGGCTTTAATCGCTGCCACCATATCTCCTCACGTCTCAATTACGGAGACGTTTTATGATAAATCTACCGTAATTTGCATGAGATAGCATACGCCTTTAACTTTTACGGGAAGCTACTCTTGCCATTTATAAAATTAAGTAACGTTTTCAAGAATTATGTTATTTAAATACTAAATACTTAATTAAGCTGAAAATACCTTTTATTTTAAAAAATAATATTTTTATATTTTGTCTCTTGTGCAAAAAAAGAATATCACACTACTTTAATTTTCACTCTAGAGAAGGAATTACAAAATTTAATAAAATCAGTAAGTGGCAAAAGTGGCACTGTAAGTGGCAAAATAGGAAAATTTCATTTGTAACAGGTTACAAAAAAGTATAACATATCTCTGTAGGGAATGAAGATTTTAAGAGGCGAAATAGGGGATACGATTGTCGTGTTGCAATGTAGCAAAATCACAGACAGACTTCCCAAGGTTCCGCTGCACACTCGCGAATCTCGACATTTTTTCTAGATGCTTCGCGAAGCGACAGAAATTGTAACGTCAGCGGACCGCCCTGCGGACTGCGACGTAAACTATTTGTCGAACGGTGCGCCAAAACATTGCATTGCAATCACACGGAAAAATTATTCCCTCCACTATAATACTTTTCGCTCTTGGTTGTATCATTTACGTGTGCAGGTTTTGTGTTATGCCATGCATGAGATAGAATTCGTATTATCTTGTTGGCAAACGCTTTCATAGCGATTTTTGTTGCAATATGATTTATATGGATTTTGATAGAAAGAATAATAGTAGTCTATTAGTATAGCGATTTTTTCTCTTTCTCGCTCTCAATTTCCACATAGTAAAATGCACATTTTCTTTTGTTTGATTAAAATTTAATGATTGTAAAGTCGACCTTCCGGCAAGCTTTAGAACTTATTATGTGGACACAGTTCGTTCATAATCAAGCCAGAGTCCATCGAAATAATGATTTGGTTTATGAGTACGATGTCGATATGTGACATTCGGTGCGGTAATTAATGCAAATCAATGGTGGGACGTGCGATTGATTCTGGTCTAGCGGAAAGCCGATCAATTACGTTAATGAGCCCGGAGGATCCGTATCGCTGACATTTCAGTATTATGCAAATACTTATGCTTATTTCTGAGTAATAACTGTGAATTTTCTGAGCCATTCAACTCTCGAAGCTCGGTTTGCTGATTATTTTGCTTGCGTACACGAATAACTTTATTGAGAACGTTGAAAGAAAAAGGTATAAAATGTTTTTTTTTAATGTTTTGCTGATGGGAAATGACTATCGACTCCGTCTCTATTAGAGAAAATGAAGTGTAATATGATGGTTTCTCATTTTAAAATTTATGAATTATTTATAATACAAATAGTTAAAAATAAATTGAGACATCTGATATTTTAAATATGTTAAAAATAGCAAACATTGAATACATATGTAATAATATGAATAACATTATTAGACACTCTAACAGGATCATATCTAATCATGACCAGCTATATCAAAATGGTATCCACATTATGCAAATGTTATAAGCGTTGGTCTGAAAGCATCTGTTGGGCATCAATGAGGCCTAACAAAGGCCTCCTCAATGAGATAATGTCTCATGTTTACATAGATTAGGGTTAGGAGCTTTATGAAGCGTATTCCAGGTTAACATGACGTCACATAAATTCATTTAAAAAAATTATAGACAAGCAAAATTTTTATCGATAATATAACGGATATCGCTTAGTTTCATTCTTATAAGGAACAAAGTCTTTAGTATTTAATATATTTAAATACATATAAAAAAATATAATAACAAAAAATCACCATATCACTGACATTTCTGGCTAAGATTTTAATGTCGTCGGAGGCAATGTTTATAGTAGAATATAGTACAGCTTTGTACTTGAAAACGTTCTTGTTTTAAAGTTTTAATATATAATTATTAAAAATATATAATTTTACAGGTTGTATTCTAATACAATGTTTTTTTATAAAGTTAACGTAAGCTTTTTGGAATATGTCATTCAATTTACACATATGACTCAAATTATACGAGAAGAACTCCAGCCTAAAACTAAGAGGCGGACCAACATTAGTTATGAGTAATGGAAGGACCTTTACAAATGAACATTGAGAGTTATATTTCTTAAGAAAAAGGAAATCATACATCTTTGGAAGGGATATGTCAACAATCTCATAGCTCTCGCGTGCAATAAACTGTATCAAACAAATAAAGGACTACCATAAGTAGTCTTGTTGGACGTAATATCACGTTAGTAGCCATAAAAACTACGCGGATATAGTGTAAACAAGGGTAGGGTTGGTAAGATATAACCGCAATGCACCAAAGTAAGTGACGTAGCTCCTTGTAGGGCGACACTGACGAGATCGTTTATCAAAGTCAATATCGACTGTCGACACTCAGCCACATATTATAGCAAGTACCTATTACTTGCACGTACGTCATAGGCCAAGTTCGTGATGATATTGAATGGAGTTCAATACGATAACATGATACTGGTTTCAGTTATATCAAAAAAATATTTAGTTAGTTCTATTTGCTTGGAAGTAGATTTTAGAAAAAATATCTGAAAATAATTTTAATTTACCCTATTGAAATCATATTGTAATTAAATTGTGTTACAAAATTTCAATTCGGGAATATGATATAACCCGAGAAAAAGATAAAATACCTAATGTAAACAGCCCTCCCTAATAGTGGTATTAAAGACGTTTCAAAAAAAATAATAAAATAACGTATCACGAAAAAGGAAACAATACAACGAGTAACTGACATAAATCAAATTTTTGTATTCGTACCGTCTCGATATTTCTAATATTAAACTCAAGTGAAGGCGGGTTCCGCATCTTATAAGATCGCCGCCTGTAGAGACGGCAACTATTAAAAATAGAGAACCTGAGAAGCGTATTTCAGTTGTCATATTTCACGGTTTGGTTGATGTATAAACACGTTCTACGTTCAATCATCCGGCGATAGGCGGCGCCAGTATACGAATAAATCAAGCCTCTCACTTTTTCACCTGCCATACACAAAAGCCTTCACACTCAAACTTGATTCGGGTTATTTCTGACGAAATATCAGCCTATTTGTTATACTATTGATACAAACGCACGTGTGCTGCGTAAGTTTGTACTCGTTTACGGGAGGGATTGAGTGAAAATTGCTTTGCTATGTACATGGAATATATTTAGCGCGTGACAAACTGTTGTCATCACTGTATCGCAATGGCATCAATGGCTGGAAATTTTACACATTGAACGATTTAAAAATGTTAACGTCATCAAAAATTTACGCTGTCATAAATATCGAGGCGATTACCTTCTCAAGGAGTGAGTAATAATTCAATTATGGCGTAAAAGCGCGTCGCATCTTCGATGATAGCACAATCTTGTTGCTCGATCGAGCTAAGGAAGTTGTGAGGCATCTCATTGCGGTGTCGGTAAGTGCCTATTTGAGGCTACGTAGCCACTTACGAACGACGCGGCCCGATAGCGTAATCCGAATAGACGTGTATTGTGCGTTGCGATACCGCCAACGGAATACGCCTGTGCACCAGACTATTCCAAATCTATAATAGCCATAAATGGATTTCATGCAAATGTAGCTACTTCAGCATAAATTTATAGTTGTAGGATAATATTGTAATTTCAGGCTTATAAGAATATCAACGATACACAATATTGGTAATAAGAAAAAATATTGTGAGCGTGAAATCTCAATTGGATTAAAATTATCATCGAAATATCAAAAATACACTTCAGTGAACAAGTAGAATCTGATTAGAACTAAACGTAGAAATATTAAAGAGTCAATCTGTTCTCTCTATATTAAACGAACATTATTGCAGTCTGTGGATAATAATATTCGTATGAAGTAACGACAAGTTAAATTAAACCGTGAATCAAGTGAAGCCAAGTAACGTTATGCCTAATCGCCTGTGGAAGGTCTAATAACTGAATTGAAATTTACATAAACAGAGCACTGGCTTGTGGGTGTTATCATTCAATTAAATAAGATATCGAGATAACAAAACTACACCTGTTCAAGCCTCACAAAACCCTTTGATAATTTATTTTAAGGTTACATTAATTGACTCAGAAAATAATAAGTTTTGTATTAGGATATAGTCTGATGATTCCAGTTAAAATGTTTTATTTTAAAATCGATTTATTATTATGTTATTATTTTATTAATAATATATTTTATTTTTTGCAAATTGGAAAAATTAACACGCACGATAAGAAAGAAAAGAGATAAATATTACAAGATTTTATTTAAAAGCAATATAATGTTACTTTTTAAAAGTCTTTTAATTTTAAAGTAGCTCAAATCACTAAGATTTCAAAAAGGTGTTAAAAATTTCATTGAACATGAACTATAATTCTTATAATTTCATACCCATAGCGATATTCATAAATTATTTTCAAAAGAAGGGTTGGAATAGCCACTTATATTGTTGTAGAGCAACGAATATTAAACCAACAGTGTTGAATAACGTTGTAATTATATATTAATATCGAGTCAGAAATTACTTGAAAAGAGATTTTTCTTGATCATGTATACTAAACAACTTATACGAAACTTGCTCGTTAAGGTTCTTCTAAATTAAATTTACTTTTTATACTACCCTCATTAAGCAGAAATACAGTATGTATGGTTTCTTCCATTATTAATATTATTTTTAAGTGTTAGTGCTCAAAATAATCTTTATAAATGAGCTATAAAATATTCTTATTTACTTAACATGAAATACGTTAAATCATTAAAAATAAAACTTAAAACAAAATATATTTTAATAACCAAATGTCTATTCATTAAATAAAGAAGGTAAATTTTCAATGAAATGTGTATACTAAAACTGATTTATTTTTTTCAATAATCTTTGTGTCTTCTGTCCAACAATACCTATACCCGTAGCATTGAAATGGATTACAAACCCTTTTCGAATGTTAATTATTTAACGTAGGAAACAAAGGTAGCCTTTTTTGTTTTTGTTTTTCAAATGCGAATATTGTGGTAAACATAATACAAATTTCAGTTTGTTTTATCCTATATGACCAGATCTAAAAAAATATTTTTGATTTAACATGAATAAAAAATTATATTTTGAATTCAGATAATGGATTTTATTTCAATAAAAAAAAATTGTTTCCTAAACAGTGTTTTGTTCTAGTAAACAAGAACATCTATGTAGATTAAAGCGATCCATGTAATAAGTTTGAATGATGCTATCGTTTTCCATATCTGACTCCTTCATAAAATAGTAACAAAATTTATACGTGAATAATTTAGCTTACCTAAAACATAAAAATATGAAATTACCAACAAAAACATGTTTTGCAAACCGATAGATAGATTACATACTATCTAAATGAGATAAATTTTTATGAAGCCTTTCAAAGTCCAATATTAAATCGAGCAACAAATCAACGCACGAGAGAAAAACACGTATGTTTGCAATTATAATATTTATTACAATTAGTGTATGTAAATAAATAATAGGCTTCCACAAAATTGCATTCGCAGAACTTCAGCTGTTAATATTGATAGTGGACACAGTACTGAATATTCCGGTCTAATGTAAAATCAGTTTTCCATCTATTAATGCAGATTCTAATTTGCACTTTAAATATCGTATGTAATATCAACCCATTAAAATGCAAATTGTCCGACCAATTGCCCATGCAAATGTAATGAATAAATGTGCAAAAATATATCTTTACATATTTGTAAGTTTTACTAAATATTAGTATTATACGGCTTTATTATAATGAGGTGTAAAATAACAACTCATAATTTATTTATGAGTAACATAAGCCTGAGATTTATATAATATTTACAAGTAATTAAACCGATATATCGATACAAGAAAAGGTCTTAACAATGTATTCAATGGACGCTTTGTCCTAAATGGCGCAGTTTTTTCCTTCTATAAAATTCTATTGTACGTTGTTAGTAGGTCTCGAGAGTTTACAGACGATTTGATACGTCCCTCATATCCTCATAGTGCCCATTTACATTGAACATATAACGTATACATAGATACATATACTCATTTACAAACATCTATCATACACACTACTTCAATTAATGTTGCACGCGAAAGTTAGACTGTTGAAAGACTAATCACTTTCCTATTTACCGAGCCAGCAATGATGTCTTAAATGGCTGCAGGCATATTTCCTTCACGATGTACTATATATAGCTTTAACTACACTGAATCATTATGGTATATCACATATTCCACAAGGCCGTAATGAAGGACAGGAATGAATATCAGTTGATATCAGCAAACGGCTATCGCGTAGATTCCGACGGACGATGCTACTACCATTAATCTTATCTATTCACAACGGAAGCTTAACCATGGTAGTTGGATAGAATTTGAATACTGTCGATGCGAAGGGCGCACAGCGGTACGCCTCTCAACCTATGTAGTTGTACGTGTTTGCAATCCGTAAATAGAAGTATACCCGGACCAAATTACGACTGAGCTGTACTATGCGTACTTATCCGGTCCACAGTGAAATGAATCGCAACAACATAAAATAGTAACGTGCAGGACCGCTCCTAGAACCCGAGAAACGTTTAGGGGTACGCAATTTCTAATAAATTCTGTTTGTAATGTACGAGATTTTGGTAAAGTGATTTTATGTTGACTCTTACAATAACTACGTTTAGCGCTAGAAGATTTACTTTATTGAATCACTTAAATCAGCGTCTAACGTACAAGTGTAGGTAAAATGTACAGTATAAAGACAGGTAAGTGCAGCGACGAGGATGTAGAGAGCCAATCAGTTCTATTTGCATTTCTGTAGTCGCTATTATAGGGAGACTCTCCCCGCATTTGATTCTGTCGATTGTGAATTAAATTCCCTCAAAATACATACATACGAAGAGTAATTTTATTCATTGAAAGCGTATAAAATCTGAAAATCCTGAATAATATAACATTTTGTGTTTACTCTAAACTGTTGTTTTAATTTCGTGAAAACAAAGCATTTGCTGGAATTCTGTATATTATTATGTTCATTATTTGCCACATGAATAAGTTATGCCCTAATATAGCGATGGTTTTTAAATTAAAAACAAATAACTTATTGTCAACCATTGTTAAGAAAGAGAATGACAAAAGTTTCTGGGGTAACGCCTATTAATACTGAAAACTGCACATAAATATCGCCAGTAATTACAATAAGAAGCGGCATCGTGGAAAATCACTGGATAGCGAGTCGCAATTAGCGGGCGAACACCCAACGGAAATAAATAAGGATATTACCTTCTCTACCGTTGACTCGAGAGGGGATAAAAAACTATATTATCGTATTCAGTCTAACCTATTAGGTTAACAGTAATTTGTTGTTCCCCACTGCGCTCTCTTAATTAATCTTTTTGTTTTAAAACATTAATTAAGTGATAAATGTATTTTTAATATTATAAATATATATAAAATAAATAGTGACTTACATCGCAACGTCACAACTTTTTCAAAAATTAAATAAAAGGCGTTTTTCAGTTTATTAATTGTTTTATAATGTTATGTATTTTTAAGAAAAATATAAGAAATATGTCCACGCCTGCATTAAGTATGGCGGACGACCTGATTTTGTGATGTGGAAAAGGAAAAGACAAGGAGGCAAAATTCTAAAAATGCTGCGTGGTAAAAGCTGTGAGTAAAATTTAAAATCTTTTTAGCAAAATGTAATTTCTCTGAACATATAATTATTAAAAAGGGTGCAAAAGATGTACTGTGAGTATAAATACGTTTTGATTGTGTATTCTATTGTATAGAAAAACAAACGTAAAAATGAGACAAAACTATACAAAAACATAAGTAATGAATCATAGAATAAAAATATATCAACAGTGACGGTTTTATTGGTCCGATCTAGATGGGCAGGCAAATGGCACGCGGGACCTGATCGTGATGAGTTCGGGGACTGCACTAGCCGCACTTGAAATACAGATAGATGAGAAAAATATAACAGATATGATTGGATTATTAACAACACACCGATACAAATTGTGAAGAGAAGATAATATAGAAAATATTAGTGTTAAGAACAAGATGATATTAGATTTTATAACAATTCCTTTAACGTGGATCAAAATTGACTTCGCTAATGTTTAAAAATCTATTTACTCGGCTCCTTAGTCGCCCCATTCTATGGCTTGGCCAATCAAATTTTTCTACTCATACTCTAGGAAGGTAACCATTATTACTGCGCAATGCTCCCGTTTTATTCAACAGTTCGGTCTCTGACGCTGCTTTTCCCTAAAACCAATTCCTTGTTACTTGATTTCTGCATTTCGAAAAAACGTAAATATTTTCCTCTTGGGCGCTTTCATAGAGATGAAAAATTCAAGAGATGCTTAACAGCTATACATTTTTAATTGTAAAATATAAGACCACTTCAATTATCTGTAACCGCTGCTTACAGGTTTTGTTTTATTTGCAATTCGCTTTCATATTACAATATGTGAAATTCTTTTGACAGTGACCTATGCTGGATGATAAACAACAAAAAAGGTATGTGTTGGATATATTCCAACAATTGACAAAAATATTTTTAAAAATATGTTGCAGCGACAATGACAAACAGTTTAAAGTATTTTGCCATTCGTATTTGCTAGTCGGTTCTTTGTGTTTAATGGAACTCGGGATAAGTATAATTCATATCTTCAGTGGCTTTATTTAAATATCACAGAAGATGAAAACGCCTCTATTCTTTCATTTTTATTATAACAGTATTATGGTAGCCAGCTGGATATTTTAATATATTTTTCCATAGTGTTTCGCATGAAATTAAATTTGTAAAGAGATTACATTTAAATTGATTTAGCATTTACAATGTTATTTCGAGTCAGTTGAGTTATTCAGAACAAATATCGGGAATATAAAAATGTGCAACGGAGAATTCATCCCTACACCCAAATAAAGAAACAAAATAAACTATCAACTCCGTTTTTTTTTTATGCGCTCTGCATGAAATTGAAACATACATATTTCGATTTCTGGTAAAAGCTAAGTACATTTGGGGCTTTTTCTGTTATTTTTTTCTTTTGTAGGAGATTGCGCTAAGTGATCACATTTCGATATTAAACCATTTGCCGAAGGCCGGTGCCGGCTACGTATTTCATTTTACTGAGTGTCTGACGTAAGTTTCGGAGACTCGCTTTTTGTTGGAATTATTTTCCAATTCTATTATTACATTAAGTGTCACTTTCGTTTTCGTTTGCTCTTCCTGGTCCTATTTCATTTCAAACAAATTATAATTATTTTATAGCTATGGTGATTATATAATTTGAATTGAAAATTAAAATTTATAATTTTTTTCCTAATTAAATATGATCCGAGTACTTTGCTCAGTAAAGTAGAGTTGCTACAAGAAGGTAGTTGTATGAAATGTTGTTTCATGTAATTTTAAACTAAAATGTTAAACTAAATTCTAAATTTGTTTCATGTAATTTTAAACTAAAACTATTATAATTGACACGGAACATAATGTGGTTTTATTCACTAATAAGAAGAAACTATAAAAAAAACAGTTTCTATTTCATGTAAGGCACTAAATATATAGAAAATTTTTGAGCTGCTTGCAATTAGAATAATTCTAATTAAACTTTATTAGGTTCTTGAAAAGAATAACTGTCGTAGATGTTATTTGTTTGAATTCAAAAAGGTTAGATAAACATTAACTGACGCACGATTTTATTTTTATCAAGCAATATTTCTTGTAAGCTTTAATAGAACATCTTTACTCTTACAATAGTGATAAAACTGTAAAATAAAATAAAATTGAAATAGTTAATTTTCATAACGCAATACTTTTAAATCGTAGCTAACTTTTCATCTGTTAAAATACAAAACACTTAACTTCATGAATAAGATATTTAGCCCTATTTATTTTATGATGCATTAATTTTGTTCGTGAAAAGTTGTGTGAATGTTGCCACACAGCGCTGTAACAGCATTCTGTAAACTTGCAAGATGCTTTTCAGAACTTTCTTTCTCGCTATACAACTTCAGATTGTTCGCTCATTAAGTTCGTTAACAAGATCCATATCCAAGGTCAGTATTTTTGATGTTCCTGCTTGATTTTCAATATTTTGTATTTGTATAATTTGTTTTGTGCTAATACAGTCTGCAATGGTAGAAATACTTGAGAAACGCTTTAAATTTAAATGTTTTGTGCTCCAGACAAATAATTTAAGTACTTGTGAAAACTTCGTTCTGTTGATTAACGAGTCTCAATTAGATGATTCAAGTTTAACGTTTCCGACGCTTTTGATTGTTTGTCTATCAATGTTTATTATTATACATTATTTATAGGGTAGTGTTTGCATCATATTGGACATGACGAGACCGTGTAGCTCAAGAATTATTAAACAAACATAACAGACGGCTTAAACTTAAATTTCCTGATTTTAAATATTACAATGTACTTCGTCGAACTGCAGTGCGGGCTCTGTAAATTCCATTTAGCTAAATAGCTTTTGAGAGATAAGAATCTAGCCATACAATACTTCCCTGCTTCGAGCGAGAAACTAAGAAAATTGAAAAGACTCGCCCAGTAAGACTGCAATGTCGATGGTCCGATTTCAGGAAACCTGAGATTTCAAATTACTGACGTCGTAAAAATTTAAAGGCAATAAACACTCGAGTGGAAGTTTAACTGTTTGGGCAAAGTTTTTCCATCGTACAATCCCTTTGGTCTGGCAATCTTGGTTTTAATAAGTATATAACCTTCCCAAGATGTACCTGTGAGGAGGAGATTTACATAATCATTACCATATCTGGCGCACTGGCGCGCGTATTATGCCCGGGAGGTTAATAATGCTATTTTCTCGCCACGTTTTCACGTTGCTATTTCACGTTATCGATCCACTTTATCTGACTCGTCATTGTAACTAGCCACTCAAGCATAGTCCTCGTCTTGTCCATGTTTCGTAAATTCAATCACGAATATAGCATGACATGTAAAAACATTATATAAAATTCTAACATTTTATCATATTTAACGGTTTCTAATATTATTTATGCGAGAACTAAAAAAATTCTTATGTATATTATAATTACTTATATCACCACTGACATGACACTTTCATCTCGTCTCCCCGTGATCACAGTTCCTGTAAAGTAACTGAAACGTCGGGTAAAATAATATAATTAATGAACGTAGCATATCCGAAAATTAAATTTTCATTTACATTTTATATCATTATTATTATTAAATGTAAAAAGGCAAGACATCCAAAAGATTACAACTTAATAAAAAATATAGAAAAAATTGAGCTAAGCAGTATGGGTGACAAGCTGTAACTACAGCTAAAATATATTGTACGTTCCATCGTGATATATTATCACATAACATTTTTAAAACTTAACTATAGAAACACAGCAGAGTTAAAAGAGCGCATTCAAATCGTCGTGGCGTGTATACATTTAACACAGTTATGTTAAGAAATTCAACACCTTGATTATAACAGAAGTCTAAACAATTATTGTTTATTTAGAAATATACTACGTACAGTTATCTGAAGTGGGTGAACATCCTTACAATTTTAGACTAAACCGTAGAGATTTATATCGTTTGTCATTGACTTAGTGGTAGAGATAGATTCAGACCAGACATAAAACAGGTAGTGAAAAGTGGGTTGTTCTAACACACTGACGTGTTACTTTATATAAAATTTAACTAATGCAGTGATCACTGATTTCAGTTAAAATAATAACATTTCCTAAATATCAAAAATTTATACATTTTTCCATAAAAAATTATCTCACGAATGCTCAAATCATGACATACAGCGTCAGTAATAATATCTTGATTAAAATAAAGTTTCTCTGTAAATTTTATTATAAATAATGTAAACGTTACAATAAAGTGAATTGACTGCCTTCTGTATTCGACATCGGAAATATAAAGCCAAAAAATGTACGTGAAGTAATTCTTTAAAAAAATATACGATACAATTTAACAATTTCATTTACTCTTAATTTATTTTCGTAAGCACGATATAACGTGACGCGACGTGGGAGGTGCACACATGCGCGGAAGTCAGCTATACTTGCTAAGTCTTATTTAACGGATCAGGGCGTCCTGCCTTCGGATACTTTTATCACCGATTTATAAAGATATGTTTTATCGAATGTCGCTGACCATACCACTCTTATGGAATTTAAATACTTAATACTACTCTAAATTTCAAATGCTCTTTCATAAGGCTAAAAAAATTATGTAGTCTAATCTGACCTAAATTATTATTATATGAAACAAAATTATATAAACGACAACATGAACTATAATTTAAAATAATATAATTATTTACTTTATTCGCGATCGCTTAGAAATAATTACGATAAATTTTCGAACCATGTCTTGAACAAATTAAATCTTCATGGTGGAGTGAATGATAAAATTAAAGTGACAGAAACAGTTCAATTTAAAAATAAACATGTCATCTCAATACAATCTTGTCAACTTTCTTTCACAAAAAATATTTTGATTTCATATCTTCTATATTAAATATGCTTTTTGATTTCGAATAAGATATTTTTCGGAAACTATAATATTTTGTATATAATTGAAAATAAAAAAACATTTACATAAATAACATTAACAGAAGTCATAAAATATTAAGAGATATCGGAACAAAACACGCAATAAATATGGTTGGAAATTATTGATTTTCCCCATATCAGTAGCTATTTAGGTGTTTTTATGATTTAGTAGCAGAAGGAGTGGTCTTAATAAAGCCTGCGATGGTTTTTACGATGATTAAAATATGTCCGTAACAAATATGGCAGAATCAACATAACATTTCTTGTATAAATATTCAGGATGAACTCCCGTGTTTATAATATCAACAGTGGAAACTGGTTTGATTATATTTAATCAGTTACATGCTATTAAGTTTTTAAAATATAAAAATATGCATTTTTATTTTCAATATTTGATGAAATGTTAAAATATTAATATATTTTTTTAAACCGCTAAAGTAACTCAGCTTCAAAGAAAAATATTGTTTTATTATATCTATACATACCGTTACATATTATATACAAAATACATCAAAGTCATACATGTATTTATGTATATTATAATCAAAATTAATTTTGAACAAATCCTACTTTGTCTGTAAATAGCTGGATGAAATCATATTTATTTAGTTGCTTTTTAAACGTAAAAATGATAAAAAAGTAATGTTATGAAAATTCCCCGTAGAAAACGGTCGAATAAGTACAAACGGGACGCCCTCGAGCTGATAACAGAATTATCCGAATGGTGCCATCTATCTTTTAAATGTGCACCTTACTTTTACTTTGGGTCGCTATGCGTTGTTGGTGGCATGTCCGCATTATTTTCAATGGTTTTTAAGCGAATATACGATTGAGTTATAATCTTTTTACGCTATTCTGAACTTTTTGTTTGTCGGCAAAAGGTTGTCAAGCTGTGGATTATATTTAAATCTCACTTTATTTCACTTGACTTTTCACTTTTTGTTTTAGACTTTTACCATATCCGTCACTTTTATTTTTAAATAATTATAACTTTAGAAAATATTTATTTATAATAAAACTCTTTACTTGGAGTATATGTAAGAAATAAAGGTTGCTAGTTTTTTAAGTTTCTATACGTTTACATTTTCCAATCGCTTACGAGTTAAACCTCATAAAGCATTAACTGATTACACTCACAATCTATCTTCTATAGCATCCGTATCCCACAAACCTTCTCCAGAAATCGTTTACACAACCTGATAATAAGTTTTCATGTTATAGTTCTTCCAATATTTTATTTAAAAAAGTACATGAAAGGAAAATACATTGAGTAAAATTTGTAAATCTTTTTAATGTAGTGAACGGATTCTAAAGAAATTGGACATGAATACAACTTAGATATGGTAAAACTACATAAATGATAAAATGTTCGCAAATAATCAGATTTTAATCAATCATTCAAGTGAACAGGTGACGCTGCGGGAAGTTGTTGGTATTATATATTTTATATATTCGTATTTCCAGTATATAAAAATTGCTTGAAACATTTCAAATTTTTTTTTTAATTTACTTATATTCACTACAAACAAACTATATGATTCTACAAACAAACTATATATCTGTCGGTGTAAAGTTGTGGTTATCCCACAGATTGATAATAATTATTTTAAAAGATATCCTTTTGTTTCGTAACAGCAGAAAAATTTATGAGTTGATTCAAAAACTATCTTGCTAAAATTAAAGAGTAGAGTAAATAGAAAAGTGACTAATATTTACTGAATTTTCTTTATTCCTACAATACATTTGATAAAAATGTTCAGTTTGCAAATCGTTCATACTCGTTTAATACGTACAAATATGTAAACAGACATTAATGAATGCAAAAATTATCAAAATGTTTAATAAAAGGGTAAACAACAAACACAAACTTTATATTAAACGCCATGATTTTTAATGGTTTAAGCACTTGAATACAGCAAAGATAGCATAACACTGAAACTCGTAGGTATAATGTGCTCACCTAAACATATACCTTAATATATACATCACAGAGACTGCATTCGAATAAATGTAAAAGTCCGTCATGCGCCCACCGTACTTTTGCGATAACGACCGTGATAGTTATACAACGGAAGATAGGTGCTTCCATAATAACTTTAAAGTGAGTTTAATTCGAACACTGGATAATTATGCGGGAGCGGTATTAATGACAATCCATGATATATTGCTGTGGTGCACAATTTTATATTTTTGAATTGACAATAATTTATTGAAACCACATGACATTTCGATCAGCGCAGCAATTATTACATTCTTAAATGCTTAACCAGTAATACCATGTATTATGAACGTCGCATTTATTTTATTTCACTTACATCGCTTGTTTTCGCTGGTGAAATTTAAATGCCATTACATATCCTTCAGGCAATATACATGTAAGTTAGTAAACATTATGAAAAGGAAGAATATGTAAATATATGTCGACGCTTTGTGTGAAGAGGCATATTTAGAGCGATGATTTTGTTTCGCATCAATGGGCAAACATTTTGAAGGAATTCCCCGAAATGTAACACATTAAACGTGGGTACGATTTATTATAAAAACAAAATTTTTATTTAAAAAAACAACTTCAACAGATACCGTAATATGCCCTACGTTTTTAATGAAACGAGTTTAGTATCCATTGAAATTTATTTTTATCGGTTAACAGCGAGTCGTTTTGAAGTGAAAATATTTATTTTATAAAATTCACGAAACTCTAGCAAGCTAAAATTACTATATCTATTTATTTGATATAATGTTGGTATTTAGACTTCTATTTCTGAATACTTTATATGTTTATATCAATTATATATATTTTTTATGTCTTTAAAGTACTTCTTTTATCAAATATAGACCAAGTAGATATTTATATGTATAACTTTATCAAACTATTACCTGATCTGGTTAAGTTTAGCTGGAATTTTAGTAGTTATAAAACTTATATGAAGAAAATTGATTTGACAATATTATTATTGAAGCAATCAAAGATGTCGGATTTAATCAAGATTTGAATCAAGTAAATCGAATAGTATTAATGAATGATCCCAGAGCGCAATACGGGAGTTTTGTAGGAGTTTTCGTACATTTAATAAAATGGCTTGGTGTTTGACGAACTTTCCCAGCTAACAAACTATAAGTAGCAAACACAAATAATAGTTGACGCGGGGCTTGGGGCAAGCGAGGTATATGGAAGACGGGGCAAAGGGGAGTGGGGTGCAGGGGCCAGTAATCAGTCCGGACAGTAATTCGGGGAGCCTTAAGGGTGTGATCGGTTAACACAGACAAGGGTTCCACCACTAGCATCCTTAGAGAGAAGAAATACTTTAGTTCAATAGTTCCAATGTGGTTTTGTTTTGTAGCTCTTTGAAATTTGGCATTTCTCAATAAACATGCGATCAGGCAGTTGTTTTTCCAAGACAGGGAAGGTCTCTGGAGATATTAACTTAATCAACGCCTAACGCCTGATGAAATTAAAAATTAATACTTATCACAGCACAAATTTGGAATATAGCCTGACGAGGCATTGTGTTTTTTCTAAAGTTATAAATCAAACCCAATTAATTTTGCTTTGAATCTTTTGAACTTAAAAAATGAAGGAATAATGGAACCTACGCAACACCCATCGGTTTTGAGTATACAGCCGACCATTGAAGAGCTCTCAAGGCTCCCCTAGTCGGCAGACTTCGGATATCTTTGCACCTTAATTACACTCAGCCCAGTCGAAGTACGACACGTATAGTCTCGAACGCTGTATCAAAAAGGGAGTAAAATTTTTGAAGATCAAGCCTCTTTTCACTTGAAGTACGCCCCGTAGCGATTTATGCGGTGTTGTGGTTAAAGATATTGATAAAAGAATGTAAGTATAGTAAAATGTTAAGAATTTTCATATTGTTTCTTAATAAAATCTTACAAAATAAACTTGTTGAAATAAATATTCATAACAATTTTTGAAAAAGGATGGGTTTAAAATATGAATTATCATTTATTAAACGATTTAGTATAAAAGAAAAATATATTTTTTTTCGAGAATCTACTGCATTAAGATACGAACAAATTTTATTTCTTAAGAAATTTCAGATGTTATACACAAAATATACCGTAAAGAAAAATATGTAACTAAAGATAAATAAGTTTTTAAGGAAACGGTAAAACGTTTCGAACTGAGATAATCAAAATTGATAGCGAATGTAATCGAAAACAGCCCCGGCCACTAAGAGGATATTGGTGGGCTGAATAAAAAATAATAATTACCTTCAGATAGAATCGAAGAAATGGAAAATGTAATACTTTATAACTTCACTGCGATTAAAAGGCATTCTTTTTAAAATTATGAGAATGCATGCACTCTCTCGAAGTATGCATGTACAGTATTATGTTCTTTTGATATGCTTTACATGAATACATTACATGCACGTGCATGAATTATAATATTATATGATGTAATTAATAAAAAGTTGTATACATTTTCATCTTCACCTAAACAGAAAAAAAAACAAAGTGAATATTAATATGACCTACCTGCATGACCTGCATAAAACCGTGGAAATACACGCGGATATAGAAGTCAAATTTATTTGCTAATTAATTTAAAATAATTCGTAAAGCTTTTTTACATAAATATCATTACTTAAATAGTATTTGGGTCGCAAGTCCAAGGCACTGTTAATATTCCTCTTCCTGCAGCGCGATGGACCCGACACCCGCATCGTAAATCAAGGAATACTAAAGTTTTGTCTTAATATATACATTCAATCATCAAATATGTCAAAGTTCCACTATCGTCAAACGCTATGAAATCTAGACACAAAATTATCAAGAACCAGAATAATCTTTATAAAATAAATCTAAGTTTATGATAATTGAACTCCAGAAAGATGTAAAACTTATAATAACATTAAAACAAACACATGTATGCACACTTATTCAGGACGTCGAGCCTAGTAAAGCCTTCCTTATCTGACAACTTCCACGCTATTTGTCGAACTCTTCTATAAATTTACGCCCCTGAGTCTACTTATACTTATCAAGTCAAAACTACCAAAGTGTATATTTATTTGTTTCTATTTTCCGTCTGATTGACTCCTTGACTTTCCAAAAGACACGAAAGGTATGGGTTAGCCTGCCTAAAGTTTGGCACCTCTGATTCAAAATCAGTTAATGCAAAAGTTTATTTTTATAAGTAAGATTACACGCAAACTTGGTTGAAAGTTTTTCGAAGTAGCTTTCTTTCGGAAATCGTACATGGTATGGAAACATCGCCCGACGAAATCGTGGATTAATGCTGAATTTCCAATAATTTTGTTCAGCCTTCACAAGTAGTGGAATTATAGCGAAGTTCGTCTTGATGTTTCTGTATATCAAAACATCTCTTTCATGAGAGGAAATTTTTAAATAATATTATGAAATAAACTGATGAACTAAATTTTATTCAATGACACAAATTTTCAGATAACATTTTTACATGTGTAATCAATTAGGGTTTTGTGACATTATTAATATATTTGCTTATAAATTATTGTCCTATTAAAATGAACAATTCTATTAAACTAGCTGGTTAATTACCACAAACATTTGTTCCGAAGCTGTAATACATCGAAACGTTGGTATTTATATCCGCTTCCCGATGGAGCTCATAAACATTGTAAAACTTCCGGCAGATGGCAGGCATGATTATTTCCCCGCCTGGACCCCACGTATTAACATGACTCGTCAACGCTGGTATGTTATTATGTGAAAAATTAAAAAGGTTTATTTGCTTAGCTACCTTCAAAGCGAACCCGAGCATTTTAAATATTTAAACTAAGCGTCATTGCATGATAGATGTAAATACGGCTATTTAATCTGACTAAAATTCACTTTCTTATTAAATTATCGTGCAATTAAAATTTTAACGTTGAAAAACTAAAATGGGTACATGATTTTTAGTAGCGACACTCACTCCGTCATAATACGCCATTAACGCTTGAGCGACGCGGCCTCTAATTCACGTTTAAAAGCCTGCACTCGAGTCAAAGTCAGCTGTAATTTCGTCTAAGCCAGCGATACCTAGCAAAAATCTAATTTGTCAAGAATTATATTGTGGCTGTAATAGCCATGGCGTTGTTATTGCTTCGATATTAACATTTGTTTTTATTACGAATTTACCTTATAAATTTCGATACTTCTATTACATAAACAATGAAATCTTCTCAAAATTTAACGTTCAAAATATATTATATTATTTTTTTAAGCACTTTTTAAGTGAACTAAATAATACTAGTACAATACTAAACCATAATATGTATTAACAACAGCGCATTCAAATGTTTTTCCGCTAAATAATTCTACGTAAACAAAGTTGTTGCAGTAATTAGTGACTGGTATAAATGTGACGCAGGCTTTTGATGAATGATGAGGTAATTAATATCAAATTGTTTATATTCAAATTTTAATATCCATTCATTAATACGACTAATAATAAGGTAGAAATTGCTTTGCTGTGAATTAGTTTGAATTGTAAATATGCTCAATGTGGATTATATGTACCTAATTTTAAATGTATTTGTAGTCATTACATTTATATTTATGTTAAAAATATATTAAGTTATCATGACCAGGATAAATTGAAGTATCATTCAACAAAGAGATGCAAAACTAATTCGTATTAGTAACGATTAGTTTCTTAGCCGTCAGAACCAGTTGGGTCGTTTTGCGGGTCCTTACGAGCGACTGCACTGACCTCACTCGTATTGAGTGAATCGTATCGTGATAATTTTGTGAAAATACGACTCACAGTATATTTATTTCTTATACAGATAATAAATTTGGTATCATAAGTAATCGTTTTCATTATAAGTCATATTCTCATCATATTATATGAATTTATTTTGCCCTCATGCTTTATGAAAATCACTAATATATAAATTAAGTCAAAAATGTTTGTCTTCCTCAAGCTTTTTTAGAGTTTTAATAAGATAAATAAAAATACTTTATTAATACCTTACTTCAAGTAATTGACTTTTCTTTGTTTCCTGATTTTAAAATAAATATTTTAAAATAAATATATTCATTTTTATTGCATCCAAATTTCAATTGTATTCGATGTTCATTAAATTTAAAAATATATTTTTAGTCTCTCCTTAAATAAGTTAAAAATAATGTGTTTTTTTTTATTTCAGGTACGTAACGCTATGTCTCCGCGGATTGAAAACGTAATTATAGGAAATCGTATTTTTACTAAAGTATCACGTGAGCTCAACATAGTCTCGGAAAGTTAACATAATGATCTAAGCTGTTTAAAATTTTATACGGATACCGCTTACATTTTAAATTCGTTCATAATTAAAGTAAAATCTTACTTAAACGCTGGCCGTTGAAACTTAAATATTTATACGGCACATATTACACCGGTTAGATTCTCATTACAATTACATTATGTAAATAGAACTTTGTTTAAACGAATACCTTCGCCGTGCTTGCCGAGCGCTCTTTCTATTAACAAATTTTGCTGACTTAACCATTCCGTCAAAATGTGTTGAATACGAAAAATCTTGAATTCATTCCACTACATGCAAACGAAGTGAAAATCCTTTATCTCAACATTTATTTCTAGAATTTATTTAATTAATTCCAAGAGTTTTATAGATTTTAGAAAGTTCAACTAGGGATGTCAGGCTTCTTTGTTACAAAAGCTCTTTCATTGTTATAAACGCATCCGCCGCTCTACAATGTCTTTATTCGTAAGAATTATATCATTCATCCTTAAAATGGATTCCAAAGGAGGGAAGCAATTTCATTTGTGAGAACCTGCTCCTGCTTATAATCCGTCCGACGTAATAACATTTCATATTCGTAATAGAATCATTCTGCGTCGCCCGGAAACTTTATAGTCTCATTTTCATTGAAAACGTTTAGTAGACATAAACTTGTAGAATAATTTGATGCACGGCTCTGGAGTGGAAGGGGCACAATCTCCGGAGTCCCCTGCCCAGCTAATCAACAAGGGTGTTTAGAAAAATTTATATCCTGCAGGACATCAAACGAAAGACTTTCATAAATATATGAATTCCAAAATCGCATGTTTTTAAAATGTAGGTATTTTTAAAATAGACAATTTCTTATGACTATATGTTAAACATATATCTTTAAATTTATATTTAGAATGATGTAACTATCCATCTAGTCAGCATAATATACACAAAATCATGAAAGTTTACTTTCTAAATATTATTTGTCGGTGTAAAACATAATTTAATGTAAATATGTTGATATGTTATTTTCTGTTTAAGTCTTGTGTATCAACAATATTAATTTAATTCTTCTTAATTCATGTACTTCTTTGTGTTTTTAGTTACCAATGATTTAAATATAAAAATATATATTTTTAACGTCGTTACATGAATAGTTATTAAATTTAAAAATAGTTTATGATAATTTTAAAATATAACAAAGTTTTTTTTTCTTCTTTGAATGGAATTATGTATACATAGTTTACTCTATTATATTAAGTTTGAGATTTTTAATTTTTGTTTTGGGCTTGAAACGATACGGTTAAATCAGTTACTAGGTGTGTAATAAAAAAAAATGCCATTCACGTTATAAACTTCATCCTTGTGTCATTAAATGACATTTTCACAATCAAAATCAAATAATGTCAAAAGTCATCCGACAGAAATTTTACAAATATTATTGCTCTATACAATTTTTATTAAAAATTAAATTTATATTTCATTGCCTTCAAAAATGTTTTATGTATAAACTTTTAAGAGAATAAAGAATTTTTTAAATTGTAAGTCAAAATATTATCATAAATGAAATATGTAGTAGTTATTAAATACGAGTAAAGCGGCATTTTATGGATTTCACATGATTCAATGTTAGATTAAAACTTTAGTTGAATTAATCCTTACGGAGTTACTGCCACAGACATCGTAGAAAATCGCTAATTAAATGTAGAAGGATAAGTAAAAAGCGGGTTTACCTTCTTAAAAGTTATTCAGAGAAAATTTAGTTACTGCGTAATCCAACAGCGTTTACATTAATTTGTGACGGTTTTTAAAGAAGTTCATCGTTTTATCTTTGTTATCTTTGTTATATGTAATAAATATGTTTTATTTCATTACTATTATTATCAGTAAAATATTTGGGTTATGTCAAATTGTTTCAAGGGAGAGTGCTAGTTACCTTAAGAGGTGAGCCAGCGCCACCCGAGTTCTCGCAAGGACAAGATTTATGCAAGGACTTTTGTTTGTAGTAGTTGAACGGGACGGGGTGGGAGAGCTCATCTACATTCGCTTTTACTCACGCCAGATATCTAACAAAGTACGGAGAGCCCTCCTTTTGTCTCTTCTCTCGCATCCGCTACAGTTTCTTCAACAAGGAGGAAAAAATTCCCCGTTTTTAAATTCGACGCGTATACGTATAAGTTTTTCTTTTTTTTTGTAATTCTCACCATAGACACATCATCTGTCGTGGATGAGTTTTTGTCGAGATGTAGGAAGTTCCTTTTGTATTCGCTATGAAAGTCAGAACTGTTGTAAGGAATACTCGTCTCTCGGGAGGCTTGTGTGTAAGCATTGTTTCGAGAAAAATCAACACTCAGACTTTTATATAGGTTCCCGAAGCTCTAGCAACACGTGGCTGCAGCTCTAAGTAATGAAATCGACGCTTAATTAATTATAAATTTAAGTCACCATTCTTGAAATATCTTTGTTTTCATTTGTACTAGTGTTGTCGTCGTAATCAAATAAAAATAAAAGGCACAAAGAATATATTTTTAGATTTAATTCATAACTCAATCGAAACATAATTACTAGCTTCTCTAAATCGTACTATACAAAATGTCCCTTAGTTATTATATTTTATAAAGGGCTAAATAATGCAAAGGCTAGGGTAAAATTTATAGCGGTTTAAAGCGAAAATAAATTCGAAATGTAGGTAAAACACTTTTGTCACAACCAGGGTTAGTATCCATTTGGATATCTTGTTAACGAGGTATTTAATGAGGTGAAGAGCAGAGGTCGTAATAAAATATTTACAGACAAAAGTCGCTTTATAATTAAACATAACTATTTTTATTTCATATTTATAACAATCCCTCTGATAAATTTCAATTAAATGAAATAATAAATACAATCCTCCGTATAAAATCCTTAAGTTATATAGATATATTTATTTCTGTCATTGATATTAATTAATATTATATAAAATGAACAATAACATTGTAAAGAATACTTTCAAATCGAATATACGTACGTACGTGTATATAAGCGTAATAAAGGGGAAAAGTTGCGCTCTCTAACTAGTATTTCAACAATAATGGGGCATAAAATAATGAGAGTTTCCCAAGGAATAAATGCGTCGTCTAAGTTCAGTTTCATAGGCTCTTTGTCTCCCGAGATTTCAGCGTACAATGTAGCATAGTCTTCATATTATTGCCTCAATTAATCATAACTTTGTGTTAGTGAAATTTCTCTGGTGGGTAGACCATTGGTGCATGGGTTCACGACGGCATGAAATTGAATCGCGTAGCCTAACGTTTGCCTCTTCTGAAATTTCGCTTGATTTATAAATTTAAATTGTTACCTAACAGCTAAATTGATACATATAAAATAACATATATATTTGAAAATGAAAAATATATTTCTTTATATTCATGACCTATATTAAAAATTGTTCCGGTAATACATACTGACATAATAAAATTCTCCAATTACTTACTATTCTCTGCATAGTGCACAATTAAGTGCCTGTGAACAGTACAGGCGAGGCCGCCATGACAAAATGTGAAGGTAGAATTATGATAATAGTTTTAAAGAGTTTAGAAACACCGAATTATAGTATAAGGTAACAACAACTGGCGCTACGAACGTACCTTCGCAGCTACACTTGCTAATACAACGCTACGCCATAGTCACATCTTTATTTATGCGTTGCATAATTTAGCATAGTTTTTGTTACAGAATTTATTGTCTGAATATTTTAGTCCGTGTTAGATAAATACATAAAATTTTAACTTATAAAATTTAAAGGATTTTTTAAGACCGCTCTTCAATTTATGTCCATTTAGTTATTTAAATTTAAGTCAACATTCCATGAGTTATATTGGTAATACGAGAACTGAAATAAAAATAAAACATACTAAAGAGGGCTCGTAACTTTCAAGTAGTAGGTGCGCTGCAATTAATTGGGATTAGTGTGTGAGGCCGTGCGTTTCGTCTCCACGTAATTTTTCACGTCACGAGTCCGGCGAGTCCGGCGCGGGCGGCGTCGGATTATTGAATTAAAGTTGATAAGTGTATTAGCCGTTGTTGTTGCTCCATTCTCTTGATTAATGACTGACCGTTGCTTTTTCTCTCTCATTTATATGATAATGAGTCAGCAGCCGCGAACGAACACAATTATTAAGTATAAATGAATGTAGTCGAAATCGAAATCGCTTTTTGAAAAACGACTACATACAGATTGAATTCGAAATGATGGTAGTACGTCCGCGACTGCTGAACTGTCTGAATTTTAAAATGGATTGTTTAAAGTTTATACAAAATTAACTTTGCTTATTTCCAAACTGGATTATGTTAATTAAGCAGCTGCCGTTTCGGTTGAAATCGTAATCGAAAACGCCTGTAGTGTTGGTTTACCTAATCAGTTTGTTTTGTATCTCGCACATAGATTATCCGATTTATATTGTATTAAATTGAAAGGGATTCCGACCAATTGTTTTGTGTCTGATTTGTGTTTACAGTTTTCGTTTTTATTAGCCCCTGCCAATTTCACAAATTATATAACACCGATTTTAGTGTCATAATATTTCATGTTTAAGTATAATTCAATTCTCTGGAAAGAATTAAATTTAAGGTGAAACATGAAAAGCATATCGCTAAATATACTTTGACGTTATTCTCGTATTTTAAAATATTCCAGGGGCTCGAATTGCAACTTTTAAATGTTATAAGATCCAAAATCTTAGGTGTCTTAGTCGGTAGCATAACTAAAAGATATACTACACAAAAATATAAAGTTCGTAGCTTGATGAGCTCTTATGAAGCGCATCAAGAGATAACAATGGCCTATTGCCAGGGGTTTCAGACAGGTATGAAGGTATGAGAAAGGATTACCTTCTAACAGGATATGCACCATTATGGTACAAATTCTCTTGGTTTCCTTTATCTCATGATTTTAGTGTTCAGATCCATTTCATCCATTTTCCTAAAGAAAGTAAGTTACTTTGATATTATTTTCAATAAGGCCTCTTAGATTTTTGTCTGAAAGTATATACAATGGTTTTATATTAGAAATTTTAATTATACTTGCAATGATAATAGGGAAGATATCAATAATAAATAAGAATTTGAAACACACATAGCTTTTAAATTTCACTCTATACACATATTAAAATACTGTGTATTTTGAGTTTTCATTTGCCTCCTGATACACAAGCTCTAGAGAACAAACAAAAAAACAAGGAAATTCAGGACCAGCTGTCCTAAGTTGAATCTGAAATTGGAAAACAAATTTTATTCGTAGGTACAAAAAAATATATAATTTTTAAACTTACGTTAGAGTATAAATAGTATTGTCAAATAATAAATAGAATGGGAGTTCTATATTTCATTTCAGATGATAAGTATTTTTTGACATATTTCTTTTTTATTTCAATTATTTTTAAATTGAAGTATAAAAAATGTTTGTGAAAGCTACTGCCTACTTATTGCCTATATAAAAGACCATGTATATAAAAGCCTTGCTCGCTTATCAGATACAAGGTAGAGAATAAATCAATGTATTCGATTATTATTAACTTTTAAAAACGTCAAAAATAGTTACATCATAAAAAGAATATTCAAACTCAAACACCGTACTGTCAAACACTATCAAACTTCCTTTAAACAAGAAGTAAGAAAAAGGCAAAATACGCCACAAAGTCGCTCCAATACAATGGTGAAGTTTATTCAGTAAATCGGAAAATCCTTACAAAAAATATGACGTCTGAAAAATTACACGCATTCACAAATCATATCCCTCCTTTGTCAAAAGTTTCAAAGGAGTTTAACTCCTTCTTAAGCCCTCAATGTCTTCTGTCCGTACACTTCAATCGACTGTTTATTTCTAACAAATAAGGCTTAGTTTATTTGTTAAGCCAGTGACAAGAAAGACAAACTACCCTTGAGAGGAATAAGACACTGCAGAATACTGCAATCAACGCTATTTAAATTCGGGTGAAATAATACTATAAATCGAGTTTTTAGTAGAAACATATTGTTTGTTTAGACTTTGAGTGCAAATTTTATATTTACGATACTCATTTCCCTTATGTACGATTATTTTTGCTGTACGCATTACTACTGTGTCGCCATCATTGTGCTCATCAACATAATAGGGCTATAAATAACAAAATGAATACATAATAATATTATATCAAACAGTAAACAAAATATTTAAGAGATAATAACTAATTGAAAGTCATTTTTTTAAGTGTAAAATGTACTCCAAATACGTAAATGAACCTGTTTAAATTTATATCACTCACCAATGAAACGTATTGAATTTTGTAATATATAACACATTCCCAGTTCAATACTAAAATAATACAGTGTATTCGAAGCGATGTCACGGGTATGAATCGAGGATGGATTAATCGAAGACTGCAGTTACGATTAGTTGATGATTAATACTCGCACGGCTACGCCATCTGCCGAATTAATTGGTTCATTTCCTATAGACGGTTCGAAATGGAATTTTGTACTAGCGTTCGACGTTTTTGTCTAACACTCTGGACGATATGGCACATGCAGTTACATATAATCGAACACTGTGCTCGCACCTGAAGAGTTCATTTAAATGAAATGTTTTGTTAATTTTAAAAGCGATTATTTATTATTTAATTAAACTCTTCCACCAAGTTATTTTAATTGGTTTTCTAAAAGAATTACATTTGTGTTTTACAATTATATACTCGTAATATTTTAATAATTTAAACATGAAACAAAAATTTAATTTAAGTGTATTTATAATACGCGTGGATAAAATTTATACCTTTTATTTAAACTAATTAAATAAATTTATTTACATAGATCTTGTACACTTTAAATCTTTAAAACAATAAAATGAGTTATCATTGCGGTATTAACTTGTTTAAGTAATTAATTTCCGCCTGAAAATTTAATAATAACCAGAGAGAAGACAATTAAAAAAGGATTATACTAAAAATGAACCAAGTGGCTCTTTTAAGTTGAAATCAAACTAAGAGTGGGCAGATTAAGGCCCTGGTCTGAGGATTATGAGAGAGTGTAAGTGGTAATGAAATTTGCCCGGAGGAAATGTTGAAGGCCTAGGCTAAGCCTTGTCCAGGCAACCGCTGATTGTATTTGATGAGAGTTTTATCTGTTTCTCACTATCGGTCGGCCGATCGTCGTCTAATCACGCCGATTTAAGTTAGAGCCTCGGTTAATTGCTTGCTTATTTTAAGCTTCAAAGTTTCAGATTAATGACTAACGGATATACATTTAAATTAAGTCGAAACGTCTTATCGCCGTTGTTGCATGTTTATTAGTTAATTTTATATCCAATACTTTAATTAAATAACATATTTGATTTATAGTGAAGTATTTGCTTTTATCAAAAACATACTCTCCAAAAGGACACAATGAATTATACTGCGACTGTTCCACACATCAATTGAAAAGAGTTGCTTACAAATTAATTTCTGACGAAGACCATCACACTACTGACAGTTATAATTGGACAATATCTTTAAAATGTGCAAATTATTGTAATAGTCAGTAAATCAAATATTGAAATTATATATAATTTTATTTTTGAGAACAATATTACACTATGCAATATATAATTATAATAATATACTATGCAATAATAACAATATTATACTATGCGATATATAAGACATTTCAACAACAAGGAATCACAAAACTATAAAGTACATATATTACTAAAATTTTAATAAATATTGTCATAAATACTGAGTTGATTTACCAAGAACACAACGTTAAACCTTATAAAACATACTTAATTCAGACAACAAGGACGTTACATATATAAATATACACATAAGAGTACGATGAATGTTAATAATCAGAACAATCAATACGTCGAAGTACAGACTCAATAACTACATAGGTAGTTTCCTACTATTGACAATCGAAGCATCAGAGCAAATCTCAAAGATGGACCAAAGGATAGCAGAGGCTTCATTGTCCCTAAGGGCAGCCAGCTAAAGCCTGTCGTTACGTCAGTACGGATTGTGATTCGATTAGGAATCGCTATGCGACCGCTTACATCCTTAACAAGTTGGAACTACCACACAATGGCCACTTGAAAATTGTAAAATGTCAAGCCGAATTCCACTTAAAGTCTCCTATAAGAGGAACAGTATAATGTTATTATAATTAACACTTTTATTATTATTATTATACTTTACAATAAATGTTAATGATCACATAACATAAGAAAAGTATTTATGGTTAAAATGAATAAATATATAACACGTATTTAATCCTGTTGCCATGACATTATAAGTCAAGAGATTCTTTTATGATGTATGTTATAATTTCTCTGGATGTTCTATAAAATTAACAAGTTAACGTGTCTGTTATATATGTATGTATATATTTTTTACGATATATGCAAATGACAGATCTCGACGAGTCTTCCGACGCTTGTTATCGCCGTTGTCGCTACACACAGCACATAATTAATCACGGCTTACACACAAACAAAAGGCGTTTCAGTTCTAGTACTATCACGTAAGATTCCAGTCCTATGTAATCCCAGTCCCATATATTCTGACCCAGTCGCAGGTAGCTGTGGTTTAGGCTATCTTTACACAAACCATATCTATTTTTAGTGCTATTCCAACAGCATTTTTGGAATAACTCTATCACACCACGTGTTTTTTATTTTTTTGTTATTATTCGTACGCATTCAATAAAATTGTATGAAAGTTATTTTCACATGATTATAAATGACTTATATTTCAAATAACTTTTATATTGCAATAGTTACGCTTAATAATAATCTATTTCTTTAAGAATACATCCTTTACCGCATTTTGAGTGTGAAATTTGAGTTCAAACTGTTTATATAAAAATAAGCAATCCAAATCCGTAATTTCATAGTCTGAGTGTTTCTAAGTAAAGTGAAATCATATAATTTTGAACATTTAGTAGCTGTATCTACCCTTATTTTTTCATATCTCCGCTTTCGTGCCGCGTACCGGTGATTATTTTTAATTTCTACCGTTCCGTTGTCGGAAAGCATGTTGTACAAACCGTTTTGTGGGCTTTTTTAATGAACGTCGCCAAGTTACGACTTTGACGTTTGCTTTGACATTACACCGGAGCCATCAACGTATGTTACTGTCACTACGGTACTCAGTGTCAAATAAAAGCGTTATTATCTTGTTACACTTATTCCACTATTCAATAGTTCAGAGACTAAGGCTTGATATTAAGTGATACAATAAATTTTCCTTACATCATTTTATTTCGTCAAATTAAAAAACAAATCTACTTTATAATATCCATTCAATTATCTTACAGATATTTTATTCATTTAAATTGAATTTTAACTTTAAACTTTAATAATTCATATTTTAATAGTTTAGACAAAATTTTCATTTTTAATATCACTGTATCTTTTGAAATTAAAATATTTATATCTAACCAACATTTAATGTAAACCTGCATTCATATTTTAATTATAAAAATCATTTTCAGGGTTTTTCTTTGCTCAATATTATTTTAATTTTTTATGATTACAACTTATCCTAAACTAGAAATTCTTTCATATTGATGTCCCCACTAATATGACTGAATTTATATACTACAAATGAAATTAATTTTATATTTAATATATTACTTTATATGTAGAAAATAAAGGAATAGTTAGGGTCGACGATTTCAACTGAGTTTTCTATTTAGTGTCACTTGTCTGCTTTACAATTTAACGACCTCACAAAGATAGCTGGAACTAAGTCACAGTCTATCGGTATTATCTGTGTTCAGTAACAAGTACTTGTAGTTTTTTATTGCTATCTGTTAGACTGTGGTACGTTAATAAGTTATTACAATATCAATTATGATCGCAAAATTTTGATATTGTTTTTAAGTTAAATAAATACAGCAAAAGGAGACTAACGTATTTTTAAAATCATTTATATTGCATAGAAGAATTGTTTTGTTCCGTATCTTATTGTATTGAAGTAGTGCAAAGTTAATAATATCTCTCCATACACGTACAGTAGTCACAAATAACTAAGTTTGTTTCTCACAAGATATTGTTAAGTTCAAGTCAAGTATCAAAGGAATTATTGTGATAACAATGATTGTAAGTTTAACTTTGACAAAAGCTTTAATAGATGGCATGGCCCTTGAAGAAATGGAATATATGTTTATAATAACATAATATATTGTGCGGAAAATAGTAAGTTATATTTTAATCTTCAAAAAACTATCAAAGTTTCACAACGTCATGCCAACTCCATATAGCATTCGTCAGTGTCTTAAACTTTTATTGCGACGCATGCAATATGTACTTATAAAGAAATCTCAACAACACGGATCACAAAACTAAAACGAAACCGCATACCGACCACCAAAACAATTTCAAAATGGAGCAAGGGTGCCTCATACTTTGCATGAAAATACCGAAACGTCAACGTTTACAAATAACTTCTTGCTTCCGTCGGGCCACTTTTTGTTTTCCTATTTGCCGAGAGTTATGACACAAATATGAAAACATTACAATTGAATCTCCGCCAAATATGTTAGTCGTTGACTAGATGCGAGAGGTCGACTGGTCGCATAATCAGTTAGCAATTGCAGCTCGGTTTGTAGCACAAGCACCAGGTTACGCCGTAGACCGGTGCTACGGTTGGCGTATGCTAACTGCTACGTGGTCAACATTTCTGATATCACTCACGTTTTTTTAAAGTAATGATAAAAATTCCAACAATCGTACTTATTTTTTTGCTTTATGTAGCTCCATCCTTTTAAGAGAATGCGAACATTGATAAAATTAATAAACTCAAACATATCCGTGATTGTATTGCAGTTACAATAATGGCATTTTTGTTTTTAAATATGAAATATAGTCGAGAAAACTGATAAATGAGTGAGAAAAATTTATTCCATAATTTAATGGAAATGAATGACATATTATATTTTTGAACACGCCGGTGACAAAATCAAATTTTATACTGAAATGATGGGGCATATAAGTAACATCATTAATCGGCCCATAATTTCGATAAATCAATGCTAATTGGAGGTAAGAGTTCGACAGCCGGTTCCATCGCAAGAATATTTCAGAGCCGCCGCGGTGATAAATCAAACTCGAAACCGTAATGAAAGCGAACGGATCGCGTCGCGAGGAGAGGGAGGAAAAAATATCACGGAAAAAATCAGGTGCGTCCCCCGGTCGGGAAGAGAAAAACAGTCGGGCGTCGCGGCGCTGGGCCGGGAGGGGGGGGAGGAGAGGAAGGTATTGCGGGAGGGGGTGAGTGAGGGTTTGTGGGGGGTGGGGGTGGCGGTCGATGCGGGGCGGGCCGTGCGCGCGCTGGCTGGCGCGTGGGGCGCGTGGGGCGCGTGGGGCGCGTGGGGGCGCGTGGGTACTCTTCGCTCGCGCTCACTCGGCCGCGCCGCTCCTCTCGCGCCGACGCCGGCCGCGCCGCGCGTTTTCGTCACGTGTCCGCTCCGACTTTACATGTCCAAAGTGCTCAAGTCAGTGCTCCCGATCGCAACCGCGCGAGTGCTCCCGCAGCCGATCTCCGAGCCGGACCCGACCCGCACACCGCTCAGGGTTAGTAAGCCAGAGCGTTCTCGCGTTTGTGATCAGCTATTTTTCGGTGATCGATATCTTTGAGAAAAAGTTTATTTCGGGATCGTAAAGTTTGTTGAGTGGAGTGCGCGTCTCGGATGCACTTCGCGGGGCCACGAGTGGCCGCCGTCGGCCGTGCGGCGCCGTCGTGTCGCTCTCTGTTCGCTTTCAGCCCTCGATAAAAACAACAAACAGATTAATCGACCTGACCGTGCAAAAAATTTCAGTGCGGAATTTTGCCCGTTTCGTTTTCTTCTTACGGATCAGAATCGGCGACATACGGCCGTAATGTTTTGTATTAATGTACGAAATTTTCGATAAGATAAGAGCTACTAAAGTAATAATAGCTAGAAATAAAATTGTAGGATTGCATGTAAACATGATATTAACTGTAAATGGTTTAAGTTTACCTACTTTTTCTTGATATGCCGTCTGGTTGTTTTGTAGAGAGTAATTATAGGAGGAAATGGTAGATAAAGTAAAAAAATATGTAACATTATTGGAATTTTAAAATAAAATACGCATTTATTAGCTTTAATATTTGATTTATGATAGAACTGCTAGCTCGTGTTTATTTTATCAATTTCTAAGAAAATACTAAAATCCTAAGCATAATTTCATATTTTTTATCATCGTGTGAATATCACTTGTAGCTTTGTTTTATCGTTCATAAAGACGATAGCAATGCTAACCGCATTACTTAAATACGCGCCAAGAAATTCCTGTAACGAAACATTTTTAGCCAAATGTATTCTTGATTTATAGCATCAAGTTTCAATTAATTTTAATACATGCAATCTCTTTCTGGTATATTTCATTGATACGGATGGAAAATTTTATAAGTTTCTTTTCGTTTCATGAGGATATGTAAGTCTCGTTTAAAATATTTTGCGTCGCATATTATATAAACGGGGTAAGTATATTAAAACATTTTTTTCCAAAAACAAAATTATTTGTTATAAGTATTTCTTAAAAACAAATAAAAAATACTATAATGACGATACAATAAATCAGTCTTGTGTGATTTTTCGTTAAAGGTCAATAAGAGGACTTGATTAAAATCCGCTAAAAATAATAGCGTTATTATCATAGAATATGATTTAATGAAAACGTTGTTTAGATTTAAATAAGAGGTGTGAATTTCAAGTGCTAACCGCAAATGTTTAATCTCCGCAATTCAACTTTAAAATATAATTAATTTCGAATAAAACTAAGTTTTTAGTATACGATATTCTGTTAACGTATAAAATAAACGCATTCCCAAGAATAATAGAATAATACATTAAGTTTACAAACAAAACAGCAAAACCTCAAACATTTTGTAGTTTTCACAGAGAACAATAACTTACGGAAGACCAGAATAAAGTTTAAAAGTTCTGTACAAAGTTCATATAGTCGGGTTTCTTCTTGAATTCTTTAATTGATAATGCAGTTACTGCAATACGTTTTAATATACGATTTCCCATATTGTAACGTTTAACACGAATATATATATTTTTAACTATGGCGATATTAAGCAATGTATTTCGAATGTAAACATTTTTCTCATTATACTATTCCAGTATACATTTTTTTAATAAATTAATATAGTGTGTGTTTTTCAATAGAGCATATTAAATGATTGATCGCTTACGTTACAAGTTTGGAATTAGGTATAAAATGCTGGTGGCCTTTACTATTAAGCAACCTGCTCCATTTAAGTCAAAACCTTCAATAGGATAAAAATCAACATAATACAAACACATACATTATAAAATTTGAGGTCTTTGAGGAGGTAGAGACTAATAAGTAAAATTTTACTCAGAAAATTTTAGTACTATATATAATTTTTATTGATTGTTCCAAAAATTAAACGATAAATTTTTATAAAAGTAACGTTAAATATTCCCTGTTAAATATTCTATTCAAAAAAGTGTTAATTATCTACAAAAATATATATATTTTTCAAAGTCTAATCTCATAATAAATTTTGAATAAATCAATCGCAATAGTTAATACAAAAAGGGCAAATATATAAAAAAATTGCAATCAAACATTTATATTTCTTGTCAAACAGTTAAATTACAAATGTAATTTAATGAATATATAAAGCAGTCGATTAAAAGTAGGAGGAAATTAAGAACTCCATTATTGGAAAATAATTAGCAAAATGGTTCACAGAAGATACGATATCGCTTGACCCGAACATGTTATTCTTAGGTACCCCTCAAATTGAAGCCTTTCACCCCACGTAGCCCTAATAAGCTGTTACACAAATTAAAGAACATTAAAATTATTTAAATTAACTTTAAAAGAAATGGCATGTTTTAATGAAGAAGATAAAGTCGCTTGAATTCGAGATTTTGTAAAACAGATTCTGGAATCTTAAAATTTTATTCTGAGCTTATTATTATGCTGAAATACTTTGAGTACTTACCACATACTATCAATATATAATAAAAAAAAATGAATTTTATAAGTAGCTGAATATATGAAAATCTAACTTTTACCATTAGTTTTGTTTCTAGAGTAATTTTCACAGTGCTAAAAAAAAGAGACATTATGCAAACCTTCATGTCACCGGAATGATTTATGAAATATTTCAATATTTTTTAGTTAAAGAGCTTAGAGCTTAATTTAGTAAGGTTAAAATAAAAATCATTTACGACAGAGAAATATAAAAGGCAAATAGATTTTAAATTTTCAAAAAATACTTAACTTCAATTAGTACTATTTTATGCAGCATTGCAAATCCGTTTTTAATAACGTCGATTTTAATTATTTTACTTCGATAAGTCAGACTTCAATTAGTTGTTTAATATTAAATAATAAGGAGAGAATTCATTTTAATTAATGTAACTTGTGTTGTATAAAATTAAATGTTAACAATATATGTATTACATTATCTTAAAAAGCAAATATATTTTAAATAAATTGTTATGGCCATGATAAGTAATTCAAATTTCCAATATAACTCCTATATCAATCACTTATATTTTGTCTTGGACTTAAATAAATAGCCTTCACATCTAAACGGAACGAATCACAGATGAACTTTCTATCTTATTATAATTTATTTCGCAACAAAAACGCTCAGAATGTTCCGAGTTATACCTGATAGAAGTTCAATGAAGCCTAACAGCAATACGATGTTCCCGTCTCACTAAGAGTAAACAGTTTAATGATCGAGCGGTGACAATGATGATAGATGAAACTTAAATATCATACGCAGTTGTTAACGTGATATGTCATGTGATATATCACATGAATACTGTCCAGTACTTCCGTTGCGTAGACCATTTGTACCAAGTTTATGTCTCAAGAACTTTTCTTATTTCTTTTTATTAATACGACTTTGTTATTTTTCTTGAGAGTATTTTATGTCACCAAATAATAATGTCATAATGATACATTTTTGTAAACAGTAGTGTATTTTATGTATCTTTTTTATATATTATGACCCTTTTAAATCAGGAAATTAAAAATACTATACTATCTGCAAAACTCGGTTGTGAACTTGTTAAATGTAAATAAATTTTTAAACAAACATTTTCTTTGAACACGATAAACGATTGCTATAATAGAGAAATGTTAATAACACGTCCTAAGCGTTTGTAGAATGAAATAATAGAAAAACAATTCATCAAAGATAAGTTAATTATGGCATTTTAACCGGACGAATCCTTTGAAGGCGGCTCATTCGTTGTATTTGCTTTCTAATTGACCGCTCTGTATAATTGAATATACAAGACCGCCATTGCCTTAAGCTGTTTGACGAAGTAATAGTTGTTCTTGTTGTAATTACTTGTAGTTTGTATAGAAGGTTATTATTACGGTAGCCACTACATCCCCAGAGAACCAAGGGTCATACTTCACTTTACTAATTCAAATTCTTCATGTCCATATACAGTCAGTTGTTTCCATCAATTATATTATAGATTAATTATAAATCAGCGCTTAAAATATTTAATAGTTTAACATTTTTTCTATTGTTACTCCTCTAATAAAATAGAGGAACAAAAGAAAACAAGAAAATTTTATTAACATCTATTGTCAAGGTTTATATGAATTGAAACACCATTGTCATTATCATAGACAAACAAAATAAAAGAACAAATTTACCTTTTCATGACGTTAAGCCTTAGAATAATAAATCATAAAATATTGTAAATGTATTGACCAGAAATTACACTGTTTTAAGTTATCGGCCAAATAGTTCACATCTTCCATTCACACCAGTGATTCACCACAAATTCCATTACATAAATTCCTATAAATATTATTTTATGAACGTTATTGGAATAAATTTTGTATATGCTGTTGATAATATTATCACACACGATACAGTTCGATAGGATATAATAATGAAGTCGTATAAAAACATTTATTAGAAAATTTCAGAATCACAATATAATTATCCTTAAAAAATTCTTCGCTTCGAAAAGATAAAACTTTAAAACTGTAACATAAATCAAACTTTAAACCTCGAATTAAGTATTTAAAATAGTTTGAAGGTAAAACGTAACCATATTAAAACTTTGGCCGGTGCTCGACCACACTATTCGAATATTTCCTTGATCACATATAATTAATCGTATTAACATATTTTAACTCGTATTACAGTTAAACTGAAGCACTCTTACCTCAGAACAAACTTTCATACTTATGTAGTTTCAATACAGTTGTGAACTTTCCCTATGATCGTAGCACATTAATTACGAACCGTTGGCGGCAGCGAAGCCGAATAGGACGCTATATGAAGTTTTAAACGTGTAGATTTACGATCAACCCTTTCATTAAACAGGTATTAAGGAGACAGATAAGTCTACACATTACACATTTGCTCATATAACTTTGAGGACTTTGCATGAAATCATAATACGCACAATTGTAATCGTTCTACCAAATCTAATATGTATGCAAATATTGCGGGCTCATTCAATTCCACTTAAATTGTAGCAGAAATTACGTTTATTTTAAAACAAGTATTTCGCACTGTGCTCACGATGAACATTTAAAATTACCATTTAAACAAATATAATTTATCTCATAAAACATTTAACCTCTTAAGCATCAGTTACGTCGGTTTATAATCGTTTATGCGAACCCAATTTTCGCGTACAACGACGTTTATAAGTTAATAATATTTATCCATCTAATGAAAATTGTCTTAGTAAAACGTTAATTTAGTCGGGTATACTTTAGATAGCGCTTGTTTTGTTCTACACTTACAAAGAGCAATCGATTTTAAAGCTCGCTGGATTGAAAATTATATGAGAGCCTTAGAGTTGGGTGCGGGTGTGGTCGTGGGCTGCCAATGCGCTTGTCTTTCGGTTCAGTGGGCTTTCTTTAAATTGGCGACGGCTCCGCTGGCCGCACCGCTTATTGCATCTCCCGCCCGCAGCGTCACGACGTCCACGATATTGCCTCCATTCAACCTTTAAGCAAATAGAATTTCACAGTCCGTAAATAAGACCTCCTTAGGTAAATCTCGTATATACTCCTGGCACATGCGACAAAAGACAGAAATTCAATTTTCATAGAACGTCGACGTTGTTTTGTTATTATCGGGCCGTTTTGTTCCTTTTCGGGGAAATACGTGCGTGATGAAAACTAATCTTTCAAGGCATGTCAGGAGACATCGTATCAGGGCTGTATTTTATTCATGCTCAGTACAATAAGGTCGATCGGTAATGGTAATAGAATATCATATAGTTTTTATTTTGACGAGTGTACACCAAGAAAGTTGCGTGACGTTATTTGAAAGGTTCCATAATGTAAGTTCTAAAATCATGTAACCTTTTAAATAACAATGAGGTCATCCAATATAGTTCATCTATTATATGATATTTAACTGTTTTACCTAATATCAATGAAATTTATTTAAAATATTTTTTCCTGCTTTCATTTATATCTATGACTAGTAATTTTAATTAAAAATTAAACAATATTTCAAATAGAAGTTTAAACCAATTAGAATCTCAAATTTAATTGAGAGGGATTTTTTTTTCGTAATTCCATCCACAACAATATCCAACAGTAATAAAAAAATACAATTAACAAGTACTTGAGAATAAGAATGGATCAATAGGTAGTTTCAACGAGATATAAATTTATATTCCTCGAGATATGTTAGAAACGTTATATTTAATAGGTGTTGAATGTTCGGATCTGCAATACCATTGTGACCGACCTAAGCCTATTGTAGCATCAAGAATTCTGAGTACGAACTGCTCCACGGTTTATTGTAATTTACAAACCTGGCGTCGGATATGCTATCGTATAATTATAACTTTTTTTATTTCTTTATTTAAATTTATAAGAAAAAAAATTAATGGTGATCTTTATACATCTTATAAGATATAAAAAATATTAAATAAATAATAAAATGTACTACTTATTTGTAGAGATCTTCATAAATTTTATTAATTTTACTGAAGAACACTAAAATTATAGTTGTAAGTGGATAAGGAGTAATATCTTAAGTTGAAAGACAACTAGAGAAAGCATTCAGAATTCAGTTTCTCATTGTCCAGTTCCTTAAGTTTACTTAGTTTCTCAAGGTACTCATTGTTTTAAAGATTCTAATATTAAATAGGGAAAGTTTATAGTAAATATTGGAATTTCATTATAATAAACTTTCTAAATGATAATAATTGTTTTCGATACATATTTACAAATTACGTGTTATTTTAGTTCTGTATTAGTTATACTTGACATTAATAAATATTTTAGACAGACCAAATAAAGAAAAATTATTATATTTCCCGACTAATTTTTATAAAATTTGTTCAATACAGGCTACGGTTTCTAACGTTTTATTATAATATGTATAGGTAATATAATGTTGGAGCGGAAGCTTTCGAATTGATAGTCATGAGAAGTTACATTTATATTCTACGTTTGTAATAAATATGTATCTAAAACTTAATTTGATTTTTCCTTTATATGGACCACATACAATTTTAATAACGAAATTTTATTAGAATAACTTAAGCTCCATAGAAATTCACTACTTGTTATGAAACAAAGCTTATTATAAACGAAAATATAATACAACTAACGTAATGAATCATTGATTTTCTAATTTATACCCAAATTCTGTTCTCTATAGACATCGTAGAGGCTATTACAAATGCATTGAGTAGTCTGGGCGAGTGACAGGGAGGGGGAGAACGGCAGGCAAGTCGGTTATAGCGTCATATCAATCACTATTGCCGCGAAGCAACTCGATCCCTTGGCACTTGGCCTAGATTCGAAATTACACAAATTTACGTAGTGGGCCTAACCGGCGTTAGGCGAGCTCGGGGATTAGGCGTTCGGGCGCAGCTTACATCGGATAGCCAACCTCAATACCACGCTTAAACGATTCGATCCAAACATTCTATTTTTTCCATCCCATTTACGACTCCCTATTGAATGCTTGTCAACGGTACAATATAAGACCGTTAATAGGCAAGTTAATAAGTAGAAAACTTCGAATTAACTCCTCTTAAATATGGCAGCCGTCAAAGCTTGTGTCTACTTTAGTGAAAGTTACTGCTAAGTAGGATTTGTTTTGGTCTAACATTCCATCAGAAGGATTATTTGAATATGACATTGACTTGTCCTAAGAGAATAATCGGTACTTTTAAGTTGTTAAGAAAATTAACTGACACTTTTTTGGGTTATAATACAAAAATATACACTAGTTATAATTTTTATTTTCTTAAATTTACAATATTTCATACTTTAAGTACTTTGAATTTAAAAAATATTCAAGTAGTTTTAAATCAAACGGAAGACCCATCAGATTGATTTCAATACAATGTGAGACAGGAGAAAATAAAATCGTATAAATAGCGTAATCTAAAAATTTTGCAAGCGTTCAAATGATACAAAAACGAAATATTGGATTTCATTCCCTAAATTGAATGAACAACTTTTAAGTCGGACATTAAACGTATTTAATAACAATTATATAATGAGTAATAGAGATACAATTTCAAGTGTTCAAAGCTTTTTTATATTAAATATGCGTAAAACCCTTTCATTTATAACTCTCTGCTCGGTCCTTGATACAGACTCGCCCCTAATTCCGACTTAATTAGTGTCACGCAAGTTCTGTAATCCTAGGCTCGAGGATACGCCGTTCTTAAAATGAAGATTAGTTGCAATATCTTGAACTATGCTTTCTCTTTAAGTTGTTTCTGGTACCATACTAATTTAACAGAAGATAAGATAATATCAATGATAAAAACAATTTCATTATATTAAATATATTTATAAAATTTATTCCATATTCTGAAACTACATAGTTCCCGTAAAGAAACCTTACTTGAGTAGAATTTTAAAGAATTCGTGATAAACATGGTAAAACTCTGTCTCACAAATAAAGCTTCCGTTTTGGTCAAATACTTAAAATATGCTGGCAAGCGATTGCTTGCATGCTGAGTAGTCGTATCTAAAAGACACTGTGGACTTCATTTTGCCTACGGTGGATTACATGAAACTTAAACATGCCACCTTAATCTGTGACAAACCGTACGAACCGAAACATTAGTTTGCCGGCTTTTAGGCTTAATGCTGTGTTGAATAAATACCAAAAAGCTTTTGGGAACAAGTCAACCTTACAAAGCTAAACATATATCCACGGTGAAAGCTTTAATCCCTTCCAAGAATACAAAAAGCCAAAAAAAAATAATTACGAAATTCAGAAGTTTCTTCTTCAAACCGTTCGTGGCTAATCTCATTAAGATTTTGATCATATTTTAGCGTCGTACGTCAAAAAATTATTTTCAGACTATCTATCCTTCGACATTTCTGTCAACAAATTAGTTGCGCTACGGTTTTCTCCGTGTCAGTTTACGAGCGATTTTATTTTTAACGAGACATCAAACATTATCGAGGGCCCCAACACGAGACGCTCAAGCGCCTGTTTACAAATAAGAAACGTCGAGGAGACGAGTGCGTAATAAATTTTATAACACGGAATCGATTTGGATTCGTACGTAATAATAATATATTGGTTCGAATATTGGAATGTTTCGGTGCGCTCGGCCCGCATCTCAAAATAGACCCTCATCAAAGACGAGCAGTTTTGCAGCTGTAAATCCATTTCAGTGTTGCTTGTCCGCATTATAAATTGGAGCGTACTCTGTACATGTACAAGTTTGTTCGGTCGGTATTTATAAAGAGCGTCGCGCGTCTCGTCCTGTGACCCCGCGTTCTATAACATACACATTCGTTTGTGTTTTCTATTAACGTGTCCGAGATGGTATTAGCCGGACTAGATGGACGTTGTAATTTGATTGTATACATTTGCCAAATTACGGACTAAGTGATAGAATATACGAACAAAATGTTATTTTACTGTCATGTAGTGCAATTTACTTCAAATGTTACTATGCTTTTTGACCTACGTAATTTGAAAATTTGTTTAACTTTTACATATTTTTTTAATGTTTCTTTAATATTTTTCTACCTAACATTTAAGGCCGCATAATAAGTTTACAAAAAAGACGATTATTCACATTAAAGAGAAATCCCATGAGGATGATGGTTTCCCAGGCCCTTAAAAACAGTAGCTATTAAAATTTCCATTTTTCGTATAAAGGAATATAAAACAATGTCATTCTATACTGCTATGAACTTATGTATGATAATTCACGTCAAACTTCATTTGAGGAATGCTAAGCACTAGACACCGCGCTGCATAGATTTGCATTTTACGGTTTTGATACGTGAGCGAATATTCAGTACGGTGTCAGGGTAGGTATCTTTTCAATTCGACGCGGCGGGCGATGAGTGGCCTGTTGAGGACGCTCCACTGGCGGCGCGTGCTTGAGTGCCCGACCCGATGCGCCTGCGCACTACCGCCTCCCATTTCCACCCCACGCTCTCGTCAGAAGGTTATTACAATTAACTTCAACCCGACTTAAGCCTCAATTTGGCACTAGTTGCTGATTTACTGAATTTAAAATTGGGTTCTTATATAAAAACAGAGTTTTTTAAGTTTAATTTAATCATTTACATCTCTAAAGTGGTTACAATTGCAATACTTCAGAATTTAAACACGTCTACTGAAAATGACAATTTAATAATCATTTCCATAAAACAGAAGAACAGATAAAAATATTACAAGTTCGTTTCATTTAATAGTTTTATTTATGATGAATTTTTAATTTGTGCACCGTCAAACGGTCGATGTATACGTACTTGCGTAGTCTCAAGCACAACGCTTAACAATTTTTACGTCCCACACATAAAACTTGTCTGCCACACTATCCGTTTAATAATTTAATCAATTTGAACAAGCTGCGATTTAAAATTTCAATTTTATGGCGTGGAATCTAATATTGTGGAGTTACTAGTAGACTTTTAATTTTCTCGTCGTGATTGCGGAATATGTAAATTCCTATACTGTATAAAGATTTGTTTATCTTTTATATTGTTTGAACTTGTAAAGCGAAAAATATTTCAAAAGCAGTTTTTTTTATGTGACTATACTAAATACAACAATAAAATAACGTATCGGCTGCCTTTTTGGGCATTATGTTTCATAAAATATTATTTGTAAAAAAAAAACAATAACTTTAATAATTGAAACCAAACTTAAAATTTTTGTGATTGATATGATATTTATTTTACAAATATCGGATTTCAATAGTTTTAGTAATTCCAGACAAATTTGTTTAGATCAGTTTGAAGGATAAATTATGCGTCAAACACAAGGAAGGGTGTGGGTAAACTTACCAAGGAGGAAAAGACAAAGCATTCAGATCATTCAATCCTGTCGCAAATATATCGATATTCTGACTTGAACTAGTTGATTAATGTTATGGACTACTTCGTTTATGACTTCGTAAAATAATGTTAAGAAGGTTTAAGGTAAAAATAAAATTAATTAATAAAATGAATTTGTCACAAACAGATTTTACGCGTTATTTTATATTTATTCTTGTTCTTTTCAAAATTAAAAATAGAATTTGCTATAAAATTTTTGTACAATAATGTTCATTATTAAATTTCAGCGATTACGAACTGGTAATATTGAAATAAAAAGTTCTATTTCATTCAGTAACGTCGTGTAGAAGGACGTTTAAAATTTATCAACTTGGCTTTTCTTGGCGTGCTAAATGTTAAAAGTTTCCCATAAAAATTGTTTTATATCATTCAGATTACCATTTAAAAATAATAAAAAAAGAAAACCTTTTAATTATTATAAACATATACGGCGATTTCACAAGCATCTGGTTCCTATAATTTTTTCCCTCATGAATTATTAAACATTCTCCTAATATCATTTCATGGTGTCACTTTCTACGTGTCTAATTTACAATTCTATTTATCACTCATTTCAGTAAAATATATAATTAACTAATTCCAAACTCGTGTGTAAGAGAAACATCGCATCACAAATGGTACCTTTTGTATAATTAAACTGCGGGCAAACCCAGTTTAAGTTTAATCCTATAGCCTCTTGACACCACACTCCCACACGGAGGGGAAAATATTTTGTTGCTCAACACTATTGACGTAGTTGAAAATGCTCAAGTCGCGCTACAAGTGTCGTACAAAATAATACTGTAATTAATAAAAGTAAATAAATACTTATTATATAAATAAATATAGATAAACATAAAAAAGGAAAAATATTTTTACATTTCTTTGGTTGCAAAAGATTCTGATAAAATATATCTCATGATAACGATTAATATTTTACTTACTTCAACCCAACAATTAGATGTATATTCGTATAAGTCACGAAAAAGTCAAAGTGAAATATGTCGGTAGAAACGTATCCGATTGTCCAACCTCTTAAAGCAAAAATAAATGCTCTTAGCAACTTTGAGGTGGCTTACAACATTTTGGCCCTAATTACGCATTCTCGACATTTGCTTAATGTATGAAAATTTTAAAGAACGAACCATGTTGATGGTGCTTCAAACAAAATAATTGCTACGGTCGCGTGATCCCGGATTTGGACTCAGCATTCATTAACTTTTTATTTCACCCTCCCTTTAGGTTATAATTTGACGTGAAATATAAAATCGGTTGGTGATAAGTTGGAATAAATAAAATGAAAAGTTTCTAATACATAGCAACATAATGTAAATCCCTATAACGAACCGAATACAATAGGAACTTTTGGCGGGAGTCATTACAATCGTATTGAATGAAATACTTTTCCTGCCTTTAATCTTTTACATGATGTAAGAAAATTTCAGCGTCTCACGATATATTTAAGACAAAGACGCCATAGTCAATCTTTACAATAGCACTGGCTTGATACCGGCATAGTTTTTTGCATTAAGCAAGAAGGGGAACACGACAAGGCATCTCGCTTTCAACCACTCGCAGGGCGATGCTGAATAAAAGAAATAAGTAACTATACACATCTCACTATAGAAATGAAACCCTTGTGTATATGGAGTCACTCCGATGTGTTTCGAATGGCTTTCGATGACAAGTACGCGGAGCTATTTCTCTTTTTAGATGGCTAAAATGGGCCTATTGTTTCACGAGCTCTCTGGCTTGTGCATTTCTACAGCAATACCTTTGTCTTTATGAGTTATTTAATTCTTTTATATTCTATAAATATATATAATCTAGAACTTGAAAGTTTGTAATTTTTTTATTACACACTGTTTTATATTTTTTTTCAATACCTATAACCAAATTTCTCAATATAATATACAAATCACGATTTTTTAAAATTTAAGGCGGCCTTATCAACTCATCGATAAGATTTTATTTATTCAGATCACGATGTAATACAGCGAAGTTTGTTCATTTACATGCATTTACTTTTTTCTTTCCTATTTACTTATTTGTGCTTCCTTTATCGGATACTGTGAAGCGTAAACGCACGGCATGCATAATTTTGTTTATTTACTCTCTTGCTGTAAAACAAACGTAATCTTAATTTAACATCTCCCATAAATAGGTACATCTCCATTATAAATACTTGTCATGCTATCTGAAAATATAGCACAATGATTAGTTTGTTGCATGCATTGTCATACTTACACACGCTCTTAATGTAACAGCACAGAGTTGCAACGACAGTTAACATCACAGAAAGATAGATTGGTACCTTGCAAGTGTTGGTAGAACGGAGAACCAATAATGTTTCGTTAATGTCTGTCATTTAGTACGTATGCGGTTTGTCTTGTGTCACTTGAATTACAGCACAGAGGACTAGGTACCTACTTATTTCACGTCGCGAACCGAGTATCCAACTGAACTACCGAGACTGGCAACTTAAGCCGCCGAATCACCATTTGCTATCCAAGCGGTCTATGTATTGTTACAAATGGCATATATCTCTTGGCAGACCGTGCGGTATCTAATGAGCTGTGAAGTAGATAACGTGTGAGACACGGGAAGACGGAATCGCTCCCCTATCTATCCTATCTTTGTCGAATGTCGCTATACTGAATTAAATATAGTCACTAAACGCATAGCATATCAAAAGTGCCATGACTAGTTTCGTGACCATTTATAAAATAAAAATATTGTTATAAAAATAAAAATAAATTGATCTTCAATTCTATTGGCTAATTCCATCCTTCAAATGTCGTATTAGTTTGTTTCTCTAAGTTAACTTTGTATCAAGGAATTTTCGTTTAATATAATTTTAACCGGATTTCCTGAGCCGTAATAATTTCTTCAAGCATCCAAAAGTACGCTTTGAGTGGGTTCAGAGCAGTGAAAATATGTGCTGTGAAGTAATTGCGTAATTGCTGACGAATACGTTTCCTTTTATAACATGTATTTCGTCAGTTAAATAAAATGGAAGGATAAATAAAATAACAATATAACTGATGACAAATAAAAGTCATTTTAAGGGAAAAGTGAATATAAAATTGCATGCGGGTGAAAATGTAAAAACGCTGCCAGTGCACATGCACTGTCAGTGGCATGTTATGAATTGAGTTACAGCAAGTTGCGAGCACGCCAGCAAAAGGACAGCCAGACACTGTGTTCCGTAATTGATGTGTGTAGCTTTTCATCTGCGTTCGGTGTTTGCCGTCGCTCGTGGTCAAGTTAGACTAAATTAAATTGTTGTATTTTTCACAACAAAGTGACTGCTACCAACCGCGTACAGTTAACGAGGGGGCGGTAATGTCATTTGTTCGAACCGGACTCCATGTTTACACGACACATTGGAAAATTTTATTTTGCAATGACTATATTGTTACACTTTATTTATACTTACACTAAAAAGGGAGTACTTTAAAATTGCAAATGCATCAATAAAGTAGAAATGGAAATATGTAGATAGTTATGGACATAGGATAACTGACATCTTACGTGCCTGTGTAGAAATTAAATGCAACGCTAATACATTTTAATATTTTGGCCAATTATCTGAATTGTCCCACTGTGACAATAAAATCTAGTCAATCAGATAGCCGATTCCAATTTAGAGAGAGGGAAAAATTGGATATGCGGCGAATAATAATTTTCCCCGTAGAGTGGGATTGCGCTGTCCACATTTAAGGTAATTGCCAACAGTTTCGGCTGACGTGGCCAACGGCAAACCTGACACTCGCTCCCAGGAGGCCACCCTTTACAATCCCATTAATGAATGCCTCTTATTCAATTTTTATTTACTATAATATTTTCTCAGTAATATCAATGAAGCCGATTTTTTATTTCCCTTAAGGTTATTTTAAATAACCTCGTAAAATAAGAATCTGAAATTTTGATGGTGACTGTAGTTTCTCTTTTTCATGTTAAAATGTCTTCAAAATTGAAGGAAGACATTGCTTTGATATAATATATGTATGCATACCGTCGAATAATTAAACGAACGGAAAACACCTTGACTTAGAGAGCCAACGTGACTGGGGAGGTTGGATGAATGTTGTCGTACTCAAGATTTGCAGGGAAAAGACGTGCTTGTGGGGAGAGATCTGCCACTTGGACACGTACAGCGAAGAACATATATTATCATACCATTCAAGACTCTAATATTATTCACAGAGGTGTTATTTGAGAATACAGTTAACATCAAGTATTTCTTACCACATATCGTCATTAAGCAAATGACTGAATGAATTTTCATAAAATATTTTAATTTCCATTTAAGAAATGCCTTATGTGCATAATAGTTTACATATATTTTTTATGATAAAAAAAATCTATAGTTATTCGTTAAATTTATTTTAAAATTAAAATATTTTTTATTCAATTAACTTCAACTACCGGACTTCGTAGCTCCATATCTTTTTTACTCTTATCGGACTTTTCATTTGTTAATATACTGTCTAAATATTTATCGAAAGACGAAATCTTGCTAATAATTTTTCTTTAAGTATCTAAAACTATTTCAATAATCAAATATTAAACAAATAAACCACAATTCGTCACTTTTCATAAAAGATTTCGTTATTTCTCAATTAAAAAAGTACTTTTTAACGTTATTGAATTTAATATTTATAAGCCTATTACAAAAACTTTAATTAAATATTCTGTTACAGATGGTGACCAGGACAAAGAAAATCTTCGTAGGAGGGCTATCAGCACCCACAACGCTGGAAGATGTAAAAAATTATTTCGAACAATTCGGACCGGTAAGTTTTTAACTTTCTTAACTCGCAGCATAAACTCGCTGTCAAACTTCGTATTTTTCATAGTCTCATTATCGCTGCTATTATCTTAATGAACCTATCGTTATTAAAGTTTATGCAAAAATTTTCTGTAAATTTCATCGATGTTAAAAATAATATTTATCAATTATATAGTTAACATTAACTTCAAATATAAAACACTTTCAACATCTCTTCCTATAATTGCATCTATACTACTGTACAATAGCGCACATTTTCCAATTATGAGATCCATTCTTCAATATTGTGTCTTTTGAATCGATATTGAATAAGAATCATTTTATCGTCTATTTTCTGATCCACACAAAGTTACCTTCAAAAAGCGTCTTTATTAGCATGTTTTAAAGTATCTATTCAAATACTTAAGTGTCTACGGCTGGAGGATTGCGATAACTCAAGTCTTTGTCTGGCAGCCACGACTTGGAGTAGGTGTCTATCTACAAAAGTTTTGCTGTAATTAGCTCCGTATCTAGCTTGGATGCGAACTAAGGAACTTTCCAAAATCCAAAACGGGCTACAGGCGGAATCATTGTGACTCAAAGTAATCGTCCCAAGCCAGCCGGCCGCGACGATCAAAACCTTCATTACCTATTATGAGAGTTTAGAATAAAGCCAACGAGTTTTTCGGAGTGAATGTGATTGATGCCGGGCGAAGGAAATATCCCGGGAGAGATAAAAGGAATTTAATGAAGAGTCTTTAAGAATAATGATTAAGGGAATGGTTATTCCTTTTGGTCGGCCTAACGATGTAGTCTTTGAAGTACTTTTTATCCCTATGAAACACTGTACAGCCACAATTATTCCAATTAAAAAAGGAAACAACGAGGGCAAATAATGATAATGAAATTAAAAAAAAGATAAAAGTAGTTTATGATATTTACAAAATAAATATAAATATATCTTGGCTAGGAACAAAAAGTTTAAAAAAGTTCATAATTTTTTTTTTCTGTTAATTGGTAGTAAAATTTAAATGCGTAATTCTAAATATAGAGACCCTTAAAACCAAATACTATTTCGATTATATATGCAGTTGTCTAGCTAAGTTTCAATATATTCTATAAAATTTAAGAGATACCCTCGAATCATCATTTCGTAAGGGTGTCACATTTTGAGCAAGTTTAATTAACAATCTAGTTGCTTTTGTAGGAACCTTCATTAGTGTATTTGTGGATAAACGTTGTGAAAACCCAAGCTATTGCGTTGCGTCCGTGTGCGTAGATGTACGATATCATTCTTCGCAAATCTACAGCAGACAAGGACGAGTCACGTGCGTACACATTCGTAGTCGACTTGTGTGACTGGCGTACACTCGAAGCCGGTATCGAAGTGTGCGTGACTTCGATGTCTCGATGCCGTCCTGTTCCTTACGTGCGAGCTTTTCAAATGAAAACTGTCTTGGAATATCAAATGAGCCACTTAAATACTGAACACAATGAATACGCCCACCTGAAGCAAAGGCCACCGGGACGCGTGCACGCAACGCCGTCGTAAATGAGAGCCCGACGGGTTGGGGCCGAAGGGTGGGTAAGGTTCAACCCCGGTAACGATTTCCTTCAGATAATGGAGAATTTTCTGATGAAAGCTGTTCAACGGTGCCCTTTCAAGGATTTAGGAAACGTCGGATTTATGGCCCGAACGGTCGGTGCAAATTTTGTTCGTCACGATACAACGGTCCCTGTCGCATGAATAAATCTATACGTGCCTCTCCATAAGCATTCCCCCGCACAATTCATTTTATTTGCGAACATTTAAGTACTATTGTACCAAAGCTAGCTGACTGTCAGATAACGAGTTAAATATTAAATCTTGTATACTTATATATTCAAAGTTTTTATGTACATAATCTTTTAAATTTAATATATAATAATTAAAGTTAGATAGAAAACGAATCCGCCCTGGCAATATCTTACAGAGATAATAATAATATACAATTTGAAATAACTTCACTTTATTTCAAATAATAAGAAAGACTACGTTGGGATTTTATTCAATAACATTCTCAATTTTGTAACAAAGGTTGGGTACTGTATAAGAGATGACATCGCACAAAATATTAATATGTAAATCACAGTGAGATTCCCTTGAAAGTCGAATGTCGGCAGCCGGCATCGAAATGCCGACTTAAAAATTAATTAGCCGAACGACCGGTGTAATCTCTGAAGACTACACCGATTAGGGGATTGTTTTCCAAACTTGATTTTATGTCGTAAAGAGACAAAATTTTGGACCACTCTAATGATATCACTGTCTAACTATGAAGCCCAGACTATATGTACATATTTAAATTTCCTCTATATACCTCTAGTTTTGATTAGTATATTTCTTATAATTGTTCTTACATAAATTAATTTTGAAAATAAAAAAGAAACTATAATAAAAAATTATGTCTGTTCAAAGTTTTTAGTATTTCTCAAATCATTTCACTGTGTGGTATATTAATTATTAACTAGATACTTGCTACAAGTTCCGCTTGCCTATTAATTATGACCTCCCAAGCAGAAAATATGTCTATTTTAAGTTATTACTTTTTCGTTTTTATATCCTACACTAAAGAAACAGTTCACAAAAAACACACTCTGATTTATAGGTAAAAAATAAAAAATAATAATACACATCCAACTAACATATTGTACTTCATTATTTATGATCTATGCGGAGTTATGATTTTTATTTGCCAATAAATCAGAAATTGAACGTAATAATTTGAAGTAAACATAGTCTTAAATTACAATCCATGGCAATAGACAGTGGCGTGCACACCATAGATGTAAATAAGTACTGCATACCCTACGGATATAACAACTAAACCGATATTGTTTAATTACATACTTTTAACCATACATTACGAAATACAATTAATGTTTAGTCATTTAATATGACATTTGATTCACTATTTGCTAATAAGTGCCATCTAGCAATGTAAATACAAAACATTTTCGATTTGCCGCTGCCAACTACTAGCGCCGCTATGCAGCCAGAGCGGCGGTATGCACAACCACTCTCTGTTTATTTTTCATACAAAAATTCTCAAGGACGATCTACAAATCTCGTGTATGTATGCAGAAAATGTTTGTATATGTGAGTCTAAAACTAACACATGCATAGTGTTCAAGAAGTTCATAGAAAGTCCGTTAATTGTCAAAGTTCAAACGAAACGGGGCTCTCTAATTGGTCAATAAACTGTTAATTAATTTTTTCGCCATTTTATTATTATTGAATATTGTCAGTTGTCATTCTAAGCGCAAGTGAATAAGTTTTAATAAGTAAACAGTGGATTAATTTATTAACGAATTATGGAAAATTATAGCTATGAGATAGTACTTGTGATGTGTTTTTATCGTAACCAAATACGAGTAGATACGTTCAAATTGACGTTTGATAATAAAATTAAAATAAGTGTAAAGAGAAGGTGTGTGTTGAGTTGAGTTTGAACTAAAAGAAAGATAATGTTATTGGTTTTATTAAAAAGTATTATGATTTTTAATTAGTTAGCAGGTTGTGTACACATAAATAAGTTATTTTGTTTGCCTTGTTTGTTCTTTTCAAATGATAATAAGAAGAATGTTTGAATCTCCACTGGATATTCTGGATATTTAAATAAATTTTATAAAGCTGTGATGAACAGATCGTAATGGTTTTAAAGTACTTTCGTGGCTCAAGGATAGTTGAGAGATTCATAAAGTATATAGATGATAGTTCTGATTGGACTGCTGTCACATTATGCACGAAAATTAGCAGTGTTTAAATGAAACTAATATTTTCTGATTACTTCGCGTATTTTATTATGTTTAAAAACTACAGACTCCCGACGTTTTGATTACTTTGCAGCAGCCGTGATCACGGTAGACATCGCGTCTGACGGATAAAATAAATAAATTATGCGTAGTAATTCGAAAATATTAGTTTTATTTGAATGAACACTTGTGAAAGATCTCATTATTAACAACTTTTTAGAAAGGAAATTTTGAAAATTGGAAATTTTTTCATACATATTCTGCTTACCCTACTCCAAAACTCTGTGCACGCCACTGGCAATAGATAATGTTAAAGTTTCCCAACCAATATAAAGTTAGCCGGCATTCGCTGAACACCATACGCACAAGAGGGTGTCTTTGAGCAAGTTCTGTTCATGCTTGATTCGCTATTGTTTTAGGCATCTAACGAACCAAAACTCTGACCGTTGTGATTCCCGTCGATATCTAACACGCAAGTCATACGCCTCAATCTGAAACTTGCTCGATTACTTGTAATCCTTTGATTTGCTTACTTTCAACAGTATTATGTTCTATATTGCATAAATTAAAGAAATAGCTCTTCTTATCGTATAGACATATAATATAAAAATCTTCGTAACGGTTATAATTATAAGATGAATTGTTTTTGTAAACATATCATTACTCTACAGTCCGTAAATCCCAGCCGTTAATGTCTATCAAATAGCTCAAACAACCTACTAGTTTGCATCGCTAAACATCGTTTACTGTCAGCAGCACTCGAACTGTAACTGAAACGGGTCCGGAATTCGGCTCAACTATAGGTACGATATCATCGGAGGCCGTATATCAATCAGTTGTTACAACGATTCACGATTGTCGTTTATCTTCGGGGTCGCTCGGATCTGTCTGTCCAGATCCCTGCATTGTTCCGACATTAGCTAGTACTGCTGAAACGGTGAATGTCTGAAATGCCATTGGAGTGGCGTTCCCGTTGCACGGTGCATCGGGCGCCCGATAGCGTTCCCAATTTCCTGACATAAATTGCTCTAATTTGGTTATGCACTGACGGCTGATCGAAGGTTGCTAAAGCGCCAGCCGCCAACGACATTCGACTGCGGTTCGTAATTTTTGTGGCATTCTGTAATTTGACGTTTCAATTCGGTGTTACAATTTTTAAAAAACATATACTTTTTAATCTTTTATGTAATTGGAGTGATTTTTAATATAGAATATAATTAATATGTTTCATCTAACACTGATAGTGAAGTTAATAAAAAATATATACTTGAAATTGGTTTTTATAATTCCAAAACATTCTTAAGAATAATAACATCAAATAAATATAAGAGCTAAAAAATATTTAGATACTCAAATAATAAAATTTCTGTAAGTCGTATTTTTCCAATTAAATAAATTTTTTGTTTCCTCTTGAATGGTAGGAGCAGAACTAAAGTACCAATATATTAAGCTAATGGCTAACTAATTACGTCCTCGAAGCGTTTTACAGAACCACACAAGTAGTACTCAAGAAGCAGTGCTTTAACGTTTCATTTGTAAAATTGTATTTATATTACCAAGATTTTCTTTTCAACTTTTATAACATAAGTTTTGTTTAAATTCTATATTTAGGTCCGTTTTGCGATAATTCTTATATTATTTGTCTTACATTTCTAAATATTATATCCTGTGTTTAAAAAATTTTTACTCTGATTTATAACTTATCACTATATACTAAAGGTCTATTTTTGAGTAAGATAAAAAATTATAACAAAATTTTGGACTGAACAGACAAATCAGTTTTGGATGTAGGTGATTCTCCTGATGAACGATTGTTTTCTATTGTAAAGCTCGTAATTGTTAATATCCAGGATTGAAATGATAAAAATATGTTAATATATTAGTTGAATGATAAATTCGTACATGAATATTTAATAATTGATGTATCAAACTCTTTTATTTCTGGTCATCTTATGTACATATTGAGGAATCAACTCTATACTTTAAATAAGTCAATTTTACTATATAAAATCATAAATTTAACTTAATTATTCGAGTTAAAAGAAAATAATTTAGCAAGAGTAAAGCCAAATGATATAATATAAACATGAGTAACCTCAGTTAATCCTATTACAATAAAATTGATGAGACGATTTAATCCGATCATTTTAAAACAGTACCAAAACGAATTTCACCGTACAGTGACAATAGTGGTACCGAAAAACAAACTTTTATTTTCCACTTTAATTAAATCAACCATAATAAACATATATTCAGCAACATTTGTTTTTGTATAACAGAGGTCCAGTTTTTGTCAGAAGATATGAATGAAAGAATTAATTTAATTATATCTCGAAGCACTCATGTGTGAATACCTACTTATTACAAGTATAAACTTAATAATCCCCTAAAAGCTGATTTAGCGCCGTCTAATTATTTTCCTTCTTTTTCTTGCTGTTAATTAAAATATTTAAATCTTCCAATCCTCCGGCTTACATAACTTTTATTTCTGCTAACTTTCCCTGTTTAAAAAACGACTTTGCATGTGGTCTGTGCTGTTAAAATATTCTTAAATTTTGATTGCCTCGTAGAATTTTTCGGCAGTTTTTTTTTTATGAATTATCTTTGTTCGAATTGAAAAGACAATTAAGTATGCTAATTCATACACTGTGACGGCTTCATGAAAAACCGCTAAGAAAGATTATCTTTCCGATATCTGCAGAAGTGAGGGAGTATAGGGAGGGCTTAGTGGAGGATGACATCTCATAAACCGAGACAGTAATTAATAAATCGTGCGGGGCCCCTATATCTTTGACTTTATTACATATTTGTTTTAGAATGTCTCATTTCTCATGTCTAAGGTAAACAGTAAAATTGTAAATATATATAATTATAAATGTGTTTTTAAGATTTTCACTTCTACACATTTAAATTTTGTATTTAATTTTTATTGTTTTTCAAATTATTTAAGCAAAGTAAATTTTAATTTAGAATAACGATAATAGTTAATAATTAAGTCTGTTTAAAATGTTCTAATTGTTTCTTTTGTAGTAGTTTTAAAAAGTCCTCTTAATATTTAAAGTCAGGAAGTTAAAGTTTATTTAGTGTCTTACATATATACGTTTAAAAAAAATAGACTACGAAGAAAAATGCACGAGAAAGATTTGGAGTTTCTTCGAGTTTATTGTAAGTTCAAAATGAATTTGTATTTTACTTGAATGAAGGAACGAAAAGGGAAGGGACACAGCAAACATAATTAGGTGTTCAGACGAGCGACCACCATGATTAAAAGAGACGTTGAGGTTTCTCGAAAACAAAAACAATTCCATTATAGTAGTCTTTAGTTTATTTCATGTTGATTTTTTAAGTCACATTTTGACTTTTAATGTTGTTTAGGTGCACATACCACAATAATAGTAATAATGACTACGAAAGAGTATGAATATTTCTGTTCCTAAATTCTTTGTAATGAAATAAACAAGAACTTAGCCTGCTTATTAGTAATGATGGTAAATTTTATTGCACTAATAGTGTAATTTACACAATACCTATCTTATGTTATAATGTGGATCGTTTTCTTGATCGATTTAATGTTTCAATATAAAAAAACAATAAGCACAAATACCCATTGATACTTGCTCAAATAATAAATAGTAAATTAGTGTAAATGAAGAAGAACAACAAAAACCAGCCCCAGTAACAATTCAAAGTGACAAATAAATCAATGTGCGTCACGACATATCTCACAATCAGTGAGATCTACAACCTGGGCTACGGAGACTACACTTTTTTCAAGCCATTCGCTTTCTTATCTTATAAATATAAGACTATGTATGTTTCTAGAATTCACACACGAATTTCCAAGATGAAAAGTATTTTTCACTCGAGAATGCCGGGCCGTCGGCTACACTTTATTCCTTAGTAAGCTGGTAAAATCGATGCATTTACATATAGAATACGTATGTTTTATTGTTGTTGTTATGTAGGTATGTAGAAGTATAATTACTCTGTTAAATTAACATAAACGTCAATCTTATATTATGACCAACACCTCCGCGATTATTTTTAATATTTATGAGTAACTGAATTTAAATCTCAATTTTTCCCCAAGTTTCGGTATACAAATACGTCTTTATTGTTGGCGCTGTACAGAATATTATCGTTTTAAAGAGTGTACCGCAATCTTTTCAAGACAAAATGTCGTAACGTGCTGTTTTATACCGTAAAAGAAAACAATAGAAAGCACGCCCGAAGTAATAAAGCAGCTCGATTTCCGCTATTTAGAGTGGCGAAGAGAATTAAAGTTCCTTTTGAGGGAAGTTCACTACAATATAAAGAAAATGTATCTAAATGGGTAGCTTATAAGTATTTTACAGCGTTACGGTCTGGAGAAATTATTGACGCAGAGACTTACATGCAAAACATGTTGAGTCGCTTAAGAATCAATTGTGTGACATGTGTTTTATTTATTACAAATAAGAAACAAAAATTTCTATATTAATTTTGGCATTTATTCTAAAGTAAAACATGAATATTTCGTGATCTCAACATGTAATAATGTACAATTTGCTTGCTCTTCTTAAAACTACATAGTATAGCAATTTGTATGTATTGCTGATACGTCCAGTCTTCTCCAATTAAGAACATCTTTACTTTTCCTATTCAGTAATTAATGATTAGAATGAAAAAATGAACTGCATATTACAATGATTATACTCATTTTCGTAAAGTAATCTTTAAAAGCAGAAAGTGATAAAATATGAGTAAGAGAACGTAAACAAACAGGGGACCTAATCGACTGTTTTCTAAACGACACATACATAACAAATACTAACTCGATACAAGCTGCGATAAAGGTTCGATTGTATGCAGTAAATAAAATATGACTTGCCCATATTTCCACTTTCATTTCTCTTCATTTTATATCCTTTTTTTCTGGGCTCCCTGATAACCATTCATACAAAATACTTTTTCCATATTACCCAATTTTATTAGCATTGATGTTGTGTTTTTTCTTGGAATATATTTAGAATATGTACTCGTATATTCATGTTTTTTACAAATAATTTAATAATAGCTTTTCTCTTATTATTACAATAAGTAGATCAAATATGAATATTTACTTTTTCATGACTAATATTCTAAAATGTTAATGTTCTAAAATATTATTGAAAATTCATTTAATTCTTTTTGCCTACGACTTCTTTTTTGCAAGGCTTTATAAAAGATACTGTGCTAAATTTTTTTTAAGCTCTATTATATATAAATATTGTACATGTAATTTAAATTGCATAGTCAGTCGGTCGCGTATCGGGCTTACAGCGTAAATAAATATCTTCTTCGAAAGCCATCGTGAAAGCAAATTAGAATAATGCTCTACGATTTGGCGTTTCAACAAACGAGAACGTAGAATGGCCCCTCAGTGGATTATTCGGGAGTTCGGATGGACCCGGGGAAATTTGGGTATAAATGGAGTTGTCGTGACTAGCCGAGGTTTCCTATTAACTAAAAGTAAGGCTCCAGTTCATATTGAAACAATGTCCGAATTTCGTGCCCTACCACTGATAAATTATGTTTTCACACCACACACATTGGTAATATTATAAAATTGATTATTCAATAATACTACCTCTTCCAACCTCCGATTTTAAATTACGTAAAGTTCACAAGACTATAATCTCAGCCTATATAGGTAACACGGCACAGTTTTAATTACAACGATACACCAAAGCAATAAAAGTTGATAAAATTTATCGATTATAATTCTCTGAATATTTATTAAACAATTAAATGCTATATTTACAGATAGAAATTATGCCTATCTTGACATCTGGGCTTTATTAATACGTCGGTTATTTAAATATGTACTTTTACTAAAGAACAAACATGTATAATGTATATTCATTTCTTTATTTTATTTGTATTTTATTAAACTTCATATGCAATTTAATTTGAATTTCTTTCAAACATAAATATCTCGCTGTATTGAGGAATGAGTAATTATAATATTTTGATTAATATAGATTTAAAGATAAATAATATTATACAATCGGTGAAACTATTAAACAAAAAACAGCATTATACAAAAGATCGTAAATCAAAAATGCCGATAAATAAGCTGCAATAAACTATCCCATCAAGCTGAGTCTGAGCTCATTTTTGAATTATTGGATGCTGGAAATCTCATAGTGAGCGCAACATGTGTTTTATATCATCTGAATACAGTATTTCGTAACATAAAGTTACATACATAGCAAATTGAATACGGAATACTGCAGGGATTTTAATATAACGAAATGTACGAAATAGAAAGGTGCACTCGTATTCATACAAGTGTTAAAAAGTCGTAATAGGATTTCGAATCCAATTCCAATCGTTTGCAGTTTTTATTACATTTTTGTGTACCTCAGGATATCTGAACTAAAACCTGTTATAATATTCACATGATGTGTGGTTTAGAATGTTATTTATCTTAATATTTTAGCTCATCGTGAAAAATTAAAACAGTGAGATAAATTTTTCCGCAAAAGAGTGTGTGTTTTGAATGAAATACATATAGTAAATAACATATATTAACGAACATTTCAATAAAGTATTATTAAAATTAGAATAAAAACACTTACATTTTCACTGGTTTTAAATTTACTCAATTAACTACGGAACATTAAACTTTTTACGTCCTTTAGGGTCTTAAATGCTTTTAGATTCCTTCTTTAAAATAAATAAAAGGTCTACTTTCATCAGCGTTCAAGCTATAAAACTGGTTTATAGTTATCCGTGACAATCAAATTAAATAATCTGTTTGAAATAAGATTGTCCAAATAAAATAAAAAAAACTTATAAAAATATTTGTCCGGGTTACACTTTGCATGTAATATGTAAAAAGAGTTCAAGCTGAGCAAAACATTTTAATTTTACCATGTAAAATATGAAGTGTTCCGGCAGTACTAAGAAACAGCACTAAGTCAAATGAAAATTAAAGAGTTACTCATTATTAAAATCCACACGACTCCATTTCAATTCCTTATGATTTTAAACGGTTAAAGCGATGTTTTTATATAGGTACAATTTTTACCTCGAATATATTCCACCATTGAAAAATTCCTTGCATGTATATGCAAATTTATAATTGAATTACATTAGTATTTACCATTTTAACTCCGCGCTGTGAATTTACTGATAATTGAATCAATTATTATAGCGTTTAACCGTTTAAAGGGTTACATGAAGAATTTAATACATGTTAAAATGTTATCCTAGCCGCTCCGTATTGTCATAAAACTACGACACGACCTATCAAAGGCGCCCTAATAAAAGCAAAGTAACAAAGTGTAATACAATATCAAAGTAGTCTTTACATACATACAACTGTAATTCGTATAGCTTTATGTATAAAGTTGGAAATCCCTCACATACATATGATCGCCTGTACAGGACGCAAGTTTCTGTCATTTTATTGAAGATTTTTTAACATGACATCAGTCTAATAATACGATATCATTTTTAAAGCTCATGAATAAACTGAGCAAACCATGTTATAAAATAAGATATCTATACAATTAGAACCTTTCAAATCTATTTTCAACCATATGTAATAGATCTTGCATTAAAAAAAGCACTGAATAGAAAATGACAATCAAAAGAACAAGAAAGAAATTATAGACGGTTTTGCTTTAAGTCAGACTCAATACGACGCAATGTTAATTGCTCAAATCTCTAAATGCCCCAGACAGACTGCTTTTTACTCCCTCTGTCAACCATAATTAGTTTTTTCCCCGTAGTAATCGCTGTCGGTACCAACATGCGATGCTTAATGAAAACACTCGCAAGTGGTCGTGTTTATTGTTTATTTACTTCCACTTTGTTTTAAGATGTTTCCTACTCATGGTTTGCGTAGCCTGCTTGTAAAGAAGCGAGTTATTCCTTTTGTAGCTCCTAACGGTTATTATTATGATACTTTGTTTTTACTGTTTTGGCGTCTTAATAAACTGGTAAAGATTAGAACGAGAAAGTCTAAGTAATTCGTGAATATTATTTATTATGTATATTCCTTTATAGTGAAAGTAAGTTTTCGTCAATGAATATTTATGATGCTAGTGTTTTATTTTCTTATCGTTTGATTTGTTTCATAAAGCCACGAAGCGAAACTACTTTTATGAAGAAAGAATTAGGATATATTGCTTTCATATAAAACTTATAAATGATATTGGTTATTAAAAATTGTGCCGATAATAGATTTTTACTTTCATTTCGACACATTATGATTTTTATTAATATTGATAATAAATAAAATACTTATATGTCGCTTAAATTATTATCGGTTATTATTTAGATAATCCTAAAATATAGGGTATAATATAGTTAATAAAGAGATTTTTAAAAGAAATTTATAGAGGGCTTTTAAGGAATGTTTAGTATGTAGAACAGGATGGGAACGCTAAGTCGAATCTAAGTCCTTTATGCGTTCGAAAATATTGTGTTTGCACAAGACTTTCAAATAGTGAAATGTAATAATATCTCACAAGCTATATTAGAAAAGGGGGATAAAAAAGTAAAAAAAATTAAGATATTTTTACCTCAAACCGGTTAAAAGCAAATTTTTTGCTTGTGAATACCCTCAGGCCAGTAAGGAGACACTTTTGGTTTTTTAGCCCCGCTTATTTTATATTATTTTTTTCTTAAACAAGATAAAACAAAGCATTTTTTCAACTGATATCAAGTTTAAGAACTCTTGTAAATTGTACATTTTATTATAACATAATTAAAAACTCAACATAGTTTTAAGGTGATAGTAAAATACACTAAACTCTTCAATCTTTCACTTTTATTTATACGACATTTTTATAGGTTGTTAGTCTTTGCTTTAATTTCTCCTAAGGACGAACACGTTTCTATCGACTTTGTCCTTATTCCGACGAGAGCCTAATGTTGCGAGGCGACGAAATTTATCGCACTGTTTGTAATTCTGTTCCACTTCCCCTCTGTCTCCACTGCCCTCTACCGTCACCCGACACACTTACATATAACGTTTTCTAATGAAATTGTCCACAAAGCTCACCACAACCCTCAGGCCCGTTGACGCCGGCGGATGAACCGAAAAAAGTACTGCTCGCGTTACTAATGGCTTCATTTATCTCAGTCACTAGCACTGATACGCCACAATGTTTTATATTTAATTTAGCGCTCTGCGGAATAAATTACGGTCGTATCGACCCTCTAACGCTGAAGACGAACTCTTGAAATATTGACAGGTCACTTTATTGGGCAGATTCATAAAATATGGTTATTTCATTTACCATCGTATTTTAATTTCATAGATATTTTACCCAACATCCATCCAAAATAACAAACACTAACAAACTTTTAATATTAAATATAACATTTATGAAATAAACCGAATAATAAATGTAACAATTGTGTGGCTTACAGAAGTGTAGCAAATTAAAATAATAAGTGTCACTACTAAACTTGGAGAGAATTGTATTTACCGTACTTGTGTGGATGTGCAAACAAAAATGACCTTTAAAGTTCTAGGAAAAAGGACTTCTTGAAATGTTGAATAGTTTGAACTATGATTCTCCTTAATGTTCGCTTTATGCCTTAACTCGTTCCAAGCTCATGTTACGCGACTTATCCTACAGGTTTACGACAAACGATAAACGTATCCTGCCGATGCCTGCACCCCTTACGTTTTCCGCATACATATTTCTCAGGACTCTGTAGGCTTATCGTAAGAATTATTTCCGCTTTCAGTCATGACTTAAAGTTCGAAAAATACGTCAAAGTATTTTACGATATATTTATTCAATATTCCCATTTTCCAAAATGAATACCAGCTTCTTATTGATATCATATTACATTTTTATTTATATTATATTTAACTTCATTTTTATCATCTCGGATATTAAGAAACTTACAGAGAACTTTGTACAATTTCCAACGAGGTTTTAAACATTCGTACATCGCATGAGATTAAAGTAAGACCGCATTTAAAAGCGAATCGCGTAATTTGGCAAGTCAGCTGTGATTAGATAGTGCTTTGGCCTCGTTAGGGTAATGAGAATAGGGCAACCTTTACTTGTATAGACATAATTTGATTCCGCAACGTAACAAACATAAACGCATAATGTGACGTGTTGTACATTATGATGACGTTAGTACATGATGTATTTAAATACCAAATAATTTATTACAGAAACAAACAAACATGATATCAGTTGTTTATATTTCTTGTGTAGATATCATGAGATATATTAATCGGACACTTATAACAGAGGCTCATTCAATATTTACTTTTAACTTTAAACATGCAATTGTAATTTCTGTTACGAACAAATATACGCATTAGTGCATATCTACTAATGCAACATATTTTAAACAAAACTATTCGTGCAAAAGTTACATGTTTCGTCTTCGGTTAGCGTCTACTGTTTGGCGAACCTTACTATTTCGGAAGCCATGTAAATCGTCGGGCTACGGCAAACTTCCCAGATATCTCGCCAAAGGACAAGACGCTAATATATGCAACCCTGCATTCTACGTATTGTTGCTTAATGCAGCAAGTTTCTCCACTCACTGTATTTATGCGTTCCGTCTTGCAGATTTGTACTGTTATATATAACGTTATATGTACTGCATGTAATGGCAATATATATAGTTAGTAAATCATAGAATATTTATGATTAAAAATTATAAGAAACAAACATATGTACTATTAAAATATCATTAAAACGGGTTTCGTTACCATATATCTTTTGGAACAGTGAATAATAACGTACAATAAGTATATTTCACAAGTGATATATAAATACATATAGAGAAAATTATTAAACAATAACAAAACCCGTCCTTTGTATACATACACCTTTGTCTTGGCGCTATTAAAATAGAAACGCGGTTCCGACCACACGGCACAGTAATTTCTTAGACCCTTTTATCCTTACTTAATTTAAATTAATTTATTCAGAACCTTAAATTAATTCTTCCATGTAGCTCATTGCAGTTTCATAAATAAATCTAACAACCTAAAGAATCAACACTTATTTTTCTCTGCAACCCCTTGAGCTTTCTTGACTTTCCTATGTAAATACTCTCGGATTTTCTTTATAAAACCCGGTGCACCGTAGTTGACTGAAGGATACTATTTGTTTTTCATTATCAACAAAAGCTTTGTTGAAAAGATGATACTCAGCAAATTGAAGTTACATCCAACCGTACATACCGCACTAACGGCGCTCGGGCGAAGATATTTCGCAGTCGTATTTACTCAGGCGTACCAAATTGTTTGCTTACATGTTTGACGCGCCGCACGCAACGCTCATTACGGAAAACGGGCTTTATTCAGCTTAGAAAATATATTGTTATACCCGATAAAGTTCTTTATATTTTTTATTTATCATTTCATTTCAGGTAAGTTACAGAAACCCTCAGACTATAATGGTTGCGGTTGGCTGAGGATATTTCTTTAAATGTGTCTTTAGTTATCTAGAGCTAACTGTGGTACAGAAAATAATTGTTTTGTAATCAATATTCTTATTATTTTTAGTTTGCCTAACTTTTAAACAGATCTATTGAAAATAGACAAACATGTTTTAATTGTTTACACTTCTTCTCTTTTGGGGTGAAGCAGGTTCACTTAATTGTTCATGCAACAAGCCAGCAGGGAATTGTCTCTAAATGTTTCATGTCCGGAACATAGTTATACCTCATATGCTTTTGCGGTAATTGACGGTAACTTTAAACATAATCTTATGTAAAACGAACCTAATTTCGTTAGCCTCACGTGTGATTTTGATTCAACTAAACGCTGTGGGAAACGAAAGCGGAGGACGGTGATGTAAGGCGCAATAGACGGCCATTTACACCTGCGATTCTTCTTCATCTTCCCTAAACTGGCACACCATTTTGTCGAAAGTAATTATGCTACATAACGTATTAGTCTTTTGGGAGCGAACACGTGTTGGAAACGCTTAATCACTTACTTTACATTTGCGTACGCAAATAATCCGTTAATTTAATTTTGGTGCGGTATTTATGACGTTTATTTAATTTATAATCATATCAAAGTGTAGGCTTCATTTAGCGGATTTTGTGTGCGTGTGAATAAACGTTAATTATATAATCATGTTTTACCGTACACGAGGGAAAAAACTGTAACGATTTTTAAATAATTACAGCTGAATGAATTGTCAGTTTAAAATATTTTGTTTAAATTTCATTCTGTTCTAATGGGAATGAAACTTGAAATGTTACTGTATATTCACATGATTATATTAATTTTAAAATATAAAATGAGACCATTGTTACAAAAGAGGGTTTTGAATCAGTTACCTTTTTTTTATTACGAGAGTCGAATTTTTTTAGATTATTGAAGGAATATGATATTGATCATATCCGAATCTCGGTAGTATAGCCCATAAAACGCAAGGCAGAACGCTTACCCTGCTCAATAAAGCCCTTCTCGCCATTGATATTTATGCTTTCGGGGTCCTTTTTGAGGGTAATTTGTTTTGAAACTTTTCTCTTTGGTAAAAATGAGTTCAGAATTAATGTAACTATGTTGTAATTGGTTAAGAAGTTATTACTCTTTTGCTTTTCGGAAAAAACATTAAGTGGTCGTATACGATTACATTACGTGATTTATTCGAAGCCATCTAAATATATTTTTTGTAATATTGTACAATACTCGTATGTACAATTATATGTAATATCTTAAACGACCATTATTTTTTTCATTCATTCACATTACTTTTAGGCTAAATACTTAAAGATAAACAAATTTAATAGGATTAGATAAGCAAAACTAAATTTCATGCGGCTTTTAACCATTAACAAATATGTTTTGACTTTTATACCGAATATATCGTGTACATAAAATAAGGCACAAAAGCCATTTTATCTGACAGGGTCTTGTTTGAAATCATAACAAATAGCCCTTTAGAAAACCGCATCCCGACCCGAACTGTCCTTCGGAAGGGCGAACCCTTTACACATTACAAATCTTTGCCACAGAACGAACGTAGTTAAGAGGCTGTCAATGAAATCTCTCCCTCTTCCGACTATTCGTTATGTAGCCTAATGGATTACATGAAATAAAGTACGCATCGACAAAACAAAAGGTCATGCCTCGACAATCCGACCGCATACTTAGTGGCCTAAAACCAAATTTATTACTCTGACCTTTATAATTCGACTCGGATCAAAACTTAATACGTGAATAAGTTGTCAGAAAGAAAATCTATTCGATTAGTTTTTAATACTTTTATTCTATTAAATACAAAGTGTAGTCGGGTAGTGATATACAAAAAAATATATCGGATTAAATTAATATAATCATTATTAATTTATATAACAAAATAGAAGTATGTTCACGTTCATAAATGAAGCAACGCAAATGAGGCGGAACATTCAATCAGCGTGTCGGCTATTCGGTTCTCATCACATTAAAACTTATTTCTGCACCGATCGTTTCGATTACCTGCCATATGCCCATATCCACCCGTTGACTAGTTATTCGAATGCGTTTTACTTTGAACGTGTTCATTTCACGTCCTTTGATACCCTATTTAGACATTTGATTTCAACTCTTCCGTCATTATTCACTTTCAGAATCATGCCAACGCTAGCTTTGAATGAAAAAAAAAAAAACAAATGAGGAGCTACACGAAAAGAGTTTTTAATTCGCCTAATGCACACCCTGTCTCCTCGTCTTTACTACTTAAAGTACAATTTTTCTATGGATTCGTCGCGCTACCCATTGGTTGCTAGCTCACCGTTACGTTTCACTTTTGTTTAGACATTTTATTTCTTCTTCGTCTTGAATACTTAATATTCATCTTGAAGTAACACTCTAGAACTTCATATGATTCCAGACTCATTACTTAAGTGACACGGAAAAATGTAAATCTTTTTAAGACTTTAAATGTAAATTTCGCTAAAGGAATTTCATTCTGGCTTTTCTGTAAATAAATCTCTTGTAATTCCTGCAAAATTGATGAAAGAAGATATTACAAGTGCGATTTGCGAGATGCTTTATCAGACTTAATGATTACTATGATTTCCATCTCCAGCCCGACGAAACGAGAAACTTAATGAAAAGTCAAGCAAATTCAGACGAATACAAATTTTCGCATTAGTATGCAAGAGCAAAGTTTTTATTCAATATAACTTGCACTGTTTAATGTTCCGTTTGTCTTTTTCGCATTAGTAATACACGAGCTATTGTAACTTCCAATAGCGCTAATAAAGCGTCTGAACTGGATGTTTTATTGTTAACGCAATGTTTACCTTTTAATTAAAATCATTTGTTTTCCTGATCGCATTTTCGAATACTATTTGTTAACGAAACGAATCTATAAAAATAGACTTTTGTTATAATTATAACACTGAAGTATTTGTATTAATTTATATAAAGTAAAATATTATTTAATAGAAAAATATTCTGTAACATCATTGACAATACCAACCCACAACCCAGCATATACCTAATTCTGGTATGAATATGAAATTGTATGCAAATGTCGGCCAAATGTTACCACAAGCTGACAACTCGACAGCGTTATAAATATACGGAAACGTTGCATTGAGTGTATCAAAACATGCGAGTTTGTAGTTTATGATCTACCGTTCAAATAAATCGTTATGACAGTCGTGCTTCCTAAGCTGGCATGCCAATTCATGTATAATAATCGTATCAAAGAAATATTATCATTGAATATCATCCTTTTTTATTTGAAGTTTTCTTTTCGTATATAAATTGTGATAGTTCATTCGTTCATTCTCGTAAGTCTAATGCTATCTTAAAATTACAGATTTGATGCCAATAATGTTAAAGTATTCAAATTTGCGAATGTAATATCGAATTCAGAGATATCGGGTCAGAGTGCTGTAACAATCTAACAAGAGGGCGATTTCAAGTCGTATCAGATGATTACAAACTTCAATAGCATGCATTCTTAACAATAAAAGTATATTTTTCCCTTATTTAAAATCTTCTCTGTTTCTAAAATAATATTCATATATAATAATCAATAAACCACGTTGTCATTAGTAGTACGTCAAAGAGGGTCGCATCAAATTATATTGTTAGCATTTTCCGTCCTGACACTGGGTTACCGCTGACATTTCACTCTGATTATCTTTAATTAAAAAGTTGGTTTAGGCGTCTACAAAATTCCAAGATATTAAAAGAAATTGCCCGAGGGGCGTCAAAGTGGTAACTTGGTGATTCGTCATAATTAGATTAAAAGTGTTTTAAAAAGTAAATTAATTATATAAGTTAAATAAACTTTTTTAAATCTTTGTTACGACGATACTAAAGGTATTGGAACGCATCGTATGCTCGAGAATATTGACAGATATGATCATTTCTCAATTGGAGTTCGTCCAATAATCGTCTAGATTTTCTGTACGATTTGCAAGTCTATACTATTTTAGCTTCCGTTTAGAATAGATATGCCATTTTACATTGCGGCATCTTCCTCATATTCGACAGATTATCTGCGATATTCGTAGACTTACAGCCAAATTTTATATCATTAAGTCAATATTTTGTTCAAACTGCTTTTAATATTTAATTCGTTACAAAAACTATGATTTTTAGTTAAACGCAAAAACAGCAGATTCAAATTGCTCTATTGCTTTGATATATTGTTTTCCAAATTTGTCTCTGCAAGGGCGGATTGAAAGAGTGGTGGCACTCGTTCTGTATGATCCCTTTTATTTATTTTAATCAAATACGCCAGTTGTTGTTTTGATGCGGTGAGGTTTGCTGTAGCGGCACTTTTGTGTGTTCTATATTCGACCATGAATTCCGGTGTGCAGAGTTGCGGGTTGATGAATTTTTAATATTTTACATAATATCTGACGAATGAATTTATTTTCGGAACAGATACTTTTTTCTCCATTATTTGATATGTTTTATGTTTGCGTTCCGAGTTACATACATGGCTTTATGCTTTCATTTTGTAGCCCTATTTTATTCATTGGTGTTGAATGAAGGGGACTGATATAAAATGGAAATTAATATATTATTTTTCATGGAAAATAATAGGTAAAAACATTGACCTGTTTTTTAAATTACTTGGATACTGTCCTTATTAGCAGTATATAATATAAAAATATATTAAACCGACATCTTCAAAAATTTTATAAAGAGCAACCAAGTCGTACATATATTAAAGAACGTTATTAAGAATTATTTTCTAACGTTCAGATGATAAAGTTCTTCGTCGTATTTCTTTTATCTAATTGATTCCACAGTCCTTTGTGTGGCGGTGCGTACGCTCTGTCGTTCGATTGTGCAGAAGCAATCAATGGTTATAAGCCACGTACACATAAAGCTATGCCGACAGAAAAATTATTAAAACCATCTATTTTTAAAAGGTGATAATGAGTGCACCAGGAATTTATAACAAAATTGCTATCATTTAAATAAATTCAATGTATGTTGTTTAAAATATTTTAGAGAAAAAGTAACTAAATTTTATGATATATTTTAATCAATGACATGGGCAAAGTAGAATAAAAACATTTAATAACTTATATTGTTTACTCAGGATTATATTGAATTAGTGTGAATAGTCTGATTCTTGTCCTACTCGTTGTATGTACGCGGCTGTCGCTAGAACCCGCACCCTGGGGCGGAGGGGACAGTAATCATTTAAAAATGGCGCGCATTCACTGTAAAACGCATATCTGCAACTGCCGCTTACGTTCTACAATCAGATCGTCCTCTCTCATATCGACTTTTTCCACTTCGTTTATTGCGCCCGGTTCGGGAATAGTTTTTGTTTCTGCCGTACTAATCAACGCCTGTATATGGCCATCCGAGTGAGATTTTCCATTTTGCGATTCTCAATAAAATGTTTCCCCATATTGTTGTTACCAGCTCCCGGTTATACAAGCAGATGATGCTTAATTCAGATTGTGACTTAAAAATTACACAAGAATAAAATGTAGTATAACTTATACATATTAATATATAAATAAATATTAATAAAATTACACCTAAACATTAACCATTCAAGGGAAGTCGTTGCAATGCACGGGGAACTCTAAAAATGTAACGTGATTGTCGGCATAGCTCCGTCAGCGATAGCCGTAAGCCACTAATTACAATTGCGGTGATTTCAAGACCCTTCAGTTACAATTCCGTTCATTCTTCGAATGATTCAGGCTGCTGCGGCTATGCGGTGCGAATATCGATTTACATGCCACTGTATAATTCAAAGTTTGAATAATGTATCGCCTTTCATTAGCACATTGGGCAGTCCCGAAGCGTATTTGCACATAAATTCGATAACCCACACTCCTGAGGAGGCTTACGTGTGAATGATTACTTCGGGGGAGACGTTAAGTCTTTTGTTTATACGAAAATATTCTGTCTACCTTGCTTAAAATAAATTTAAGAAAATCCGCTTTCATATAACTCTTAATATATGAAATTATTGATTATATTAGGGATCACTTTTAATAGCAAAGAGATAAACCAACATAATATGAATAGTAAGCAATATCTTATAATCAGCCTTATTTCACTTTATCCCGAGTTCCTACATCTATATTCATAAAAGTTACATGATATCGGCAAACAAACCTCGGATGTTAGGAGAAACTTCTAGCAAACTACACAAGTTCATTCGAGATAATAATAACAATACAATATTACAAGATTAGTTACGGGAACCTGAATCGAAACCAATTCCAAAAGGATAAATACCCCAATAATAATAATTAAGGTTAATAATTGTGAGTTTAACAAGCGTACATACACCTCGAAATTCCTCTCGTAATCATTTCATTTGAAATACATTTACTAGTACAAAGACTTTAATAACGAAAGATGTTATAATGTTTTTAGTATATAATATTATTATTAATTTACATAAGTTATTTTTATACAAGTAGAATACAACAATTTTTTTATTTTTAATCTTTTTAAAGGGTGTTGAATTTGACTTGCACTTACATTGCTTCTTTTACAAGTTAACACCCTTAGTGGAATATCGTATGTTAATTTTATATAACAGCAAAGATATTAACCTCAACTTCGATTGCAATTGCACGTTATCATTACAGGCTGCGAATTATCAAAACCTCGTAAATAACAAAGAGTATACATATATAAATATGTTTGTTGAGTGGATTTAATTTTAATTAAGCTTCCATCAGCCGTTATGGAGGACCAAATCTTTTCTATCAAACAACAATCTATGAAAGTTCCAAAAGCTAATGCAAACGTAAGTCGATAATACATCGGTCATAGTAATAAACATTAGCGTGATTGTTTTCGGCCAAGTATCCCACCCAGGTGTGGCCATAACAATGCGTGGAATCTCTCAGACTTCAATTATTAAGTGTCTACCGAAACCGAACCCTTTTGGTTCCTCGAGGGGCTGGGTTGTCCATTTTACCAAAGATATTTCGTAAAATTATATATATTAAATAAACCATTACACTCATAACCCCTTTTTTAAATTTTGTTCAAATGACCGCTGTTAACTAACGGAATCTTAATTGGCAACAAAAATAGTGGTTCCTATTTTATTTTATGTCATTAAACAATAAATTAACCGGTTTTTTTGGAATATTACTAAGGCAATTCGAGTGAAAAACTGTTAAGAAATTATGAATAAGTTCTTTTTATTTAACGTGAATAATGATTCAACATTAGATGTCATGCACCGCTGGGCCCTACGTCTCTCAGAATGTGAGGATTAGATATACAGTAGCAAGGGAAGGCCTAATCCAATTGAGGGCTTGCATAATTCGCACAAATTGCCTACTCTGCTACGTATTGTAGTGCATTGAACTAAACGCCTTGTAAACCCAATGATATATTTGGCTAATTGCACTACAACTTACAATAACATTGTTCCACATAATTGACAGGGAGTAGTTCTTATTCACAAAGTTAATATAATTCAAAGACGATATAAAATTAAATCAAATGCTTACGCATACATATCACGTTGTCACAAATCTCGACTCTTAGCGCAATCTCTTGCTATTTCAACGAGAAAACAATACCACCTTTCACGGGGAACAAAGACGAAATAACAAAAGAATGGACTAGACGAATCGGTGCACGGCACATTATCGCCCCGAGGCCAGGAACACACATGCGACTGCTGCTGACCGGCTTTTAAAAAGAACTTAATAAAAAAACTGAAAACTCAATTCCAGTCGTGCATTACCGCTGGATTTAAAGAAGAATAACATTGGATTTATGTTATACTGTCACAATAGTTTCATTTATTCACTTGGATTGAGTCTTTTGTTAGACGGGCTTTATAGCTGCTAAAGTTCACACATTCAGTTGCACCTCTATGCTAGACAAGAAGTTAGCCACTGAAATTTTACCAATTTTTTTATGATTGACAGCACACGAGCCGTGTTCGGTCTCGCGTGTCATGCCCAGCGGGGCGTGAATCACTGCTAAGAGACCTACCTATCTAGCGGGCGCTGTGCACACATTGTCATATGTTGCATAATACAAAAGTTCACCAAAACCGTTATAGAACACTTTTGAATCATCGAACTGTTAATAAAATTCAACTATAGAAAAGAGAAATTGCGAGTACTTAAAAAATACCCGTGCAATTTCTTCTCTTTAAAACACTTACACCTTACAATTTACATGAAAAAATTATTTCATTTGTGTCTAGATGTAGAAAGATAGAAATACGTTAGAACTTTCATCTACAAATATAAAATTCAATTTCTGAATGAGCACAAAAACTCTTCTGTTTTTCGCGTTCATTTTGCATCATCCAGCGTAGAATCCTAATTATCTTTCCCAGTTAAGCTTAAGTGAATTATTCCAGCCGCCCACTGTAGCGCACAAACAAAACGGCTCGGAGTTCACAACCTCAGTCGAAAATACTAAAACATTAAAGAGAATTCCCGGCGTACGTATAATATCCGCTAAGCAGTATGTACGCAGTGCATAAGCCTGCTATCTTGGCGGAGGTAACAGAGACCCACTTCAGCCGGCTCAACTTTTAATAACGCCCGCAAAATCATCTAATTAATCTGATTACGGACGGACTCGTACACCGAGCCACTCCACACTAATGCCTACTCCTCAGCATTAAAGTAACTTATTTGTCCCATGTAGTGCTTTATGGATTAACCAGAAAGGCCACAGCTTATGTATCAAGATAAGCATTAACTAGACGATATTACATAGAGATTATAATGCATACGTAAGGAAGTTATAAATCTATTTAACATATTTAAAAAATATATATATTTAAAAAATAAAAATTCTTATATATTGTTATCGGGGAAAATAGAGGTACTACTTTATTTTCTTCCATCAGTAAATAGAGAATATTAGATTTCCTTTGGTGGCCCTTATAATTGTAATTACCTTAACCCTTGGGTCTTTTGGCTGACACACACGATGAATGAGTTTTACGTCTAATAGAGATCTTATCTTTGCTAAGATGTAGGAATGTGGTCTTTACAGTAGAAACTGGGAAACCTATGCGTATTATACGGTATTACCACAACCGAATAGGATCTTGTCCAGGTCATAAATAAAGGCTGGCTTTGATTTCTGTAGTTGACCCAAACATTTACGCTTCTTACAGAGGACCCGTTTAATAGTTTGTAAGGGAATCTCCCCTAATTCGCATAATGAATATTATGTGACTAACTCGGTCTCACGTTATACATGTTGCTAAACACATAAGGTATGCTATAACACTTTGGAAACCTTGATGGTAAAGCAAAAGAAATTATAATTTTATCCATAAGGGTTATTTTTAATTGAACTAGACTTAGTATCAAACTGTCAAAGATAATTAAGCTTTTATAAAATGTTTGACCACGTTGACGAAATAATTTTTAAAGAGTTAGGAGACAAACATTTGTATGTCATAAACTTTTTACTACTGCTTTGCTTTGGTAAATGGATTCTTTGTGACAGATTTATATTTTATTTTCTAATTGATACTGAAATTACTTTGCGTAATAATGTATTTGTTAAGACATAATTCGTTTGTTTGTTTCTTTTCTGGTTTTAACTTATCGGTGGAATTATGAAATTACGTTGCTATTGTAAATTTGTATGAAATTCAAACTAACAGTTCTAAAATAAATGTCAACTTTTTATTTTAGTCTATAATACAATTGAAGTCTTGTTTAAAATAGTTCCATTTAAACTTTCCTATGCTTAAATAAGGGACAAACAGAAAGAAAAAAGCTTTTTAATTTTCAGATCTCAACAAAATAAATAGTTTTATCCATTAAAGATAATATATGTGTATGAAATCACAGAAAGTTAATTTATTTTTACGTACATTAAACCAATTTTCCTGAAACTTTTCATGAGGTTATTTATCGGATTTTAATAATCACATTGAAGTTCTTTTGATGAAAATTCTACTGCGGCTTATTAATCTCAATTTTTTAATATATAATCATTAGGAAATAAACTTTATTTCTTTATAAATGTAAAAATAGATAAGTATTTAAATATTTTATTTAAGATATAATTTTTTTCAAATAATTAATGATAATTCAATTTGGTACACGATTTTGTATGTAACATTGTAGCAACAGATGTGCGAAGATTTAGGAAAAATGTACCGTTCACGATAAAAGGCAAAGCCCATTGACAGCGATCTAACGGCAGAATACAGAAGGAGGCTGGCGGGATGCGAGTACCAGATAGGCAGATGGAGCGACACGAATGCGACATTTCAATTTGAGCATATATTATTCATGGTAATGCGTTAAAAGCAGCGCACACTTGCTCGCAGAGACGGAGGCGAGTAATCGCGTGGTACATGCGAACACCACATATGTACGTATTATGTACATATATTCAATGTTGTGCTTTAAAATTGTCGTTTCGCACCATTTGCAACAGTACCCGGCCCGATGTGCTCCGCTTATAAAGTAGCACTACGAAATGTGGGCTCCGTTTTTATTTATTGTACACAGAACAAAATCGAAGCTTTTTACCTATCACGTGAAATTTCCGTTGGAAAAGCAACGTCCATTGAATTCAGATATCTAACAATTCAGCAGACAGTAACGAAAAATGTTTGTGTACTGTTTTTGTAATTGTTTTGGTAGCGAAAGTAATTAAGTAATGTGTAAAATAAAATTTTATACACATTATTTTGAAAACCAATTACATACAATGAGAAACGTAGTTATATATTCATTTGTGGGTTTAAAGCAAGTATTTTTATTTTATTTTTGTCATTTATATATTTATTTGAGGACAGTAAATATTTCTTAGTAAAAAAAAACTTATTGTGATTATCAAAGGTGAAAGAAGCATTTTATAACTCATAGTACTCATTATACTCACAAGAAGATACTTTATCTAGCAGATTTGTGAACTAAGCCAACGATACTCCCCCGTACTATGAAAACGCAGCGACCAACATCTATTATTCATCGTCGAAGACACGGAACGAAATTTGTGTAAGTGCGTTGTGATCCAAGCAATCTCACAATCTTTATTTCATTCGCAATAAATGGATTACTCTGTTCACAAACCTCATCTCGCTATCGACGGTTTTATTTGGCTTCGTAAGCGGCTTTCTCAAGTTATTATTTCGCTTAACGTTGTTTTAAGTTTTATGATACACGTCTAAATATTTTTCTTCTCACAGGGTACTCTTATAAAATATGAAATAATTTAGAAACTATAAAAGAACATAAGCAATATTTTGTTATTGGAATTGGGCAAGGCCCAAAAAGCTGTCGTTTAAGGAAACTTCTTAATATTAAATAAAAATGTACCCTTTTAGTATTTCTTCTCTTTAAATAAACAAACTATACAAAGATAAATAAAAAAATAATAAAAACGTGGCATAATTAAACTCACTTTGATAGACGAGTAATAACAAAATTATTATTTCTTATAGAAAAAAGTAACATTATGCATTTAATTAAAGAAGTATTAAATATTAATCGAGCTTTTATTGTCACTCTATGTAGCTGTAGAACTTCAAAATAAGATTCAATTTCATGCAAATTAAAGACTTGGGATTTATTTTTTGAAGAAATGTGAATTGTCGTTGCCATATTAAAATTTATTAATAATTTCATTAGCCTTGTTTTTGAAACCAACATCCAATATTATACTAAAAAAAATTAAAGTATAATTTTGAATTCGGTAACTCTTCTTGAGCTAGCGTGTTGGTTAATGCTCGAACTTTTCCATGTGAGAAGAAGAGACCTTTGGTAGGTTGTGGGCTCTGACAGGCTGATGATTGTAATGATAATGAAACTATTTTTAATTGTATCAAACTATTTTTGGATGATAAAATTTACATTTCTTTCTTTTAATGTAACCAATATAACGGCACGTGAAGATAGCCTCATTAAGTTGTATGATTTACGGAGAACATAAAAAAATATATTTCCTAGATAAGTAATCCAAAATAGACATGTTTATGTGTGTGTGTGTGTGTGTGTGTGTGTGTGTGTGTGTGTGTGTATATATATACTGGTATTTTTTTTACTAAATATCTGTTGCCTACATAACGGTATCGTGCAAAAATGTAGGTTTTGATTGACGCCAGCAATCGGCTTAATGTAACCTCGAGGCAAGTTTTGCGCGCACAAACGACTGGTTAAATTCAGAGGTCGACGCAAAGCGACGCAATCTCTCACACGTCACGCAGAAGGAGCTTTCCATATAATTCATTTCCCTATTCATATTTGTCTTAGAAGTTGATTCCATCGCGCGGCAGAAACATAAAAGAAATCCAAAAAGGCTAAGGAAGGATGTAAAATGACATGATATTTTACGGCTCGAGTGTTATTGAAAAAGTTTTGCGAAAATATATTTCCCTCTCACTTTACCATTCATACAAATTGAATCGAGTCCCTTTATTTTAGCAGTAGAACTATGCTCAGCGTATGGTTTATATTCGTCGTTGTAGATTACGTGACTGGAAATAGTAAAATCGGACGATGATGTTGATAATGTAGGTCATAATGGACTATTGCCAATAAAACCTTATAGGTAAGCGATGGATTAAAAGGAACTAGGTCAGGGCAATGCCCTATAAAAATAACGCACTTTTGGTAGCTCCCGCCTTCCACGACAGAACAGTCAAAGCATTGATGACATTAAAATTGGTTATGCTTGCAACCTGCAGAAACTTAGGTTTTCAAAAGAATTAAAACAAAAAACATTTTAGAAATATTATAGAATAATACATATATTTGAAAGTTAAAAATATGTTTAAAATATTATTTTCTCCATAAGGATACAAAACAAACACATGTTTAAAACTTAAATAGTTACATATCTAATGAAGTTATATCTGTAAGAAGTTCAATTAAAATCATCGTTATGTTAATGTACGAGAATATCTTTATGTAGTAAAACTTTATTAATAAATAAAGAGCTGGTTCAGTTTTTCTGATTTCGAAGATTATTTAACATTTATTTACAGCTAAGATGCCACTGACAGCAATCAAAAGCATTTCAGAAACGGAAACCCGTGATTTGTACGTTTATAAATATAACAATGGAACTATGAAACAAATAATATCAGAACTTGTCAAAACTTACCAACTAAATACATTCTATGCAACTACCTCTGATCCATCAAAAGATAGCGCAGATCAATATCATAACTTTATCCCGGAAACTTAGTGGCCGCTGTGGCCATCCAAAAGTTTCATGTGGCTGATAATTTACATAATAGAAGACGGTATGTCTATCTACTATCGGGGTCATCCAAACTTCTGTGGATTAGGGCTTTCACGGGCAGGGCTTATCGGATTTTGAATGAATTTTGGGATGCTTGCGATAGTGACGTCATTATGGATACCCGATTTATATGCAGATTGGAAGTGAAGTAACGATTGTGGCGAGGCGGCACGCGCTGACGACCGCACTCGTAAGGTGCATCATCCACTTTCATATAATAAATTGACCACAATCTCTTATTATAACATACAGAAGCAAAGTTTATACAAGATATTGTTTTGCATTATTACAATACAAATAAACCAATATGTTTCTTTATTTAATTTCAATATAAGGAAAATACATTTTTATATTATAATAAAAGTAATAATTATTTACAATAAAACAAATCTGATTCAAAGTCTTCATTTTTTTAAAACCAGTAACTTATTTTATTCAACCACTTAATTCTTTAATACGTCCATTGCATCGGAAATGTTTAGTGAAAGTAATTTCTCGCTTTATTTATTTTCTCAATACTTCATTCAACTTGACTGCCAAAACATATCGAGTCGAACATTTAGCACCTGAACCAATTTAGCAGTGCTGGATTTCGGAATACATTCGATATCCAACCGAACCTCTTAATTAATGACCACTATATCCAGGATTTCGACGTATTGAAAAAGGCATCTTATTGTTATTTCAGTATTTTCAATGATGTTTAAAACTGAAGTTACATTTATTATATTATGCTTATATCATAAAAAATAAATAATAACCAGTTAGTAATATAACCCTTTTGAAACATGTTTTAATCAAGTCTTTACTTTCCATATTTAAAAAATAAATAAATGGATAGACAATCTACATGATTCATACCCTATAAAGTTGCTCGTAGGATTACAATATCCAAAGCCAAATCCCTTTGCATGTTTTATACAAGTCAGCTGTCAAATTCAAGTTGTTTTTGTTCGACCATTTTCATGAAACTTTCGACAAAAAGTGTAATGAAAAACCCAACACATCATTCATCTTTCAGCCGCGCTGTCTATTATGAATTGCAGTTTTTTAAAGTTGGTAATTAACATCGGCCCACAGTTGAAGCCAGGTCCCAAGTTTTAAGTGGTATAAACTTTGTAGAATGCCCTAATCGTTAAAAGCAAGGGGCTTACTTTTTGCCATAAGTTTATGCGGGTCACGTGATGGTAATTATTCGTTAAATTACATCATTTTGATAGGATATTTCAAATTTGATTTCAATGTATAAAGTATTGTGTTATATAACCGAAAAGAAAAGAATTCATAATAATTAATTGAAGTAGCTTGATGGTTATTTTAATTAAAATACATCTAAACCACAATTTGAAAGAAACTTAAAATTATTATTATTGTGAAATATTAACATTTTCCAGGATCACGTCAAAAATTGTAAACCACCATGCTTGTGACTCACTCATTGCTGTGCAAAGGATCTCCGATTTGAATAATAGATACAGTGTCTTACATTTATTAAAATCATCAAGCGTAACAAACTGTGTGAAGAAAGATATTGAAAATATGAAGTGTTTTCATATTGTTAACATGTAAAATCTCAATCAAATATAAAGCTAGAAAGAAAACAGGACAGATATTATATTTGGACTCAATTTGAATAATCCATTAACATATTTGTGGTAGAAATTGTAATCTATTTCCTTAGATTTTCATATGATATTTCGAAGTACAGGTTAATAAGTAATGAAGCGGATTCAAAGTTTTGTTTGTTAAAGTGATTATTCAAATACGTAAAACGTTTTCGGCTTTTCGTAAACTTCTTTCATATTTTATTCATCGATCCTTCACGGTTCAAGACATCCGTAATCGTTGATATGATTTCAACTGTATATACAAGAACTTTGAATATATTTTTGTGTAACGTAAATATTCCTCTTTTAAATGTAATATTTTTAGTAATTTATAGTATTTTTATATACATTTATTTATACACTAAAATGTTTTTTTACTTTTTTTATTTGCCGAAAGTGCCGTTAAAAAACTTTGCATTAAAAAGACTTAGGAGATATGGTTACATAACCTATACCAAAACAAAATTTGGTAGTGTTTATAAGTTAATAAGTTCGGAGCAATTTACGTTTCTTATAAACTCCCAAAGAAAACTAATCTTATTCTGATATTATTCCGGACGATGCCCAATCAATCCGCCTATAAAAACAGAAGAATAAAATGCTGCTATCCGTTCCTAACAATACATTCCTCAGGGAATCATTAGGTAAATACGACGAAATTGTACTTGGTCCCCGAAGAAGGATATTTATGGAGGGCAAAGGACGGTGTGTATCTGAGTGGCTATATTAGCTCTACTAATATTTTCTTCTTTGAGTTAATTGTTATGTCGCCTTTAAGACCAGGTGGTTTGTCCCATTAGGCCGCCACGGGCAACTTAATACTGTCACAAACTCGGCAGCCACTGAGAGAACTTCCTCCCGCGGAAATATTTAAACAAATTAAAACTTTTTCTTTATGCCATTTCCCGAAGTCTCCTTATTCTGATTCGTTTTTATTGAGTTTTCTCCCACTTTCAACTGACTTGCCGAAAGTAAGGTCGTAATTCAATTTGGCTGTATAATGCTATGTGTCCACGCATATTTTTTTCACTAAAGTCGATCTTATGTTTAGAAAGACTGTTGAAATATTAAAAAAATATCATATTATATCCTCAATGTACAGCGTAACAAATTTATCTGTAAAAAATATTTGGAATATACAGGGATATTTATAAAACTGTAAGACAAAAATCTTATTTTAAAGATAGTGTCTCCAAAAAAGAAGAGACGATATTCTTAGCAAGCCTTTTAACATAAAGTAACGCAACCTGTTGATTCTGCCGCTATAACATGGAAATAACAGAATTTTAAACAATAAAGAAACTTCAGCAACTCCGCTCCAGACGAAAATAACAGAAAAAATATTTTAAACATTTCCCTAAATACACTTTTGCAAACTTGGGAACTATGTAAATATTTTTAAATAGAATTTGGTATTCGTAATGCACAGCTATTTAATTAAAAACTTAAAAGCAATTCGTTTAGAATAAAAAAATATGTTCTTCTACTTAAATTCTATTTCTAGAGATGTGTCAAACCCTTCAATGATACCTCTGAGAAAAATTTAATTGCTTAAAACACCGTAACGAATATGTTTTAGCACAGTACTGTATGTTTTTGGTTAGAATGATATTATTTGTTTAGCTAAATAAGTTTATAAAGCTATAAAACATAAACTTATTATATTATAAATGTGTTGTTTTATTAATAATTTTTAGATCTGCAATTCATTTGTAATTATTTGAGATTATACCAAATAAAACATATGCTAGTCCTATATGTAAATATTGTAGGTCGTACTGTTATTTGGTTTCTTTCATAGCTTGTAATCAATACATATTATCTAAGATCATGTAACTAGAAGACAAGACGCATTGTTTAAGAAATACATAGTTAGTATTTGATGGACGCAAAGCTGACCATTACAAACGGACTATTTCTGAACTGCCAGAGTAACCGCTAAAGTGGCCAAACTGAGAAAACAATAGCATTGTTAGAGAATTTCCAAAGCAAGTAACATTCCAATTTAGAAGGATAAATGACTGTAATTATTAAAGATATTGTTTTCCAATAATATAAAATTACAAAAACTATTTTACACGCGAAATGTATACCTAGTCCTTATATAAAGCTGTCTCTGATACGTTTATTACATGAACAAGTTTTAAAATACTTTTTATTGGACCCTAGGGAGTGCATAGACAAACAGTATCTGTAACTAGGCATTATCAGTCCATGTTTACAAATCAATGCGTCACGTCCATATGCGTCCTCATAGACTTGCACACAAACAAACAATACGACAAACATGGTGATTGTGCAGATACTAGTTCCACTGACAAATGCCGGGTTCACAAATAGCGATATCGCATGCTTGCTCTGATGAATAGTGCTATCAAATGTAATGCTTGTAATTCAACAATTGTCTATTTACTCTGGATTCTGCAGATCCATGTTAGCCGAAAATGATCAGAAATATAATTTGAAATAGAATACATTTATCAAAATTGCAAAAAGTCATATAGATATTTAAAAAAATTATATTCATAGTATGTAGTATGTATGTGTATGTAGTGGTTAAATTTATTATTTTACAAGTACGAAATTAAAATAAGATCCTATAATGTCTCGTAATTGCTAAGGCGCAATAAATTTTGTAAACGACGAAGAAAAATTAAGGTATAGAGATTCTCTTAAACGTGCCTACATCGCAAATTAATGCGACAGGTACCTCTGGGGATATAGCGATGTTTCCCCTTAAATAAAGTATCTAATAATAGAGAAGGGAAGATATTAGAGATCTTTTCAGAGGTAAAACTTTATAGATAGATATCATTAAGTTGATGTTGCTCCTTAAGTAAACGTTTTATTTAAAGTCAAACCTCTGCTCTCCTTCTAGATAAAATATGAAATGGGAGCAATTTATTAATATGTTTCTTTTATATCATATCACATATAGAGTTAATACTATACAATTTTATACAAGATCGACAATCATAAAAATTCCAAGCATACGCAGTCTCCAATTTCGTTTACTCATTCACACGGTTACTCTTACAAAAATATTTTGAGGGTAGAACGCAGAAAGTTTTAGCAAACGGCACGTCGTCAGAATATTAAAAGCATAATTATACAGACCGAACCGCATAAATGATCCTATTAGGATCTACTTGTTATAGAGTACTTGAAAAGACATGACTCCTAACTTTAGCCAACAGTCAGTGGCGCAAATTACGTCACAGAATATCGCAGTATCACCCGTTGCAAATAATAAAGCGTGGAACACTTTAACTTACGTACGACGGCCATAATTTTGCTGTAAATAAAACAAAACATACTGACACTAAACACAAGCTAAGATTAAAAATAAATTTGCGAAGTACTTAAATTGAAGTAAGAATGATGCTTCATCTTTACAACACGACGCTGGAAGCCATTGAAGTTCTATATTGAAATATATTCTTTTGAAATCGCTCACAGACTTGTCAATCGCAATTTATTATATAGTTATAATGTTTCTGCTATCATATTAGAAACAAAACAAATTTATCAGCATATTTAAGAAAAGAATATTACTCGCATAAACCTTTTAAAAAAGATTTATGCCTACAAAGATTTGTCGTTTTATAAAAGTGTTTTTTTTTTTATTTTCGTTGCTACTCGTATGTACACAATGTACAACATAGCTCAAAACCCAAAAACAGCACCTAATGTTCCTCTTGGGGAAAACGTTGATCAGAGGTCCGAACTTCGGTTTTGCTGTTACAATACCCAGAGGGTCGCCTTAATGCAAACAAAATGTTTTGTCTCTTTGAACCTATTACCATTATTAAAAATATCTTATGGATTCCTATACTTTGTTTTAAATAAAATAAAACACATATCATGAGTATTAATTGATGACAGAAAATTTAATATTTATAGTTAATTTATTAACAAAAACTCTTGTTATAATAAATTATTCCTTACCCACATCTACACAGATCACAATAAAATTTCATCAGCCAGGTTTCGTAGAATCAATGTTTAATTAGCAAATTGGCGTCTTTATAAATTTTAAGATATTGTTCATGAAATTGCTAGTCAATTGATTTGATTGTTTTGCCAAATTACTGTAGAACTTCGAGTGATTTCGATTAACTGACTACAAGAAATATTTTAATAAAATATCATAACCATTCTGCAATTTGGTAAATATTATTGTATTGTATATTAATATTGTCCAGCTCATTTTTCATTTCCTTTCTTAATTTTCTTGGCATATACTCTTAAACGAATCCCTTCCAAAACAAATTTCTACAGGTAAGAATAACTTAGGAAAAGGTCACCGGTAAAGGGTATTCAACATTGATCATCGGGAAGGTGTTGTGCCAATGTTCCCGCTTAATATCACCCAAGAGACCGTCCGAAGCTGGCTACTACGACACCAGACAAAACCCTCGAGCCCTAGTGTCATACTAAACACACCATTTTTTTACCAACGTACACTTTGACTATTGTTAGAACATCCAACGGGAATTGTCCATGATGAACCAAATCAAAAAATAAATTCATCTAGATTTAACACTGATTCCCCATGAATATGAGATTGCAATTTCGGACGATAGAGAATATCGCGCTTTTGTAAACCAACGGGGAGATTTAAAAAACAACAATGAGCCAAATTTGTTGTAACGTTCGGGTCCCAAAGCAAGCAGTGACAGCGCATCTCCGCTCGTGTATTGTTCATGTCCTAACCGCCGACTTTCCATTTATTTCTCTATGAATACGTTATTACCTGCTCGCCTCCGCTTATCAAAGTTTATTTGCAGCGTGTGGTTTACTCTGTACCGGTGCTTATTCGTTATTACAGCGTCGGAGTGTTTTATTACTAGGGCGGGGCTCAAATCGCACACGCCGCCCTTTTTCTATATTTTTCCTCACGATCTTGTAAGGATTCTAAAATATATTGTATGTTTTTTTGTTTCAGATCGAAGATGCCATGTTAATGTTCGACAAACAAACTAATAGGCACAGAGGTAAGTACTTGCTGATTCTTTTTTAAATAGAAAATTGCATTTCTTTTAATCAAAACTCTATTTTTCAATCATCATTCTGGGTATATTTTAATTAATTAAAATCCCGAAAAATAAGAATTGAAAGAAATGAGATGATTAAATAATGAGAAAATAATAAACTTCCAATCGGTCTTCTGGTCTACTTAACCTCTAAGTTAAAGATAGCAATAAATAACAAGAGTAGACGCCATTTCTCAGTACACCTTGTCAATTTTATAAAGAAATGTCTAGTTTTCTCTACAATATTTTCTACCAATGAAAAGCGTAGGCCAAAGTTGTGATAACGACGGAAATGTAGATATTTAAAGAGTCACAAAATAAGCTCATATTCGATATAATATTTTTTCCCTCGTAAAATAAAATACAAATCAATCATCGAAAAATAAAAACTATACTTAAAACTATACTCGTCGTAGGAAACAAAAATGGCTATAAGTCTTATATTAATTATGTAAAATAATAATAAATGTACAAAGCAATATAAATGTCAGTATTAACATATTTATTAGCTAAGGCAGTACGAACAAAACTAATAAATTGTGTTTCTAAAGCAGACTAAACACAACAATCGAGGGTTTGCAAAATCAGTTGCTTTCATTACGCGTACAAGGCGTAAGATTTTAATTAAAATCTACAATTTCGTATCAAGGGCAACCATCTTTTGTACGCAATGAAAGTACCCTTGTAGCAATTGCAGCAAATATAATGTTAAATTTACTCCTGTTATCCCCATTACACAAAAACAGGTTGACCCAAATACTTAGGCTGGTTGAAACATCGTTACGTCATTTATGCAAGTTAGCAAAAACAAATCCTACTTTGTTATGAGACAAGGGAAAGCTGGCATTGTCGTGATTTGCTGTAAGATATGATGGGGCCTTTTGCATTAAATTTTCGCGTGCTCATTTAATTATGACTAAATAAATCTGGGACTTATATAAAATAAATATATACAGGTATAGTAAATTAATCGAATGTTATTTTAAATTTTTAAATATATCTTGTAAATGATGAGTTTTTTAATCATATTAAGATTATTATATTTTATACCTAGTACTTCCTGGGTAGGTTCTGCCACATAAGGATAAAAAAGAACATTACAAATAATTATTATATCAAAAAATAAACACTTTCATGATTTTATATAATAATATGCTTTTGTTCAATAACTTACTTTTATGTATCTCAATCAAACCCTTACACAATAATATGAGATAACAGATGAAACAATTCGTGAAGCTTAAGAGATTAGAAATGAGATAAAAGTTCTAAGCGTCTATTTGATTATTATCCCCAAATGTAATCAGCTGGGTCGGGTTATCCTTCCAAGTAATGTGGAAATATTCCCTGTTTATTTGTATCAGAGACGGGATAAAGGCAAACCGAACGCATATTCAGTCTGAATATGAATGCAAACTGCCCCAACCAACGGGCGGAATGGCGAAAATCAAATTAGGTATGGCGTGAATACTTTACGGCGACGTCGGGAAAAAATTGAAATCAAATATTCATTGACTTTCAACCGGATAAGCCGGCCCGCAGCCATTTCAATACATTTTATTATCTATTTTTCGCGGCCCCCTTCTTCATGACCCAAAAGACCAAACCCAGATACTTTGCCCATTTGAATAATTAATTCGACAAAATCAAATCATGTAAGCACGGAATGGTATTGTACCCTCTTTAGCAATAACATATTTTCATATATATTTCATAGTCTTATTTGCGCCTAGAGAGCACATTTCTTTTTATTGCAATCAAGAATTTACTCTTACGCATTAAATGTGGATTACGCGTTATTTTTGTTAAAACATTTATTTTTGTTCCTTCACTCAGCCTTGTCAGTATAAACTATATAAACTTTGATTGTTGCATTATCTTTCTCAAATAATTTATGAAAGTAATTATATTTAAAAAAAAATCATTTAAACTGTGATATTTGAATAAAGCTGTTAAAAAATAAAAATCCTTTATCCTTTCCAGTACATTAAATATGCGTGAATAATGCGTTTAATAGCACCCTTTACTTATATTTATGACCTTTCCCTTTTGAAAAAAATAATAATTAACGATGTCCCCTTCAAAAGTTTTCCATTGTTTTGCTTTTAATATTTATTTTCAATTATAATTAATGTGTGCTGACACATTATATTTTTAAAGATAAATATTTTTTCCTTCGTCTGACAGCATGTAGAATATTCCAAAGCATAAAATCACTTTTACCATTATATACTTATTTAATATCCTCATAAAAGTAAGGTGAACGATCAACGTATTATAAGCACGTCAATGTCATTAGATAAGCAAAGAGCAATTTCCTACTGTTTTCACGGTGTTTCCACTAAAAGTGCTGGCGGGGACTTGAAGCAAATGCCATTACACAAAAGGTAAAACGACACGTGAGATACAGTTCATAAATATTAAAGAAAAAAACTGTGAAACCAATCTCGCTGGGGTGGATTCCATTTGGGTCTCTGCGTGTCAAGGGCTGTCAGTTATTATTTTCGTTAGTTTTCAGAGCTCCTAAAGATATATTACCTTACATTAAACGGTAATGATATATCATTCTAAGTTTAAATTAGTCTGAAACGATATACACTGATCAGGAAATTAACGATTTAGTCAATATACGTTCACAAATATTTTTATAGGGAAGTTTATATTTTAACAAAATCAAGTTTCCAGGTAATATTTTGGTTGATTTTCTAATATAAATTAAGATTGTGTCGCTGTCAGTTAACAGTGTTCTTTTTTTTGACAACCCTACAATCAGTGATGGAATCGACGCGTTCGTAGTTGCGTGCCTCACTACCATGTAAAGTTTTGATTGGATAAAACACGTTTTTCTATATTTCATTGTACTTTCGTAATATTTGGACGCCTATTGCGTGATGTATACATGCAATCATTTTATCGCTTCACTGCCATAAAATTTTCCCTTAAAAAATAAATATATTATTGATTGCTTGTGAAAGCTTATATTATACTTCTTTTTTATCCTATACTATTGTCAAAAACCTTTCTTTATAAGAATTTTACTTGGTTTATCCTTAGTGAGCTATTCCATATGATAAATATATTGAAAGAATGTATGTTAAGTATTTAGCGGTTCATGTTGGATGTAGAATATTACTATTATTCTGACTATTAATCACTGCCATCTATTTTTAATATGGATGCAATATCTATCTTAGTCGAAAAATATCAACTTAAACTTTTTTTACAAAATTTCTACGCTACCGGGATGGTTACATAAGTAAATATATAGTCTTAAAATAATGATTGTATCAGAAGAGCAAGTTCATTATGTTAAAAAAATTTGATAATAAAAATTTAAGTTCTTTGAAAAAAGAGGACTTAAAAATAAGCTAAAAAATCAAAAAATTCACTATATTCTTATTTAATATTTGTATATGTGTGTAAACAAATTAGCCATCGATGCATCGTAACAAAAATGATATCTCTACGTTAAATAATTCAAATAACAAATAAAGAATTCTCAGGAAACTAAAATACAAAAATAAAATTTAAAAATACGATTCAATCTACAAAACACTTCAATTCGCTATTTTTGTACATGTCGAGGCAATTCTTATACTCTTAAAGCTTCTAGAGAAGCTCGTGCGATTCTATCTCAGCTTAGTGCGGGATATTCTGATCTTTATTTCTTTATAAGAAGGTTTGTTTCGAATATCTTATGGAATTCTAAATGTGTATTCACCGAGTACTAAGTGGCAGCACGTGGCAGACTCCTCAGGGATCGTCAAGTGTTACTGGGCTTAGATGCATTTTATGGGGACCAACCCTTGTTACAGCCATTACTATTAATTTACTTTAAACAGTACTTTGAGTTTTGATATATCTTCTTATTCTAAAACAGAACCATCTGTAAAGATTTTTAAAGCTTTTTATTTGTTATATGTTTTATTTGTTATGTATTTTATTTGTTGGAATCTGTAAATAATGTTGTATAATATGTAAAACATGTTTTTTGCTGTTTCATTAATTCAAGAATTATATTAAAATAATTAAAATGAGACATAATAATTTCTTTCGTAAATATTTTTACAAAATTTCATTGTAATCAAATAACGACACTTAAAATGTTTACCCATATATAAATTTCGAATATTAATTAATCGATGGAAAAAAATTACAAAATGTGAGATCACTTAATAATACTGATCCGAGCATAAATCTACTTATTTTAATATCCAAAAACCATTTTTTACAATGAATATCATACAAAAAGTGTCCATAAAAATATTACCAGCCAGCATTTTAATAATGGGCCGTAAATTCAGAATAATATGTTGACCTAAAGTTGTCATTTTTAAAGCGAACGATAAGCTACAATTAATGGGACCGTTTCGTTAATTTTGTACAGGGTACATCATATTTTACCACTGCTCAATTAATATCATCAGAATGGCCTATATTTTTCCTACTACTACCCTTAAATAACTTAGTGTATATCCTGACGCAATAATTCTATTTATACGTTAGGAGAAGATTGTTGTCCCAAGAGGTGGCGGCAAGAAGTGGTATAGAAAATTCTGGCAAGCATTTTAACACTTCTCTCTTTTCCGTTAGATATTTTCACTATATGTGAAACTGTCCGCTTGTATATCTATGGGTATTACCTTTGGGCTTTGTGCAATGGTGGTGTCGTATGACCGTTATATGTTGTGAGCGGTAACAATGCTGATATACTTAAATCTTCAGATGGATACATTTGAGGCTATTTTATTAAAGATATAAATATTTTTAGTTTTTTTACCATTGAGTAAGCCATAAAATGTCTAATAACGAAATAGAAAATAAAAGTTATGATTGATGAGGAAATACTACTGGAATATGTTATTATAAATAATTACAAACAAGTGCTCTGTAGAACACAATATTATGTATGTATCTTATTATCTTGACTCAGGTGGTATTATAATATTATTGTAAGTATATTGTCAACCAGAGAGACATAACAACTGAAATTAATTTTCAATGACTAATAACAATAATTCCACCTTTACAATAATTTACAATATTCGGAACCTCAAAGAGAACATGAAGAGCCTTTAATAAATTAGAAATATATACGAAAGTGTTTCATCAAATCACTTCCTTAAGCCTTCTTCATGAAAAAAACCTTCTAAAAACAGAAAGTGCGGGAAATGACATAGTGGAAAACCTTTCACGGCCTCCTTGTTCGGTAAATAGACTTACAACAATTGAAAAGTCATCCATTCTTAGACCGGGGAATATTGAGTGCATTACATTGTCAGGTTTCCGAACAATAATCGAAGCACTCGGCCAACAAATAAGGCCATGGTGTTGTTATTAGGGGGGTAATAGTTCGTAAGCTTTGTTGCTTTAACGACTTCTTTCATTGTAACTTACATACTTTGAACTTTCAATCGATGTTAGCTTTCTCTTAAATTCTATTGTGTTTGAAACCTGAAGTGAATAATCAATTTACATCAATAAATGTTCCTGTTTACTGTTTTAATTATAAAATTCTACATAAATAAAAGTTACTTACGTTTAAGAGTAATGCGAAAGACATACATTTGTACCAGGGTCTTAAATCCCACCGCGAATTAACGTGCTCGGTTGTTTGAGTTATATTAAAGGATTCCTAGCGTTATTATCTTGAAGCATCTTACTACGCACCCATTTATTAACCATCTTAATTGCTAAGACCAAGTTAATTACTCCCGGTAAAACTTAGCGCCTAAAGAGCGTTAGCCGTTAATATAGTATAAATTCAAAGCTGAAATCCTTTAATGTCATCTCACAGCATTATCCTACCATAGGTAATTTTGTGACATTATTCACTGGATTATCACTCAAGTTGTAACATTCGTGATACCACTAATGATGCCCTTAACTTTTTCATAATTAAATTATGGAAAATCTCCGGGTACATGGAACAATTACTTTTATTTATAGCCTCAATAATTTACTGTCAAAAGCAATGTCGTTACGTGGGATAAGGATATTGTCATCCTTATTGGATTTCCGTATAATCTATTGGAAAGTTTATGTAACTTCACGATGGTAGGGACTGTAACTGCTGTATAGAAAGCTATCCAGACACACTTTTTTGACAGTTTTAATTTACTGTTAAACGAGAAATACCAGGTAATGAATTTTTTTAAGTCAATAGACTATAATACTCAAGCCCAAAATACAGACAAGAAAGTCTTCATAGTGTATTTATTTGTCATTTCGAAATAAATGAAAAAGTTAAAAAAGCCTGACTGATTTTAAACGTTGTATTTGTAAGTCTTTTTTATTAATATATAATGTCCTAATATATATAACTATTTTTCTCCCCTCTTATATTTATATATATATATATATATATATATATATATATATATATATATATATATATATATATATACATGTATATGACAGAGAAAAAAGTAGTTTCTTTTTGTTACCGCAATAAATAATGCTGCCAAAATTGTACATCCTATAGCAACGAGACTAGACTTAACTAACTTGTAAGATGCCACAAATACTTTAGTATTTTCTCTCCCTATATAGATACTTTCAGAATGATAAATGCGCTATCATTTAGCTAAAGTAAGGTACATGACTAATAATACCTCATGCTCCCCAATGAAATCAAGTGACAGAAAATTTTATCGTGTCTTACAGGAAACATACATATAATATATATGTTTTTTGCAATAATGCATAAAACATTTTGCAAATCTATTTTAAAATAAAACAAATCTTTAAGCTCTGGTTAGAATGAAATCAACCCTCTACTGTAAATAAAACCCACTACTGTGAGTATAATCCTTTTACACTCTAAATGTATTAAAGGACTATACTTTCCAAACATATAGAGATAAACATTAGTAAACTTATTTATTTAACAGACATTAATGAGGATGCCACTATCATTGTGGTTATGAATTAATCGGAACCCTTTTAAATTGACATACCATGCCACACCCGCTCCAATACATTGATAGCGTTATACCTACGCACCAATAGAATACAATTGCAATCAGTCTAATATGTTGAACACCGGGTTCATCTCATTATCATGGGCGACCACAGGTGAATGATGGCGTGGAAGTGCCGCCGCCCGTTTTGTTTGCGGTCCATTTAATGCTCACGACAAATTGCGTGTTTGCTGCCACAACCGAGAGATCATTCCGAAGCCGAGAGGCATGATTCGAATGATTACTTTTGTACAATTTGGAATATAAACTGAATTAGGGGGAACACCGGTGTTCCTTTCATGTTATACGGACCACGGCTGCCAGTAATAGTTTCTTTTTAAGAATTTTTTGTGACAGCTCTGTAATGAGTTTGGAGTATTACTTTTAAGAGAAATAATTACAGAAGTTGTTTTGCTTAACAATAATATCTTCACGTTTTGCTTTTGTTTTTTCTATGCAAATAGTTATTTCTTGACTTAATTCCTCATTGTGATTAAAATATATTTTGAGTATAAAAATATAATCAAAAGTCTCTCCTTTAGAAATTGTAATTTGTAACGAATAAAAAGTACGCTTAAGATTATTTCATGAAAACGAACTCTTGTTTTTTATCCTCTTAACAAGAAAGTAATCTGTCGAGCTTGGTAGCGATAACTGGATTTTTATGTAACAAACTCGACTCGCGCCTACCCTCACCTAGCCCGAGGCTCTCTTAAGAAATCCCTGCATTGTCAGCTTCTGAAGATTCAGTGTATACTTTTTTCCTATTGAAATGACTGCTCTATTTCTTTCTCATAACATAAAATACATATAAAAGCACACCCTCTAATGCAACCAGATGGGTCCTGTAGATCTAGATTTTATTTACCTTATCTCATGTATCAAGACTAAAAAAGTTTTACTATCCTTCGAGATCTACACTTTCATAATTGTGAGGCAATAAGATATGACCGGGTCAAAGCTTTGAACCATTTCTCGAAGAAAAAATCTTTTATATAGAACTACCTAGATCTTTAGAACATTGACTAGAAACAGAGCGAAGAACTTTTAAAGGATTTATGATAGTAGGTACTAGGAGTACGCCTAAGCTTTATCGAATGAAAATCTGACTTATGCAAGATATATTAGGCTTAAAATAGCAAATCTATATATTTCAAGAAAGCAACTAGTACTGTATTTATTTTAATCTGAAAATTCAGTACCTTACTATTACTTTGCAAGTTATAAAATTATAACACTATGCATACAAACTAACACATTTTTTATATTTTTCATTAAAATTTAATTGAAAGTCTGAAACAAAGATGTAAGTTATATATATTATTTTTCCTTTCATGATTATGTTTATGTTTGATTTAAATAATTAAAAAATCGCATATTTACTTGGTTTAATAAAATGGATTATATGTAGAAGCTTCGAAGTTTTATATATAAGTTTTCTTAACATTGCTTAAAGTCGTCAGCTTGGTCAGCTTGCTTCTAGTTATATTGGTTCACTAAGCAAAATTATCCACAAGTGTCGCAAGGGGGTTACACGTATGGCACTAAATTTTAGCTAAAGTCATTCCGGCAACAGGTGCACGGGATGAGCTTCATAGCCTCTTGAAACTCGTAATTATGACCAACGTTCAAATTAAAATGTTACTGGAAAAATTGTTATCCAACTAAAATCTGCGAAGATAGTTACTTTATACTCAGGAGGTGACATAAAAATTACTGTAAGTTTATAAGATTATCATGTTATAACTAAGGCGATTACTGTAAAACTAAGTTTTCATTTAAATACATACACAAATATCGCTAAAGCCAACTCTTGAGGCGAAAGGAATTGATGATCCATAAATTGAATATATTATACAAACGTCAGAACAAAACATGAGCACTGAAATATTTTGGCGCCGATATCGCTACATTTACACATTTTACTCACTTGTCAATTAAATGTCACAAGCGATTCGTTGCGAATTTACTCAGTCGCCTGCGAATATAAACCGAGTAAATGAAATTTGCATAAAAAACACATAGTTTCACCGCGGTACTGTCGCGTGTAGGGTCGCCGTGAAAATGTAACTCTATCTTTTAATACACCTGAATTTTACGAGAATAAAGCTCTGGAATAAAATGCTAATAAAGCTTCGCTTATTTCATAATTCATTTAGGGTTCAATTAACTTAGTTAAACATTAAACTCGTGTTCAAAAAACTGCTTAAAAATTTGAATAGTAAAGAAAAAATATTTAACTTTCAAAATAAAAATGTGTTAATGAAAACCATGGTTTACTTTTCCATATATTCGTATATTTTCAGTTCCCATCTGAAATATACATTTAACCAATTTAGACGGCCTTTTGTATTAGCAGATAAATAATACTAAACACATATGTGTATAGTTAAATGACTAATCAACATAATTCATTATCCAACTAATCACACACGTATTGCCGACCGCCAACAAATTTTCTATTTGAATATCAACCAAAGTTCTAATTAGTATATTTGACGTAGAACGCTATGAAATAGGCCCTTAGGGTATTTAAAAATCACAGAATTGGCGAGATGTGATGTATCAATCGAGAATTAATTTAAACTTTGCTGGCCAAAACGAGCAGCGCACAGCCCTGGGGACTGAACGGGCATCAAATCGAATAGAAGGTTATAATTGACTGGCATCAAACGAATATCGCCCGAAACATCGCCTAGATGTCAATCAAACTTGGTCTTTAAACTTCTAAACATTACAGCTAAGACTCTTTGTAAGGATAACTTCTTAAAACAAAAATTTCTTTAAGCAGCATAGTCTAAGCAAATGTCTATCAAATATTATTCAAAGTAATTAGCGAAAGGGATCGATTATTTTAATTACATTTTTGGGTATAATAATATCTTAATAAACTGATATGTGAATACAATTTTAATATCTAATTATAATAAAGGGACAGCAAAAATGAATTCCAAAGCCACAAATTTAGATATCGTAAATTGAACCAGTTATAGAACATGGTTGATTATTGATATATCGCTGTGAAGTGGAATCGTTAATTTGAACGTTCACAATTTTTGTTTCCATTACTGGCGATCCATTCCTGACAGATGTTTTATTAACTTTCGGAGTTTAATGTGTGTGGAGTACTAAGTCACATCAAAACCCACAGACACGATCAATAGTACTTAGTTTTTCATTTCTTTTGTCCATTGGCTATTAATAAATTTGCTATATAATCCTCCAAATTCAATCAATGTGGTCAAAGATCTGTTCTTATAAATTATTTTGTATATTTTTTAATTATTACTCGTAACGAACATATTCAAAGTTATAAGCCATGAGTTTGTAGATACCTGTCGATTTAATCAATTGAACGTTCTTGTAGACATCGAAGTTGCCATCACGTTGAAACTGTTTTGTGTGAAACTTATAACCAAACTATCAACAATGCCCGAGGGTCTGACCGTTTCCTGTCTAGCAATGACAGGACCAGGCGCCTATTCTTAACCTAAGCTTTATGGAAAATTAAAAACGTCAATCAGAACCTATGTCTCGCGCTACCTATTACGGATCAATCACCAGTTCAATTATTTGCGCCTTAATAGCATTTCCTTACTCACGACACATTCTAGTGCATACAATAATTTGCATGTGATAAAGTTTTTATTTTATTTGTTAATAATGACATAAACTGAAATTTAGAATAATAAACAGAATGTTTCATGAACTTTAAAAGATAAACACAGCTAAGTGCTGGGAAAATGAGTATCTTTCTAATAAAAATAATATAGAAAAATATTTTTTAGGTATTTTCTTAACAATAGCCAGGGGCTGTATTAATGTTTGAAAAGACTCCTCGATTAATTTCATAATAATTTCTTACAAGTAAAAAATAAAAGCATTCGAATAAAAAGATCGCGTTCAAGGAAAAAGTACGTAATTTTAAATAAAAAACAAATGTTTTGATGCATAACAACACACAATCATTATGCTCTCTTTTCATTGAAGATAAAATGTTATAGCGTGCCCTGCCTTTCCGTTTTTCTTACTTTGTATAATATATTCTTCTTTCAATGCTAAAATCATTCTTTTAATCATCTTTTACAATATTAACATTTTAATATAATACAAAAATTTATGATAACTCAAAATACACTAGAATCTGGTCATAGAATATCTTATCACTGTATTTGATCAACCTATTTGCTATTTAAAAACATCTTTTTGTATGTTACCATTAACCAATGAAGTATTTATTGAGAATCTTCATACAAATTAAATCACGTTTAATTTTGTGTTATCCTATTTATATAATAAAAAATAAAGTTTGAACAATAACAAGTTCTAAAAGAAACCATTGCATGATACTATATATTAAAAGGTAAATACATTTGTCATGTATTTGTCTGCCCTATAATGTTTTATGGCGTTTGTTTTAAGTGCATAGCAGTTCACGACCTTAAGTAGCTATTTCCGTTACGCTTTAAGTCAGTCAGTTTAAAATCAGATCGCTGCACAAGCCCGAGTGGCATCTTCCATTAAACATTTACGTCGTAAGATAACGCCTGCTTTTTGTGTACTAAGCGTTTTATAGCTCTTTTATTATACCTTGATTTGATCGGATGATGCGTCTACTTACCTTGTTATTTCACGGACGGACCGATCATAGCAATTGATAGCTGTTAAAAAGTTTCCAACGTTAATGTTAGTTACAAAACAATGACTCACAATATTATCGAGTTAACAACGCTCATTAACACCATTAAAGATAGTTTTACAATTATCTTACTCTAGTTTCTTAACTTCGATTTAACTTTAAATAATCTCCGAGCACAATGTTTTTATACGACACAATTAAGTTTTTATGGAGTTTGTGTTCATGTAATAATAATTCATACGTTTGGGTATGAGGAGATACGTAAAACACAAAGGTGAAATAATGAATGGTCCAAAAAAAACGGTTCTCGTTATGAGCTACATGCATAAATGATACGACGAATCTGACAAATGGTACGGCAGAGTATAACAATGGTGGTGCTTCCAAGTGGCCGTTCAATTATGCAAATAGGAGGAGCGATGTCCGTCCGGCAATAACAAAACTGTTTAACAGCTGACAAACGCCGTTGGTTCGTATAACATTTTTGTATTCACCAGCCTCCTAAGCAATAAAATGAAAACAGGTACATACGTCATTCGCATGACGACATGTCCACCGTTCATATTAAATTAGACCGGTCCTGGCTATGGCTATCTACTTTATTTTTATTTGAATCACATGAACGCATCCAAAGTGTTTGCACTTACGAATATGGGAATATGGATTGACGAATAACCGAATCAATGCTTACGCTTTTTTCGAATTTGCTTTCAACGTTATCTATTCTTTAGTTATCGAGTACTAGCTTTCCGCCCGCAGCTTCGCCGCGTGGAGTTCGGTTATATCGCGTTTCCAAGAGAACCTTTCAAAAGTCTGGGATAAAAACTATCCTATGTTCTTTCTCAAGGTCAACTCTATCTCTGTACCGAATTTCATTAAAATCAGTTCAGTGGTTTAGGCGTGAAAGCGTAGCAGACAGACAGACAGACAGACAGACAGACAGAGTTACTTTCGCATTTATAATATTAGTAGGGATATTTAACTGTCAAAATATTTCTCGATGTTTTGTTTGGTATTTCATTAAACATATGTTAGAGGTTAAAATTCAATACATACATTAAATATTTTTCTAAAAGGTATATAATGGATACCTTTTCAGTAACTATTTGCTACTAAGTGTGTTCAATAAAGTGATGGTTTCATGTAAAGAACACATAAAACTACTGTGTGGCGTATGTCGCTCACCAAAACGTTATCGCAATGTTGTAGTACTAATTAAAGTGCAAATATATTATAGCAGAACTGGCAAATACTCTGAATATTTACTATTTTAAGTAAACAACATATACAAGCCGAATGTTACGAGAGCATAATAATTATTTTAGAACAATTATTGGCAAGCGCTAATAATGGAAATGAGATTTTAAATTAATCAGAAGTTATTTTTCGTTCGTAACTTCTCATTAAACTGATCCAGCGCTCAGGGTGCTTTATCACTCAGTCAAATTGCGTTTTGCTTAATTTTCTTTAGCCTGCAGGTGTGTTCGACAGAGCAATTATTTACACCGCCAGTTGTGACGTCACTTCCTAGCGCCTTCCACACTATGTGGTTCTTTAACTAGAACTTCAGTATGCTTGTCTAGATAGTTTCAAACTCAGGTTATTTAAGTTTTCCAATCCCACTTTCTTTAATGTCCATTATTATTAAAACTCTAGTTGAGCATATTTTTATAACTTAATACTTTATTAAATGTTATAGCATTTTAATGTTACAACATTATTACGTGATTTCATTTTATACATCTTAAGTGTTAAACCTGAGAGAGACATATTTCTTAAAATGATGAATATATCAAAATGTCACTCATGTTGTATTTGAAGCCTTCCTGATTTATTTAGAACAATATATAATTAGAAGGGAACGCTTCTGCTAACCCGATATTAAAGCCAAGGTCGTTTAAATGCTTGCTAAATATCACATCCATTTATTTGTTCCCCTTGTGTTTAGAAATGTCACTGTGTCTGATATGCCTTTGGTTTAGTGTCACTAATTTGACAATGAAATATAGGATTAAATTAGAGTATAACGCCGACGCTTGATAAAATGAATTTCAGATTGAGTACTTGACTTTTACATTATTAAAAAGATACAGATTAAGATTAGTTACTGGGCCGACTTGGAACAATATTTTTTACTAATACAAATTGTTACTGAATAAAATAATGGTTTTCTACTTACTGTTTATCACATTATAAAAGTACTAAATTTGCAACTGATAAAGTATTTTCATGTTAATCATGAAACATATTTTTACAGTAGTCAACTTTGAAATAATTTTGGAAGAGAAATTAAATATATTGTAAAGAAGTCTAGTAAATAAACAATAATAAATTACGATATTATAAGCTGTCCTTATTAGAGGATAAAATATGATATCTAGTCAGAAAGGAGGTCAATGAATTGAGCAACATGGGGAGAGAAATATTACTCAGAGAAAAGCAAATCTGAAGTTTCCAAATAGGTATCTATCTACAAAAGTATAACAAAGATTAGAAGCTACTTTCACTTTCGTGTCCCGAAAAAAATATTTATTATGCTTCAGATATTATAACATAATGGTTTGTTTTTTGACATTTACTATACTGTAGAATTGACATTTAACGTTCAAGAGGTCACAAAACAGGGTTTTCCAAACCTCTGACACAATAGGTTACAACATGCAACCTTTATTGTATCAAAAATGAATTATTTCTTACGTTTTAATCATACTATTAAATAGTGTTGTATATCACTTTTGAGAACCATAATATTTAAACGTATGTAATAATAACTCAATCTAAACATTTTCTGTCATATAAAAAAATACTCAATCGGAAAGATATTAATGTAAAGAATGCCAAAGAATTCAATTTTAACAAAATCGTTGTATTCTGTGTCTAATAAACTGAACAATTTCATTTCAATAAAGTCCACAGCGTAATAAACGTGCTACCAACATAAATATCTTGCCGCGCCAACCGCATCGATAACATTCTGAATACACCGGTGCATTTTAAAGCCTCGGACGAAACCGTTTTATAATAAATTCTCCCTTCTACTTCCCTCTGGGATTAATCGTCTTACTTTTCTCCCTGCCATAATCCTCGCTGGGAATTATGAACTACGATATATGTTTCACGTTCCACGAACATCATAATTATTTGATAAAGAAATATTTGTATCTCAGAAGTTATTTTAACTAAAGATTAGTGTATTTTACATTTCGGCTATTTTTGTATTTTGAAAATATAACTAATACTTTTACCTCCAAAAAATGTAAAAAAGATTTTTTAAAGGCCATATTTTAAAAAGAAGTTCACATAAAGAAAACTTATTATGAGTCTTGAAACCAGGTGCCCTTCTGTACCTTTAAAAAAATAAATGTCCAAATTAAACCCCTTGTCAACTTTATTTGCCTCGAAAATGCTGTTTAATCGTTGCTCATTAAAAATATAATTTAAGTTATATTAAGGTTAAGACAATTTATTATTATTAAAATAAGAAAGAAATCCAAAATAAAAACTAATAGTTTTTTCCTAGTATATTATTTTAAGAGAAGTCATAACTCCTATTACAAAGATGCTACTATTTAGTGAATATATAAGATTGTTGTACATAGTTCTAAAATAAGCGATACTACAAAAGAAGGTAAATAAAAGTTTGAACGCAAAAACCTGAAACTTACTTCTAAACTTCATATTTTTTTTCAATGTTTAAATTTTTCATTACATATTTTTTTATAAATTAAACGTATAATGGACAGTCAAAAAATATTTGTTGCCTAAAGAGGTTTTTCGAATATAAAAAATGCAATCATTTTCTTACATCCATATTGAAACGATATTTTGATATCCCGTTACAATATTTCCTTTATTTATTTTCTATTTATAGTCTCTATCATAGACAAAACTATGTAATAAAAGGAATTAAGTAAAGAGCCACTCTTCGCCTGTACAATATTAGATAGGGCCACTCGCACCTGATGGGTTTTAATGGTAGCAACAGGGTTTAGTTGATGTCACAATCGGTCGCCGCTGCCGTACTGGAATTAACCGGCACACCCGGCTTGCTCTAAATGTCAGTCTTATTATCATCTGACACTCCGGGATTACCTAGGATAAATTGTTTTAACGTTTTGGAAGCGGCCTTTTCACTGAATGTCGACGAGTGTTATCCTTTCAAATTAAAACTCCACTCTTTGAATATAGCAACTTTGACTTTGTTTTTTTAAACCAAACTAGTTTACAGTTTCATTTAGTCTCTTTGACTTCACCAATTAAGCTTTTAATTGGTTGAAACAATCACTTACCTGACACTGTCAACTGACAGACGAATCACGTTTCACGGGAGGGTGGGCTACACTACGACTGCTAATACCATTTTCCGTTTGACTAATAACTTTAGCATACGCTATTACCAATCGGACATCGGACTTGGTGCTTGTCGAGAGCCTCTACATGGCAATCAATTTCTTGAATATTGGATCGTTTTGATTTTGAAATTTCCATATGGATTCCTACTCTTTAAATTCGACTTTATAGTTTTGAAACTGGTACTACAAAATCCGAATATCTAAAGTGGAATAGGTTGCTACTACTCTATATTTTGTATGAATGCAAAATGTTTCATTAAGCAGTAAAAGAATACATTTAGCTATTGATACAATATCGCCATCTGTAAACGGCTGGTAGTACCGACAGGTCAAAAGATCTTGGCAAGGGTGCCTTTTGGGGTTCATTTGACATTCGGATCACGAACGCCCCGAACGATGTCCCATCTCAGCTCGCTAGCGCCGATTGCATTAATTTAACCATTTTATAAGCGATTTAATAGACAATCATCTGATTCGACTATTAAAACACGGACGGTAATGTAATGTGAGTCACGTAGATCCTTTCTTCGTCTACTTTATCATTATAAAAATCATGTTTAATTTCTATGTAGCATTAAAATCTCACATACGTAGAAAGAACAAATTAGTTTATATTTTCAGTGAGAATATGAAATTTAGTTTTATAATTTTAAAAAAATGTAACTCAATTTTACAGATAACTAAGTTACCTCCGGCCACTTTCGATATATTCTCTGGAGTATTCAAATCAATCTCTGAACATTTTCAATTTATTTCAGTGTCCTTATCTGTAACAGCCTCAGCGCTGAATTAATCTAAGCGGACTCTTCCCTCGCTCTGAGTCTCTTACCGGAAATTAAACGAATTAACGCCACCCAAATGTACATTTTTCACTTTGGAACTCGCTCATTCTATAGATGAATCTCCATCTTTTTCATCGAAAGCGATCAACGATTCTATGCGTTTATCTGTCTTCGCTTAGATGGAACAATTGATATGTCGGTGATGTACATTGAATCTTAAATGGAATTCATGATATTGATTCGTCTCCGCTCCATTTATTTGTGAAGCGATTTGATTAAGCCAAGTGACATGATTACATACCGATATCTACTGTATTATGTTATCACAGCTAATATTTATAGAGTAGAATATATGTAGTGCACGTATATTATGTAAGTAATGTTAATTATATTATTTTCATTGTTTGTTTATTTCATTACTGGTGAGACATGTGTATTGTGTTTTTAAATATATTAAAGGGGATATACAAAGTCCAATTGTAGTCAATCGCTGTAGTACTTAAACCTTGTGTATTCTACGTAATGATGTTGTAAAGCCCAGTGCACACCTGCCCTATTTCGTACGATATCTGTCAATTAATTCAATAGACGTTATTGCTATCGACATAGCACCTACTGTTACGACACCGTTTTCCCAATCTGCATCCAATTTGAGCGTCATTGAAAAATATCGTGGTAAAAAAGGGAGTTCCATAATGAATGCAAATGAAATAATAATAATAAATAAAAATTAATACATATTATTTATTACAATCTATGTTCAAATGTCCAAAGTATGTAAGTTTATCTGAAAAATGTGTAAATAATTTGAAAGGGTTCAGATACCTTTCAGCTATACTAAATACATTTCTTAATACTTTGTAAGACTTGTATATTCTATTATTAATTTCTAAATGCATTTGCATTATTATTTCAGTTTGAAAGCAATTAACACAATCTCCATATCTTGTATATCGCTCGATGTAATACGTCTAAGTATCATGTACGTATATAAGTTTTAAGCTTTGCAGTACTTACAAGTAGGTACTACAAAGTTGCACTGATTGAACTTGTATTTCAAATTACCGCTACAACTTGAAGGTTGTGCGAAATTCTCTTGAACACCTTAAGTGTTATCGCGGTCTTGAAGCAGCTGCTCTCTAACCGTGATTGCGTCTTCCCCCCCCCCCCCACACAAAGCTGTGTATCATTTTTTTTCCAACCCTCTCGAGATCCGACTCATCGTCGTTTTGAAATTGCGATACTTAGCATTAAATTGTGAGCCACTTAAAGGGCATTTCGCCGGGATTATTGTGGCTTAGATATTTTTCATTGCGCTCGGTTAGAATTTTCCTGCTCAGCTGTTTTGTAAATAACTAAAATATATTGGGTCTCGTAAGCTGTCCTCAGATCCGTGTTGACGTTAATGAGCCCGTCCCTTTCGTTATCTTCAAGGCATAGGGTTCCATTAAAGATACTACAAGAATTATTGCGAGCCGCTTGGTTTTTTCTTGCGTATAACAAAACCTCATTTAGGGAATTTAAAGGTTTTGATGGGGTATAACTTCATATTCAACGTTGCATACCTCCCCATCAAGTAAATTACAACTTTAATCTTATATAAAGTTTCGCTATGAGTTTACCCGACTCTACTTTCAAACTTCCCCTTTACTGTTATTCAAGGTTCGGTGATTTATGGAAACTAAAAATTCTAAAGTGTATTATAAAGTATATTTCATTGCTTTTAAAAAGTTTTTTGTCATCTTTAAAGCTGGTCTTATAGTTTAAAAATTATATATAGCAATATTGTAAGAATTTTTTTTGATTTATGTTACTAATATTTTTTATCATTTAACCAACAAAAAGCATATAACTAAACACAATGTTGTTTCAGTATTTTCATTGATAATAATTATAACAAAAAGGTAAAATTTGCAGTTTTCTTTCGCAACTACTTTATTTAGAGATCATACAATCATATTCTTTTAAGATCCATCTCGTGTAAAAGTATCTCATACATGTATTATTGGATTTTCACTCTATTTATGACCGTCATCTTGACCAAACTATCTATAGTTATCTCCCCAATGGCCGAAGATAAATAGTGAGGTAAACACGCAAGCAGCGATTGATTAGGTAGGTTCGTACTGCCCTGACGGGTTAATAAAGCCTCCTACGGTCTGCTGATTGCCTTGTAACCCACCCTGCTGCCGCCGTTATATGAATCGATCACTCCAATCTATTATAATATTAGCGATATTTGATATACTGAGTATAGCAATCCTTAGAGATTTCCTAGAAAGCTTACTTATAAATTACACATAAAACTTAAGTATATAATAAATTTTCTCGTATAACTACTTACGTAAATTACTGACTCGAGACTCACCAAAACATATTTATTAAAACATTACTCAGAGACGTGCTCCGTGTATCTTAAAGGTCACTCATAACATATTTGCTAAACTGCGTATTCGTTGTATTCTTAATTTAAATTACTAGGCAGTGTGAAATGACGTTTGTTATTTGAACCGTTGTCAAGGGGTGCACCTGCGCGTGTTATAACAATTGTAGCCGCTCAGATTAGTGAAGTCAATGGCACCTGTTCCCACATTTGTCAAATAATTTTATTAATATTAGATGTCCTAATTTAAAATGTTGAAGAGATGGTATTAACAAAGAAACTTAACCATTTATTGATGTTTGTTTATACAAGTTGTCACCGATTAAAAAACATTTGAAAATATAAAATCGGAGACTCCAGAAAGATTACATACCATTTCAATTTTATTTGAATTTCAATCCCATATTCAAACAATGTGTGATACAATGACAAAATAAAAAGTTCAGTTTCCGACGAAGACAAAATTAAATTGTAATAAATGGCTATTTTCGTTATATCTTCGGAGATAAAAAGCATAACCATCTGTCCATTGCGTGATGCCAAGTTTGCAAAGTTTGCCAAATTGACTACTTGGCTACATTTCTTGCATAAAAATGAGCGTCATTATGTTACTTACTCCATACATTCGCCACAAGATCATTTCAACGGGACATATGATTATGCAAGTTGCCTAGATTTCTGAAACATTACCCTATCGAAATATTCATAGATATCACATAGATTTACAAAAGATAGTATTTTTATATTAAGCAGATTATATTTCATCCGCTTTTAAGTTATTTAAGATTAACTACGAATCTATTTCTAGCAAAGATTAAACTTGGTTTAGTGATTATAATAGCCTTATCACGACCAACAAACAAACGGTCAGCTTTACAATAAATTTCTTGGAGGTATTACTGTAATCCTATTTATACAGGAATCTCGTTTCAGGATACAAAACTTTGTTTCGCTGCGGTGTGAATTAATCAAAGTGTTTTGTGATTATAAAACCAGTGAAGTAACCGGGACAAGTTTTCAAAATGAATTGAAATAGGGTGCTTGCGGTTACAGCCAGGTCTAGTGAACACGATATACGTTTCACAAACTTCTACAGTGAAATTAGAAAGTCAGTCTACCAAACAAATCTGGATTTACTCCGTGAAAATGTCATTTCGAAGTCCTCAGGTCCCGGTTTCACTGGACGCTTGAGCGAGTTAACCCAAACAAAGTCCAAAATAGGATTATATTACAGAAAATGTGCGTACATTCTTTTCGCTCAGCAAAAAGTGGGACGCCTTTCATTAAGTGCCGCTCCTTTCGGATCGTGATGGAATCGTGTCTAATTTGACGAAAACAAATGATACAAGGAACCTGAATAAATGATTTCAGCTTTTCCATTAACCATTACTTACATTTCATGTAAAAATGTAAATAGAACAGTCTTGATTATTTGAGATAAATAAGTCCCACAATTATTATTTTTTTATATTCATAATAATTTTTATACAAAATTAATATAAAAGCGGCAATAATGTTTTAATTTAAAATAAAATTGTAACTTTTGTGACGCTATAATTTATCGTCACGCCTAACTTAATGAGACACGCATGCGAATAATCTAAAGTGGCTTTAAAATGAAAAAACAAATGTTATACGAGCCTTAATAGGGTAATAAGTCAGATAGACATAGAAAATAATTAACCTGTATTATGTGTAAACATGAGCCCATCAAGAAGATTGTTAACACGCACGTCATCGGGGAACAAATGTGGGTCAGAAATACCACAAGTGCAAGGTTGTTTCACCTACAAGTTAATGACTTAGCAATTATTTTTAGTCATTCTTTCAAATCTTTAGCACAAGGCAAATACAGCAATTAGACTAACAATCTCTTTCCCAGACATATTTTTGTCATTGGGCATAGTAAAAGTTTGCCTAGTATAATAGTCCTGAATTTTGCGAGCTATGTTAATCCGCATGCAAGATTTCTGCAAGACGCAAGAGCTCTTAGCTCTGAAGTTGAAACACTTGACCCGATCTTCGAAAATAAGCCTACGAGGCGTATTTTCTTGTATATCTTTATACCGTAATATATTTTTTGTATAAAAGTAAAATAAATTTGATGAGCCCGGGAAGGGTTAGAAATTCTTATATGTGTTGTCGGTGCGTCTATTATAAATACTTTAATACATGTAAAATGGGCCAGTAAGCTTCAAAATCCTTCTATAATTCACGGGGCTTACTCCATTAAATTATCACACAATTCAGGAAAACCATTAAGATATTATGCTGCGCCAACATTTTTTACTTAACATGAACAACAATAAAATTTTACGCTCGCAATAAAAGAGAATTATTTCAAATGTTTTTGTTCCGTGAAATATTCTTAACTTTATAAATATGAAAATTCTTTATTTTCAAAACTGGTACAAAGTGTTATAAATAGCTAAGGTTAGGTTTTACTAAGTAAAATTTTTAACACGTTATTACGTTTAAAATTACGATTACTACGAAAATCGCATACGCATACGTAAGAGTCGTTATGCATCTCCGAATAACACATACATACATTACATTGTTCTTGAAATAGTATATAGCAACACTTCTTTAGCTTACTTATTTATATTTTATTAAATCAGTAAAAGGAAAGTTTTAAGAATTAATGAATACAGAAATATTCTCACAGTGAGAAAGGCCATTTGCAATCCGTGTTTATTTATACCGAACGATTTATATTGCTTAATCAGACCTAGATAAAGTAATGCAGTCGCCATATTTATCGAATCGCGGTCGTCACCGTCACTTTGCTAACAGAAGCCACGCGACGGTAATCCGTCTTCATTTCCTATCTATCAGAATCGCGGTCGAGCCCAGTGGAACGAAGTGGTAAAGCATTAGCTACTATCAGGCGACTGTTCGTGAAAAATGATTTTCTACCACACCTTAACTTGCTACCATCCTTCACTGTTTACTTTATATTTTAGGAACGTTATCTTTTGTAATGGCTTGCGTGCTACACTTACGTATAATTCGAATTGTATGTTTGTTTTCTTTGATTTTAGATGTATATCTTAAGATACCATAGGTTAGTCGTGATATACTGAACCACGCTGACAGCGCCCATGACTGATAGGCGTTTGAAACGCAACTCGGCCAAATTAATATTATTATATAATGAAACTAATAATGTACGTGTTTGTTTTTATTAAGAATCCCCCTTGTACAGGAAAAGTAATAAATTGTAATAGACCGGAACAAGAAGAAAGAGGGATAGGGGCCTACGGTGTAGACTCATAATACAAAAATATTATACGTAAAGGAAACACTAAAACAAAGATTTTTTATTTTATTTACTTTATATAGGACATAATACTATATCGTTAATAGATGGTGTTATGGTACTAAAGGTAAAATACTCCGTCAAAAAATTTACAACACATAATGAGAACTATGAAAGCATGCAACATATTCATTCAGACTATGTATGACTGGTAACAAAGCGTGGTACATAACAATAATATAGTTATCTCCGCACGACCGGTGCTTCAGGAAGATGTGAATTTTAATTACATTTTTGCGATACTAAAGCGGAGGCACTTAAGTATGTATGAAGGGCAGTCAGCCCTCATTCGAACTAACGCTTCCGGCGCGTGCATACAAAAACACAACCCTTGCTGACTCCAAAAGCTTCATTCAGAGAGATATTGTCGGGTATAATATCTTCCTTGCTGTTATTTATATGAAAATTGTTTATACCTCTATAATATATGTACATGATTATTATAAGTATGTACTGTTTTAGGAATAATGTATTGAAAATGAACAACAACTTACAATTTCAGTAACGAAGCTATTATTTTTCCTAAAAAGATCATTTTTAATATTTCGTATTATATACAATAATCAATACTAATTTTAAATATTAGGAAACGAAAAATGTTTTATCGTTATAAAATATCTAAAATAAATTATACATATTATTTCAGTATTTAATCACTCGAAGTTAGTAATGATATGATTTAATAACACAGATCAAATCCTCTTTATTTAGAGATATGTAACTCGCCCATAAAATCCAAGAAATAACTGCAAGTGCCGATTCAATGCATTTTATGTCTTATTTCTTACAATCTAAGAACAATATTTACGCGCTCATAGAAATACGGATTCGCAATGCAAATAAGCGCTATTTCTCACTAAATCACGTTTATGGTTGAGCAGTGGCAAATGGGCATTATGCTTCTTTACATAACCCAAAACAACCACATTTCTTTGGTGTGCATTAGTCTTCCTTACCAAGTGATCTATAACATCTTAACGCACGCGAAATGCCCACTGTGCTTCACATAAATCATTTCCCTGAACCTCCATTCTTCACGGGAGGGACTAAAAAACAAATAATTCCGTATGCTTCAGCGATTACGACGTAAATGGAAAAAAATTGAACATCAAAATGAAAACCGACAATAACAATGAAACGTGGCTTCCATAAACAACAGTGCAGGCTTTCGTTACGGATGTGGGTATATTTTGAGAGTCCATACAACGGTCGATGCGCGCCAGTAAACAACACGAGGAATTTAAATGATGAAATTAAACACTAAAGAAAGTAAAATTGATTTTGTTTTTATTTAAAACAGATTTATGTTGTATTCTGGCGAACGTTACAGTAACACAATAATACATCAATAGCTTCATTGGTTATATTACCTAATATACACATAGTACTGGTAGATCGATAAACTAAAATGGTATGCTGCTCACGATTGTTTTCTACTCAGTAAAATTTTACTAAGAGGAAATAATGATATCGTCAAGCGAAGATAACGCTAAGCGTGCCGTTCTGTTTATCACGTCGCGCTGAGATTTTTCCAACGGGAGTTTGATAGGTTTATTAAAACATTAGCATATTTTGTTCTCCTTCTTTAAACTTGGGAAACAAACGACACGGTATATTAAAATCGAAGGGCCAAATATTGTAACTATTCACATCACTTACTAAACCCTAGTGTTTTCCAAGGAGTTTACAATAGCCACATAAATTTCTATCACGTAATCCGTTTTACATGGAGTTCTGACCGACAATGAGGACTCATAGAGTATGTACTTGGATGCGGTTCATGTATTGATCCTTTATACATAATTTAGTAGAACACCCTTACAGCCAATTTAAAATTCACCCCGTAATGACGATAAAAGAAACCCTTTGTTAGGATGATCAGCAAGATGATTTTATGAGTAAATAGATAAAGATCACTATATTTTTTGCGACATCGGCCAAATCTCATGTTATCGAGCGAACGTCCTCCATTACATTTCTTATAGACCTCTTTATGTGTCCCCGACGGGCAGTAATAATCTGCATCGTCGTTTACATGGATAATATTTGTCATTCTCAAAAAAAATCGCTGTAACAAGTGACTAGCTGAAGACTATATTGCTTTTATACTTTATAATTATAGTTATAAAATCTATATTTATATTTCTATATAACTAAAAAGTTGTAAAAACTACTCATAAATTTGAATATAAATATTATTTACGTAACTAAAAAATACGTAAAAATTATATGATATCATCGACAATGTTTTTAGATATTTTCTTATGAGCAAAAATTATTTTCCCTTAAAGTTTCTTCTTTTACTTTCAATACAAAACTTTTTACAATGAAAAAATTATGTAAGAATCTACAACCTTATTTATTTTATTGGAATATAAGATAATAAAACTTCAATAATCGAAAATAATACACCAGTGAAATATTGAAGCTTAAAGATTTGGATTATAGACCGATTAGGCAGGATATTTTCCGTCGCAATGAGACTTGTACGAGGCTGATATAACGATAGCCGTTACATAATATAACGACTGGTACCCGTATCCCAGTTCTTATCTTTTGTGTGGTAAGCGGTGCATTTCATCCAATTTGCCAATACAATCCGATCTTGGGTATTGCAATGGCATTATCTCCGTCGTGGGCGGCGCGGGCTCTAATGCGATCCAAGCTAAGAGTGAACTGAAAAGATATTAGGTTTCCTGTAAAGAATAAACTTTTATATCTAGATGTTTCCTATCATACAACGATTGAAATTTATATATCACATATGTTAAAGAGAGATTTTATTTTAATATAATATTTATTAAAAAAAATATTGAAATAAAACAAGTTAATTTATAAAATAGTTCACGAAATATATTATCATAACTTTAGTCCCGTACATCAAACAGTGGTCCCAATAGAGAAAAGTATTGAAAAGTGTTCTAAAGGGCTTGTTCGCATAATAATTTGAAATCCAATCGACAAACGTTCCATGGCGCCGAGGGAAATCCTTTGAGGTGAGAGGCCGGACACTGGAAAATCTCTCCCTCTATCTGATAAGATTGTCCAATGCAACTCCCTAAACACGAAGGGATTGAAAAGTTCCACGAACGAAACCGAACATACGATCCTAAGGGATCAATACGTTCCGAAATATTATATCCGGATAGTTTTGTATTTGTAGGAAATTGTTATTGGTTTATGCTAAAGTTTGAAGTATACAAGATTTTATTCATAGGAAATATTGTAGAACTAACATTTAACTAAAATTCTCATTCCATCAGATGTTTAAATCTTGTTATTACTTTAACCAATATACTAGAACTTTAAATGTTCATGTAAATAAGACATATAAGAGATTAGTTATTTTTAACAAAAATTTAATTGAAATAAAACACTGAAATAAGTGAATTTAAACAAATTATTATTTTTGAACAAAATTACTAATGAAGGGAGAAGTTTCCCTTGCGCCCCTTATGAATCAACGCTAGTTCTGCTTAATCTCATTTCTATCATGTGTTTCACTTGATTGCAGTTGAAAATTGAACTTATTTCTTGATTGTTGTTATTATAGTTAACGAAAATAACAACTTTTGTTATGTAATATATTTATTAATTAGAAAGTAGGGAAAAAGAAATATATTTAAATATTTAAACTGTTCCAGTGTAAAAAAATCCACTGCTGACGCCTCGAAATACGTTTATATTTTATTATCTTGTATTATAACAATTGTTTGTAGTATCAAAAACGTTACACAGTCTTTGTCGGCTCCTTAGGGAGCTAAATAAGGTATGCGAATTTTTCCTGACAAAACTTGAGTGGTTGTTTGAACAGAAAGCGAAGTCGTTTACTTTAGTAGGGAATCACTAACATAATTAGCAGTCTGCTGTGACAACTCCAGTTTACTCTTTTGTAGTTGTTTTTATAAAACAAAACATAATTTTATTATACTACTTAGCTATTGTTGGGTCATATTTATTTAATCTTTTGACTTAATAAAAGCTGTTAATTCTCGTAAATTAAAGAACCTATACGACATTAATAATCGGTTCCTTAGAATTAAATTGAATATAATACGCTGTTTTACTTGGTAATAATAGATAATTATTTCATCATATATGTTAGCATTATGAATATAAAATCCTTATACCCTACTACTATCTATAACTTAATGCTAGTATTATATTATAAAAGATGATTACTATTTACTGGTCTTTATAAGTCGATCGCAACTTAACAACTAGGTTTGTAAAACTTGATTGAGCCGTTCGACGACAATTGTAAATAAAAATAAAACCAAAAATTTTAATTTCCTCAAAACCAATTCGCAAAATAACTTTTAAAGAAAAAGTCTCTATACCTACATCCTAACATTCTTCAGACTCAAATATTAGCATTGGCGGGGTAAAAGAAAAAAGATAAATATTCGATAAATGTTCGCAGTTGAGATATTTTTCTTTACTGAATGATTGACAATATCCATCGAGTTTTTCGCCAATATGCGGCTGAAAATCTTCAATATCGCATTCAAGATATAGAAGTTTTGTATCAATCAATTTATCAAAGGGTATTCTTCCAACTTTAACTAATGGTTTAAAATATCGTAAACTGTATAGCAATGAGAAGTTTATTCGTTTCTTAACATATTTGCATGATGTGATTGCCCAAATAGTTATAAAACTTCTTGAATTATAAAAACATTTTAAGCAAAAAATCTGTTGCTATATCCCATTACGTGTCCAAAGGGTTTAATTTCAAAACTCACCAGACTCATCGACGCTCCGCGAATCGTCGCCATTTATCATTAGACTCATTTATTTTTGCGCCTCGGAGATATGATTTATCACACCAAGACTAGGAGCGTAGGTTTGTTTTTGCTGCGAAGATATTAATCGTTATCGTACGCGTGCCACCCGTCGTTTGTTTTCGTTACAGTGGCACCACCCATTAATTATCAATGAACGTCCGGCCACGCTATGATGAAGGTAGCGTTATGTCCCGAGCCTTTTGAGGTGACAAGGCTATTGCCATCAACCCTTTTTAAGCCGCCGCATTTAACGCGGAGTGTCCGATGTCATAAAAGTGTCCGATCAGGATATCTACGTGCGTGGATGCTAACGCCGGCGATTAACTTGTTTCTCTGACCGGTATTAAATATAAATAAAGGCTTTTATCCAATTTACACGTAAATTTTTTAAAACGGTGAAACAAAGCCCCGCTTGACTTCCCCGTTTTATAAAGTGCCTAAACATTTGGGACTATCTATATCAACCGTTTTCAATTATTTTAACTGCAGAAAATATGATGGCTACAAAAATATTGCGTGACACATTTCTCTGCACTAAGCTTTTAAATCGATTGCGCTATATTTTGTTGATGCAACAAATAGATATTTCTATACTCGATGGATAGTGTTTGACTTCGGACTGCAGCAAATGTAATGCTTTTCCTCGCAACCATCTTTTGAGTGATATTATATTATATATTCGATACAATACAATATGGAAAACATTATTTAAAGCAGAATGTTAACAGAAATTTCAAATATATTTAAAACTGCTGAAACAAAAGTAAGTCAAAATTGATTTTTAATATCTCCCGCCGATGCTGCCATCTGGCGTGACTTCACACGTGACGTATTGATAGATTGTATTAGTCAGTTAGTTGATTGATCGATGACGTCTCCGCAACTCCGTCCATCTCTCATCACAACGTCCAAATTTTGGACAGAGCTTATTTTTAATATGGAAAACCATTCTGTCAACATTAAACTCTGTTTTATCACGATAAAAGTATTTAGCGACTTTATATACAAAGTAATTCAATATTTTATACTTGACATATATATTCTACATCAATTATACTTACATTTTATAATGATATCCATATATTTTAATTGGAAGACTGTCGGGTCTGAGGGACCGCTGATCGCAATTTCAGCGATTAATGGCGCGAACGTAATCCACCCAGGCAAGACGACAGAAGACATTGGGAGACTCATCAAACATATATCTTACAAACTATTCTCGAAATTTCCTTAACTTATGTCAGTGAGACTAATGTGATTACTCTTAATTAACATCGAAACGTACTTTGAAAACTATGTAACTGTCTTTAGCAAAATAAACGTTCCAAATATTCGTTCTCGTTCAAGAATATTCTCAATATTCGAGTATGAGTTATTTATTTATCAATTAAAATGTTGTAACAAAACTTTAAATATAAAAGTCGCGGAACATCCTAAGGTTATCTGTTAATGTCACAAAATTTAGTTCATAACATTAATAGAACCCAATTAAAGGAGATGGAGTTATCTTAGTGGAGGCATAGGACGGTTCATTAGCCTGAGCATATTATCTTGCCTTAATTATTTCACGCTTGCTCAACATCGTTCCTTTCGACAACTTTGATGGCTGGAGATCCTGTAATCATATCGTGAATTACGATTAAACTTTCGGTTTTATCTCCTGCTTGTTGATTACTCGAGCAGAAGTTTCATTCAAGTGTTGTGTTTAAATAACGTCATAATTAGAAGTGTTACTTTGATAACTTGGCCGGGTTTATTTGATGGATTTTATAAATAACGTTGTATGTTGTTACGGATAACAATACGTATGCGTATATTTGAAATAAAATCAGTAATATTCAAAATAACGAACACATGAGTTTCTTCGTTTTAAGTAAACCGATTATAAAATCAAAAACATACGCTACTTTCAGCATTTCATTGTTTCTCATAAATGTACCAACTACGTGAAGATTACATTCAAAGTAGACTTAGTAACCGAAATAGATGCTTACTTTAAGAACAAAAGCAAATTAGCGTATTATATTATACCAAGTGGCAACAGAACGCGTGGGAACGAACTCTCAGCGTCAGGTGATGTTCGTGTATTACTTTATTTGCTTACTCCAAGACAATCCCCATACGAAGCAATGTTTCGTGGAACGTTTATATCGAATAAGCCTTTATTTTATCCTTATGCCGCGGAATAATTCCTCTTATAGTAGTAATCCTTGAGATATAGATTTCGCTAATGTACCGTTTAAGACGGTTCGCATATCATGAATTTTTAATACTGATAACAGTCGTGTATGTCTACCTTAATTACTTAATGGAATTGTGTCTTCTGACACATTTTAAACCTTTGCTAAAAGCTTGATTCTTGTTTATTATCCACAATTCAAATTATTAGAAAGATTAAGACATAAATAAAGACATTTCAATAATTTACAAAACCATTATTTTAACTGCTAGTAAATATTCATAATAATATTGGTGAAGGTTTGCACAGAAACAAGCAAACATTCTAGCAATTAGCATAGAATATTCTGACTAATATAAAAGTTAAGCCGACCTCTTTTGCCGATATTATTTTTCTATTTACGTTGAGTTGAGAGCTATGTAATAAAGCGTACTAAGCTGTATTCTCTAAGGATACGTGTTGAATTACTAGAATTTTATTTGAAAGAGTGGATTACCTTCGGGTAAATTAGATAGTTGGGCCAATGACACGTTTTTGCTGCGAACTGGGAATCTGAAAACATAGGTTAGCGGTACCTTTGTCAATGTCACGTCTCGTAGGTATCACGCAGCCATTGACAACCCTGTATACGCAAATACTCAATACATAGTTTCCTTTTTTCTATTTACAATATGGTTTATGACAAATCTTGGGCAATAAAATTATTTTCCAGATAATATAATAACATTTAAAATTTATTTATTATAATATTTTTTCGAAAAATGTATACTTCAATTGCGATACAAATACTAATTTAAATAACATCTAGTGCAATCTTTGTATGAAGATACATTTCAATGTTTATTTTACGGTGAAAACAACGAGATAGAGCAGACTTCACAGTTATTATTTACACTGCTGCCTTTAACTTTAATGGTCGGTTACTGCCAGAAACATCTTTAACCGGAGACAGTAAATATTTAATGTCTCACCCGCACCGCGATTCCGAATTAAAATACAACAACATTTCAAAATATAATCGTTATTTAAATGTATAAAGCCATAATTAATATTTAGAAATGTTTAAAAAGTTTGAATTAGATTATTTGAATGGTAAAATAAACGAGGCTATGGAATATTATTATAATTTTTGAAGGCGAAGTGTCGGACAGCTGTCGGGATCTCGTCGCCGGCGGGCATGTAATAATCGTCGAAAGGTAACTATCTCGGTAACGGCCTATCCGTGTATTTTATTTACCTTTTATTTCTTCAAATATTAAACAGAGGAGTTTTTATTTATATTTTTTATTAATATTATTGTGTTTTATCAAAAGAGGGGATTTATAAAAATAAAATGATGTCCGTTCATATGTTTCTAGATTCATTAAAGATTTATTATCACATCAATATTGAAAACAAAATTTATAAATATCATATAGGCGAAATGAAATAAATAAGGTTATAATTAAAGCACTACACCCTCACAAATTGCAAGAGATATATTCGTAATTAATTTAAACTTATTCATTTCTTAACACATTATAATTTATGTATAGTTGGAGTAAAGGATGGAGTGGATCGTTTCGAATTACAAAATCCACTTAACATTGCACATAAATAAAGGCGGGATTTTCGTCGGGATTACAGCGTATTTTAGCGGGAAGGTCTGAATCCGAAGTTCCGATATAATGCCGGGTCTAAATGTAATAGTTCCTGTTCAATTACTGATAAAGCTCTCCCAGATACGAACTAAAGGAGCAAACGAAATGTTGTTATTCCCATTACTTAACCCGTTAACTTAGTTAATTTAGAAATAGCCAATTAACCGGTACCTTGTTGTTGCTTCAATCAGAAGCTTCCTTTCCATCATAAATGGCATAAAAAGAACTTTTTTACTTCCAAGAATTTAAATATTTATTTTGTATTAAATAAGGTATGGTATTTATTTAAATTAAGACCAGGTGTATATTTTTTAATATATGATAAACTAGTTCATGTAAAAACTTAAACTTAGGTAAGCCTTTAAACCTTCACGGACACCGTGGATTTAACCACGTAGCAATGCAGTAACACTAAATGGAATGTCGAGATAAGCTTAATTTAGGAACAATACGCACAAACAAATAAGAGCATGGTATTGTCTTTTGAAATCACGTTAGTCGGGAATTTCTCGCTGTTGATTTACGACTCTGAGGGTATATATTCCTATCGCTTGTTTATTCCGCTGACTAGAAGACATGATTTGTTTATTCTTATCCTAAATCTAAACCTCAAAATGTTCAGTGCCAAAAACTTTCATAAAAGTATTACCTAAGAGTTATTTAATAATTCCATGCAGTTTTATTTTAGCTATCTTCATCTTTATATACACAATTAAGCATAACTTAAGAGTTAACTGTCTTCCGACACGATTGTCGTTAAACCAACGGAATTTTAATTCGCCTAGGAGTTTATTAAGTGCGTAAAGTTTTAGCGTATCTTCAGCGGGCGGTAAATTAAGTGAATTTGCTCGCAGACCAGGGGGAGGTCGCACCACTTTAAATCTGTTCAACGCCATATCAACCATTATATTTCTACCCCCACTCTCCCTTTCTATTCCGTTTTAGGTACTAAGTTATATTATTAAATTATATTTATGTACTTAATTGTATTTCTTTAATTTCAGGTAAGTGATGTACTCAGTACCACTCCGAATATTTTAACAGTCAGCCTGCTTTACATTGAGAATAAGGTTCCGCATAATAAGGTAGGTAGTAAAATGAAGTAAAATGAGCGGGCCCGTTGAAGATCTTTTCATATAATATTCAATAGAAAATATTTTATTATTCTGAGATTTCAACAATTTCCCGATAAATTTATGCTATCCACTTTTATATCCTTCTATATGGCAAAATTTGTTTCTTTTTCACGTGATACAGTTATAAATCTAAAACGCGTACGCTTCTTTGGTTACGAATCTATTTTATGGCCGTATATGCCGAAGGTTAACAAATAAAACCTTTTAACAGCCGTAACTATTTCGTTATAAGATCTGAGTACGCAATAAAAACGAGGAAACAGAAATAAATCTACGGGCACAATGGTTAGTTACCAGGCGAGGGGTAGCGTCTCGGAGAAATCAATCACGGAGGGTACGCTTTAATCACTCCAATTTAAGTTTCTCCCTCAATAAAACAATTTAATAGAATAGGTTTCAATATTGCTGTTTTTCAGAGCCCGTGGAAAGAATTTTCCTGCCTGTATGTATAAATCCAAACATAAATCTTAGCTGTTACATTTGTAATCAAGACCAATTCTTAAGCTAGAAGTGCCTGTACTTTAATATTTCTTATAATCGTATATTTTCAATAACCTTATTTGAATTCTACAACATCCTGGAAACTGCTTTGTATATGTCTATATGAAACTCTCTATGCAGCCGTTTCATAATTCCAAGTGAGGTCCACAATTGGCGCGTCATCGTTTGTATTCAGTTATTCACACACGCTTCATCTTTCCTTCGAAAACACGCCCCTGAATTAGAAATAAGCCTCCGTCCGTACTGCGGAAGACAAGCTTCTTTCTAAACTAACCCAAAGATAAATTATTCCAGCACATTTCTCATCACGATCCATTCTTTTCTCCCTTGACAAAGCGACGCTGAATCCCCAGGCCGTACGAGCCTCCTTATCCACAAAGTAAAACGACGTGGTAGCGCATTCACTACTACTAACAACCCAACACATTTGTATAATATATTTACGGTTCTATAAGTTAATATGAATCGGAACTGATAGGAAGATTAACAAGGCCGCACACTTTCTAACAAGTTTTTTTGTATTTTTCTCCCATGTATCACCAAATAGAGTCTACACAATAATTAATTTGATACAAAAGGTTATTTTAAGAAAATTATAGAATCATTAAAATATTGATCAGTATTTAAAATAAATAAGATATATTTGTATTCACAAGTTTGTATTATTTTTTAAAACAAGAATTTATATAAACAGTATGCTCTGTCGATATCTACGTTATTAAAACCCAATCATAACCAATAAAAAAAATCGGAATAAATGGTTGACAAATTATGCGCGTCTAAATAAAGTTAATAGTTGTACAGAGCTCAGCGATAAATCAGCGTTTGTTGTGAACAACCACAGCGTCCAATCATTAGTCAAAATATAGAGTGCAGCAAAAAGCGAACTAATTGCGTTCTTGAAGGACAAGGGCCACTCCGCTCTGTCGCAAATCTACTTAGTCACGTTTAATAGTTTTTCTGCTTTGAAAATGTTTCCATCCAAAGTGTATTTTTTATCATGATCGCTGCGATTTGTATCAATTATGTGTATTTTAAAAAGATCTAGTATTTCGTCTCATTTTGTTTAACGTTTGCTCTAGATACTGTTATATAGAGATACTGTTATATAGAGAGACTCTAGAGACTGTTTATAGAAATATCTTTACAATTTTTCACTTACTCAAATAACTGTGAAGTATTTCATCTTCTCACAAAGGTGAATATGTTGAAATTTTTAACTGCAAGTACATTAAAAAATTAAAAATGTTGAAAAGAAATTCTTTTACATTACCGTGTCGCATTCCCGAGAAGTAAACACTGAACAAGTTGCTTCCCAGTTGGATCTGAGAAATTGATTTTTTAACTGCAAGCAAGTTTCTTAGTAAAAAAAACCTGTGGAACATGATAAAAACTATTCTAACACAGAAGTTGGAAATGAAATTAGTTTAAGCGACAGCTTCATTTTAGTTTTTTACCAAGGACCAGGTTCTGCAATTGCTAGAAGATTCCGATGAAAGTTTTCCAGTGCAGATTTTGATTACATACGCTCCTCGAAGAAACTTCCTGTCGGCTAGGAATATTTAATCTTATTTAAGTTAGACATTCACGGTTCGTTGTTATTTCAAATAAGGCGCTTTATAAACTCCAAATCCACTGATCTCAGAAACATTTTATTCTTTAAAATAAATTGTTTCACATATAGATATTACAATATTGGCACTTTACCTATATGATTCGACATTTTTATTTAGTATTTCATTTTCTACAAAAATTTCTACAACAAATCCCGATCTCTGCGAAATCACCAGCATATATTCGTAAAACAAACTTACTCTCGGATTTAACGAACACCCTTTTCAGTTCGTTACGCTTCGTTGAGGTGAAATAGAGTACTGCACAATCTTCCGTACAATTTTAAGACCACTTAAATTTTAAATGTGTAGTAAAAGTACGGTTATATAATCATTACGGGAACAATACTGCCGGCTCGGTGCTGGTCTCATTGCCTGAGGCACGTTACATGGTGCATTTGGCTAATTACAACTGCGCTCACTGATGTGACAATTCGTGATTACCGAAACGGTATTATGTGGAGTATAGAAAGGTTCCGTCTACTTTGAAATAAAAATTGCATATTAACTTATGAAATTTGGTGCCTTATTTAGATAAATTATGGCTTTCATAAAAATGGAAAAGCAGCAGTAATTCAAAAAGAGGTAAGGCAGGGTTTCAAATCTCTGCAGGATCCTATCTTACTTATCTCATATTTCTGAAAGTTATGTTTAACAAGTTAGAAAGTTAATAAAAGTCTGTCCTGGCTGGATAAGGAAGTCGAAAAATAGAGTTAGTGCAGTCAAGCGGCAAGAATCAATGAATGGCGCCGTGGAGGCGATAAGGCCTCAGGCTTGTAGCTCGTGTATTTTGGTAACACGGAAAGTTTTACACCCCTTTCGACGCCTCGCTTACATTCCACTATTGATATGATACCTATCGGCACATAGGCTTACTATCTTTTCTCATCAAGTTGTCGTAAATTTATAAAAAAATATGTATTTGAAAAAACTATAAGTTTCAAGAATCAACATATGTATGTCAACATGTTTATATTACCTAATAATAAAACTGCTGTTAGTCATAAAATTGCAAATTTTCTATTGAATGAGATATAAACCTTGTATATTTTTACTTTTTGTCGAAAGTTAAATGAAAATTAGAATTGAAATACTGTTGTAGAGCCACCTTTAACATTGAGAGGGGCCCTTCTTGGACTCGAACCTTTTAATTTTATTAAATATCTCGCAGTGCCAGAGATAAAGTAGATTTCTTTTGCTGCCAAGTAAGAATTTCGACTCGTATAATAATTTAGATTACGTAGCAAGCAGTGAACGTTCATTATCGTTCTTTTGTACCTGATATCGTAGAGATCTCATTCGGATAGAGCGGCGCGCCGCGGCGCCGCGCGCTCTCTTCAAATGGAAAGTGCGAAAATGAAATTATAAAGCCCCGCGATAAAAACAAATTAAATCGGATTTCACGTTTCCCAGTAGCCAGAGATGAAGAATATTTTGTTGCCTGTGAATTCCTTTCCCTTTTTCAAATATTTGTTTTAACAGTTGATTTGCGGCATAATAGGATCATTCTCACTGCGTTCATTTTTATTTTTCCAGTTTTCTCTTTTAAATTCAGGTGAAATTATTTTATATGCTTTTGACTTCTTCTAAAAGCTAACATCAGGAATTCAGTATGTATATATTGAGCTTTAAAGGGCTAATACTACAGCAAATCATTTTCTATACTCACCTGCGATTATTCAAATTAGGAAATCGCACGACAGAGACGAATGGTGCTAATATCGCTCCTCGCGATCGCCGGGCGGATAAAACGCTACGTGGCCTACACACGCGCTATAGATTTTGTCCAGCGATAAACGGAGATTGATCCCTCGATACGCTCTTTGCGTAAATAACTTCGACTAATTTTATGCAATCAAAAAATATTTTGTTACGAATATATGCCGTGGATAGTGCTTTATTAGGTCTGTTAAATATCGTGTAGAATTAGCATTTTCGTACCGACCCGGCTGTTTTTCGTTTTGCTAGTGAAATTAAATTGATATCATCACACGTCATTTTTCATTAAAACATGAAATTAACTTTGTTTTCTTGTCGTTAATATTCTTCTTCATAAAAGTTATCTAAGAACCAGTGAAAACCCCGTATTTTTATGTCAGTAGTAATTGAAGGCTAATTTAATTGAATTATCCCTACCTCTTTGACTCAAAACAAAACAATGTACATAATTATTATTTTTATTGCTCATTCTATGTCCCATAAATCGGGTTTGTGATCCCTGGGGACGTTTTACTGAGCTGACCCCACTTAATAGTCTCGACAAGGGGTCAACACACGCTATAACCTATTGTGACTGAGTTTCAATTTAAAGCTATATTTTCTATTCTGCTCGTAATTAAATTATAAAATGAGAAAATCTATATATATTTTCATGCCACAAATATAGAAAATAAGAATCTATACTCAGTTGAAAATATCTTAAAATTTTTAATTCACATTGAATTGTGTACCTGTAAGTGCATTTCAAAATTACTCACGGCTTTCGGAGATGCAAGAATAATTTTACGAATGTGACACCTCAGTATCATTTTGGCAGAAGTAGTAGCAGTGGACAACGTCACTTTCATATCTGGGACGACTCTGAACATTTTAAAACTAAATAACAGATACAAACGTCAAAAGTGTTCAAAAGTTAATTTCGTTCTCATTTCTTGTGACGCTGGAATCTTATTTTTATGTCAATTTCAATTTGTTACAAAGAATCTTGTTATTTGAGTGAGCTTTCAGACTTATTTATTTACACAGAATCTTACTTTTGATTGTTTTTTTTTTTATACAATTTTACATTATCTAATTAAATGCTTTTGCCTGTTTACCTTATTATATTTTATTGGTAGACGGTTTTGTGGCATAAATATAAAAAAAATCTATGAACATAAACATGAAAAAACTTTTTGAAAATGTGTACTTCATAAAATTAAAGATACTATCTAAAAATAATTTAAACTTTTGAACTAAAAATATTATGCAAATTAAAAGTTTTAGTCATATAACCGCTGATTTCTTGGAGTAAGCAACTTTAATTTTAAATGTAGCTCAGGGAGAATAGCGTCAGTAAGAAAACGTGTCTCTTTAATCTTGTCACAAAAGCCTTAGCTGAATCAGCGAAGCCATGAGCACTCCAGTACAAACGTGGAGGAATGAAGCGAAAGAGTGCCCGGTACTCTGAATTACTTCCTAATGAAAAGAGCTGAGGAGCACGTCAGAGTGGGATGGAGGGTGTTCGTCACGCGGCTGCTAACGAATGCGGTCTGCTCAAACTCAAGAGCCGTTCTACGTATATACTATGTAGCTTCACGGCTTATTAGTATTGTTGGACGGGTGCGAACGTTTTGTCTTACGCTCTCGCTAGGTTAACTAAATTTGTTCAAATTACGACATAGACAATGCACCTCACTTTGGGACAATAACTTTGTATGCCTCTATTTATATGTTTGTAATACTGTTGAAAAATATGCACCATGTCCATTTACGTTATTTGAAAAGTTAATTTGACTCGGTAAATGAAAGTAAAAAATAATACTGTGCATAATTAGTATTTCCTTATCAATCACATCGCGTACCGTTACGAGATCATGCGATTACGATAAAACTATTGTAGAATAAAATGTAAGGTAATTAAAATTCACGCAATTTCACGCCTACGATAAATATCACGATTTGACTCGTATAATGTGAAATTGTATAGCGTTTTAAATTTAATATAAAATTTTACAGCAACTTTTATTTTACACTGCACATGCGACGAAATACGTTAAAATAATTATTTCGGTCCAGTTCTCTGAATTTAACAGGTGAAACATTCACTTGATCTTTTAATATTTGACGGATTTAATTAATTATCAGTTTCGCAAATTTATAATTCATTCATATTTAAAACTGTAGAAAGTTATTAACTAATAGGGAATAAATTTTACCATTGTTTTAAAACATGCTTTTGACAGTTTACAAATAAAAGCTATCTACTATTTATTAATAGCCATAGCAGCTGGAACGGTCGAATGATTGTAATGATTCGAATATCGTTCCAATTGTATAACCATTGAGAGATCAGACATTTTTATTTGTTTGCCCACTCAACCAACCAACTGAAACTAATGAAGAGAACTTTCTATTAAATTATTCTGGTTTTATTTTCGATTCGATACCAATGTGAGAGTGATCTTGGTATTCATATGATCATACCATTTTTGTTATTTATAGTTTACTTTATTGTCAAATGTGACATTACCTTATGTCTTCTTTATTTGATTTCGGAATTGTATTTCATCTGAATGCATTACATTACAACCTACAAAAAGATTACTCAGTAATATTTATTATTAAATAAATTTATTTCAATTTTTTTCTAATTCAAAATCTAACAGGAGAAAGGTAGTCGCTATCACAATTACCCAGAAACGAAGTTTAATATGCATCAACCGCAGAGGCTCCGTGAAAGCTAACGAGGTGTGCAGTAAGCTTTAATAAAATGCTTACACTTTGACGAGATAATTGATCCGAGTTATTGCAGTGTTGCAGCGTGTTGAAATTTTTAAGTCATGCCTTTTTTTAAACTATTTTTTGTGTGATATTCTGTTTTATTTTAACCTGATACTCATAAAACTTTGTAATAGCTATTTTTAAAAAATAATACATGTCAAGTTATTGGTGTACATATTTGTACATATTGTAGTTAATAACTGTTTATGAAACGTAATTTTTTATTTAAAATATCTTACTTTTAAATGTTTATGAATGAAATAAAATATTTAATTAGCTTTGAAACTGCATACTTAATATGCAAATTATGTAAATCAAATATTAAATAGTCGAAATAATTTATAACTGAACATTATGATTGTATTTTATAGAGTCTTTCATTACTACAGTGGACCTACACAATAAAAAAAATAAAGGGAAATACATAAAAATATGTCATAAAAACAAATATTTGAAAAATCAGTTAGACATTAATTCTACTTGGCCATCGAGTTTTACCAAAAGTAATCAGCATAAATCAATAATAAGATCGCAATAACTTTATATCTCATTAAACGCAAGTGGCGTCTCGCATTATCATTCCCGCTTTCAAATGCTTCATTCGACAATCCTGATATAGAATTAATATTCCTTAATCTTTTGTTCATAGAAATCTCTCGGACTTTAAGGAGAAAGTAGAATACGGACAGATTGATCGAATCTGACGAAACTCTGTGCGAATCGAACGGTCGTTAATGAAACTTTCCGTGCGCAATTAGGTAACCGTCTTGGTTTTATTAAATTTAATCAAGAACTTGTGTAATATTACACAAATTGGACCAATCGAGCCGTGTATAAGTTTCGATAACGTTGTAGTTGCGAACTAATTTCGGAAATAAGCGGAGTTATCTCAGTTTCTGCACGATCGCCTTATAAAAAGAGGATCAGTGTTTAACGAGACGAGCTGATAAATGGCGTTTTGATAGGGCGCTCGCTGTCTCCTGCACAGATTTATTTTATGCGTTGCTATTTTAACTTATTACATATTTCAGAATGCGTGGCACGTATTGTAGATTTTTTATGTGATAATATTTAAATTATAAAACAGTTTTTGTCTGTGTCTGCAACTCGTACAATAAAAGCTGCGAGTACGAATGTAAAGCGTGTTATCGACGATGATAAGCCTGCCCGGAACCGCCATAGTCCGACCTCACCGCCGGCTATATCTGAGCTAGTATATTACATTCACTGTAAAATCATTTCAGCTCCGCATTTCTGACAAACTATGTACAGATTGAACTAAATAAATTCCTTTTATTGTTAACAAAATAACAGACTCTAAAAACAATTCTGTATATAATCCAGGAAACAAAGATTCCTAAACAAACTTCCCCGCCATTATGCAAGGCACCTCAAAACCACGAGCACAGTTTTGTAACAAGTATTGCACAATTTTGAACAGAGCTATAGACAGCTCTGAATATTACCATAAACCGCGAGTCTGTGGGATCGCGAAATTGCTTTTTTGAACTACCACAGCGTTACCACTATTAGAAGTTGAGAAAAAGTTAAATAAAGGCGGCGAAGAGATGGCATTAGGTTCTGACGACGTAATCACATTTCGGCTTGAAGTTAGGTTAGTTGAAGTGGAACGGAGTCACCTTTTCGCTGTTTACAAAGCTTGAGTACAACTTCCCTCCGAAAGCAAGATTAGAAGTATATACATAACCCAAGTTAAAACCCGCGAACGTGCTTTTTAGCATTTCTACGACTTCTGGCGCTTTACTGAATAGTCCCCAGAACTCCTTTCAATGCATATAACCTTATATCAAGACGTTCCTGAAATAAGATTCTTGAATATTTTTTCTGAAATATAATCGTACATACATAATACGTGTCCATTCACGCATAACAGTTCTGAATAAATGGGTTCCGTTTGTAAGGTGTGCGTGAACATATATTTCGTTCACCACCCACAATTATAAGAACGTGCTTCAAAGCAATAATACTTACCCCTTTCCGACACTCATAGATCCAAGATAAAAATTCATACATGAATCAAGGCGGGTAATTAAAATGGTATTAATTGATGTTGCCGTTATCATCATAAAATTTTAAATACTTATCAAATAGAAATAACTACTCCTTGAAATTATTTAAATGTATTTTAAATTGTTATGATCAATCATTAAATAGATACGTATATTTAGGAATGAAGAAATATAATATTTTTAAAAGCAATTATTTCTATCTGAAACGTAATACACATAAATATAAAAATAATTTAATCACGCAAAATTTACCTTCCATCTTACCTAAGCCATAACACTGATTTATAATATTATTATGGGTCAGAAAATATCTATTACATTTGTGTTCATTAGTGTTGAAAACGACCGGCATCCTGACCTTGCAATTAGGGGGAAAATAATTATAAACATAAATAAATACATAAAATTGTCGATAAATGTACATGTATAATATTTACTGGAGACATCGTTTGTATTAAGTGGACCATTATGGTAATTGCTTTACGGCACTGGATGGTAATAATTGAGTTGAGATCGTCATTACGATTCCTCGGAGAGTTGAAACATAATGACTTTAAATAATTGTGTATTTTGATTGTTTATGTTCTTATTCAAGATGCTCCTTTTAGAATTATTAATTTGTATATAATGAGGTTAAATCTTTTATCTATATACTGAAATATATAATCCACAGTTTCATTGCTTCATAATGATTATTAAATATAAAAAAGAATATTCTCAGATATATTAAAATAAGCGAAAATTCTTCCGTCACCAATAACACCAGTGTCACCGTGACGCGTTTATTACTATGGCAACATTAATAAAATTAGTGGAACATGATAAATAGAATTTGGTTTAAAATGTCGGCGCTTTCGTCGACGCTGAATGCAAGAATATACTTCTATCCATAATACGGATAAGAATATTTATTCAGTGTGTAAGCGTAACAAATTGTTTGCTTGGAAGCCTTCTTTACCTGGGTTTTCATAAGCGCATAGCCGCGGGCGCAAGCCACAAATTGTGAGTCGTCTCTCTACTACAGATTTGCTGACGAGCCCGTAAACATATACATTTACGACGTTGATGTTTCGTCTTTCCAACTTACTTCCACACTTCGTCCTTATAAAGTCATTACTTGAGATCTCGGAAACCTCGATGCCGTACTTATTGGTTCTCTTACAGTACTAAGCCCGTTTTAATAACACGGCTTCTAATTGTTAATATTAATTTGCATGTATATTGTTTGTTTAACTGAGCCATTCAATGATTTCCGTCGCAGAACCCACATTGGTACGCAAAGCCTCTGTAATGAAAATATCTGTAGGCGTGTCGCCTACGAAATTAACTTGTGTAGATTAAATATTAATATAGCGACACTCGGCATGTGACGTCAAGACAACGTCTCATCTATACTTCGTAAGCACCATATGTTGCCTTTAATAGCAAGTTTTCAGCTATGTACATGTTCATGTACTTGTATATTTACATTACAATCGACTGAATAATATCTCGTTTTATTATATAAGTATTGTTCTTAAAGATTAAATTTAAATGTAAATTCAGATAAAATATATTCCTATGCAATACTATACATTTATAAGTTCGTTTATTTTCTTGTAAACGAGTTGTAGAACTTAAGCGGAAACGTTTAAATCTGTGTAAAAGTATTTCATCGCGTCATATTTTCTATTGTTCCACATCTTTCCGGTGTTTATATACGTTCCCGTTGAAACACAAATTTTACCATTCAAATACTGTTTACAGTGCAATTGAAGGATGCATTTTCTTAGAACACAGAATATAAATTCAATACAAGTGTGTTTCAATATTATATTAATCCTATAAATACTGCTATCACTTATAACTTAAAATAACAGATAATAGGATAGTATTTTCAATGAGAATCCCTAACATCTCGGCTATCTCTATTGAAATATGTATGTATGTTTCAGAGATGGGACCTATTGAATGGTGTGTGTTATACCACTGAATCCCAATCTCATTTTTCCCTTTTCCCTTCATTACTTATTTACTTCACCCGTCCTTATTTTCTACTCCAGTCGAGAATAGAATCCCTTAATTTACATGAAGGAAAATTCTCAAATAAGAAAAATGCTCACTTACCTACAAGTTCGTGAATTGTTCGCGATGTTCACAACTTTTTACGATGTTTGTTGCCTCGAGCGGGGATCTGAACTCATCACATCTGCGTACTGTTTGAGCGATCATATTTTATCTCAGGATAAGTCCTTATACTAATATTTACAAAGTAAAATCTGCTTAAATTTATGTAACAAAAAAGCCTTTTATTAATATTGACAAATAGTTTTAAATAATAAATAATGGTTTTATAATTGTTATTTTTTGTTTCAATAACTAACATGTTGGATTAAGAAGCCTTCATGAAACATACCCCAGGGAGGCATTAAAGAAGGAAGATACACCAAAACATAACCGCGGTATATTAAAGGAAGTTAACAAAGGTTCTGACAAGATGGGATTTTGTCGGTCGCGTGGGGCTTCATTAGTGGCAACCACTGAGGAACGTCACTTGGAGGGTACCACAATTGTAAATAACTTGTTAGGCTACGTATATACAATTCTCCTTACACAGACTATTAAATCCATGAATTGAAGAGTCTGGTACACATTAAAATTATTGCTCTTATATACATATCACACTACTCTCGTTCTAATTTTAAATTTTTTATTGTTAATAATTCATATTACTGTTCTTTCTTTTATTCGTTGTTGAAAAGCATTTTATTTGGATAACCTCGAGAAGATATAAATAAAAATTCACAATTGAAGTGCCCTATATATTATATTAGGTAAATCATATAATAATAATTTGTTTCAACAGAAAATTTCAAATAAGTGTAATTTATTCTGTATTTGGAAATATAACTTACTCAAATTTTATTTACACGGTCCTGCATATTACAGAAGAATCTTTTTATTTATTTTGCTGTAAGAATGTTTGCACACTCCTCGCATTACTACTATATCAAATTTATTTCTAGTTTTACCGAGTTATTGCTAAAAGCTAGATTTAATTAATCAGTGCGTAATGATCCCGTTTCACGCGAACGCAACAAATTACCAGTACTATAATGAACGCCACTGTGAAAAAAATATTATTTAAGTTCTAAAGATGTTTCCTAATTAAGTTGAAGTAAATTATTTGAGATCGATTTTATAAAAGATTTAGATGAAATCAAATTAAGCCTTTGACATCTGAATCAAGGTCTCAAAGAATTTCTGACTCTATATTTTGTAACAAAATTTCATGTCTTCAAATCATGGAATTCTCTGTCAAAGTAAACTACTAAAGTTGAAAAGTTTTATTGTAAACACTTTTACACAAATGAGTGCTAAGTCTGCATAATGAAAGCTGTTGAGGTGCGAAGTTTGTACTTGATTACATGCTATGTAATTAAATATTCTTTAGCGCCTTCAAGATGGTTTCCTTTGTATACATTGTTTTAGACACTGCAATTTTTATTAATCAATTCTTTTGTAATAATATCTTTACAACATATTAAGGTTGAAAGCTTTTAATATAACTTGCAGGCATAAGATAATATCATACGCTTTTTGTGTGCGAAAAGATATTATTCTTTAAATTAAAACTGAAAGCAGTTTTCAAGATACTCATCCATTTTACTCTAATAAAACATAGAAACGTGCGTCTGTGTTTATGCATGAAAAACTTGAAAGACAAAAGTGTCTAAAATTGTACATCCCTTATTTTAGGCTTGCATGTGCCAGACGCATCATTATAAGAGGAAGGGGTTGTGGTGAGTACCAGGGCTGAGCATAAAAGAATATCTATTTTACAGCTTCTTTTGTTTACTGAGCCTAATATAATGCTGGGATAAGCGTGTTTAAAACATATTCTTGCTTTCTATTGAAAATGGTTTTTTTTTTCAGAATATAAATCCAAACGAAAAACTTATTTTAGATACTAAACTTTAGACATAATATAACGTGCAAAAGTAACTACGTATCCGATAGCATCATTATAGAGATAAAAATTATTTTATCCCAAAGATTCATTCAATGAAACACAGTATATAAAAATAGACCTTTTTCCATATTTCGTAATCATTAAAACGTTCCGAGTTATTGCACTCATAAGAGATTCTATTGACTTCCCTCTCTGTTATTCAAAGAATTCTAAATCAGAATAGCATACTACGAGACATAATCCGTCCATTATTAATACAGAAACATCAACCCTACTTCGCCTATATATGACTTCGTTAGCTGATCACTAAAAGCAGGGATTTCTAATACTTTTAGGTAGAAAGTGGAACCAGTAATACGATAAATTAGCAAGACTCGTAATCCGTAACAAAGAGATAAAATAAAATATATACATATATTCCGAAATTCAATTAAATACTATATTGACCCATATGCATCATATATATATTAAATATTCACATAACATTAGTGAATGATTTAAAATAGATCCTGTATCATTACAAGTGCATAGACAATGTTAATTCACGTTCCAATTCCCTCAATCGACATACTGCCAGTGCATTGTAACGCCGTACGGCCACATTCTCGCGGATTAGCCTCATATCTCTGGCTTGTTGCCGAAGACGACGTCATACGGAGTCAATCCTAGGAAAGTTGTTATCGTAAATGTTAAAGACCACGACAATTACTGCCAGCATCGGAGCTTAATCGAGAGCCCAAATTGAACATTCCCAATCTATACTCGATCGATCTGCCCTCTATAAACTCCTTCCGGTTGAGCGGATTTAATTAAAATAGTTTCACAGAAAAATTGGTAAAAGAAGCAACCTCATCGACTCATGACTCCAAAACAGTTTAGGCATTTAAAAGATCAGAATCAATTAACGCTCTCAGTTTATTTTTTAAATAAAACATGTTCCTTTTCAGTATGTTAATGTATTTTATATATAACATATCATTGTATTAAATCTTTTATGAAACTCAAATTTTAAATTCATTTCATACGATTCGCACGTACGAGATTTGTCTTCAATGACGATCATTAGTTAAAAGACGGGAGCACAATTTGTATAAACTTTAAATTAGATTTTACTCAGGCTTGTTTTGTTAAGGAGGTACGGAATTATTAATTTATTACAAAGCGTGAGAAAACCTCGCAGCTGAAAATTTATTTTGACTAATGATTTTGGTTCATAATTTTTTACTGTAATACTTCGCTTTATTTAATTTTAACAGACAATAGCAGATTATTAAAAATATTTTTCATTTAAACGTAGCCGTTGAAAAGATTTAATTTGTTGTAAAATTAATCATGACTTTGAATGTTTTTATGTTCTTTATGCATAATAATAATAAAATGTGTGTTCTGTATATAAAACACCAAATGGTGTCCAAAGTAAATGAACGGATCGTTCTGTTTAGTTTGTTTTTGTAACTTTAAACAGCGACTGTACCAAGAGACTCTTTATATTTATAATGCACTGGGGAACCTCTAACACAAATGAAAAGAACCTTAAGTTTTTGGTATACACGAAAAGATTTTATCAATTTCTGCCATCTGAAATATTTCTTTAATAGGATCTAAAATTATCCACTCAACAAAATGCGACGAACAATGTAACTGTTTCCTATACTATGTATTTTCATCACAGAGAATAATTAATGGGTTACATATTTTATTTCAAATATCATTAAAAATCTGGATGCACAAAATTTAAACGCCTTTAGAATAATTTTAGACGAAACAGAAAATAGACTGTATCTCAAAGAGCCAATATAGTATTAAAGAAAAGTTCGACTAAAGGAAATGAGTAGTTCATTTCCGTAGAGAAGTCGACGTATAATATACAAAGGCGACCACTCAAGAGACAATGGTCTCAGCGTAACTTTCAATATTAATGATGCGCCTAGAATGCACAGAGGCCGGCGACTTTCAAAGACCATTGATACTCATTAAGTATTGATTCATAAGTAATACTCTTCTACCCATAGCTCAGGACAACTTTTCAAATTTAAATGCGAGAACAATTTTAAATCCGACGTTTAGCATATTGAGTACGCTTTTACGGATTTTATTTAAACTTTGAGCAAATTGAAAACACTTCTTCAACAAAGGAATAGAATATTTATGTTATTCTACGTACACTTCGAAATGAATGTGTTACATTACTGACTTTGTTTGTAGTTTTTGACTTATTTATATGCTGCATAAATTAATAAAAATTACAAGAAAAACAATATTTACCGAGGTGTTAAGTATTTAAATTCCTTAAATATAAAAAAATATTCATAGCTTATTTCAATAAATAATAATAAACTTCTGCGTAAATTCCAAACCATTACAGATACATAGTATATGTAATTACAATGAAGCAGTTCTTGTGAAACAAAAAACAATTTCATTTATTTAAAATGTCAAAACGGAATTTTTTTAACAAAACTGTTATCTCAAAACATAAAGCAACGTGAAATATCAGATGCCGCGAATTATTTATTTAGATTTTTTTTTATAAAAACGTAGTGAAACCTAAGCTCGAACAAAACATTTTAGTTCAATCCAAAAAAGTTTCAATGTAAATACTCTACATAAAATACGTCACAGGCTTTGCTTTGCGTTTCAAATTTTTAAGCTATTTCTCAATTTTCGTAGCCCGTCCGAGCTAACAGGTACAATTTAATAATTTCGACATTGGTAAATACATATGATATTATTATACTGATGTAATAACTGAAATGTAAAATATTATGAAATGTATGAAATAAATATATAGTTGAGATTTCTTGAATTATAAATTCTTTACACATCATACATTTTCTTTTGCTGTGTATTGATTTCAGTTATATTTCTTACTAATTTTAGAAACAAATGCAAACATGAATAATAGCAGCAATCGACAAGTAACAGCTCTACACAATACCCACCGCTCCAACTTTATTGTTCGAACATCTGTCGTGATATGCAAAGTCGCACTCGTAAAGCGACCCCGGCCTATGATTACTTCACGCAGTTAACTCTCTCTTATAACAATCTTTATAGCCTACCTGTAAACTTGCAATCAGATTAATGACGCCCGATTACACTTATTTTAATAGCTTTAAAATTTTAATGATTCCATTAATGAGTCTTCTTGCGCTGCTCTAAAATATTCAATTTCAATCTTAGTTTGTTACTACTTTAGACTATCCGATTAGAATTCGGGTAGTCCAACTTAGGTATACATATTAATTTACGAACAAATTATAATTTTTAATATTTCGTCGCACAACGACAAATTTTCTTAGAAATTAGACGTTAACTATAACACTCTAGGATTTCATAAGAGAGATATGATGTACGAGTTTCGTCGCATGCTGTACAATCAGTCACTCATAGCTCGATCTCACCAACGACGTGCAATCGCGCTGCGTAAATACATTCTGCACTTATTGTGCGCCCCTCGTATCAGGTGCTTGTGTGCATAAGTCCTTACAAGTGTGTGAGAACAAAGCAGCGGATAGAGCGGTATTGTATATAGAATCGACTTAAAAGGCCGCTCCAGCTTTTTAATAAAACTGCACCGTGTTAGCATATTCAAGAGCTATAGGAAGTTGGGGAACCCAGTTGCCTTCAATGCTGTATATTGTTATTGGTACTTTCATTTGCATGAAAGAAATGTTTCATATAATATCTTTATTTTTGTAAAATATGCATATTTGCAAAGTTTTAATAAATAAAATTGTTAATAAAAACTCATTCAAGAAGATGTGTGACTACTCACTCATAGTGATGTAAAAAATACTGTAGTGATTCTAATAGAACAGCAATATAACCGAAATCAGTAAAAGAACTCCATTGTAGTGCTCAACAAATAAACATGGTAGCAATAAACCTTCCTGCTGTGGGTTGGTCACTTGAAAACTCAAAGGACAACTCAAAATACGACTCTCAAAACTTTTGCGAACTTTAAGATGGCTCTTTTTCGAGTGTAAAGTTTTGTGTTTCGAATGCAACAGTAAATATTTAAGGTTCTCGCTGCGGTTTTCGTAACAAGTGAACCGTAGAGTACGTGAGATCAGCTGGGCGCAAGTTATATACACTGACCACCTGCGCAAGTCCAAACTCGCGATCAGCATCACAATTCGACCCCTCCCTCCTATCCAATTAAAATGGTATTAACAGAATCAAGCACTCCACAACTTTCATATTAGACGAGTTTTCCCAGACTTCGAATAAATTTAATATCGGCACTTGTAACATTTATGAAGGAACGATCTTTATTAAATTTATGTTTTAATAATAACCCAAAATTACAAAATACCCATCTTCCCGGTGACTGACATTAATTAATTAGTGTTATTCAATTTTGTGGTTTCTATTAGAAATTAAACAGTTTTTATATGGTTATAAAAAAAAGATCAATGTTAGTAATCATTGTAAGTTGGAATAGATATTCCGTTGTAGTCGGACGATGATCCTGCAAATCCCATCTGGCACGTCTAGAGCACGTCTTTCCGAAGGGATTACGCGCTCACGCGGCGAACTTAAAGTTATCCTTCCTGGTCGCACCAATATCATCGGACAACGCATTTAATCATATAGAAGTTTTTATTCATACTTTGTTTTTAGTGAATATAGGGTTGTTGGTATTATAAATATACCACATCGAAATAATTGAGAGCTTCCTCCACAGAGATTATAAATTTGAAAGCACTTCTTAACTAGTAATACCAATAAATTGAAATTATATTTAAAATGCTCGAAAGAGTGATAGGAAGTATTCAATTAAACAATAATAATGTGTGCCATATTGCACTACAAGTTTTTAAGATAGGAAAGACTTACTTCTGGTAGGAAAAAGTTAACTATAAGTTTAAGTTAAGACTCTGTGGGGTCCTAAACCAACAAGAAAATACTTAAGCCTCTTGAACACATACGCCTTACGCAAAATAATATACAAATAAAACATTACACTAACGAAATCTTCCTTGGCCCTTTTTCCATTACTAAAAGACCAGAATGTAACAAATAAATTATTTTTCATTTAATGGTCCTTTTTAGGGTAATAATCGCTTGTAGAAAGTCCTAAGTACACCCTTGTGGGATGTATATGCAAATTACATGACGTGGGTACGTAAAATTTTTATTCCTATGCCTAATTCTCTCAGAACATTCATTTTGTTCAACCCATGATCTTCATTTACATATATTCAAAATAATTTTCTACACTCAACTTTTCACACTGTTGATTGGTAAAAGAAATAGCAAATGTTCATAATTAAAGTCACCCACATACAGCGATTGACAATAAATGAGATAGAATAGTATTAAAGTAAATATTTATGGCTTTGCCATCAACCGATTGGACGAGGGTTCCATCACCCTTGATAAATTGCTTCTCCGTCTGCGGCCTGCCAAACACTTTCTCAATTTTTTTCTCATACGGTCTAAAGTTCGACGCACTTGATTTATGATTTCATCATTTTCTTTCACTTCTTTATATAAAGAAGTCGTGTAATTTTTTGCTAGCTAATTTTAAAAAAATAAGTAAAAGAAACAGAATCAGAACGATCTCAAAACTACAAAGTTGGAGATTTTAAAAGTTAAACAAGCCGACGCACAAAGTAGCGGGCCAATTGTATTTCTACTTTATTTACCTGAGCGTAGACAATAAGGGTGTCTCCACACAATCAACTCTACGGGAAAGTTGATTGTTTGTGTTCCATTCAACTTCACAATAGAGAAAATGAAGAGGAGCCAATTCCTTTTCCAACAGTTTTTATTCGCCATTTTCTACGCTTGCCGAAAGTTTGCATTTAGACTGCTTCGCTTAGAATGCATTAGCCTCTTGTCACATATTTGTCTTGGAATCTACAGCGTATTATTCTTGGGAACAACAATCACGATAAACTGTTTGCACTTATTCCTAAACATGTTCTCTCCTTTTTGTAACAATGTTTATCTAACAGCTGAGCTAAGGCCAAACGTAATGGCGGCAAATATTTGGTGACATTTAAAGCACCTAAAGCAGTTGAATCAATCTACGCGTGAAACGGGCATGATTATATTATTTAGTTTTATATAAACATTAGTCATTATTTTATTTGTTTTCTTAATTACAAAGACTTTACTTTATCTACTGTAGTAACTGTGCAAATTCTGGACTGAATTAGTTTAAGAAAATCTTTTAAGTATCTGCTAATGTTAAGACGAATGTGATATAATTGTAAATTAATTACTTTTTGTTTTTTTTTTTACCTTTTCATAATAATATACTCAATATAGAGCGTTTTTTTAATCCATATATATGTATATATTCAATTAGAGCTATTTTATATTATTATATGCATATAATATTTGTCACATAAATTGTTTGCCTTGGTTTTCACTCCTCATTAAACATTCGACAACAAAGGAAACAGTTAATAGATTTGTAATAAAACTGATAGCTATCACTGCATAGAAATTATGTGGTCTATTTCTTTTTCAATATAATACCCTTCTTACCTAATAACCATTGTTATCAAAGATGAACCGGCAAAAACAATCCCGCATTCATTTATGACGAAAACATTATACCATGACGTGAGTTGATGATAAAACTTCCGTCCAACTATAACATCAGATGGGACAATTCCCTAGCATCTCTTAATTATGGCGCTGCGTATTTCGTATTACAATAATGAAGCGAAACAATAACAAAAGTTTGAACGTCGGAGCGCGGCCAGCGGACAACTTCGTCGCTGCTCAGCTGAGTGCTTGTTGAACTCACTCCTAATGGAAACTTGCTTGTTACCGCTATAGAACGCTACTTTTATTGCATTGAAAACAAGAGAAAAAAAACACGTTGTATAACACTATCGAATTACTGTACAATGGATATTTTTTTAATTCCTTATAAAAGCATAAAAACTGTACGTAACGACATGGAGGGCTAGGATTGTATAAAGTCAGCTATCGACGCCCTAAAATAAGTCGCGTTTTATTCGGTTATTATAGCGTCATAAATGCCACTGGCCGGTGTTTCATACAGTGTGGGGTAGATTATACTGCCTCTCTGATAGAGGTCCACCCCCCTGTCAGACCCACGTGCCGCCCGACAGATGTCTCGAGATAGATATTCGATATCGGCAGACACATTCATAATCTTAGCTGCGACTTCTCGTTTCTAATATTTATCGAAGGAGAAACGGATTTCAAATACTACTTTCAGTAAAAGTTATAATAATAAGTAAAGAAGAACCGAAATCATATTATAAAGAATTATCTATCTCAAAAATGTATTTTAAAAAGTTCCAACAACAACAGAAACACTGAGCCTTAATTCAACCTGAAAAGTTAATTCATCAAATGTTGCTAGAACTTTCATTAGTTTACTCCACGGCAACAATTCCGGGTTTAAATAATTATGTTTACGAAATCCTTTTCTTAGGCAGACATTATTTATCTTTTCCATTGTTACAAGATGTGACGAGGAAGAATTTCATGAAAACGCCCCATTTATCTACAGAGAGTACACAAAGACAACGTGAAACCCAAAACTTTTTACGTGGTCAGTGACAATGATATTTTCCTCCATTCTCTTTACGTTCATTTTCCTTTTCCACGACTATTGTGTTACAGTTAAAGTTAATACATTTACTAAAAATGATACCTTTCAACAATTAGTTCTGTCTGTTTTAACATTTGCTAGCGACGTGCCCGCAGATAACTTTGCTCACCGGACACCCGTTGCTTACTTCTCGCCTTATTCCGTTGACAGACCCGCATAAATAACGGAGGAAATCAGCCCGACCCTCATTCCAACTACATAAATTTTTTGTTCTTAAATCTTTATTTAGAGTTTTATTATTTTTTCTTTTGTTTGGTTTTGTAGATTATAAATTTTTAGTTCTTGATTTTCTGTTCATTGATTTGGTTGCTGAGGATTATATCGTTTTCATAAATTGGTATTTATACAATTATAGTGAAACGCTGCTGTCTCTTAATAATACTGTTTGAAGCGGTTCATTGCAATGTGACCAGCCATGTGTGAAATAGGAAATTCGTCTATAAGTAACGAAACAGTTGTTTGTTTGGGCTCCCTCATCAGCCTCTTAGAAGGTAGATAAAAATGGATAACAGTCATAAGTCATAATAACTATTACGTTACTATAACTTTCCAAAAACGTTGTGTCCCTACAAAGACTTCTTAGAATACACTTAATTAATATTAACTAAATACAACATGGTTTCGGAACTGGTTGATATGGGATAAACGAGTTGTAAAGTTTTGAAGTGAACATAAGAGAACCTAAATAAACTCGTTCAAATCCATATTAAAATATATACGAATGTATATAATTATTTTAATTTCAATTGTTAATTATAAATTTGTTATTTATTTCATGTATTATATGTCTGATGCCAGAACCCCACTTCTTTTAAGTGTAAAATTAATCGATATTATACGGTAGTTGAATACAATTTGAAGCTTATTTTTAAATATTTCAACACATATATAGACGTCAGTCATATACGAGAAAAATTGTCCGTTATAAAATTTAAATTGCGAGTTGTCGGTTAAGTTGCTTCTCGCGACAGCCACGTAAATCTTGGAACCTTTTTAAGGAAATATTTCAAATATTTACCTCAATATTTGGATTATTACATTTTTGAGGAACAGTCTTGAGATCTGCATTTTACTATAACATTGCTTTCTGTAAATCGTTGCGTCCCTCACACAGAAGACAATTTAATTAAAAGCTAGACAACGCTCGCAACTAACGAAGTACCTTCTTGAAATCGTCAATTAATTCTTGAAGCGATTGTTTTAATTGAAGAATTTTAAGAAGACAAAATTAAATATCTTTTACTGTTCTTTAGATTATCAATTAACTTAAAGTAATGTATATATTTATTTTCTCTTAATCAGAAGGTGTTTTGTAGAGACAAAATAGAATAAACTAATAGTTAAAAAAATACATAAATATACATATTATGTTAAAAAAGTCGAAATGGTTTTGTGTATTACTTATTGGCGTATCAAGATACGATCTTCAAACGATGAAGTCTAGATTTCATCATATTTTATTTTTACCTACATTTTTTCTACATTTGAATAGATTGTAAAAAATAGAACACTAACACGAGTTATGTTATATTTACTTAGTTATAATTGATTCTTTTTTTGTTTCAGGATTCGGATTCGTCACATTTCAAAGTGAAGATATTGTAGATAAAGTGTGCGAAATACATTTTCATGAAATCAACAACAAAATGGTAAGTACTAAACATTTTTCTTTATAATTTATTTTTAAATAAACATAAATGTAATATTAAAATTAAAATTAATATTTAAATTTGGGGCGTTACTTAAAAACTTGCCCTGTTTTTAGGAAAAACATATTAAGTATCAACTGTTGAATAACCAGATTTAATTCCCTACACGAATACATTTATAGAAGTCATAATTTAAAATCGATAAACAATGGTTCCTCAACTTAAATTAAATTTATGCAAATAACCAATCAAGATTAATAGTAAAATGGCCATGTATATTTTTGCGTCATAAGAGGTTACGAATTTTTTAATAAATATTATGTAAATAAATCTGAATATTAAGATTATTGGGTAGATATCAATTAGAGTAAAAGAGCTGGCCACGAGCCAACAAGGTCCGATAAAATGTCACTAAAGCCTCTTTTACTGTGTTTGGATGTTCATCCCTGGGGGTTACAGACCTATTTATGTAAGCAGTTCCAAATTTTGAACTCTTGGTTTCCTTGAAATATTTAAATTATAATTCGAAATACACTTAAAGCTATGTAGAACAAAAATAAATTGAATAACAAATTTAAAAATACTTGCCAATTCAATCATTACAATTTAATTTAAATTCAAATTATTAAATTATTTAAATATAATTAAATTTTATTATGTTTAATTTATATAGTAAATTTACAGCTATTAGAATAGTAAGTTATAGCAAAACATTGTAAAATTCCATTAAAAGACATACCTTGACGTACACATCTCAAATATTGTCTCGTATTTGATATTACAAAGATACGTCAGACGTAGGGTAAGATCAGAAATCATATTCACAAAAGAATGAAAAAAACTAGCATTGAAGATATTATTAAGATTACTTCGCTTATTCAATACATAATATCTAGTATAATTCATATTTAAATCTATGTATATACATCGCCAACTTGTTTATAAAATAAACAAAGTGTTGTATTGTAATATCGCTACGCACCGTAATGCGACAAATCTAATCAAGCTAGTATGAAATAATTATTACTTTAAAACAGCAAACATTATAAGCCTTTAATATGCCGCTGGATATTATTGCGTTCGTATGATAATGGTACTGCATAATTCTAATGTTAGAAATTACAACATAACCAATATAATTGTTATCGCACTCTATATTTGCTGAAACCAATAAAAGTAATAGTATAATTACAGCTATTGAAGCAATTAACAGGATATTACAAGGTTAATAAGGGTTGCTGATAGTAAAATTAAACTCAAACCTGAATTACTTTTTGACTAAAGTAAAACAAAGTCATTTTACATATTAAAAGAACGAAGTTATTTTGTTTTTACAAAATGTTCATGATTTGAAACTAAAAAGGAATCACAATAAGTTTTAAAAGCAGTCGATTGTTGATTATTATTATTATTGGCTGTTTTTGCCTATTGTTTTTTTTCTGTGACGGCGTACTTTTTTCTTTGTGTGCGTCCTATAGTAGGAATCGGGGGTGATGTTCACCCTAAGTGGAGCAAACAATGAACAAAGACATCAAACAAATGGGTAGTGTTTTAGAGTAATTATGGTACGCTTGCGAAGCGGGAGGTGTACGGAGAGCGCGCTTTAGCTGTAATGTATTCGTCGCATTCGTTAATAAAAACCTGTCATTCATTTTCACGTCTTGTGGAAGGTATCAATTAAGAAACCAATAATTCATCGTATCATCAGAAATGACGCCTCATAGCACTAATTGCAATGAATACCATATTTTCTCTTACTTTCTATACCAGAACTGTAGTAATATTGTTATAAGATACCAACTATCAGTAATAAAAAAAATCAAATTGAAGCAATAAAAGTGTAATTTATTTTTAAACAAGAATTATAACAATTACGATAACAGAATGAGGTTGTTTAAAGCTGAAATTTTATTTGCACTACTAGACATAAGGGATATTGCTACCATGATTCTAGATTATACCGTGACCCATAAACAAGGCAACCCATTAAAAAATTGTGTTAGCATATCATAAAGACATCCAATAGTTATAATTTCGGCAATAAACTAGATAGAGGCGTCACGTCAGCGGCGATGTTTACGCTACGAGTAGCTGCTGTCGTAAATTTAATATGTCATCTCTTATATTAAAATGGTCGTTAAGCTAATAGCTGCTCCGCCTTCCTGCATAGAGTGATAGGGTGATGCCGTGCTTTATTCTGAACAGCGAAATTACTTCCATTAAAACTTTGACACGAAAAGTCCAAAATATTCACCTATCATCGATTTTTGTTACCCACGGTTCATGAGAAACAAATTTGTCGATTGTCCTATAGTAACTATTACATGACATTATATCGTTAGTACCAGCAGGAATTGTGATGAAAGTTATGTATATCTGTTGTTCTCAATTAAATGAAATAAACGAGTTTACAATTCCAGGATAGTTTCTTCAGGAAGATGAATGAAATCTGTTGCTTTTAGTATAATAAATACCGGCACCCATTAAAACGCTGCAACAAATTTGCCTCAGTCCATTACGTCCGTATACATTACTCTCTTAATTGCTTCAGTTTATTAAACAAAGCATGGAGGAGGTGTAAAATGTGGGAAATATAATGCATTTTAGATTTCGCCCCTAACATCAACTTAAATTCGCCGGATTTAAACAACCCGGCTGACACCATAGGTGTTAAAATCTTTGGTCGTTACGCATGAGAGTTTGAGATGATACTCAAGTCGTCCCTTTAATGTAAAACAAATATTTACTATATAAATAACATAGAATTCTTTGAATATTATTATTATAATTTGTACCTTAGTTATTGTTGTAAATACCAACTGCTGTAAGAAATTTGTGCTATGTGAATTATTAAAAGTGATATAAAACTCCAGTTGCCTTCAAGCATAAATACTTTTGCGAAACCATTTGGGTATAGTGTATATATCTCTTCTCGATAGTACAAGAAACAAATAAATGGTTTCCGTTTGGGAAATAACACTAAAAGTAGGCACATTTGAAACTGCCACTTAAATCTTGAGATCCTCGATCGCCATTTCTATGTCTTAACTGGCTGGGAAGACAGTATGGCACACCCTTGTCGTATTTATCAATAAAGATAGTACACTGTTAACCATTTGTTCTATTTCAATAAGAAAGAATCTCAATAGACAACACAAGTGGTGCAAATTTTATGCTAAAATATTTTATGTATACTAAGCTTCGTTTCGGCATTCAAATGATACTCAGTTTCTCTCCCCGAAGCAGCTCGTGCCGAATAATCAATCAAGTGTTTCTCCATAGGAGTGATTAACATAAATTTCACGTTTAAACAGAAACCAGTGCCCTTTTTTCTAATTTATATCGATTTATTTGGCTCGATTTTGCTGTATTTCAATGTTGAATGTAATTTAACCTTACTGTTTCATCACACATTTGAATTGCTATGTCAAGAGTACGGGATATTTTCTAAAATATAAAGGAATATTTTTTTAACTGTCGTATAAATATCTATTTCACTAAACAGACAGTTTGAAATTTTAATAGAATTCAAGGAAATGGAAAGCGTCTCTGCCACATCGTGTCGCACTGTCATTAATAATACAAGCCAAAACCATAATGGGCACTAACGTCGAGTTTCGGATGCAATACATGTTTCTAACCGAATCTGTGCCTCTACTTTATTAGATTTCAATGTAATATTAAAGTTAGTTGTTCGTCGTAGTCGTCTTGGAATAATTCAGGAAATTCTTGTATACCTCCTAACTGTGTATAAATTATGCGTTTAATGGGATAGTTTCAAAATCAAAAATATGTAAATCAAGATTGTTTATAATCTGGAAGCAATTACGTGTGGTACAACCACCTAATTTCCTATATCCGTGCAATATAATATGTATATTTAATGGTTATAATGCACACACGGCACGCAATTCCCAGGTGACGTAACTAACTTGAAGTCAAACTGAAGACTTAAATTATAGCTCAACAGGCTTTCCAGTGGATAACATTTTTTATGTTTAATAATTATTGCAAGGCGTATAAAATATTTTATAAATAAAAGGAACTATCTATGACCTTTCTACATCAATATTTCTTAACATCAAACGATTGTCTTTTCCAATATTGACGAACTTCAAACTTAATACCGGTTCAATCGATATGTAATTACCAGACATCGGGAATCTTTTGTGTCTTGGCTTACTTGAAACAATATATTGTGTCAGCCGGACATATGGAAAATTAACAGTAAGGTTAAAGATCGTCTAATTATCTAAAGTGATATATTACCTACAGCCTTAAAGTATAAACAATGAAAGCGAGTATCATCAATTAGGGCCGTGCGGTCGGGTCAGCCTGTTCCATTCCAGAGCACGTCGTCTCCATGTACCCATTACGGAGGAGTTAGGTGACGCGAGCGGCGATAAATACAGCCGAGGAGTCTTGCTTTATTTCTCATGCACAATTTCATTTACATTAGAGGTGCTGAACAGAGTTTCCTCCAGGGAGTCATATAAAAGTCGCGAACAGATTCATACCACACAAGTTACGAGCGGTGGCTCCACAAACCTTAATCTAGCTTCTGCGGTCTAACAAAGCATCCCGTTTAAACGTTCCTATTCATATTTAATTGCTTGTAATTGCTTCTACCGATATGAAATCATATAACACGCAACCCATCAGGTTTCAATATTAAATCATTGTAATACCACCCGCCATATTGAAATGCTTATATTAAAAAAGTTAATCGAGATAATAACATTAACCGATAAGATTGGATTTGCCTTTATAGCGCTCGTCCGTAATGTAAACTTGACCAATGAATTTTCATTACGTAATGAAAGCAGAGGGCGACAGAGAAAAGAGATACTACATTGCTGCCGTAGAAACATCCAATTTTGCAAATTGAAGCTGCATTAACGCATACAGATACGCCGACATTCCACAATTATGTACTTAAATGCAAATCGCTCTCATAAGTAGTCTTTAATACCACTTTTTCAGATTCAGTACATCGTTTGCATTTTCATTTGGTTACGGTGAGTTCATTCTTGAAGCAATTCAATTCGTACATGGAAATACTTTCACAGAGGTATCCGAGCGTCCTATAATGTTATAAAAAAATCATTATAACACGATTCAATTTATTAAACGATACAGTTGCTATCTGATATGTTTGTAATATACGGTTTTTGTGTCATTCAAAAGTGTCGTGAGTTTCGTATAAATAATTATAGAAACGAGACAATGGTAATTGTTTTTTTTTATATTTCCTAATACTGCTCACAAAGCTCAGTCGTTGCCAGAAGTCGTAATTTTTACATTTAATTTAATTTCATCATATATTTTTATTTACCAATTTTAGTTTATTAATTTTGTGATCTAAAAATCATTATTGAAATAAATTTAAGCCATACAGCATTTATTAAAACTTCTCAGATCATATGTATCTAAGACACTTACTATATGTCAATTCGAGTAAAATTTATCAAACTTCAAACTTACTAATACAACGTGCAAATAATAGTCGACAATATCGAATTCAATCGATTCCCTAGAAATAGCTGGCACTCGAAGTGTTTCACAACGATAAATGTTTCACTCTTACACTACAATGCCTTAATATAATGTTATACAGCTAACATTAATAAAATTTTGATCTGAACTCATTAATTCAGACCAATTGATTATAATGTTTTATAAAGTAACTACTAGCTTCGAACTGATGTAAAAGATTATACTTCACCGCATATAACTTAATAAAATTATCATTTAAACAAGTTGTTTCATAGATAAAATCGCTTGGAACAAAATGAATTCAATTTGTGACGTTATTTTACATTTATTTATTTTGAGTTGCCTTCTTAACATTTTGGCTTAACATTAAAATTTTCAAATCTTTTTTATTATTTCAGGACTGATTAGACATGTAAACGTTATATTTTTTTTTAATAAAATCCAAAACCTCCTCAAGCATTAGCGTGAGACCATCTCTACATTTATTGAAAGGTTTCAATATAAAATAAACGTAATATACCTATGTCTGGGGGCTATTTCTGAAGCATCGCAGGTAAAGTTACCATTTATCGAAACGTCTCGAACGTATATCTGATTTAAATTTCGCGCACTAGATACCTCGCCCTCCCTATCGTATCCTCTCCACTATACACGGCAATAATTATATATTCTATAACATAATTGTAATACTTTAAATCTGCTTGTCTTCAATGTTCGTAATCGGTGAAAATTCTGTCAAAATGATATCTTATATAAAAGAAATGAATTGAAATGAGTGAAGTTATTCTAGAATTACAAAGCAAAACATTTTTAGTACAAACATACTATTTTATATTAAATGTAATTCAGTGCATTTAATTCTCTGTATTTGTCGAGCTCTTACCTAGTCTCCGGTTCTCTCGATTCCCCTTCCGCTGAACGGCAATCAGAGCAGCCTTGCGACGTTCTGTCAATACTGAGTTCGCTTTCTGATAAACTTATCACACCTACCAGCATGAGAAATATACTTAGTATTATCTATTTGAAACTTAAATATAGTCACATACGATTGAATCTTTGTGACCAAGTATTTGTGTTATACTTCTTTAAAAGTGCCCCTATTGGCCGTCTGCCCGTTTTAAGCCGCAAGAATTACAAAAGTAATTTTAGTGTTAGAAAACGAACCCAAAAAATCTTACAAAATGCAGTTAGCGTCAACATACAGGTGGACTACTTCTCTAAAAATACATTGTACTTCCAAGAACTTGCATTATTTTGTAGTTTTTCACCACACAATACATTTTAAAGTCTTCTATTACATTTATGTTTTGCTTTCTGTATAGTTCCTTTTTATATAAATATATATATTTTTTGTCATACACCTCCAATATTCCAGTATTCTATCAGTGACTCAAAAACTTTATGATTTTACATTTTGATTACACCATTAATTGAAAGTCCATAAGTTTAAAATAGAGTGAGTGATGATTGCTAGCGGAACCATTAAATTCACACACGTGGGTAGAATTAATGGCACAATGGTAGGGTGAGGCAGCACTAGTAGTGACGGCAGTATCGTACGCCTAAACGTTCTTAAGTCCGCTTGACTAAACCAACATCTTCGATACCGAATAATACTGGATCCGATTCGATCGATATATAACCTCGGGGTTGCTTTTACCTAGCGGGGCTAAATACAATTTACCTTTGTTATTTTTCGTGTCATTAAACTGCGTTGAGATTTCGAACGCTTGATCGAGATTGCGAACTCCGATGCGAATTGTTTGTGAGCTTTTGTTTCTCACTCCACTAGCCAGCGACGATCAATTAAAGATGGATCCTTAAGTGAATTTTCTTCTTGCCCGTTGCCATTGTTTAAATTATATAAGTAATTTTTCACTACTTTAAAATAAATTAAATGTCTATTCTTTTCTGTGTAACAGTAGGTGATGCCTTTGTTTACATATTAATTAGAGGTTTTGGTACCAAAATATAATTTATGGGCTATCAGTCATGGTGACATTTGTCAAGCATGACCCCCTGTTTGCGTGCTGTAGAACAAATGGGGGTGACCACGAGGCTAACGTAGGCTCTGCTTCATTTGTAAAGCTTTATCGGCAGTGACAAATTGCGACATTCACTACTTTTATTGCAAACGATCGAAGAATACCGATTGTATTCTGGAAATATATAAAACCATTGTTTACAAGTCGCACTTTTAATTTAAAGCAAAACTTACTGTATAATGCAACATTATAAGGCGTGAGGTACATGTTAACAGGAAAGTTTTTACAAACATTTCAAGTTCAGTTTTGCATGATGATTATTCAGTCTTGTCTAAGCATAAAACTCCGTAGAAAGACTCTCCAAACGGCGAAGCCTCACACTCATGTTAATGCAAAAGCACGTAGTTTTATGTCAGTGCAGAAAGTTCTGGAAAGTGCACAAAGTACGCGAACGCTGAGGCAAAGCCTTCATTTGTCGGCTCATGACGTCCGCGTGACAAATGTGGACGGGACTTTATGTACCGTACCTACAACGGGAACGCGTTCGCGATTATGCACGCCGATGAAAAATGTAACTCGGAGTTTTAGTTCGTCTGCCAAGCGGTTTTAAACGTAACAATTTGTCATGAGGAATCTATGTGTTGTGTGCACATGTTCTTTTAAAACGGCATTGTTTTAAAGAATTATTTTGTTTTCATAACAATGACCCATATTGTAGAAAAATAACATTTTTCAGCGTACATGTGAATGTTCATTGGAAATGATCACTCACGTTATAAAAATTACTATTAGGATGGGTAATAAATTTTAGCGACTTAAACATAATTTAAGCCTATGTATATTGCGAATTTCACTTGGTAGCGAATTTCTATTGCTAGAGGTTTGGGTTAACGTAGATTGGGTAATTTATACTTGCCTCTACCTCTTCCTCCCTAGTGGGGAAGGAGAGACGAGCATTGAAAAGAGCTATACCATTCATTAAAATTGCTTAATGGATCGATTAAATTTAGAGTTTAATTAAACAATACATTAATTTAACTTACCTCGTCCCTTCCACTCTTGATTCCAAAATCAAATAACATATATTTTGATCCAAGAACATGCTATATAAAATGATGTTATGTTAAAATAAAACAAAATCCAATAATAGTACAGAGTTCATACTTTATTTTCTTGTCTATTTACTTCCAAATGTTAAGCTCTTTGACTTGATAAATTCAAAGTACATTAAAATTCAATTTGTGATGCAAACCGTGAGGCATAACGGATTGTCGACTGATTTTGTCACCCCCTTTCTTCCTTAATTTTACGACTAGCTCAATTTTGTGATATTTACTTAGTGCTGTCAAGTACAATAATAGCAATTAATTCACGCAGTTAGAAGCCGCAAAATTTATACGGTCATGAAACAAGCAAGGGCAATTTCCATAATTATAAAGATCTTATACCTAGGGATTTTTAGATGGATAATCAATGTTATAAAATTATTGAAGTGCTTTTTAACTAAAGTTTATATAACTTTCAGGTGGAATGCAAAAAAGCACAACCAAAAGAAGTGATGCTTCCAGCAAATTTGGCGAAGACGAGAGCCGCCGGTCGCGGGGCCTACGGTGAGTTGCTAAGTAGCGCCGTGGCAACCGGAGTTCGGTATGCTCCTTATCCAGTTCATGCGCCGGCGCAACTACTCGTTACTGGAGCGGGGGTGGGCGCAGGGACGACTGGTGCTGCTGCCATGTACCGTCGTGCACTCGCCGCCCTGCGCCCCACTCCACGCCCTCCACGACCTACACTTGCTCCTATTACTATTCCCCCTCTTGCGTACTCAGTGTCAGAACTCCTTGGAGCTCATGCTCTAGATATTCCCACAATATACTCTCCTCTCACTCACTCGACACTACCAACACCGATGCCTCTCTGATCCACAATCCTCTTTCAACAACACCCACATCAGCCCTTCTAATTTATTTCCCCAAATTTTAGATGCATTTATTGAACTAATTACGCAAAATAATCCCTCCCATCCCATAGCTATTTTTAACATTCCTTCGCTATTGCTACTGTACCCATGAAGAGTTTTTAAATGTATTTAAGGAAACTGATGATATTCGAAGTGTCTTATTTTAGTAATCGCCATTAGCCGATCAGTTAGTTAGCAGATTTTCGAAATGTGTATCAAAAGACTAGTAAATTATATAGAGACAGTTGTTATACAAAGGTTTATATAAAGGTTACATTTTTAACGAAAGTAGAGAGTCATCCGAAACAATTTTACGTAGGGTAATAGAGAGCAATATTTTTCTACCAGGTTGTAGGCGCTTAATACCATTTTGATTTATATATAGATAGTCAAAATAGTACTGGGCCTGGTATTTTTCTGATTTGATGTAGTTTTTAATATGGGATAAATAAGGACCGTATAAGGTTCTGCTGATTCTTGCCAGTTTTGCTACATTTCCATCCATTAAACAACTAAAACAGCTTAGAAAAAAATCTAGTTACGATGTTTAATGCGGCTGAATTTATGGGATTTTTTAAACATTTTATTAAAGATAATATATACTCTAGATTTTACTATAAATAGCTTTGCAACTTGATGTCGGCTTTTCAAAAATGTTATCATTGGAAGAAAAGAGGTACCTATGAACAGTCGATGTTACTTTTACGTTTTGTGAGATTATTAGCAATTATGTTTGTATTTTATTAATTCAATTATTTATTTTTAGATTAGTTTGTTTATTAAGTAACTTATATCTTTGTTCCTATAGTATTATTAGTTTACTAATAACTTGTTTCTAATTTTGTGCAATGCATTAAAATTTTGAAGCGAACTGTTCACCATTAGTTATTTTAAGTTACTTTCATTTATTTATCTTTCAGTTTTAAATTTGTTATTTATAACAAAGGTATCAATAATTCATTTGAAATTGTTAAACATTAGTTCTCGTTTAAACTAATTTAGTATTGTTTGTACAATATATTTAACCTTATTAAGGTAAATTCGGTAGCCTATAGATAATAAATATCATTTCTAAAATATTTAAGGATGTATGTTTGTTTAACATGTTTAGACTTAGACTAACAATGTGTAGAATAGATTAACGATTAAAGACAAATTATATTTATTGGTGTTAGTAACTAACATGCCCCAATTATACTAGTATTATATTGGATGGTAGTAAGTCTAGAAATTTTAATATAGTGTTTAATTACAACTATAATATAATAAGTATATATCACACATATGTTTGTACAATCCACAAGAACTTTTTCGCCAAGCAAAATAGTGTCTCACGGTACACATTATAGGTATTAAAATGTTTTAATGTTTTAGCACACACAATTATATAAAGTTAAATTTAAGAATCGATCAATTTATGTACATGTTTTTACATTTCTAGATTTCATGTGGTCATTGGGTGCTCTTCCTGACGGTAAGTTAAATTTACATATTATTTATAAATTAAAAACCATTTACGTACCTGCATTATGTCATCGGATATTGGGATGTTATAGTTTGACCGATGTGAGTTTACCTTGAAGCCTAAATAATTTAATATCACGATTTACCAATACGGATCATACTAGGGAATAATTGACTCAATTATTCAGTTTAAAGCAATAGATGCGACGATAGACCTAATTAATGGATTATCGAACACCATGTCGAGGTGTATTTCCATCTGCCGTAATGGATCACTGACAGATACACTATTTTGATTGGCAATAATATGATAAACGATCCGGTGCGGTAATCACATCAGCCTCCGTCCACGGCACTCCCATCAATCATCCACATTTTTATACCGGACTTGATGTTCACTAAGCTGATATTGCAAACATATATTGTCTTATGTAACTTTTAGTAATATCTATTACAAATTAGTCGCATTGTTCTCATGTTGCAAACTAGAGTAGAGTAGTTTATTTTGTAATTCAATAAGGTTGTTAATGAAATGTCTCAAGACGTTTGTTAATTGCATAAAACTCTCGTTAGTTTACTTATAGTGTGCTACATTTAACGATGTTTACAAAATATCGTCTGCTGGACAATGTCCAAAGCGATGTTGTTCAGACTTTGCACGATATAATAAACCTACCTTTTATTTCTCGTTTCTATTTTGAGATTCAACCTTCGGTAATCGTGTCATTGCAGTTTTATTACATTCTTATGGTAACATATTTTTGATTACAGTAAATAAAAGCATGCAATAAATTAATTAAAAACAATGGGTTGCCATAATTGGCTGAAGGGTTATTCTATAACTAATGATTTTTATTTGTTATGCAGGTTTTCCCGCAGCCTACGCCGCCTACGCGGCAGGACGTAGCTATTCGGGCTATCCTAGCTTCGGGCTACCTTACCCCGCAGGTAATCCCCTGGCGAGCTTGCACCACCAACTATCCGGCAATCACTATCACCACCTGGCAACACTCCTGCCATACCACCCACTCGAGCTCAGTGGGGTTTACAATGTACACGCCATGCATCTGTGAACTCGCTCCGACGACAATGCATTCCACTAACTGCTAACGATTCGCAAACGACACTGATCCGCTAACCGAATGACTCCACAGTCATCTAATACTAAACAAATGTGGTCATTTTAAAACTTAAACTATGGTGACTTTACCCCGTATTCACTGTTACTAACAGGGGCCAAGGCAGCAAGAAAGTTAGTGTAAACTAACAACTTCACTAACAAGTTAACACCTCTAACAATGACTGAGCCATCTAGATAAATCTGCCACGCCGTCAATTACAAAACGTCCAAGTTTTGAGAAATGCTATTTATTGTTTACTTCCAGAATTGTTGTGAAAATCCAATGGGATACGAGAGCCGAGCTCTCTGTTTAGAAACAATTTTACTAACGATTCTCAAATGCTACGCGTCAAGTAAACAATCCAACGCAAATACTGTTTAAGCTTTGTCTTTCTCCGATGTTCGAACCGATTCTCGCAATCTCCTGATTTCTCCTCGGTGTCTGGAGTTAAACTACGCTATTTCCACATTAACTGATAAAGCTAAAAAGAATTTCTTAATAATTTTGAACAAATTCTTTAAACAGTTTCGTCATCGCTTTTACTTGCAATGGCAAGAAGGACGACCTTCATTTTAAATAGTACCATATTACGCGTTTTTACTTTATATAATTACATTCCTTTATAAGTTCACATTTCAGTTTTTATGAAGACCGATGTAACCACCTTCTGCAGTATAAATAAAACGTTGTGACAATTTTCTTATTTGATGACACACCAAATTGACGACAAAATTTTCTCAAAGTAAATAAATATTGATTTTGCTATGTTATACTGAAGGTGGTAAACTGCTTATAATTTTTTTTGTTAGCACTCTTCTATTGTTAAATATATATATATATATATATATATATATATATTTTCATAGCACATTGAATTACTCATATTATTATATGGAATAATAAAATCACAGATTGTTTAAAAACTCTGTATGATTCAAGTACATTCTAATTAAATTATGATCTGTAGCTCGCGAATGGAGTAAGGCTAATACAGCAACTTTATAGAGTTAGGGGTTCGGATAGACCGGCGTTAAACCTAGCCGGATAAACTAATGTAATCTGCATATTTATTGAAATTTTAGCCTTGTCAATATTAATTCATCTCGTAGCTAGTAATGCTTAAAAGTTAAAGTAGGCGACTATATAATATTCAATAGATAATAATTTACCTTAGTCTTTTTATAGGAACACTCTTCAATCTAGCATGCTCTAGTAAGTAGACTCTAGAATTAATATATGACTGAACGCAGCTTTTGATCCCTTGTTAAGTAAAGTACATTATGAGACAGTTATTGTTTTATTTAGTATTATCATGACATAAAATATATTACGATACACAGGTGGACAGAACGGGAAATTAATATCGTCAATATTCTTCCCTACTGTCGATTTGTTATTCATGACTTATAAATGATTCTTATTAATATAATACAATGTGACTCTTTCTCATTAAAAGAAAAAAGTAAGAGGAAAATATTTTGTCTCGACCCAATTGAGATCGTTATATTACATACATATTTAGTATCTCTTATTGTCTTATGTAACTTTAGTTATAGCTGTGTTCAGTCTCTCTTACTGATATATACATAAGAGTAAATTTTACAATATATAATCTTAGACAGGTAAGACTTGTAGGTATTTAGGTTTAGGATTTAGGAATTAATTTCATCAATACTAAGTTTAGAGGATGAGTAGGAATATTTCAAAGTTGATAGTTTTTATTTTGCGTAGCTCTTTTAAATTTTAGCGTTAGCTTAGAATTTGTTTAATCAATAAAATAAATCGAGCTTGTAAAATGTTAATTTAATACCAATTTGCTATAATCATAATGTAATCTTACATATGTAGATATATACATACCTGTTTATGTTTTAAAGTTACTTCTTTATTATAATTCATATATTTACAATGCTTAATCAATAATGTTATTATTATTATATTTATTGTTGTTGTGTAATATTTTTGGATGCAAGTATTTTATGCTACCTTCTTCGTGTTAAATGTAATTATTATACGGTTGAGTGTTTTAAACGAAAAAAAATATCAAGTTTCCCCTAAAATATGGGGCGCATCTTAAAGCCGTCGCTTAATCGCCACGCCTCGCAATAATTTATTTTATCAAAATTAAGACTTATCAAAATTATTACTTAAACTATAAGTTAATTCGTTCATAAAATCGCTACGTGTGCGACCGTCCTTATCGCCATCCTCTAAACTAGTCATAAATTAAATAAGCTTCAATATTGTATCGTGTAACATAATTATATGCTATTTAATGTGTGGCTACTGATTATAGGCTAAAACCATTACTAAATCGTAAACTAAATCTTTGATTTCATCATTACAGTAATGGCTTCCCATTAAAACTTAGTCAATGAAGAATTTCGTGAGCAGCATTTAAACACTTCAAGCATCAGAATGATTCACCCTTAGCTATTGAACTATTTGCGTGTTTAGATATACTAACGACAAGTAAATTATGAAATAGTCAATAACATGTGCTTCACAAAATATTTGGTATCCAGACCAAATCATTGTAATATATAATGACCCCCTTTTTCCTGCATTTTGGTTGTGCGTGATACACACAGGGATTGCTTTAATAGAAAAAAAAAACACTATATAAATATTCATTTATAGACCGAGCGTGTTCGATATTTTTATTTGGAAATCGACTAAACAAACAAAAATTATTTCCCCAGTATGTATACGATTAGCGAACACAGTTAATAACCCTCCATATGCCGGTTAAATTTATTTTGCATATTATTTTATTAATATACGCGCATCTTTTGGCCGTAGTAGCATATAGTTGTTTTATTTAAACGCCGCGGTCTTCAGTTCCGTGTGCGAGCTTTGTAGCATTTTTATTTTGTTGCCGCAGGTGTAGTGGGAGTTATACCGCCGGAAAGTCGTCTGTTGGTCGGTGTGGAGTATGTAAGCCAGGGTGGGCTCGGGCACAGGCCGTAGATGCCGACGCCGCTTGCTCGCCGCCCCAACATGACACGCTACATAACCATTCTATACCACCACCCGGACCGTTAACGGCTTTCGCAATATATCCTTACGAATTCAAATAAATATATTCTGAAGCGAATATCTCTTTGGTATCACGCCCTCCAGTCTCCCCCGAATCGCAGCTAAGGAATGCAATGTCACTTTCGCTTTTCACAAATTATATACTATAGTACGCGAATTCTCAGATGCGTACGTGATTCGATCGCCCGACTAGGTTGCCCTTATAGCTCGGTACGGTATAATTTCGATTAAATACAGCGGTATCCATCAGGAAGGTTATCCAGATTTTAGAGTTAATAATATAATCGTAAAGCACAATTGTAACCTATGTGTCAAGTTTTTGAATGTATTAACTTATTATATAAGTCACTAGTATTGTTCTAATCACTGTTTTCACATATCGTCTTAATGTTTATGATAAGGTTATGGAATTGTGAAGCCAATATATTTTAAAATAAAGGATTTTTTCGCTTTATAAGCAAAACGTTTTATCGTTTACTGTCCAATTGATTGCCTGACGATCGAGGTCGATCACGGCCCACTTATTTAACATTCGTTCGCTCATCGATTGAGACTAAAATAAACTAAAAGAAATAATATATAGCGTGGAGTTGGCTAGCGTGTTGTGAACTTTGATTACTTCTTATTACAACCGAACTTTGTTTTCGCGGTTTAAATGGTTTTTAACATCGATTTCTCGTCTCTGACTCATCCAATGCGGTAATTTGTCATGGTGCTGGCGACGCGCTCCGTCATACCGGCTCGGTAATGACATACGTATACATGCGTCAATATTTACAACGACTAGAGCTGTTTGCATTCTTTTCGAATAAATTGATTATCGTAAACCCGATAGTTGGAAGTCAAATTTACGCGGACCACGCTTGAGCATTCCATACATTCTACACGGTCGCCTCAGAGTACAACCCACAAACTCTACAAAACTATGTTACATAGTTAGTATTTCTCGCCTGGACTTGAACTTTGCTAATCAGTACATTTTAATCTATTAATTGGATCAAATATTACTTTATATTTATATGCTGCAAATGAAATCAATCTCGTTTCATTTAACCTTAGCCATTCTATTATATAAACTTTAACATTATTTTCCGTCGACTCAATTACTAATTCCACGTCTTCGTCTAGTGCTTGTCGTGTAGGCTAAAATTAAATGAGTATCTGGTTATATCTCCATTAGAGTTTACTGTAAAATTCTTCTAGAAATAGAATTAAATAGCTTTGGAGAGTATCATAGCTAATACATAGAAATATTTTGGATGGGTCAGAATGTCATACATTAGAAAGATTGTTTTCGTGAATGTCTAGCGATGTTTGAACAATATAAGTTAAACAATAGTCTAGCTACCTCCGGCTATATAATTTTCTCTTAGATTTTATTTATTTATAATTGCCTGAAAAACATATAATAGCGTTGCAATTATATCATAGATATCAATCCGAATTAATCTGATATCATATACATAGATAGTAAATTTATTGTCCTCTAAGACATTTGAAATATGTACAAACATATTAATAGTTGAGAATTAAAGTCTCCAACCGGAGGACAGTAAGTTATTCTCCTATGAATCTACGCAACGTATTATCGGATTTTAAACATGATAGTGTTGAAATACAAGAAAACAACTGTATGGTGAAATGGAGTAACAGCGGAACAACAATAGGGCGAGTAATATTTAACTTTCAAATAAATTTGATCAGTATCATACTCCGTTTAAGATAGAATAGCGTAGGAGACATTGTAAGCTGAATATCTGTTGTGAAAAGTAAATATGACGTGTGGTAGATTGTTAGAGTTTCCAAAATTTTTAATGTAAATTAGATAAGCTTAGAAACATGATATAGACATAGTATAGACTGTCATTTAGGAGGTCTATAACGAATCTAAGTAAGCAGAATTTGTAGACTCAATCTGGCAATATATAAGATTTTAATAGCGGAGTTTCTGAATAGTCTAGAATTAGTAATTTTATGACGGGCGATATCCTTCCTATTGTAAATTAGTGGAGCTTTAAAATTAGCGCGGAAGACTTTCGTTCCGATCTTGTTATAATGAAATTGTTATATAAATAACCGCTTTATGTTATTATTCCTTTAGCGGGTAGTTAAGTAAGCGATCAGGTAGCAATTTGTCGGTAAAAATAATGCGATGGTGGTGCAAACTCATTGTATAGAGTATTTAATGTAATTAGTATTAAGAAATAGAATAGATTTTGTGTAATTTCAAATGTTGTGCCTTAGGCAGAAGTTATTTTAGAATAACGATACAATAATGATAAAATGAAACGCCATTTAGAATGTGTAGCCATATTACTAATTTTATATAAACGATAGAATAGAACATGTAATATTTTCGCTGTAGCCGTTAATGTAGCCGTAAGTGGTGTTTTTCCGCAAGTATTTTATTATTTGACTACATCGGTAGACGAATTTTTGTGAAAATAAGTAAAAGTAGAAATTTTATAAACATTTTTTATATTTTCAAAGTGTGACTATTTTTCTCGATTCATTTAAGCTTTTCAATACCGCTTTTCGTGTTCCTACGATTTATGACTGAACCAATTTTCATTATCTGTTTTAATATATTTATTTAACAAAATTATAAATAATACATCACAAAAAGGCGGCGGGTTGTTTTGGATTATTATACTTAAAGAAGATTTAATGAAACGATATACTTACTTTGAATTCCAAATAGCAGGGGTGGATGCAGGGCCAACATAGAAATTCAATTAATTTGCAATTGAGATAAGTCCAAGCTAAAAGATAGAAAATTCGAAAAAAAGCGTATCATCCGGAGTTATTGATTGTAGCTATTAAATATACGTTCGCAGTGGTCCATCTCTTGATATGACTGAAATACAAATATAACATTTCAATCGAGGCAAGTCGAGAATGAAAGACGGGTATCTCTTAATCAAAAATAAAACTTTGTATACTAAAATTTCAGTAAACTCGGCATATGTAAAAGAACATGTTCATTTGTAGAGAATTTTACACAGTTTGAACTTTCAACTTTTAATTTTTAACACAGCTAACTTTTTCTGTTTCTACGTCACTTCCATTAAGTTACGAGTTTAGTGACGTTATGTACAAATTTAAAAGCGAAGGAAATAATGATTTTAATTTAATAAACATTTAAAATTTAAACATAATAAAGTGTTAAATTAACTTAATTACTGAATTTAATGCATGAAACCTTATACATGATACGTTAGCCTGGTAATGGACATGAAATAAATTATAATGATGTTATTATTTATCAATTTCATCTCTGAAAGGAAAAATCGGTAATATACTCAGTTATAAGAGTTATAAGGGAAGTACGCCCTGTGAATATTTTCTTCAGCCGTCATCCTTCTTGCGAGGAAGAATTATTAAGTTTCTTCGAACTTCGCAATTACGAGAGTTCGCAAATATGAATAGCTCTCGCCACGGCTTCTGAATTTATAGATGAATGTGTGTTCCCTGTGAGAGGCTTACTTAGGGTGAGAATCACCTTACCTCTCTAAAGTCCCTACTTCGCAGCTAAGCCAATAAAATTGGAAATTGCTGTGTTAACTTTCTAAATTATTTTTATATCAAGTATCTTTTTGAAGTGATTTTATTTTTGTAATTTTTTTGTTCTATATGAAATATAATTTTCTGTTTCATGAAATAAATATGATAAATGTTTGAACCTTATAACACTTTCTGATTCAAATAATTAGTTACAGTAACTTCTAAATTTAACAACTATAAAATTTATAAATAATGATTTAATTAAAATTAAACCACATGTTAGCTTCAATTTAATTAAAGTTTACTTCAACTTTACAGCCCTTAGACAGAACTAACATACGTTTTAGAAACAACGTAGATGTTGATCGTCACTTGACAGTTTAGAGAACTGTTTAAGTTAGAAATGATTTGAAGTCAAAAACACATCTATATATGTAGATAAGTCTACGGTTGATCTTCGTCAACATCATAAATTCTTAGCCGATAGAATCAATCATACACACTATAAGGAGATAAAATAAGAGAAAAAATAATTATAGACAATAAGTAAACGTGAACAACATAATGCTAAAAGAATGAGATATTCGATCGACACGTTAACGATCGGTAGTCGTGTCAGCTTTACTCGAATTCTTATTTATTACTCGGCAACTCTCAAATAAATAGCCTCTTACATCGTGGCGTAATGTTATTAAAATGTGTCAGCATTTTATAAGGTACGCGAGCGTGTACGAGCGGCAGCGGACGCGGGTCGTTCGCCGCCATCTATCATTCATCCTCTATTACTTATATTGTACTCTTTTGCTAAGTCACTCTCAGGCCGGTAATCACCTGGTGCTGCCGCGAGCCCTCATTTTTCACACTAAATCATAACTCGCTCATCTAACAAAAATAAAATTTGTTCTACAAGCCAATAGGACTAATGGTTTTTATGAACAAGCAAAATCAGAAAGCTGATTCCCATTTATAATATAATCATGTAGTCGTTTCAATTTTGAAAATGTAAATTGAAATAAAGGTAATAAAATCTAATAATACAATTGTTCGAAACGAAATAAAAATCATCCTAGACTATTCTTTACGTACATTAACGTTACTGGATATTCAGACTAATTTGAAATTCGAAGACGCTAAAAGCTTTGAAATTTGTGTGCGAAATAGTTAGTCGGACAAAACGTAAGAAGCGAGTAGCGAGTCAGTGAGCGAGGGCGGCTTCAAGCCGCTCCTACGTGCACCGTATGCTAATGCCACTCCCTATTCAATAAGCAGACCGCCTCGTGCCACCGAGAACTCACGTCAGATAATTTACTGGATATTTTGTAAAAGTTTTTTTCGTCCTCTGTGATTTATGCGCGCGAAACTTCGAGCTCTTTTTTTCATTTGAATGCACGTGACATACGTAATATTTTTTTTCTTCCAACATAATCTCAGCCTGGGGAGTCTTCGCTGTCCTCATTCGTCGGTACGGCATTTGTCTGTTACCGCTAAATTATTCATATATTTACGCGTTATAAATATATTTTCCAAGCAAATAAGATGTTTAGGTAAATATTATCCATTTTAAATAAGTTAACAAGGTGAGATGTTGGCAGATAAACACTGTTAAAGTAAAAATATTGGTGGTTCAGTCATAGATCAGTGTGTGTTCCGTAACGAAAGAGTGTATGAGCCACTCGCGTACGTGAAGCGAATGCGAACCATGTGTATGTTTGCAGTGGACCTGACCAACGGCCAACTCACACCGAATAACAACACACCGCTGCTCGCGCAAGCGCTTTCAGGTGAGGAGGCCATAGCACCATCCACTCATGGATCCACTATATTAAGTCACCAGAAACCAAAAAGGCCAATTTATAAGGAAATTTATGTCACCTTACACTTCCACTAACAAAACAGCCATGTTACGTTCTCTATAACCAACACAGTGCACACATGAGCTCAACCATCATCACAGTCCCAATATATAATAGATACTGGCTGAAGATTATTAATTACCTATAGAATACCTAGGAAAGATTTACAAGACAATTATAGCGGAACTTTTTGCTTCACAGTGATGAACAACTACCAAGCAGCCGCAGCTGGGTATGGGCCACCAGCTTCGCCGCACACGGCTGGAGGACGGGCGGGATTCCCTGCTGCCAGCTCGCCAGGACCTGCGCTGGACGTGTACGGCTCCGCAGCGGACAGCGTTGGCTACGTGCAGGCAGCTAGCCCTCAGCCTTCTGGATTTCCCGCTATCGCCGTCAGCCGTGCACCCCTTAATTACACCCCAGTAGGTCACTTGTAACATTCATACCAGGAAGACGATAACATTAAAACTTCATATCGACTTTAATAATTTTATTATCCAGAAATAATATTTGAACAATGAATGAAAATAACTCAAACTTATTTTATTCCATGATAAATGGGATAAAGTTATTAACTTTCGATTCAAACTTTTTTCATTTGTTACGTCATGCTCAAAAATGCCTATTTCTGTAAGACTGAAACGAAGGCAATTCAGAAAATTGTCCCCGTTCAAGAACTTTCAACTGTCACGGAATTCAAATTAATGTTTGTTCTGTTTTGTTTTTCTCTCGACCTTTTGATTTGTGCTTCTAAGATGTTTAAATTCATTTGTAAAGCTTATGACTCATTATACAATATTATCTTTTAGATAAATTAAAAGATATAAAATAATTATTGTAATAAACTATCATCAAGATCCCAATCCCCGTCTAGCATATAATAGACACCACAGAGGCAATTAGTAGTCGACGACACTCTAAAATTTTAGCGCGACGGTCCAATCTCATTACTGAACCGATCTTACTCTTCCCTCTTACGGTATAATCACCATAAGTTAGCGAGCAAGTGAAGCGTAGAAGATGCGATTATAAAGTGTTCCGAAATATGAGAGCGGCAGGCGATGGCATCAGCAATCTAAGCGGTGCAGTGCGCGGGTAATGGCCTTTTAAAACTACGACCGTGCTCCATAACTGCTTTCCAGAGACGCCATCAGTCTTCATTGCATGTCGGCACCCGCAAATGCCGCCAGCGACGACGTCTTAACTCTTCGCCTACAACGTTCAAAATATTTTTTTAACCACTATTAAAGTTTTCACTTTTACACTAACAATTTCTGTATTGACATATTTTGATATGAATCTACCAATAATGTGATTATGACAATCATAAATATCAAAATATTGAGTAGTTAATGGCAAAAATTATGAGTTCGTCAGAACGCTAGGGCTGTAGCGCGGCTCATGTGGTTCCAGGGTGTAAAACGGTCTTATTAGGTAACGGGAATGCCCCCACGGGCAATAACCGTAAATCAAGGAGAACAAGCGGTGTAATTACCGTAGCCGAGCGGTCGCGCGCCGCTCTAACTCATCCACTTGCTATTTTTATTTTGTTGGCCAGCGAGTTCACTACCGCTCTATCGACTGCAAACTCCCAACTCACTATCCTTAAATCTACCCGGAAGAAGTAAATGGTCAATCGGACACTTCAAGGCAATTCAATTAAATTTCGCCGTCAATAAACAATATGTTTAATTACAGCTCGACTTAGACTTCATGCATCGTTTCATTTATGATATCAGTATTATTTTGTATCAACTATCCTCGAATTATTAATTTTATAATTTTTCCATTACAGGGACCATTGATTCCTGCGGCTTTCACCAACGGTTACCATTGAAAGTGTTATAGCACAAATATTAAACGTAAGTAACGTTTTTACTGTGTGGTCTCGCCATACATAATTAAAATGTCGTTACGTAAAATGGCGCTTTAAAATACTGCCTCATGTAATTATTGCCGTCGCAAATACATATTAATGTTCAACGGGATCATAAAATAAGCATTTTATTTATATTTGAAAACTAATTATATGGATGAAAATAAGACGATTATAATGAACTCCAAAAGTTTTTCGACTGTGGACTTGTCCGGAGCAACGCTCAGATCAATTTTATTGTAAAAATAGACCAAATTTGTTTATGCTCTATGAAATTTATTATTCCAAGAGTAATATTATTAATGTTCGAATGCAATAGGTGGCGAGCGGCGTGGCGGCGCGTGACAATCCATCTATAACAGCAAGAAGACCATCGTCTGCAAACCGCTCCCACGCACGCCGCGCCACGCGCCTTCGACGGTCGTCTACTCCGTCCGACCACCGCGCGGAGCGATCCGTCGACCGCGGCATCTCAAACTCACCATACCCCCTCCACTTCCCTCACTCTCCCCCCCCCACGACACCTTATCTTACCCAATCCCCCCCTTAATCTCGACCTTGTCTATTGTAAATAATAATAATCTACTTTTTTCGTGTGAACGAGAGATAGTATATTAAACCGGTATTTTTTCAAATTATTCTCGCTTCGACTGTACCGTAGATGTGTTGTCAATAAATATTAAATAATTAAACTACAAAAAAAAAATACATTTCGTAATATATAAAATGCATCTAGGAGATTCGATTGCAGGGATGTATATCTTAAAATCTTTTATGGTTAATAGTTAAATTTATAGTTTAAGATGTAACTTGCATGTCTATTTTTCCATTCACAATCTGTTATGTTATTCATAGAGGAATGGTTCGCGTCACGCTAGAATCATGTCCGACGTGAAGATTTCGAGTACTACTGTATTTGGTAGAAAGCTTTCTAGTTGTTCTAAGTGTCAGATTATCGGGCCGAGGTTGTATTCGCGGTAAGCTTATCCCTCCTTCGTGTTCCGTGTGTAAAGAGTTGAGTTTGTCGGTAGCGGTGTAGGTTGGTAGGGGCCGGTCTTGGACCGGAGACAATAACGCGGTTTGCGACCGCGCGTTTGCCGCGCGCTATCTCGCTCGTCCACCAACACATATTTTATTCTATCTATTTTTAATATTAATGTCAAATATTAACATAATTACCATATTAATACATATTGCGCATATTTTAACTATGAATGTATTTATTTTTCGCCTAATTCGAATTGTATAAAATCACCTCTATGAACGGCTACTTCATTTCTGTAGTAAAAATTTCTGGATTACTTCCCTATAAGACTATGTTAGTTATGCGTATAGATACTTTCTAATAATAATATGTATTATGATATAAAATTTTATCCTAAGGATAATATGATCATGTTTACGATTCATAAGGACATTTTGAAAAGCTAAGTCAAAACATTTCAGATATCTCTCATCGCATTAAGATAATAAATAATTCGTTTCTATCTTGTACCTTTGAAGTAGGTATTGTAATTATTATAATATTATAACAATTTTGTGCATTACGTAATTAATATTTCATTGTTTCTACGATTGTATTTATCTTAAATATAAGACCACTGTTAAAATATTTGCGGCTCCACTTTAAACGCGGAGTCACGCCGTACTTAGTCGTATTTAAAGTTTTAATCACAATATTTATGGTAACAAAAAAAAAACAATTTTCATACCGATATGATGTTAAAAACACACGATGCAAATTTTCAATAAGCCAAAGACAGGGATATCAGAAATTACAAACCATGTGCGCAAGTTGGAGGTAATAGAGTAAAATATGAGAGTAAAATATGACGTCAATTCATTAATCATATTCGTTAGGTACTGGAAAAACAGTTGACGACCACTGTCTCGTTTGTAGAAGTAAGGGGTAAGACACACAGGTTAGGTCATGGTTAGCGTTCCACACAGACACCGCGCCGCCTGCGTATCTGACCCGTTACACGCACACGGTTACAATCATTCGTTATATACTATTATTATTACTCATTACCAACATCAATTAAACATTTATATTATAAATCTAGGTATTAAAATTTAGGTAATAATAATGAACAATCTTTTAAATGCTATTATTATATAAATACGTTTATAAATATAAATGTTTCCTGTTACGAAAATATTGAAAATGATACGAAATAAATCAATATTCTTTTTAAAGGTAATTTATTACTTATGATTATGTAGTTAATTGAATAATGGAGTGTTTAAAGGAGCGCTGAAATTCGGTGCGCTTGCTTCGCGTATTTTCATTATTTTTTTTATTATTATTATTATTTCGTTTAGTTTAGTGCCGAGAAATCGTTCGCTGCGTAAGTCCGTGCGCTGTCCCGTGTGAGTCGCGTCGTCAATAAACACGCGTCACGTGACAAACGACCCGCGACCGCCATTTTTTGTTGTTAAACGTTAGCTAGGAAATTGATAATAAAAAACGAAAGGTGTGTTCCAATGAGACGGTCAGATAAACGATATCATACCTAACAAATTAACGTTATTATTTGTTTTATATTTACGGTGTTATAGGTATTTAAGACATTTTTTCTTAGAATATTTAATTATTACGATGAAATGTTATAATTGTTAGGCCCAGCCGGCGTCGGTGCGGGGACGCGCGCGCACCGTGCCTTCGTCGGTTTTCTCAATCACTCTTATATCCTCACTATAATTATATTTTCTTACCGACCTTTTTAATGTAGGAAAGCGTACACGGCCGCTTATCCCCGTGCGAGTACAAACACATAATATAGTGAGAGACGTTTCGCTCGTTCGTGAGAAGCCATCGGTTCGCCGCGATTGCACCGACACGACAAATACATATGATGATTACTATTGTATATACATAGTTAGCCGCGTGTGTACTAAAAAGACAATTGAATCAATAACCATCGATCGACATTAGACTCGTTCGAGCTACAATCAGGACTAGCTTTATAAAGATATTAGTTTCATTGTTATTATTATGGTTTGTTAATACTGTTCGCGAGCTTATTTTATTAGTCCCTCTAGTGCTTTCACGCGCGGGTCATTTATTGTTTTGTTTTAAATGCAAATTTTTACTCCGCTACTAAGCTTCTAAGAAGTATTTATTCGTTAAATATTTTTTGCATAGCAAAATTTATCAGTTGTAAACTATGTTGATTAAAATTATATATTATTCTATAAAATTTTAAATATATTGCAATATTAAAAAAAATACATAATTGGTTTTATTCGCTCGTTAAATATGAAGACCCGCGCGTGGAGTTAGCAAGCTGGGCTCGGTGGCAATAAATATAATAAATTTGTTGCAAAAATTTATATTTTTCAATATCTCAAATAATCTGTACCAGCAAAATGTAACTTCAGCTATACCTATTTAAAAATGTCATAATGTTTCTCAAACCTTTAATTGCTCAAAGCACTAATTGTTTGTAAGGCCACCGCAGCCGTCTAGCTCTCACGTGTTAGATTTCGCGTCAGTCGCATTTTAGGAACGGTTTCTATATCAAAATAAAGACTACGTAATAATATTAAGCGAGATCTCAAATTTATTTAAATAAAAATTCGTTATGTGGTCCTGTTACTGCGACTTATATAATATCCATCTAAGTGAAAAAAAAATTGAATAAAACTAATTTATGATATTTTATATAATAACATTATTTTACACTATCTATTTTATATCGTTAATGAAGATAATAATTAATTAATTAATTTTAATCTAATAAAGTGACAGACTGGTAAAGTTCGTAGAGTCGCAGAGGCGGCCTTAGATCAGTAGCTTTGCATACTCGGCGATGGCCAACTTAACGTTCAAGGACCAAAGGTATAGTTATTCGCGTAGGACCGGACGCGCATTGGCTCCACACGAACCGACTTCAAGCGATCGGTTGCATCAAGCAGCATCAGAGCGTGTCTGTGAGAAAAGCGTTTGAGAATTAGAGGCGGGCTGAGGCGTCGGCTGCGTCTCGTGAGCGAGGTGCGGCACCCTTGCAGCAGCTAGAGGCCGTGAGACGCACCAACGGCCACGGCATCTCTCCAACTCGTCCCCAGCATCCTTTCGCCCCGCCGCCGCCCGCTTGGTTTCGTTCTCGCGATTACTTCTCGATTACGTGCTTCGCGTGCTGACTGATTTTCTATAGCAATAAAAATCAATTACCTAAGATTTTACATTAAAGTAAATTTGGATTTATATACGTTCGAATTTGGTGTCATGTACATTTAAAATATTAGATTGGAGATAACGATAGGCGAACGACCCGCGGTCATCCCGCCGCGGTTACGGCGCATTATTTTCGTCATTTCTTCGTGTATAATATGTTACATGAATCTGTATACAATATGGATATAAATTGTATTGATGAATAAATTAGTTTTTACGGCATCTCTTTATTAAAATAATGATAATATCAAACATTTTGTAAAAAGCGGCGAGTATGCCCGCCGCCCCGATTTCGTGCACCAGTGCACTTTAACTTATTGGAATATTACATTATTATAACGTACATAATACTATGAGATATATAATCATACAGCCTCTCGGGGCGCGCGTGTATGGCGATGTATGTATACACATTGTGCAATGTACATATACCTATTATAATACAATGATTTAAGACAAGGTTCACATCGTGCCGTGTGTATGTGGTAATAAATATAATATGGACATTGTTCAAACAATAACCAGTTGTTTTATTTACTTCTTCAACCCCTTCCCCTAAGATAGCATAAGAATGTAATACGATTAATCTATGATTGAGAAATAAAGTTAAAGTTATTGAGAATTTGAAAAAAAATGAGAAAAGATATTAAGAATATTATTATACACAATCTGATATCGTCTAATTAATATAAAAAAGGAAACAATTTTTAATTTTAAACTATATTTATTATTTTTAAAAGTGGATTGAAAGATTTACAAAAATAAGATATATAACACAAACAAAACAGATGTATAATAGTTATGGTCAGTGTAACCCTTACCTTAATATAGCACCATCTCATATAAAACGTGACTCTATTCAAACCAATTGTTCGTCCTACAATTTACCTTTCGAACGAACCATTACACTATATTACAAAAAAACCCACTGTTGACCCTTATCTTGATTCATTCCTTTTACAATGAGAATTTCTTCAACATAACTGATGGAGTACAAAGTTTACGCATATTTGACCGTTAGGCCTGTTTAGGAAACGAAAAATAATATACCCAAAAAATAAACAAGTAAAGCTCAAATACACTTCTAAATTTGAATAAAAAAAATTAAATTCTGTCAAAACAATGACTTTTTATATCATTAAAAACAAATATAACATATTAGTTCTTTTTATTTTATATCTTTTTCCATGAGTAAAATTATATCAAAATTTGCTATATATTAAAAATTATTACGAATAAATGGATATTCTGTGAAAGGATAGGCACTTTATTATTAATTTCCATGTTATATATAATTAACAGTTATAATATTATTACTCATGAAGTTAATGATAACTCAAAAAGGTTCTCAGACTTTTTATGATTATCAACATTGTGCATTCAGTAAACTGATAAAACTTGAATATATTAATATTTATAACAATACTTACACATATGAAATAGCAAAGTTTAAACCGTTATATCAAGAGAAATAATGTAACATGAAACAAGTACCCTCGGGTGACGATAACTTACCTGCACTTAGTCCTCCGCTATTATATGGAGATTGGTTATTTATGGTAAGTAACACTCTTTAGTAAAACATTTCAATTATTATAACCTCGGTTATGACAGATATAGATTATGTGAAACGTGGAGGTTAGCTTAAAAGCATTATACAATATTTGACTGAAATGAAAAATATACTTAACATATAAAGTAGCTCTACAATAAGATTAAGACAAAGTAATTGAAGATTTACCCATAATAAAACGAAGAGGACTTTTTCGTGAGATTGCTGAGTATTTAAAATTATTGTTCCACCATTGCGGTTGAGAATAGGTACTAAGTAAAGGAGATAAATTCCGGTATAAAACTTTATAATAGTCTGTTAACTGTCAGTCTGAGAGATCCCTCGTTTTATGTCCTATGCCGAATACTTGTTATGGAGAAGGGCCATTAGAATTAATTTTTTCGTTCGAGCGATTTCGTTCCGATGATGATGGAATTTATAATTCGTTTTTTAAATCAAATGAATAAAATAATGACGAAGTTCTTGATTGAAATGAAAAACTCGATTATTATAATTAAAAGTAACGAACAATGGAATGAAACAATATAAAGACTCCAAACAATATGAAAATACTGTTTTTATATGTTTGGCTTTGCTTCTGTCACAAATAAATATAACTGAATTGATCGATATAAGATTCTAAGGATTTTTTTATTTAAAATTATTTAATGCATCAACGATTGATGTAATGGGTGGCTGGGTATAAAGTGAAACAGAAAGGGAAATAACAGAAGCGTGTGTATGAATTTTGTTAACAAAGTTCTTTTATGACGCTGGGCTTAATAGAGTTATTTAGAAGAAATCGTCACCGAATGAAATCTCGCTACTCCTTTTCAAAATGACTTTTTATTTCTTTTCACATCATTAGAAATACAGTAACAACTGAACTTTATTTAAAGCCTTTTCACTCATATATAACGTTTAATTACAATTACAGATTATATTTATTAAAGACCTTCGTTTCTAACATTAGTTACTTCTATACTTTAAAGTGTAAATATAATATATATTACACTGAATTAATGCTTTCATATTGCAACACTACTTTTTAAAGTGGTTTTACATTAAAACTGGAACACACAGGTAATCTACTAAGTTATCATTTTTATCGGTGCTTAACTGCATTAAAAAAAATATCAATCTGCCCTTCTTCTGATGAAAATGAAAATATTAATAACTACTTAATTAAATATTTTTTATGGTATAAATAAAAAAGTTATGAAAATAAAATATACGTACATTCATGTTAGGATCAAACTAAATTGGTGTATATACTCGTATATTATATCTATAAGAAGTAGAAAAACTGCTGTTATTGATTTAATGATATTAAATGGTTCTTTCTAAGATCATTCCTTCTTCGTGCTGTTTTAATTTAATGAAGCAATTTTTCAGAAAACCATTTATTATATTTAAAGACATATTTGTATTGTAAAATACTGTAAACTATCGAATTGATTGAAAAGTGATTATGTACCATTTGAAATATATTGGACAAGAAGTTATTAAGATCGTGTGAACTTATAAATACAGATCAAACATGAAATATGGAAAATTGTGCAGAGGAAAATAATATACTCTTTATTGTTTTGATAAAAATCTACAATAGATGTTATTGCAGTATTACAGTATGAGCACGGACCGTTAAAGCGATTGAGTTCACCTTTCAATTAAATAAAAGCAAGCCAATTAGATCCTCTGTCATTCTCTTTTCCTAAATTACATACAAGAAATCACATTAATATGAGCAATATCAACAATCAAGAAGAAATTCTTCCTATCTTTAATTACTTATTTATTAGCTGTTTTTACAATATTAAAGTTTAACTTACTTATTAATTATAATTTCCAATCTAGTTCTTACACTTCTGTCTATAATTCTAGTATTCTGCTTTTTTAAACTAAGAACGTTGCAGGCCTGTATCTCAATTACAAAGAACAGAATAATCTGTTGTAATCTTACAGAAATTAGTTGCACAATTTTGGTAAATAGTATAACAAGAATTACTAAATTATTCTCCTGAAAATTTAGAGAATTAATTTGAGTTGAAATTTTTTTAAAACTTACTTCATTCATAATTTTAGTATAAGCACAAAATGTTATCGTTGTAAGGTAAAATCATGCTCGCCTGAACTCTCTTATTGTTTCCTAAATGTCGTTTTCTATCGTTTGATTTCATATCAATAAGAACCTACTAAATAAATTAAATTGCCTTCGGAAAATGACAGTTCAAATAAATTTAATATTTTAACCATGTTTCAGATTTTTATGGTCAAACTATTTTGTCCGTAAAATTGCAAATTTCTATTTGATTTCTACAATATCAAATTATGACTTTTTTCTCCTTAAACAAAACAATATTTTATTATGTACAAAAAAGAAGCCAAGAGAGCCAACGAACTAACCTCCGAGGATGCCAAAGACCGTGCAAAGTGGAGGAGTTTAAGTAGGAGGGCAGACCCTGGCTAAAGCTGGGAAATTGCCAGGAAGAAGAAAAAGAAGCACATAGTACAAAAATTATTAAACGTCATATGATTTTTTGGGACACATATTTTAAATTGATTAAAACATAATAATTTCAGTTAGTAAATATAGCTCAGTATACGCATATACAATTCTTCTTTTCATCTAATTCTTTATGTAAAGATTAGCCACCGGCTATTATTAACAACCATAGACATATTAATATGATATAACGTATAAAAAGATTTCTAAATCATATTATTATAAAACTATGTACCAACAAAGTAACAGAAAACAATTTGCTAAAAAGTTTCACTTCGTGGTTTTACACGTAACCACTCATAGATCAAAGTAATGAGGTTCAAGTTTTGCTTATATTTATTTTACCCGACTAATTTAGAATACAAAAATATTTTATAATTTTAATCTTTATGTTTTAGTAGATCATTAAACGGCAGTATACTAAAGTAGCAAACAAAATATTTGACTTCCACTAACTAATAGATAGTAATTCTTTTAAATATTCTTGTTTTTTTACTCAAATCCTATTTTTACATATTTTTTCCTTAACAACCTAATCGATTTAAAATTTGTTGAATACGAGTGGATGTCCATCCTAGTAAATTCTAGTAATGTAAGTCCATTCTAGTAATGTTAGCGACGGTTAAAGGAATCACGACATGGAAAATATCACATTTAATAAAAAATAACACCGTATGTTCCACAAATTTTATCAGATTTCTATTACTTAATAAATTATTCAAAAAATAAAACCTGCTTCTTTTGTAAATCCATACGTATTACATAGACAAAACTGGTTTTTTCGTCCAAAAATAATATGGACTTCTAGAGGACAATAGGTTGAAGGTTACCTTCACGTCGAGCCTTAAATTAATATTTAATTAAGTGAAAGCAAACTTATCTTCAGATATGCGAAGCAATCTTCAAACGGCGCAGCCAGTGATATATTATATAATATAATGTTGTAATCTCGGGTATGTTCATAATGGAATGATTCCGTACATAACATTGAATATTGATTGATTGCATTATCCCTGACAACCGGTACAACGACTATACTAACACAAATTCTCATTTCAATATTGACTTCTAAATATTGAAAACATAACGAGTTATTATATGTTTACTGAAATGTATATATTTGGACGACGGACGAACAAAGTAAGAACTACTATTATAGAACTGGTAATGAGTTTTTAAATTGGTTAGTTATATGTATAGGAAAAAAAAAAAAGGATTTTTTTTTTAGTTTCATATGATTATTGTATTTTAGTTTCATATTATATTGGAGAAAAAATCTATTAGGAATCTTAAAAAAACTTGAGGTACAGATAACAATTATGATTGAAACTAAGCTGTTACCATACTACCATGATAACGAAAATTGCACCGTTCGCACCGCAGACGATTTTATCAATTTCATTCATGATCTGTTCCCATTCAATAAAGTAATCTGATTACGCGCTTCGCATTGTCGGCATGGGGCCGCCTATTTAAAACGTATGTGATCTGAATTTGGCAGCGAAACCATCTTCACAGGCGACTGGGCAAGGCGGATAATTAAAGCGATTGGTTGGATGACATAAGTTAGCAATTACCGTACAATAATGCGATGATGTAGGCCCGGCTTAAGGTAGAATGTTCGCAATACGTCAACAGACTCCTGTAAGTGAGTAGCGTTGTCGGCTTTCATACATTGCAGTTACGAACTGTAAAGCTGATATGTCTGTTTGAAACGTCGAAATAAAATTCATATACTAATAAATATTACTTACAAAGTAAACAAAATGTTAAAGATTTTGGTTCATTTATATGTCTAGAAGAATTTTTCAAAATTGATTTTGGGTTAAGATATCAACAATTTAAATTAAGAAATAAAAATGGTCTGAAATTTGCGAGATACCTTTGGAACTTTGTTATTCTGAGTGTCTAATTTAAAATGTTTATCTTACATGAATAATTCATTAAAACAGTAATAAACAGGGGCAATATCAATATCTTAAAAGCAAACGCGAAATTACTCTCCCATAAAGCCGCAATGGCTACACGTGAATATTATTCAATTACACAAATTCTAAAATTTAGGTTAAGAGTACACATTTGCTTAACATAATAATGGCCAAAAGCGCGGTAATCGGAATCTATCGGACGTGAAAATAGGCTTTCCCTAATACCGAAACAGAATTTTATCATTATTAGAAATCTAAAATGGAAGATTATTCGAATAACAAAATTACTCGTAGTATTTCAAATTGGATTCAAATAACATTAACGTGCCCCGCATAATCCTATAAAATGTGCTAGGATTTGTGAACACACTATATATGTGAAATCTAATATAAGTATGTAATATAATTTTGCTGGAGTTAAATCGATTCTGCTTTTATCTATTGGACTGGCTAAATTGTTTCGCTAAAGCCAAGATAATCTCCTTCCTGTATCGTCGTATTATCTGGTTAAAACAAAATGCTTTTTGCAATAACTGAAGGAATTTACAATGGATATATTTTCTCCATTTCCGACTTAGAGCAGACTATGATTCATATTTAATTGATTATTGTTTTCTATCTGTTTCATTTGATCCTTCGATTGCGGTTGATTAAACAGTTATCAGTTTTGAGCATAAACGTAAACTTAGTAGCATAACACGGCCTCATATGAATGAACATTTTGTATCTAATCATAGGATAATGATTTAATATACCCTATAATCAAATAATACTGAATCAGATATCTATGTCAATAAAATTTGAGGACTCAACACGAAACATAGTAATTTAGATATGTATATACTCACATATGTATGTACATAGTCAATCCTCATTAATGTTAAATATTTAAATACTCATAGTAAAATTTAAAAGCTTTTCATCATTAATAATTTTCAGCGTAATTTGTATTGATATAATGCACGAGTAATCCAAAATTACAATCAAATCTAAAGTAGTAAATTACTTAAGGCCACGAATTTTATTTAAAGACTAGCTGACCCGGCAGACTTCGTACTGCCTCAATCAAGAAATAAATTATGTCTTATTTATTTTTTTGAGTTTACCTGTAAGCCATAAATCTCCGTGTTTTGAAGTGCGACAGAATGATTGACATATTAGTTAGTTGTCAAATCTAATGTCAAAAAAAACCGTTTGTATGGGAAATAAAAAAGCGCTGTTTTTAGGGTTTTCCCGGAAATTAATAAAAATTTTTCACCTTTTAAACCTTCCCTGAACCTCCACGAACATTTCAAGACTAAGATAAGATAAATCCGTTCAGCTGTTCTCGAGTTTTACCGAGACTAAGGAACAGCAATCCATTTTTATATATATAGAAGATGTACAAATATTGAAATATAAAATAATATTTACACATCTCGGACTGGAATAAACAATTAAAAATTATTAAATCATGCTTTTATGATATACTGGAATAAATAAATATTTAAGTATCGTGTGTATTGTGGTTTGATTAGGCCCGGATCAGGTCGAAGTATTAATTAACAGACATAAAGCTCAGCGCGAGATGCCACATACAACCACAATACTGAATATAATTTTTATTTAACGTACTCGCATGTACATTTTAATTTATTTATTAATAATATAAGCTTATAATATAAATACATACTGATTTTAAGAATATAATGAAATTGAACCCCTTTTTCAGATGAATTCAAGTCACAAAACCAACAAATTAATAAATAAATCTATATTAAGGAAAGCATTGATTTTAATATTTTAATGTTAATGCTATTTTTTTAACCACGAAGACTTCGACAATATATTATGGTTTTACCTAAAGATGAGACCAAATCTTAGTTATAACGATGCTCATATGTTATTCGATTCACAAACAAATATCTTAAGAGAACTCTGAAAAATTGTAGTGGCTAGTTTTCATATCAGACTAAATTGCAAGTTAGAGACAATTATAATAGAAGACCTCTTTTCTTTTTGCTCTCTCCTTATATCTGATAAGGATATTAACGCAATTATAACAAAAGAACATATTTTACATTTTTATAACTTAATTATTTGTGTTCTGAAGAAAAATGTACATAACTTAACTCAATGACCAAGTTATATACCTTTACTTAAACACCAAATATAAAAGCACTTAAAAAACTGAAAAAATATATCAAGTAAATTAAGAGGTGTAATAATAATAATTATATGATCTATTACACCATAGAGGAGTTCATACAACTTTAACTTCTTCGTCTTAAATGTTCTAAATCTAATGGCATCACATACATAAAGTTGGCGGATCCAAGTTCTGATTTGAGTTTAACTCTCCTTTGGTACGTGCGATACCATCTATCCAGTAGTGCGAGTTATTGGGATATCACTCGTTACTACTTTTTTAACACTCAAACTTGTGCCAACGATCTCTTTATGATTTACTTGATAGTACTTTTACTTGACAGACACTGGTTAGTATGTGTTAAACAATATCAAATATATTAAGAAATCAACTCAGCCCATGTCAAAAATATTAATTTAAAAAGTATAATTCTAAGACTCGTAGTGGCTTTTTTAAACCATCGTCGTCCCATTTTAAAGAATGTTCTTGAAAAGCCTTTATAAAATAGTCTTTGTATAAAACTAAGACTGTATACAAAACCTGATGTTATTTTTAAACTAGCATAAGATATTAGGAAGTTTATTAGCTTTAAAGCATAGCTTGAAAATAAAATATGGCATTTATAATAAAAATAACATTCACAATTAGGTCTGTAGTTTATAAGAAGATTACACAACAGCATTGTGAATAAACGGCTTTGTTGCTTAAGAGAAATTAGTGAGGAAGACTTGTACTCTCCGTAAATTCGAAATAAGTGGCTAAATTGTGAAAGTGGTGCTGTGGAAATTTATAAAGTAAATGTTTAATCCCAGAAATGATTTATTCGAAATACTCTGTGAATAAAGACACAACCAAATTGTCACACAGAGCGTCTGAATTGGCGATCTATAAACCGTTACGGCTTCATTAGATAGAACTTTTGCTTGTATAAAAATTGAATTTATATTATAAAGTAACAAGTTTTACAGCATTTTAAAGAAAGAGGGCTAGGTCTAGTAGAGGAGTTGCAAGCATTCGACTGGATTAACGAACTTCCTTGCAATCTTCCCGCGAGACGAACTTAAAATTCTGACATCAGTTTCTGGCATTAAGGGATTGTTCACTTCATAAATTTATAAAGCCTGCTTACTTCGGTTTAATCTTGTTTGTTAAGACCCGCAACTCTATTAGTCGATAAATAGTGTATAAGCTATTCTCTTTTGAGTCACATCTTATTATGAAGCCAGACCTTAACATAATTTGATAACCCAAAGGAATTCTGTAATTACATTAAATTTTGATCGCTCATTAACTTTACCTTCAAAGGTATAACAGTACTTGGAAATGTTTTAACTGATTAAAAAAGTTTAAAACAGACACGGTGCTGTAGGTTAACGTACAAAATTATATAAAAATTAAAAATCTTAGTTTAAGACTTCATTATAATACATAAAATGATTCCTAAAAATGAATAATAATAACATACATATGTACATTTTAGTAAAATATCCCAACAGTTACAATTCTAGTTTTTATTTTAATTTGTATCAAGACTACTATAACACAAAAATCTTAAAGTAATAATGTTCGCTTAAAATTTACAAAATAAACATCTGACCATGCAACAAGTTTGAAATTAAATTTTTGGCAGTCAACTAAGCAACTGATAAAATAATATTTCATTGCTGTTTTAATAGCGCGTCCCACTTACATAGCCGGTGCTTAATACAAACAAATGAACGCACTTAAAAGAAACTTCCAGTAAACTTCCAGTAAACAAATATAAAAAAAATCTGCTTAATTTTCCTGGTTTCAGGATTCAATGACATTTGAAACAATAACTCTCACAAACATCAATGTAATTTTATCTCGAAGTTTGAATATAAGGGTTTACAACCTAAACCTCACACCAATTGACCCTCATAAAGAATTTTCTGGGTTACATGCTAAAATTTGGTCATAGCCTAAGTTTTACACCTTGATTTTATGTTAAACAAATAAAAGAATTATGTAAAATTATTCACAAATAATTTAAATAACCCACTGCAAAACGAAACTGTAAATCATTGTAATATATTTTTGTTGAAAACCGTGTTTAAAATCTATTACAGAAACCACTAATTTCGTTGAAAACCGTGCGGGGTTTGTATGTAAGCCTACAAGGTCCCTTACATCATATGAGCGCTCTCACTGACACTTGGCTTTAGGATATGATGAAGCACCTGTTCCCGTTCCGTTCCCTATTTTATAGTCGACACTGAACCTTTCCTTATATAAATATAAATAATGTATTACATAAGATTATGATTTAAATATTGGAAATAACCTTAATTTACCAATACTTCAATATTGATGGTACTGTAGTCTGATACGTTACTTTTTAATTATTAATAATTTTCTGTTACTGCAATACTGTAATCGCGTGTTATATTAATTAAAAAATGATCTATCAATTGCCGTTATCAACCTTTATTATTGTAGTAATATTTTATGACAATATTGGCTTAAATTGAAAAGTAATTTTGTTTGTTATTTCAAATTTAAATTATAGAGTGGACTTAAGTAAATGTGTTGTATATTTTATGAAAAGCAGTGAGAGAATTTTTATTTTCTTTTATTTTGTAAAGTTAACCTTACACCACAGTATACGAGTACATGCTTTTACTTGAAGGTTTTTTTTTTTGCTTTTGAATAAATTATATTTCATAACAGTTATATGAAATTATGTAATATATTACTGAAAATATGTCTTTAATAATACGTTTGGTGTTAACTGGGTGTTTTAATAACATTTAAACAATCACTTAGAAATGAATATTAAGTGGTTTAATATGACTTTAATATACATATTATGTATATATAAAATCCATATGGTAATAAAAATCTAATATATCCTTTTTAACACAAGTAGGTTCAACCTTGTGTTTCTTTATATAAATTTGCTCCATTTACTTAAGACATCACTGGTCATGTCTAGATGAGAACTAATATGAAATTATGTTGTTAAAGAGACGAATAGATATTTGTGTAAATTTAAAAACAATAACGAAATATAAAAGTATGCTTAATCAAGTATGTTAAAAATTATACATTTAATTTAGTAATTAGAAACTTAAGTTAATAGCAGGGTTGTACGCATATTCGTCTTAAATACGGACATCGTAAATCAGTGGCATGGCGAAATTAAAAGCGGGTCGTATGGGTACGAATTAATTTGCAAGAGAGCGACGGTTCTCGACGGAGACAGATTCATGGTGGTACAGCTTTGAAGCTTAGCACAGCCTACCAAATATATATGGCAGTTAATATTGTTCAATTAAATTTAAACATGATTTTATATGTACCTAAATTTATTATAATAGTTTTTATATAATTAACATTAAAGATAAAATTGCTTATTTTTAAACGAGACCGCTACTACGTAAATCTACGAAGTAAGAATTTCGAATAATTTGTATAATCAAATTAAAATTCAGCTGTAACATCGTATATGTCACATTGTAAATTTCATTAAATGATTATATCTTTATAAAAGGTGTCAGCGAAATTGAATATTATGAAATATATACAGATGTTAAACTCGTACACAAGAATAATTATAATAATATTGCAACAAATACAATTAAAATGAAATTATTTCGTTATTATTTTATCGACATTTTTACTCCTTTTATAAATAACGTAAACGAATAATATAATATTAATATGTAATATAAAAGTGAACTATGAAACAGATATCGCATTCACGGCATTTAATAGTATTACAGACATTATTTTTAATTTATACCTTTAGAATGTGTAAATTTAATTAAAATTCAACTCATAAACATTTTTATAACGTTGTATTACCATACATATTTTATATCACAAAATGACAATTTTAATTAACGTATGGACAAAAACTACCTGCATTTCTGGCAACAATATTCAAATTGCAATTACGGCAGCCATCATCATTCAATCTGTTTAAGTCCTCCGCTAAAGTCCATTTCTCAAATGGATGGCTTTATCCCACGGTCCACAGGTGCCCGATAAGAGCAGGATCACTCTGCACTCGATGAAATTGGTATCTTGCATAATATCATTCATACGTCTTATTGTTGACGATAAATACGATCCATTTCAATTGAATTATAATTTTATTATCCTATTGTATATACATAGGTATATATAATATATTCTTTAACATTATATACATATTTTAGATATTAGATTTCACTCTTATTAAACAGAAAGTTTCTAAATGAACATATATAGTATAAAAAACAAAAATAAAGCACCAAAAGAAATCATATTACAAACATGATAATTCATGACAAGCTTTCAACATTTATAATGCATAATACATTAATTTAATAAATCCCATTATTATTTTTTGCTGAATTAATTATGAATTCAATTATGTTATTATATGAATTAATTCTAATTAAATATTATATTAATTACATAACACAATAGCGACGTAATCCTCATATCATTAATCATCTGTTTAACCATGTATTTAGTTCAATACGCACCAGCTAAGACAATATTGTTCATTCACTGCTGTATGCAGCTAGATTAATTAGGTAATGCTATTGCCTTTATTGTTGTATATGTAATAAATACAAGTCAAACTTTTAATTAGCCACCACCCCTATACTTTGACATCGTGACAGGAACAATCACGAAAGTAAAATGTCATTAAGGAGACCGATACGTAATACCCTATTACGTAAACCGATGGCAATTACTTAATTAATATTTCTTAACAAATAAAACATGAAATTAAATCGTCTCAGCAAAAGATTTCATGCTAACATTATTTATTATATCACGTTACATTTCTATTTTTATTTAGCAAGAAAATGTATTTTTTATTTCAAAATGTTCTCATTATATTTATTTTTAATATGAAATAATAAAAATGGATATCATAAAAATTTAATATTACATCGGATAGTTTAAAAACGCTTGACTCCAGCGTCGAGTTTCTCACATATTTTATTTCCAGTGATAGTATCGCAATGATGATGAGTGTGCGATACACGGAGAGTGACAGAAGTAATGAGAACTTGTCGTTCTGAAAAACATTTTACTGTGAAATATGGTTTATGGTGCAAACTGTAGTTTATGTATGTTAATTTCGTGAGAGTTCTCAACACAGTGGAGGCGTAACAAAGAAAGCCTTGTATCTTGTATCTTCATATAACTCTCATTAGAGTGATTTTTCACACAATCTACTATTTATATGAAGTTTTCTAAACACATATTTTTTAATATTGTCAACTGTTTTGGATAAAACCGTAACAAGAGCTATACAACTTACACTTATAATATTTTAAATTGTTCCTGTGATATCCAAAAAATGTTTCTATTTTTTTTATTTTATAAAGAAAATCATTCTTTTTAACTGTTTAACTAACAATAATATGTCGGAGAGACTTTTATTTTATTTCAAATGTTAACATCATTAGAAGACACTCGTGATATCTATGTAATTCATTATAAAAATGCGTTCTATGTAGACCGAGAGTCTTGAACAGAGAATCAAACATTTCAATATGTAATAGAATCTCGTCTATGATTAATACCGGCTAGGGGACTCGTGCTCAATCGCCATCTCTCCTTATTAATTGCCTTGTCAGATGTAATCGTGTGTCCTTCGTTTTCCACCCACCCGTATATCCCATCCCAATATGTTCCTAATGCGAGATAATCGACATTTATCATATAATCATGTAATATTAAATTTAATTTTAAAACCTCAAACAAGTAAATACTACAAAAAATTGTTATTGTACTGTTCAACAAACTAGAAACAATATATTCTCTCCTGTCTAAATAGTATGAATAGTTTATTCATTCATTAATCATTACCATATAGCAGTACATAAAAACCATTCCTTTGTAAAGAAGCAATTTTATTCACCGTATAAAATTGTCGAAACAAAAAGGAAGATAGAACATTTTTAGTTGATCGAATTCAAAGGTACGGTCTCAAAGTCAAAACGGTTCGGTACATACACACTGCAAAGGCCAACAAACACACATACAGCTATTTGTTGATTTCAGATTTTTTTCGTGAAACAAATTCGTTTCACGTCAAAAACTTGAATTCGAATATTGGGAGCTATCACAATATTTGTTGGTCTCGTGTCCGCTGAATAGTAAAAAGTACGATAGAAATGGGATGGTTCTAGCATTTAATTCTAAAAATATATCTTTGTTAAAGACATTGTATGAAAAACTATACTATGTAGAACAAATGCACCGCATATGAAAATTAAAAGAAAAAGACTCGTAACAATAACACCCAAAATCGCTTGAGGAAATAAAGTTAATCCTATTTCTATTTAATTTTTTAAATAAAAACTGTTATACCTATAAAATGAACCTTGTTCTTATTTCTCCATTTAAAATTAAACATTGAATGAAAATCTTATTCTATTAAATTATATAAAAATTTATATAGATTATTTGTTGTTTATTATCATTCTTTGTACCAAAACGATTACTAACAACTTACATACAATTTTATATATATATTGATGACGTGATCCTCCTGTAGCAGTTTTTCTTTGTAAATTATAAATCTTTTTCCTATATCATGTATCTTGTACATCATAAATCATTGCCTTATTTTAATTTGATATACTCAAACTGTGTGGTTTTATTAGATAATTCTATAATTTATTAAGTGGAATTAATTCGAACAAACATTTAATAAGCATACATCAAGCCACAAATGCTACTAGCAGTAAATAACTGGACGTTACAAAAAAGGAAATAACTGAATAAAATTTATTCAAGCCATAACAATACGTATTACAAACATATTCATTACGTCATTTAAAAGTTTACAATTACATTGTAAATCAAATTATTTCATATACATTATATATATTTATGTCGATAAAGTATATATGTCATAATGCGGTGCCTCCAGGCATGACTGAACACGTATGTTAATCACGTTCTAGATGGTAGATTTGACTTATTAGATACATAATTAAATTAGGTAATGTACGTCTACGATAGGTTTTGACTAATGACTTGTGTAAGAGCAACGCGATCAACAGTTGACAATAGTTGAATTAATTGCTGTGCGAGCGGTCCTGATCTCGATTGAGTGCCCTTTGCGCCATTCCTGGATCGTTGTACGATTATTGCAATAATGAAAACTGTAATAATTATTATAATGGTATCAATTATTCATTTTCCGATACTTGTGCTGCAATTGAAAAGATGAATTAGTGCTGTAATTACGTGTAATTGATTAAAGTAATTAAAACAAATGAATATGATAAAATATGTAAGTTTTTAAATAATGAATTACAATGTTACTGCAAATTACTTGGTAGGCTATTCGCATTCGTATGAGGAAGTGTATGTAAATTATCCATGACTACATAAATTATGCACCATGTTTTTAAGTAATCAAAATATGAACATACCTATTTTGTTTTAAATCTTTTATGAATTTGTTTTGTAACGAACTTGTAAAATATAAATGTTTGTAATTTTTTCATATAAGAAGAATTTCATTTTCTTTATATCCATGAACCTTTTAGGATATTCAACATACAATTAGGTCTGAAATATACTATTGCACTTAAAATGATACTTAGTGAAAAATATTCACTTAATTCATACGTGTTAACAATGAATGCTATCAGAACCTAAATCGCGGCTCATAACTAACACATGTCATCGTTTATTGTATAAAGATTGTACATAGATAACTTGCACTCAACGCTAACAACAGTTTACAATTATAACACCGTCATTAAAGAGATAGCGCGGTGTCGGTGCGTGTCGTTTATTGAAATAATAACGCTATCGTCAACCTGAACAATTGAGATAATACGAGTGAACTAGAATTACAATTACTTTAACAAGTATGATAGTTACGCCCAGTAATGGCGCTCTTTGTTTCTATTTTGCGAGAGCGTCGACTAATGTTGAATTATAGGAGTAAATACAAAGCCCTGCCTTTCATGTATACTTGTATTCGTTGATACGTTATGTTAGGTACATACGTATAAACATGGCGGTGCAATTTAAATAATGATTTTGCAATTGAATACCATTATCGTATCATACATGTGTTATATGATATAGATTGACATTCCAAACGTTTTCATAAGCTGTGTATCCTAATTTGTCTTAGGATTACTAAGCAGTTAAGCAAACTTAAACAGCTCAGGAGTAGTCTAACAGGCAACACATAATTACAAAGTTAAACCAACCATAGACACTGTAAAAGTTACAATGTATAGGTGTCTGGTATTCTTTGACTTAGAAACTATTGACATTTAATCGCTCGTCAGTTATATATCAGAATAAATAAAATTATATTACGTAGCGATGATATAAAAATCTATGGAAACCGGAAAGTTATTAATGTCTGTCTACATAAAAATAATATAAAACTATTATTATTTCCGTGAATAGAAACACAATCAGTCTCACTTATTATTCTAAATTGTAACATAACTGATAAAATTACAAGTCTACCAGCAATTTTATAATTCTAGAAAATTATATAACATATTAGTCAGCAACATAGTTCCTATACCACATCCTAGCATGTTAACGAAGTTAGTCATATTAAAACACCTGAAATCTGCGATTTAAATCAAGTTTATCATCTGAGAAGGCAACAAACCGTGTGTACGAAACGTCCAAGTTTTCCGTCCCGTGTCACACCTGCTACGTTCCCACAAATTGTAACCAGTTCAAACTCGCAAGTCGCTCGCTCCGACGCTAACTTGGCCTTCCTCTTCATAATTAATTCTTTATTCGAAACAACTTGGACAGAAACGAGCCGCGTAAGCACTTAAATAGTCCAAATTGTGCTGAAGACGCGCCCATTTTTAATTAGTTCAGAAGTGCGCTTCAATTGTTAATAGCCCTATTGTAACTTCGTAAAATGGGTTTAAATAAATTGGTGATAAATCAGACACTAAATCGCTTTGAGTTTTATGTTATAAGAACATTATTTATGTATATTATTGGATTAACTTGTACTTAATATGTCCGTTTAATTTAAAGGAGTCTCATTAAAAAGTAATATGCTATCCCGAGTAATAAGTTTACGAATTGAAGATATTTGTATATTGAAATAATATCTAATGTGAAGCTGTATATCTATAAAAGTATTGTAAGCCATTTTATAATATTATCATATTTTTTCAAAGTTCAAATGTAAATAAAATATATTTTTATATAAGATTAACAAACAAGGCAGCATTAATTTTGAGAGCCGCTCAGCGGATTTGTGTAATGTCTCCGACAATCAATTCTCAAGAGCGATGCGAGCGACAGCAGTACATTGAACGTTGCTCATATACGTTATTTTATATGAAATCCTGTTGGTAATTTGAATTCATTAACATACACATCAAAGGATGCAACTTTCATAATGTTATAACGTATTTTAATCAAAATATATGTACATACGGAGTACATATAAAACGTCAAATACTAAATCGATATATGACCGGTATAAGCGACAATGGCCAGTCATCTAAATAAATAAAAGCCTACTATGTTAACAAACTACTGGGCATTCGTTCTAGGCAGATTGTGTAATGTGTTTGACAATCAATCCGCCATGCCAACGACAGCGGTTGTACGGTCGCCATTGTTCATGTTTATATGTTCGTTGACAGATGGATTCTAGAAACATCTACCTCCTATATTCGATTGTAATCTGGATAGATTACAGATGTAATTGAAAACGAAATTAGTTATACGCTGTTATATAGGTATCTCACTGCTTTTTTGTTTACCAATACAATTAAAGAACGATCGGACTCTCGGCTTGTGTACATTATAATTAATATAATATCAACAGCAATTGCATAACATTATATTGTTTCAACGTCAATTATGAATGGAGAAGTTAATTTTATTTTATTTATTAATTATAGGATCGCAAGTGCTCCACTATGACAATATTGCTCGTAATCACATCATTTCACTTCATGTGCATAATTCACTCGGTCGCTCCCACAATGGAGCATCGGCGTAGACCGCGAATATTAATCAGCTATTTCAATGGCTCTAATTAGGCCTGACACTGACAGAGTTACTGTAAGCGGTGAACATTATATGCAATATCTAAGGGGACATTCAGACGCAACTAAATTGAATTCACGCTTTCGTTGTTCCATTCACGTTAAGAGTGTGTTAGTAATCAAAATAATACTGGAACGATCAAACTTCATTCAAAATCATTATAATATTTTCAACGTTTGTTTGACGGCTTAAATGAATTAAACGTAGTGGATATTAAATAGGGGTTAGGTTGGCTGTATCAGTTTGGGTTAAACAGCGGCCCAGATCGATATCCGAATGGATGATCGGATTGACCTCAAACGGTATCTCGTAACTATCCCTTACACTATCCGAGACTTAATTGTCACCAAGCAATTACTGAGACGCAATTATTGAATGAATTAACTTTGATCCCATAAAAAAAGATTCACTGATAATTTTCTAAAAACTACTCTGTATTTTAACTTCTTTATATAAAAAAGTGAATAAACAAAAACAACCAACATTAAGAAATAATAAAGAAAAACATCACCCAGAACTTTATATAATAATGAAAATACTAAAAGGAAGATAAGGTATTTCTGTAATCGGAAGTTTTATATAGGGGAATATGGGGTGAAATCGGAGCGCTAAAGGAAATATTAGATAAAATCATCAAAAATATAAATAAAATTTATGAATTTTCGCTCACATTATTTTATTCGCTTTATTGAGAATATAATTTTTCAATTTATTTAGTTATACCCGGTTTCGGAATATTCACCTTATCTCCGCATCTTTGTTATTTTAAAGATACTAAAATATTTATAAAGTAAAGTGAATTTTAAATATAGAATACGAAATACATATTTTAAAAGAAGTACTAAGTTAAGTTTTTACTCGAACCACGAGAGTTTGATTAAGTGCAGATACCAAGTATTTCCCAGGGATCGCCTAAGCTTTATTTCTCAAGGCGATCGCTAATCCTAGATACCAGGATACAGACGGAGCTCTCTTAATGAGTTAAAGTTAGACTTTCAGCATCTTCACAGCTGAGCAGTTTTTGAACATTAAAATTCAAAAAAATATATTGTAAGTAAAGCACTTGAAAGATGTAGTAAAAAATAATTATTAAATTAATATTCATACAAATAAATTAATTAAATAAACTTCATACAAGCACAGTTTATCTTAGTACAAACATTGATGTCATAAGCAGACCTTATTAGTGGTATTGGAATGACGTCACACAATACCCCTTTTCAAATCGCCCTCAAAGAACCCATTATCCCATTCACATTTCTCTTCTTTGTATTGAAAAAAATATATTTCTTTAAAATAGGCCTTGTTTTGTACGATTCTAAAAATAAATATTTTTTAATACTGCCTTTTGCTGTTATGATAATGATTTTTATTTTTTATCTTTATGTGAGTGGAAAGAAATGTTGAAGATTACGTTTAGGTTTCAAGAATTTTATACTCAACTTACCATTAATCTTCGAAGTAATTTGATATTTTATTTAAATATTTAAAAACTGAAAAGTTCTTATATTAATAAAGTATTGCTGCTGGTTCGATTGTTGTAAACTGTAACTGATTGTTATTGCATTGTATGTGAGAATAAAAGTAATCCTTAAATTATTATGGTTGCTACATACGTACTCGTATTACGAAGTATCATACTCACATATTTTTTATGAAGATTAATAGAGATTGACACTGTGAGGATCATTAAAAATAACATATTTTCAATAAAACTGAATGCGTTAATTAACTCTGAATTTTAATTCTGCCTATTTGAGTTATTGGTTTATTTGTATTCCAAATAACTGTTTTGAAATCAGTTACAATATTCAATACAATAGTAAAAAGATATTTAAAAAGAATAAAGAATCAGATCCTGTTGTAATAGCATAAAAGAATCTAAAGGCGTATTCACTTAAAGCAATCATAGTACGACAGCTGTCATTTAAAAACAATTTCATAGCAAAATATAATTCTAGTTTACATTTTAAGCCGCTAAACAGTCAATAGTTACAGACAGACTGCACAAAGCAGTATCACAATACGGCGAGACAATAAGTACACAAACAACGCCGTCACTGTCAGACCTAATTAGCACTGCCATTGAGATTGTCTGATTAATATGCGCATTGCCTCCTTTCATGTCGCGCTCAACTTGCCTACTGCAGTATCGATTTTTCTTTAAAAATGTCTCGTTCAGAGTTCAAAATGGATGTCTTTTATATCATCTGTTTACAAAAACGTTTCTTTGTGAATAGTAATCGCTAGTGGAAATTCAATATGTACGCTAAGATATGTGTGTTATGAAATATTTTATATATGTAATATAATTGGTTTGAATAAATTTTTAAAGTGAAACGAAATGATAGATTCAAATATTATAGAATATCAATCTTATGATATCAGTTGAATACAGGGAACATCATAAATGTCGCTAAAAGAAATTCATCACCAAAATAACTAGTTTTTGTTGATAAATGTTCGCCAGCCTGCTGTTTATGTTCCATTAACTTGAAATGTATATATATTAATGAGTACTAATCTGTTATAATTACAGTTACATCTTGTACGTGTGCTCCATGTTAGAATGATTGTGCCTAGTTTGTTACACGTGTTACTGATTTATTAACAAGCAATAACAATACATACAATAACCATATACATGAAGACCGATTCCACACTAAAGCGAGCGGTTCGTTCTTGCTTCGATATAATTCTGTTTCAATAATTTTCGGTTTAGATATTGACTGTTCGGTGAAGTTGTGATTCGGTGAAAAGTTACCGATTTTACGGAACGATTCTATACAATGGTATTGTGTGGTTTTTGAAATACAACAAATTTAACATCCTCTATTTTATATTTGTTTGTAAGTGTGCTTTTTGTTGTGAATAAGTGTTTAACTGTAATAAAGTCTTATTTTATAACATCAGGTGATAAAAAGTTGTTGCAGAAAAAGGCAAGACCGATGAAGATGAGGAAAATAACTTTTCAGAAACTAGGAATAATTATCTTAATTAAGACTATTTATATTACACAATATTAACTACAACTTTTCCGTTACTGATCTAAATATTTCAAAGTAAATGATTGAATAGGTTTTAAGTTTTTATAATTTATAATTTGATAAAAAACACACTTTCAGTTTGCAAAACACTATATTTTTCTTTATAAAAAACACACATACATATGTAAGGACATATTTTATCATGATATTTAATTTATTATTTATTCCCAAAAGAGGGTCAGGCAGGCAGGAGGATGTCAGGCAGGCGGCCGGTCGTAAAAACAAATAGCCAAAACTATTCACAACATGTAAGGCAGACCCTGGTTATAGCTGGGAAATTGCCAGATAGATGATGATTTAATTTATTATTTATTCCAAGAAATTACATATATTTCAAATAACATTACAGTCGAATAACACCTAATTTATATGTTGAATATAAATACATTTCTTAACTTCAATTATATTTTAAAGCTATCAAGAGACGAAATATTAATTATAAAAGACCTTATTTAACACCAAGTAATCTGTAGCAGATCACTAATTAAAGAAAATGAAATTAAAACCGCGACAAACATATTTCTTTTTACGTAATTCAGGTTCATTAAGTTTTAAACTTAAATTACTTTTAAAACTACCTTTCTTTAGACTCTTTTCTTACTAGAAGATTTCTGTTTCTAACCGCCAACGAGAAAAGGGTATAACAAGATTAATCTGCGTACTTCAGTTTATGTGGAAAACAGTCATTACAAATAATAATGTTATGAGTGTATCGGGGATTATTACTTCTATATTATTATATGTAATGAGTGTTTTACGCAACTGAGGCTAAGAAACCTTTTCGTATAAATGTTATATTAATGTTATTAATATATATTTTCTTTTGACATCTAAATAATACTAAATATTATATTGTGACATTATATTTTTTACTATTTGGATTCATTTTCATAACAATATAAAGAATATAAAAATGATTGGACATTTATAACATTTAAATGTTTCAAACAATGCAATATGAAGTTAAACAATATCGCTGGTCCAGTCTTTAATGTTGGAACAGGGATTTAATACGATTACCACAGAATACTGAACCCATTTATAGAACTTTTCATCTGCCATGCTCTTTGCCACTTTGTGACAGCAATATCTACTGTATACGGAACATGCATTGTTCAACTCAATTCGAACCTTAAACTTTTTATTTAAACCAGTTTTAACTTATATGTATTAATTACAATTATATATACATTTGTATTACATGTATATTTTTTCTGAATCATCCTATTATTATATATTTCCTATAATTATTATCACACCCAAGTTGTGAGCAAAGAGAAATCCATTTTTTTTTAATAGTATAAACCATTTAAAATGATATAAAAATTTATCATTTACTTTATTCAAATGAATAAAATAAGCCACATAAATCACTTTATGTAGTAGAAGTAACCTCAGCACTATTTGAATAAACGCAGATTCAACATTTTATTTTCAGTCTACTTTTATGACTATCACGTAGCAAAAATAGTTTTTCATAGTTTTAAGTAAAGTATAGAATGAAAAATAGTATTTTTTATAAAACGTGCTCTAACCATACGGTAGTTATAATCAATATACACGATATGATCACAATGCCAAAACAAAAATTCATATCGAAATTTTGACGAAAAAATAGTAGACTACAATTTGAAAACGTTTTTGTTTATACCCAAAATTGAAGTATTTTTGAGTTTTGGTCCGTAACTACCATCTTACCTTATATTTTTATTCTCCTGACAACACATCGTACCAAAGATGTTTGAGTTTATTTATTTATTTTTTATATATTTTGCTCACAACAATATATGTAGGTTCCTTGGAAATACCTACATTGATATCAATAAAAATAGAATTGTCTTTTTTATAAATTCCCGTCAAATTTGATCGCACAAAAAATATACGGTATTAAAATTTATTGTATTTCATTTTTCTATTATAAATCTAAAAGTCTGCAATTGAGATTGTATATCTATGCAGAATACACTTTATCATTCTTAGACGTAGGGAAGTTAAAGTGATCTATAACGGTACGGAACTATTCTTCGGAAATTCTCCTCAAAAGCTACTTTTCATGAAGTATAGTTAAAAGTTTTCATTTCAAAACTTTAAATGATATATTGTTACGCAAGATTTTCCTAATATTGCTCGCCTTTCATTTAATTGGCAGCGTTCCTAGTATCGGTATGAAGTAAAACCGTAATAAAATTAATGAATAGAACCTCCCCCAATTTGAAGGTATTGTAGAGAAATTCTTAAGGTAAATATCGCAAATAGCGATGATTAATTGTATAACTTTGGAACGGTATGCCATTTATTACATAGTTTTAATACAATATGTATATTATTTAAAACAAATCTAAATTATTTACTCATAATTATGGTTATATTATACTATTGATTATAAGAATTTTACCGTACTTAGTAATATTTTAGAGATCTGAAAATTTATTGCGAAACTGATATAATTTCCTAAGTTTTTTCCAATGAGTTTCTAGGGCCTTGCGTCCTCAAAAGTTATTGATCCTATACTACATAGATAATAAAGTTGTCGCTATCGTGTCCTTCTAAGAATCAAAGCTGATTTACTCCAATAGAATATGGAGCAAAAATATGCTAACCGTTCTCTTTCTCAGAAATATATCACAGATGAAAGAATTAAGGGGTGACAGTATCAACGGTTCTTCATACAATCAGTTCATCATGGTACTGCCAGTGATACCTTTTGTTGTACCCGAATAGGGTGATAATAAAAACTGTTAAATAACGTTATCATTTATTTGCGAGTTTTAGTTTTCAATTTCACTTCAGATAGATGGTTGTCAGAACATCATTTTCTTATATAAAATGTCTTTCAAACAAGTGTTTGTAAAATTATATTTTCCACCTTTCAAAATATATAGACATATATAAATATATGTGTGTGAGACAAGCTGTTTCATTTATTACTAAAATTTAATGTTATCAATCCCTGAAAGACCTATACAGTTGCATAATGAGTTGAATACGAGTTTAATAACTTTCCGAAGTCCATGGATTGGATGAATGGTTCCTTTTACTGGCGTTGAAATCTAATAAAACTTAGAATGTCTTTTAGTTATGCTCCTTGATCATATGTTGTCTTATCTCCCAAAGCAGGACGATACGTCTATAATAGCTTTTAAAATAGTATGTATATTTAAATAGAAACATAATATTTTCTCGACTACCAGACTGAAGAAAGCTGTAGTCTCTAGTTATCCGGGACTATAAAACCTCTTATATGACACGTCACTTTATGCACCTACTCGTGGAATTGCGAAAAATAGGCAGATAATAGTATAGCATATTTCACGATGCAATATTTTCAATAATACTTAAAATCAAACAAGCCATTTTAAATTTTTAAAAGTCAATGTAAAGAATATCTAAATAACTTTTTGAACTATATACGGTCATACCAGAATTAACCATAAAAATTGTATTTAGGACTGAGAGTAAAGTAATTTAAAAATACAAGTAAACAGAATTTCTCTTAATTATTGACTTTACTTTTATAAAATCCATTAACTTTATAGTAAAACTAATTAAAAGAAAATCTACTTGGAGTGAAGTAGACGAGACGACTAAAAAACATTGCTTTCGCAAAGTGTGGAGTAGAAAAGTTATGTCAAAACATTCAGTAAGTTTATTTTTTATTGTAACATTTAAATATGTTTCTTAAGTAGAATAAACGTGAACTTTGAACTGGTTGGCAAGTAGAAAGTATTTGAAATCCTTCTGCCCACGTAAGCTTATGTCCAGTAATTAATTTATTGTGAATATAGACAGATTTATAAGATCAGCAAAGATTCAAACAATAACTATCCGGTATAGATGTCTAATAAATATCCAGAGAGCCGAACAATAACTATACAACAAAGTATCCAGTTTGATGAAGAAAAGAAGTCTTTCAAACATAATAAAATCAGAAGTAATTCTACGTGGGATATAAATAGGAAAATATGATATAATTAATACCATACGAAGACAGGGAACTTTCTAGAACTCCATGATAAAGACTGTCATACAAAATAGAACCAGTAAGGGCATTACAATATGTCCAAGTAACTCGATCAAGTTGGATAATGGTCAAGTTGGAGTTCGCAATTACAGCGAGCTAATGGTGTTACGTTCTCGTACTTAATGCTGAAAGGACTTGTGGCAATTGTTTTTAAAGTTACCTTGTCTATTTTCACAGAAAATACCTAATATAATTACTAAAAGATTAACAATTGGCTCTGTAGTATTCGTCACATTTTGGAAAATTAATGAATGACATCTTTCATATAAATTCAAGAATGTGTACTCATCCAACTACGTACTTTAAATGTTAAAAAATAATCTTCAATATCAATATGGTATTAAGTATCGACTAGTTTACCTTACGAAAAAGTACTGATAAAAATTGCAATAAAATATGTATATACAAAAAAAATCCACATAATATGGTGAAAACCTTTAACCGATTGTAAAATGCAATCAAAATAAAATGTTAGGTACATGTTACACCTATTTTTTTTTAAAGTATGCCACACTGAGTGACGTCACTCTGAGTAATCCTTACACGACTTAAAAAAATAGTAACGAGATAATTATATTTAGTCTAATATAAAAAGCATATATATGGCTATAAGAACTATGAGAAATAATTCACACCTAGGATCAAATACAAACACACATACACATTTTCTTAGCTACGAGTATATTACAGCTATTTGCAATGGTGATTATATTATAACAAAACTTTTAATTTTCTATATACCAATAAGCAGCAGGATTAGTTTGAAAGAAGGACGCTGACAACTGTCTTTTCCCGTTACAATATTATTTTATTGTTTGCTTGAGGCTGGAATAAGAGAATAACTTTTGTAGAATATAATTTATTATAAAAACAATATGACATGACTAATGCGATACTTGATACTTTTATATGTTTTGTTACTTGGAATATATTGTGTTATTTTTATTTTATTTTCAATTAATACGATCTAATTATATGAAAATACATGTAGATTTGACCGCGAATATTTATCAACCGATTTCAATCACATGAATATATAAATGTAAAGAACATTGAAATCATTATTTTTGTATGAATATCTAGAAACTCTAGTTGGTTTAACTACTAATGTTAAACGGAAATCTAACGATTAAAATCATTATAACTTCTTTTGCCTTTAAAATAGTTAAAAAGATGAAGAATAGTGTTTGTTCAAACACCTTATAAAATGCATAAATACGGCCAGTTTAAGGTATTACCTCATGAATATTATATCAAAAAATCCGAAGATATCCAACATGTATGAAAAAGTTAAAAATTAGGTTGGATACATATGTATATCAAAAATATATTCATAAATTGTCGTACAAGAAAATGAGGTTAGAATATCGAATATGAAGACTCCATTTTAATGTGGCACGTCTTGAAAACGCAGACAAAGCATATTCAGCCCTCATTTACATATTAATAGGACGCGTTAGCGATGTCGAGAGCGCCCTAGCCGATAGTGCATACGTGTTTTATTCAAGATCACTTTATTTCTACAAGACAACATCATTTTATTCATTTTCAATGGAATAAATACGAGGCAGTTTCTTTGAATAGCTTAGAAATCTAATCCTATTCATATTTAATATCAAACTATGTCTAAAATGTGGGACGTTTATTTCTCTTTCAATTAACATCTACTGAACAATTTTTGTACGAAAGTTTATGGTAAAAAGAATTTGCTTACAGCACATAGACTTTTAGGATTATTATAAGATTTACTCGTAAAATTCTTTTACGAGGGCAAAGTTGCGGTAAGCGGCAAGTGTTATTATGATTCTTGCATGGCTGTCAAATTTTCTTTTAAGTTTAATGTTTTGTTAAGTATTTAAATAAAGTCATATGAATGTCTATTAATGAAATTTATATTAGAAAAATTTTCTACGTCATTTGTTTAGATTTTATTTCATTCCCTATATAACTGTTTTGTAGTTAACAATATTTATAACAGTTCTTATATGAGTAATTTATAAGTAATAAACAAATTCTTTTATATACATATATTCTGTTGTATTTTATTCATATAATAATTTCGATAACGATTTCAATCGAATGCTTTATATGAACTGAGCTCGAATAATTTTCTACCTGGGGATTTTTATTTCAATACGTTCAGCTCTCAACTCCTAAAAGTTTTAAATAGTTTCCGATAATCCTTTAATCAGTTTATTGACTTTATTATCAAGGATTTGTGTAAGCGGATTCGGATATCTGTCCGTCACTCAGTCGAATATAATCTCAAATTATTATGCATGCGAGTGTAACACCTCCAATGAATACCACACCTGTTATATTTCATAGCTTTTACGAAATCAGCTAACATTTGTTTAATATTTCGGGACTAATATGCATTACTTGCATGTACATGTATGTGTGCATGTACTATAAAATGTATTCATTAAATTTCTTTCATATAAATCTTTATCTATGTAGATTCATCATGAGAACTGGCTTTAAATTGTTTGAAAGTTTTATGATAATTAAATACTAAGTTAGATTCGCGATAATGTTTTGCAATAATAACTCATTTTTATAGTACCTATCTCACGCCCTTTGCTACATTTATTGCTCGCCTTTCTAGTACGGCGAATCACTAATCGTTGTTATTTTTAAAATAGTCTTTAGTGCAAAAGCAATAAGGATCATATACGACTATATTGCCGTAAGACCGTATTTTAAATATACGATGTGCGGGCGTGAGAAATGTTCGCTATATATCAATTAATAATTAGCGTCATATTATACTGCCAGAAAGTAAAATAATAATACGCAGATTCATGAATAATTCAAAAGATATGGTAATAAAAAATATATTAGTAAATACCGCTATAGTTTTACGTCTTGGGTCAAAATCGATACGTAACGCAGTGGACATAACATTTACGACATGTCCATAATATTTTGAACCTAAAAGTAGTCTTATTTTCTATACAATTAAGTTTATTTTCGCTTTGTAAGAAATATAAGCTTCCAGGTAGCGATACAAAACTATGTTTGCCTGTGATTTTTTAATAGCACATCATGATAAGATCCATTTTGGCATGCACGTCAGCCAAAAGGACATTGTGGAAGGTTATTGAGACGACCATTGGGAAAGACCAAGTGCGTCTGACAGTTCAGGTCATTAAGAACGTACTTATTGATGAAGAGTTATAAATGTGAATTATTTTGTCAGTATAAAAAATATTTATACTAAAAAAAATTTAAAAACACACAAAGTAAATTTATATACCATATTTCGAGCAATAAAAATTATCTTTTATTAATGTTCATTGTGGAGACTTACTTCGTTAGGTGACATGAAGATAGTAATTGAAGCCACATTGTACATTTAAAATGTTGCTATTTTCCAATAATGTTAACATTGTTATGTATACGATCTCTTAAATATTAACTCTCTCCGTTACAACCCTAATTATAGTATCCATTTTGCTAATATGACCAATTCAAATAGCAAGATAGTAAATACCGCTTAAGTATTAAACACTTACCTCAATTGAACCAATTTCAATTACGTTTCAATTTGTTTGCCTTAATAAGCAACAGCTATCAAATATTATTGTTCACAAAACGTGAAACATAATTTTACTTTTCAAATAATGTCATAAATACAAGTTGAACTAAATCTAAGTAAGTAATATTCCATTTAATATAAGCTGGAAGAAATTCAAATGGTTAGAGAATAATTCAATCAAACTACATGAATGTCATCACACAAAGTATACAAGTAACAAATGAACTATCTGTCCAATTAATATGTCGCTCTAAAAAAAATATCGTCCGAGAGGAGTTATGAGAATATAAATCGTTTTGTTCTTCATTACACAGAGGAAACCAATTACAGTGTGTGTGACGCAGTGGCAATATCGAATAGCCATTTATCAAAGACGTAAACCCCAAGTAATTAACGTGACATATTGTAGTGCAATTAAACTGTGTATGAAACAAAAATAAGGGAAACTTACCATTATTATATGTTTTAAGCTAATTTTGTGCATGTGGATTTAATTAAAATGTCGCAGACCAATGAGAAAGGAGATCTGTCTACAATGTCGTGAATTAGGCGCATTAGACGACCGGTCTAGTAATACACTGTGACAATGCGTTTATCCGTGAACAGGTTCTACAGACATTATCCTGTCAACCGAGATTCGCTTCTAATGTGTATATATAAAGGTTAAAATGGATTGCAGGTATTACATGTTATAAAGCAATTCATGAACGACCGTACCCTCAGAATTTGTAGCAAGAGATAACAGCATACGAGCCGGTAGCGAACCTGTTGATGATAAGCGTCGTCGATAAGACCTTCCACTGATGGACTGGCTGAGACAGAATTTCGGCGAATGCATATTTCATGAGTTGATTAAATAGTTCACGCTTTGAATTTAGTTGTGCCTGTGTACGTATGGTTGGCTGTGGCGCGATAAACGAGCTTCCGTAATAATTTCAGGAAGGTTTCGTGTTCCTAGCTATTTCTTGTTTTGGAATGTCTGAAAATTTTATGTTTTTAAGCTGAGCTGTTTTCACAGTTATTCCATTCTTGTAATGCAAACATACTAAATAGACAACTTGTTTAATCTTTTAAATCATTTATTTTTTCTGCCATAATATTTATTATTAATAATAATAGTTATAATATTTTATTCTGATAGTAAAATAGATGCTCGGTCGGTTTTTCTTTGTAAAAATCTGTCAAAAGCTCCATTAATCTAAAGTTACGTACTATTTCCTAAAACTGTAAATGGTTTTGGACAAAGGGAATAGATACACAAAAGAACGATAACTTACAACGACAGTAAATTACTACGAGTTTTAGAATCAAAATTATTAACAAAAATTCAATAATTGATATAACAGGATAAAAATTATTATTAGATACATATATTATTTCAAAGTGCGTCATTTTATTCAAAATATATTTTTCACAATGTGTTTGTTACTGCATAAAGAAATATTTAACAATGTAACTATAGACAAAGGACAGAAAATCTATTGTCGCCAAAAGAACAATATCTAAAGTAACATCAGAATATCAAATAGTTTATGTTTATACATTGTCCGTTTTATACTTTAGAAATATTTTATGCGTTAATTGTATGGTCCGTTGTACAATATAGAGAGAGTTTTATATCTTTTTTAATTTATTTTATAAAATACTTTTCTCTTTATTATTACACATATACATATATGTGAATAGTATCTTTCTTAACATAATATGAAAGTCTTTTTAAATCAGTAATATTATAATCCCAAAGAGTATCGGTAATATGTGTAAACTTTTTAATATTACGTAATCTAAATAACATAAATAAAACAATGTCTGGAATATAATGTTAACAACATACGTTTCGAACAAATAAAGTTTGTATTAAATTTAAGTGAAAAATCCGCCTCGAGCTATATTCGATGTTGTACAAAAAATGACTTCTAAAAGTTCGCTTTACAGCTAAGTCCGCCTTGGGGCTTCTCACATGAGTCGTGTATCTTATCAGAAATCCGGATAGAAGTCGCGTTTAGTATGCCTTCTTTTTATTATTTTTTTGACGTTAACCAACCTAACTTGAGCTGTTACATCCACGCTATTACGTTATATGATAAGATCTGAATGATGGTAGTACAACATAATTTCCTTATGTTATACATCATTGTTAGAATGCCATTGAAACCGATGGTAGCACCCAGTCATCACGAAGCGTGTGTGCAATAGGTAAGCAATGAATAAGCGGCCGGGTAGAGTGCTAGCGATAAAAATGATATATGCTCCCCGATGTGGACATAGTATTGGTACAACTTTATTTGTACCAATACGCCACATTCAGGACCGTGAGCTTTTTATATTGGCGTTTATTGCCGAGAAAATTGGCTCTTGCTTCTATTCAAGTCCTTATCATCCCGCAAGGGGTTTTTGTTCAATGTCACATTGGCAGTGACTTATTTTTAAAGTTATATTATTTGGACATTTGTATTTTATGTTCCTTTGTTCGGACGTTTATAAGATAAATGTTGGAAATGGATTTTAAATTTTACATTTTACTAAGGACTTAGAAATAATTTTATACACGTCAGTAATATATTATGATAAATCTAATTCCAAGTTTTCTTTAAAAATGATTATCAGAAATCTTACATATAATTATTAAAGTAAAAGATATATTCATACAACTTAATACATATGTAGAATACCACATAATATGTTTACATAACACTCTTTATTAAGTTTAATTAAATACAAAACAATCAAATTAATTTATTAAAAGTAAATATACACAATACATCTTCTTAATGCCTCAATAATCCAATTGATCACATTTCCCCTCCTCTTCACAGGCGCTCAGTATCGTAGATTATATTTTCTATAGAAATTGTTCGATTTTGCCTAATGAGTCATCGTAAAAGGACTTTCTGAGACTTCCCAGCAGCAGTGGAAAAGGTTTCCTTTACGGAACTTGAATAACGTAATTTATTCTCCAATATAAACTTAATAGAATTACACAATGGCGTGGATATATATGTATCAAAACTATATTATTTATATTTATAGTACTCAATAAATTCAATTATACTTCTAAATACTTTTTCAGTTATTTAAAACAAGTTTAAGTTACTAAGGAGACAATGTCTCGAACATTACTTTTAATATATAATAAAGTAATATAATTTGTTGCAAAATTCAATTTTTTATCTAATTCTCGACCAGTCAAGTCTATATATAAATGAATTTAAACATATGAACATTAATGTAAGCATTTATAAAATTAAACCTTGATATTTTACGTGCAATGTTAAGGTTTTCGTGATTTCTAATCCTGTTAGATTTTTGCTATAACTTTTAATCATATTTATGAAATCTGAATGTTATATAGCCGCGAAATGTTTCAAGTAGACGTCTAAAGGACTTATGATTAATATTATATTTTTGACGTGGATTTAAGCTATAGTTTTTTCTTGTGATATTATAATCATATGTAGTGGAATACTTTATCTAATACGTATGTAACCCACAAGTCTTCATACAAGTATGGCGGGCTGCACCCATCCACATTTAGATTACAGACGTTAATGAGAATGAACACGCTCACTTTGTTTTTACTTACTCCATGTATCATAACGTTTATGTATACATATTATTATTGTCGTCACATAGAGGAATATGTAATATGTCAATGTAAAACGCTTCAGCCAACTACAACGATTGAGATTGTCAATTCAACGTCTTTATTTTATTGCAATTTTATGGGAATATTCTGTTAGAATTGTCAAAGAAATTTAAGATATATTTATACCTTTGTAAACAAATCTACTTTAAACAAATTCTGGTAGTTTCTTTGTAATTCAATGCATTTAGTGAAACTTAAAATACATATACAAAAAATGCTTAAAAAAATACCACAATAGTCTCTCAGCAATAAATGTATTTTGTAATAAAATAAAAATATAACCTTTATATTATATGTTGTTGCCACACATCTCAATTGTTTCACAATGATCCCTATCTCGGGAATATCTATAATACATTTAGATAAAATACAAAATAATCGAAATAACTATTAATAGAATAACAATCAACTACAATAATAAATTCTTTATAAGTTTGGTAAAAAAATGTAAAAAAATATGTATTTTAAACAAAATGTATACATAAAACCTGAAACATTATAAAATAAGGTTCATCCATTATTTCTCTATTTTTCTGATTTTGGTTATACTTATCTATATTTTTGTACGGACCCTTTAAATATTATAATGATTTTCCATTCGTCACATAAAGAATAATCAACTTGTTTGTAGTACGTAGCATTTCACTTAGTAACAACCGTAAAATTATACTCACAGCACATTATAAGATTTATTACAGCTAGATATGAGAACTGCTTCCACAACAACCCGCTTGGCACGTGCCATGTGGACGAAATGTAAATCAAAGTGTAACTTTCTTACATTTTTTATTACCATCCTATGTAATTTGTTTTACATTTTCTTACATACCTTAATTTATTTCACCAACAAAAGATATTCTTTACAAAGAACGTAATAAAATTCTTTACAAATATATACATTTATTTTATTTTAAGCGGAAAAGCGGCCATAAGTTTTGCTTATCGCCTCTCCTAGCCCGTTAACCGCGGCCGAACAATTGATTCTAGCGCTTCCATCCAAGATTTTGTAAGATAAAACCCCGCTTTTGAAATCATAATATTTTATAATGTCAATTACACATATAATATAGTATATGAACGGAAACCGAAACCGCTTTCATATATCTGATGCACATGTTGGGGTAAAAATTTTAATTAATTAAATTAAATATTAAACGTGGAGCGGTCGGAGGTCGTACGGTTTTATTTATACATTAAAAACATTGTTGTGAGGTCATGACAAACATAAAGTATGAACGTTATTTATTGCCTTCTAAAACAGTATTTTTGGTTTATATTTCGTGGACTTTTTACGATCTTTCCTCAGTTAGTCAATTATTCGAACACTCATAAAACTGTTGTAATCATCATTATCGTTTATGCTCTTGTAAAAAATGTGCCTACAAAACTCACTGAATAAAAAGTAATGTTATTTCACATCACGAACTGATTTCCTTGCTCGTAGTCATTCTACGGAGCGTAGTGCTTTCGTAGCGAGCTACGATATAAAGCGCTACGAGATTGAATCTCCGTCATTATAAACAAATATAGGTTATGTCGAGTTTTGAAACACATTAAATCAAACGTATTTTTTTTAAATAAATTTACATTTACATTACTCACTGCAGTTATATTAAAACTGTGATGTTATAATGTTACAGCTACGCTTTTAAACTTATTGTACTATCAGTTACATTTTATTTTAAATATCAAACACAAAAAACCAAGCCCTCTCCGTGATTCCACTGGAGCTTGTCTTTCAATAACAAAAGGACCATTCGGTGGGGCATAAAATTTGCAAAATAACGGCTTACACGTGTAAAAACACTCGAACGGCGACATAAAAACTTGTTGCAGATTATCCGTCTCACCTACATTCTGAGGAGTTACGGAAACGAGCGAGACCATGAAAAGTATGTTATGGAAGGGAAGGCTATAAGCCCTTTATGAAAATGTTAATGACCACGCTGATAGCACATGGGTTTTTAAGTGTTTCACATTCTCTTACGAGCAGCGCGGTCGTTCAAATGTATTGAATCGAATATTAAGCTATTACTTTGAGTGTGGTCAAAACTATTATATGGTAATAATGTTTAGATTTTTTAATGTAATTGATAACTCAGTACATTTTTATAATGAGGGACTCTGTTCATCATACATTAATAAGAACCAATTTAGTAAGATCATATCTTTTGTAAGCTCCGTCATATTGTAAATAAATTCAATACAATTATTTGTTCACAATAAAAACATTTTACAAATGTACTCAAGCTCTCATTACTTCATGTTGATTCTGAAATGTATCTTTAGTGACACAGTAAAACATTAACATTTTAACAATCTAAACACTCTGAAAACAGTCAATACTGAGTCAAAACACTGATTTCGAATTATGTAAATATGGACTTTAACGCTATTGTAGGCTTAATTGGCCCGAATTTCGACAATGTTGCACTTGTCGAAGTGAACTGACAGCTTGAGTTTGCAAACAAGGGTTTTAAAAGTGCTAAAGTTTCGAGCGTAATTTAGCTGCTTTACGAAATTGTTAAATTGTTAGCTGAAATAATTCCGCATCGTAATATATTGGGAATCAGAAAAAATGCGGATAAGATTTATTCATATCACGATGTACCGAAGCTGTCCGATACTTTATCGCGAAATAAAATAACGTGTTAAAACCGGTTTGCTTTTAATATTTATTTTATATATATTTTTTGTGAATGTTATATTTTCGTTTTTATCGCTTACACTTTCATTTTATTTTGAACACGTATACCCGTGTCTCTTATATTTAGCACATGCTTGTACTATTACATAGACATACATAAGCGACGTTTTGTTCTTGTAAAATAAAAAAATAATAACGCCAGGTCTCTTCAGGTTCGCTCTTGACATTCGCAAGTTTTAATTGCCACACTCAGCTCTGCGGTGGAGGCACACCGCGACAACTAAGGTTAGCTACAGACTAACGTCAACAGTTATTCTTTATAATTATGTAGTACGCCCTTATGTTTCACTATTGTTTAAAAAATTTCATGTCTACACATTCTAACGAGCTAATGACATATATAAAGTAAAACCTCATAAAATTTAACATACTGTTATAATAAGACACAAATATTTGTTTTAAATATGTATGTAATCTTTATTTAATAATTATAATGAAAATAAACAACACTTTAAGATATTATGCAACAAAACTAGGGTCTCGTTTTCTCCCAAATGTGTTTAAACAAAGACTAAACTGACTAGCGTCAGTGCTCGTACCAACACAAACAAAAACTATCTAGAGAGACACATTTAGCGTTAGTAAACACGCTATTCGCTTACTTATATAGTACGTCTAGTTACCCTAATGAAGGTCTCATGCGAACACAAAAACTCGCTGTGATCCGACTGAGTACCATCGAATTGTTGGTAAACAACCGCACGATGAATTTATTATCTATTACATAACAAAAATCACCATTAACACTAATAAATTACGCTGCAAGTAATTCAATTACATGGACACAATAATGACGTTATCGCTAGCTATTTAATTAAAAAAAATTGGTTTTTAAATTGATGAACATTTTAATTGTTGTTTCATTGTGCTTTATATTTGTATATTATTACTCATATTTATATAAAAACTAAGATAAAAAAAGTCATGTATCGTTGCTGATAATCATATTTTCGGTTTGTTGATGCATGTGTCCATATCCCCATAAAACAGTATTGCATTTGGTTCTGCTTGCAATTTGAATTATCGACAATTGTAATTTTCCCTGATAATGTCGATAGTAAACACCTCACTAGATGTCATCTATTTAGCCTAATGAAGGCGTCACGTTCAAAATACGTTCTGTTTGTGATGTCTGCTTTAATTATGATATTGTCAGCAATGTGAGAGATATTAGCCAAAACACTTACAGAGCACTGTCTATGTGTTAGACGGTGAAGTTTATATCATGCTATTAACATATTTGTTTATGAACCACGCCAGTATACTAAGAACCATATGCAAAAAAAAATAATAGGAATATATCTTTGAATAATACGACCAATAACTTAAGAAACGAAAATTTTCAAAGGTATAATAAAATCAATATAATACATTAATCAATAGTGTACAGTAAACGTGAACTATAAATGTAGGAGGTGAATAAGTGTTCCCAGCGCGGCATAGTATCCAGTACGGTGCTGTATAACAACTTTAATTGACCAATCCGTTGACCGTACACTTGCGCTTACTTAATTGAACGAAGCTCCGAAACTGCGCAATAAAAATCCAGCATACAATTCGTTATCACTGTCACTTGGAAAATAAACTATATGGAAGAAAAAGTTAGTTCAAACCGTCGATAAAGCGCGGTACTCGGGGCACGCATTTAAAAAAATGTCCAAGCTTAGGTAGGAGGGAGCGTTAGGGAAGAGGAAGGGGAGGGTAAAGGGAGGGTTCGGTGTTTTATGAACCGAACTGATACCGAGGACCGAGGAAAGTGTTCCGAGCTTACGGCCAGGATTTGTATTCGCAAGGTATTCACTTGATATTTGCTTTTTATATTACGTGAGAAGTTACATTTCTTGTTTATGTAATGATTGAATGATTGTTAAAAAGGATTGAAATTGTTTTTTATTATTCAAATATATTTGTATATATAATAAAAGTATCAGAAAGACTGTATATTATGTCTACATAATTATTATTTCAACTACACGTTAAAGTTTACTCAAATGACAGTTGATCGTTTATTCAATTTGTTTACGATGACAACTTTGGCCACAAACTCATCGTCGATCATTCTCTAAGATCTCTGCTATGTCGGCCAGCTTCGTCCCGGAAAGCTGCGTCAGACATAACTTATTACTAACAAGATACAACCCTATTCGCCCCTTAATGACGCTTGTAGAGAACCCTTAATTTAGACACCCTATTTTATACGGAGATTGAAATGTCTAACGAATTCACAATGAAATTATTGACATTATTTTATTAACGGTTTAACCATCACACATTATCGATGGCATTTGTTTATGACCTTAGTTTTACTGAAGAAATCAGTTCTACGGAAGCGAGTAAAGGTCACAGAAATGTTATATGAATTATGACCCATTTCAAAATATTACTTGGTACTGAACCCTTCGTAAAGGGCAAAGTAGGGCGGCATTATTCCCTTTAGTAATTTGAGCTCCGTTACTGGTACTAAACCGTTTATGATGCAGCTCTTAGAAAAGTTAAAGTGGCCAGCAAGGCATTACAAAAAAATATAATGAGAGGCTGGAACGATGGAAGATAAAAGAGTTTTATACAACCAACTACAGAACGAATTTACATTAAACTTTTGTTAATCTCAAAATATAAAATATATATCGAAACGTCATATTTATTATAAAGTTCAAAAATGTTACAGGTTATCTTCCAGGTTCATTTTTTCACAGTATAATATGTGGAACCCGCACAGCAGTGTTGAACCAATATTCATAAATCTTCAAGTCATCTGAAAGTTGGGCCGCAGCGGCCGCCGCATTGAATATTCGCGGACATCCGCTATCCGCTCACATAATTACCGCAAGTGCTCCAATGATGAACCGTTAATCCTGTAACTAGAATAAATTTGCATTTGTTTACCGCTTTTGCACGCATTCATAGAAGCCCATTCAAACACAAGTACATTTACCATACAAGTTCATTCATCTAATCTAAATTCGCTGACAGCACTGCATAATATGTATCGTGATGGAGTTATGCGGTAAATTTTGCTGACAAGCGTATTTACAAAAGGCTGTTAAATGTTTAATGGTTCGCGACTGTAGTGTGAAGAATTATCGTAAATTCCTGCAGCTACTTTTTTATTATTACGTTTTATTGCTTTTAAAAATGTTCGCTAAGTTAAATAGTAAATTAAATGTAACAGAAAATTTTATTTCCTCAGTGAAATAGTTAAAATGTTGTATATATTTTATTGGTTAGCAATTAACCTTTTTATAAATGATTGAATTTGTGATATTGTAAATCGACGGAAACAAAAAAATATTAAGATTTCGGAATGTTTACGATCACATAAATATTAACAATCTTGCTGAGTATTATGGTACAAAATTTAATTACATTAGGGATCGTTGTTATATAAAAAACAACCTAGTTGATGTCCTTAAGCACCTATAAGGGATTCTCTTTTCAACGGCTTCGGATTTACCCTTCGACTTCCTTTTCGTCCTTATCACCCTTAACTATCTGCCCCAACTATATACGCGCACGTAACGCTTGTAATGCTCTGCTTCAAATTTTATAATACAATCTATGCTGACTAGAAAACATCGAACCGTGATATTAAAACGCTTCAAAGTAATTAAAATGTTATTTACTATTTAGGTTTTATGTATGTAGTATAATTTAGAATATGTATTGTATTTTCATATGACAAAAATTTTTACTACACTAATAAGTATTGCCGACAGCCAACAAGGTCATCCTATCAAAAACTTTAGATTTTGATATAAAATTTTATGCAAACTCCGTACTGAAGTTATGCCAAAATTTTCCAGATATTCAGCATAAAATTAATTGAATTATATAACTGGAAATGAATGTAATATAATAAGAAAATTGTATCTGCAGTATGACATGCATAACTTTTTGATTTGCAAGTTTTGCATATACAAGATAATTTACAGTAATACCATTATGTTCTTGTTACAGTTGGGAGAGTTGAAACATTATTTACACTACTAAACAAAACACTGAAATCGCATTTTATCAAGTACGTCTTCGCAGCATCTACAATGGTAAGAGTAAATAAAGTTTGTTTCACAATCTACTTATTGACAAAAATAAACAATTCAGATTATCTAGATCTCTGTCTGTTAATATATTTCTCTTTATAGTCATCTCCGTTTATTCTTAGTAAAATCTTGGAGATGTTAATGAAAATGTAACATTACTTTGGCATCCTTTAATAAAACCGGGCTTTCCAAACTAACTCTGAACTCAGTCCCTACAGTTATTTACGTAATTGACCAATACATACTACATACACGTCCGTCTGTAGAGTACCTTTTTCACAATACACGTATCAATTAGAGTAATCGAAACCTGCCTATATAAATTACGTTTACCTACCAAACGGTAATTAATTAATGATTTGCATTAGTCTGCTCCTAACATATTACCATCCTGTAATGTAATTGGATGTTATTATCATCTAATTTTAGTTCCTAATCATTTTATCGAATTATCAAATATAAAGATCATTTGTAGTTTAGTTTGTGTAATATTTTGCCAAACAACTAAAGCGTAAGAAGGGGCGTTGGTACAGCGTAATAATATGTTCTTAACGGAGGAATTCTGAAGGCCTCACCGAACTAAGCGGCCGGACAACAAATCTTCATTAAGGGAGTGCAAAGAAAGGCGTGCGTCGCGTAGCAATGGTTTAATTGTGAGTGTTTATCGCTACGATTACTCTTTGGGCTCGGCTAAAATAGCGCTCATACGTCACAGCAGGCGTGTAATTATTTTGCACGTGTAACACTCCAAAAACGTTACGCTGCGAGAACCTGGAACGGAGCCCGTTACTTTATGCCAGCCCCATAATTTGTCTATTGGTTTTACTTCAGTTACTCTAATTTCTTTTACGACAGGAAAGGGAAAAGGCCTAATGATGCAATTTGTTTCTCTTAGAAAATAACTCATTTTATCATGTAATTAATTGGTTTCTAAATTTATTTTGTCGAACATTTTACCGGAATAGTTATATCAAATAATTACATCAAGTGAAATACCAAACGCTCGTTTGTATTTAAACTAACGGTAAAGTAGATTTTGGATTTAATATTAGCTTAATTCCTTCTGTGAATTATTCAGCCAAAATCAGAATCTAGTTTGCGTAATTATATAACCACTGTAATATGTAAAGTGTAATCAATACACATACTAACGTCGTTTTATAGTATACTTATGTTGAATAATAACGATCGTTGTTGATGAAAAAACTTTTATATAATATAAATTCCCAAAAATAAAGCCGTCGAATATAAAGTACAGTCCACTTTTACAAATAGTATTTCCTTTTTCTTAAGATAATACAATGATATAAGAAACTGTATAAAGTTTAAACTAATATAAATAACCACGACTTACTTATGTACATGTACCATTATACTCGAGAACTCTTTACTTCTTAACAGTCGATACTCGTTGGCTTTATTGCGAAACTTTTGCAAGCATTCCTCTTTTATTACTCCAATTTTGTACGACTAAGCCTACCCTACTGAGGGGCTGCCTTGCGATCTTTATTATTTAGATTTCGATCGCTGGTTCCAACCTCGTCAGGGATTACAAACGTTACACAGTACTAGCAATAGATGAACTGGGTACCAAATGACTGGCAAGTCGTCAATTTGATTCAAATCGCGTTGGATTTTAATCACAGTAATTCGGTGAATACAAATCGTAAAGTGCAATTTCGTTAGTAACATCGAACCTAATGACGTATGCAAATTGACAATATTGATCTGCAAGTTACAAAAGCCACGTTCACGGTAGACGTTATATTACCAAGTATCACATTTACTTCCAAACAAGATTTGAATAGAACCGGATTACGTTTCAATTTTGTTAACATATATTCTAAAACAACCCGGCTGTATATTGAAATTCGTATGCGGGCACTCAGTCTACGTCAGCGTAGGACCGGCTGACCATTATCGAAGTAATATTGAGTGGAGCAACACAGTTACCGGCGCTGTAGGTTGAAGATTGCAGTCCCCGACCAGGCATCAAATCCCGAATCGAGCATATTAGATTAGGGATGTTGCCTGCCACAAGCTATTTAGAAACTACCTACTTGAATCCGCAGCCGACTTGTATGGGAGCAGATATAATATATGTGTATGACTTAGGTCCACAACACACTCTGAATATATTTGGTTTTGGGGAATCGTTATTTAAATATATTGATTTACTGCGCATCGGACCCGGACACAGTGGAATTACAAATATGAGTTTAGAAATTATATAAGTGTACGTAGTAGTTTGAGAAATCGTTTTTTCTATTATTTCATTAGATGATTACTTACATTATAACTTTTCAGGATGACTGTTATCACTAATAGTATTAATTAATAATAATACAACTAATAATTTATATTTATCAAAATTTTATAGAATATTGTATTTCTTATAAAACCTGAACGTCAACAGAAATAGAATAGTAATTTTAAAACGGCGTTAATGTCTGTTCCTTATATTTCAATTATTAAAGCAAACTATGCTATGATATTTCATAACATTCGCAACAGTCAACTGTATTTCAGAAGGAAATTTTCGTGATATTTTCTATGTTGCAACGCGTTTAGCGAATACACGAAATGTCTGCATTGTTCGAAAGCATGTGACATTTCCTTCATAGTATTTGAGACAGTGACATGGGTAGAGGAACCCCACCCCGCCCCCCGCTCCCCTCCCAGCCTTGATTATGATAAACGACTTATGAAATTAAAACGGTCGAGTACAACAAGTTGCCATTTAAATGAATAAGCCCTTTGTTGTAATTCATTCCCTTGACAAATCGCTTCTCTGCACTCTCTATGTACATTGTCCGTTGAATTAAATGGGTCGTCCATAGAAATCGCTTCGTGGAAGGCTATATTCAGACAAAACGATAACGCGTCAGTCATGTTCGCGTGTCTGTTCAGTTAAGGCGGAAAGAGGTGGGTGAATTTACAATGCCTTCAATATTGATCTACCACCCGTATGTATGTAAGTCATTAGGAAAAAATGACTAAGACGTTTCCATTATTCGAACTTCAACTTAAAACTAATTTTAGAAAGCAATTTAAAAATTTGCAACCATATTATATCATTTGAAGAGATAAAATAAAAACATATAAGTTAAAAAGGGAGATGGCGAGACACTGTTAAGTTTATTTTTTTATTTTTAGAGCTACGTTAGCTGTAAAATAATATAGCAATTTAACTGGCAACAGTCCTCGAAGCCAGGAAGGAGAGCAGGTAGATAGATATCCGTTGCTAGCGATCTCTGACACCGTTCCAATAACTTTGACGAGCGTGCTATCTCGCGCCCGTTCCTGCTACCCCCCCCCCCCTCACTGCCTCACAAATTTTCGGCCGAAGCGGGCTGTAGTTTGTTTTCTTTGTCATTTCCTTATCGCACTGCCAAAATACGTTTCATGACTTTTACGTCAGACGAAACATACTTCAGGTAAAAACTGTAGCGCGCTCGAAACGTTTTGATTCTGGGCGACAATTGATTTAATTTCTATTCAAGTCTTTATTTCTAAAGGACAATAGAAATATAACAGTAAATAGAACGGAAATGCAACACTAAAATTATATATTGTAGAGAGAATGAATTGTTGAGGTAGAAATAAAATTATCCTCTACTTTGAAATTTTCACGAGCAAAAACCACGCCACGATTCTTTTAACGTTGAAATACACGCACATTAAAAACTGGAAAACAGTACAAAAGCAATTATTTATAAAAATCTCTGAAAATACCGCACAACTGCTTGTCGCAGGTAACCGCAATATTACCAGAAATATTTAATGTTGTTACGAACCCATTGCACTTTTCCCACACGTTTTACATATGCCATTTTATAGCAGCTTAAAATATATTTTGACCTTAAATGAAATTACATTCGTTGCGTGTTTTTTATTGCGACGTCCGCGCGAATTAAGGCTATTAAAATATTTTCCCCAGTCCTTTGAAATATTTATGTTTTGGCATGCGGTACTAGATCACCCATTGCAATTTAAAATTACAACATTTTAAATTTTTAATTTAAGGTATAAAATTCACTAAATAAACACATAATTTCATTTCAGCTTATTCAAGACATAACTCGTGCCCGCTGTAACAACGTTAACTGTATATTGTATGTAATCTCAACGAGAATCATAATTTCTCAGCTCAAGTGTCAAGATGTTGACACCATTTGTCGCCGCTTGCATATGCTCTACGACATAGCCATGCAACGAAACAACATCTATTTGATTCTTATCTCCCCCCCACAACCCCGTAACAACTGCCCTCACAAACATCCAAAATACAAACAGGTAAAATGTGTTCTTTGTGAAGCAAAACTCAATTTATAGAAGAAATGGTTTTGCCTTATTTTAATATGGGAGACAATTAAAACTTTGAATAGTCGCCTTTTCTCTGTTACATGTATGCGGTTCCTAATGACAATAAAGGTCGCATACGGCCATCCATTATAAAGATAAGCCCGAATACTTTTTGTTAATTTATGAGAATAGTTATACCCTTACTAAATAGTGATATTGAACAAATATAAATTCATAAAACAATGTTGTTTTGGGCGGAAGGATATAAGCGTTGTTACTATTGATTTGCAAAACTTTTGTTACGTTTATTACTTGTTTGTCATTAAAATTAATAAGATGCAATAATGAAACACCGAATTGAAGAAAATTTCTTATTATAAAATATGTTGTAAACTTTACCGTGTAGACATGAATAAACTGTGAGAATTGCTGAATAACTGGCTGAATAAATTGCGAATTTTATTGAAGTCATCTCGAAAAATGTTTCCAAAATCATAGCGCACAATAAAAGTTTTATTGGCTCGCTATTGTCTCTGGGGAGGGCATAGGTGAGTGCGGGGGGGGGAGGGCGGAAGGCAACCCCCTTCGGACTTTCCTCGCTCACTGCCCACTACAAAGTTGTGTAATTTTTGCGACAAACGTACAGCGGACTACAACCGGACAACGTCTCTGCACCGATGCACCGACTTCAAAGAACAACTTAAAGAATATCGCCCGTATCTTTCCATTTCCACGTTCAATACGAACAACTAAGAGATATCTAACTATTACAAGGGAATCTCAAATTTAAAATTGCTTGCATTATATGTTGGACCAATAGAATCGTTTAAATTGTTACATTATTTCACGATTTCTATAATAGTTTTTTCCATTATACAATATTTTTTATTACACAGCTACGAAATGTGAAAAGATTGTATCAAGTATAGACTTTAACCGCATTCGAACGCTCGGAGTAAATAAAGAAGTTTCAAGAGACAGTGTTTTTTGTGTCTTTTATATCTTGCGGTGCAACCGCTGTACTGAAAATAATGTGGCCACTGAAATGAAGCTACCTGTATTACACAATTGCACACGACGTCCACCGCTAATGCTCTGATATTATTTTTAATGATCAACACAACTTTGCCTGTAAGAACTTAATGATGTGCCGTTTATATCTACATATGTTTATAAGAGTACGAAAATTTGGTAATAATTATACAAAAATATGTTTGTTAAGAACTATGCAATATTTTTTCTTCAATAATAAATATTAATTTTGTCTCTGAATATGTATGAAACTTAGGGTGTTATTTTTCTCCAACGTTGTATCATGTTCTAAAGGTAGAATCGTGAAGTCAGCAACACATTAGAAACGATACGGCGGTTGCCACCTGCTCTAAATGAAAGTTGAAAATGTCGAAATGGAGTTGTTTGTTACTGTGACAAAACGCGCCATTTTGCCAACAGCAGAAAAAGTGGAATGGAAAATCATTTCCCTTCTTACTATTGTTGAATGGTGTAACAAAGCAAAAGGCACTCTTGCGTTATTCCTTTTAGCCGGACTTTGTACTTAAATATCTACCTCTGCGTCTTCTTTTATACACCTTGAGAATTTTTCCGTATTATTTGTCATTTCTTAAATGGAAAAGTGGTCTCCGAATCATTATACTCCATCGACTGTATATAAAATCTATTGTAAATTAGCCAAACATTTTAAACGAGAAAAAAGTGTTCGCTGACTTAAGATAAAGTTAAAGGAAGGACAAGAGCTCTACAAACGAACAAGATATTTACAGAACGTTTGTTACACCTTTTTGATTTTTACTGTAACCATTTTAACAAGAGAGAAAGACCGAAGCAGTGTCGGACAACTAGTGACACATAATGTAGCACCTGCGGCTTTGCGGAGAAACGCAACGAGACATTCCTCCACGCTGCCTTGTGGCTTAGTTAGCTTGTTACTGCTGTTATTAGATAACTTAAAATTTAAGGCATACAAAATTAAAAACATCCTACATAACGTTTCTCAGTTGCGCTATAACCTAAAGTTATTGAGCCGAGAATTATATTGATATTGGCTGAAATTAGTCCTCAACGTTAAGTAAGTCCATTACACGCCGTCGCCAACAATAAATTCCCCATCGGCGATAATCTATACAATTTGGCTTCTGCCCCACTTACATTAACATTTCTGCCAAAAAATTATGCGGGATCCAAATTATGGTATCATAACCGTAGCTCAAGATCGCTTTTCTTGAAAAGCTGTTACTTAGAGTGGGCATAAATATCGTATAATTACTGGGACCCTAATCCGTTGTAACATCGCTTGCATTCGATACAAGTATGGTGTAGTGGTGCTGGAGTAGGCATTGTTGGCAGTTGAACAAAGCTAAGGGCCCTCGGTGGCCGGCGTGACCTCGTGACGCCCTCCAGCGCTCCGGCGATATTCTTTATGATAGCACATTTTTAACAGACCTTACAACCATTTGAACATACTTCCAATTGTATTACCTTCATTCTTATTTTCCTGTTACATTAATTATCTTAATACAAATAGCATTGTGAATACATTTTGCTAATTGAGCCCTCATTATTCTTTCAATCATTATGTGACTATATGAATTTTAAATGAATATAACAATGCTTAACGAACGCTTTTTATTACCAATTACCGAATGTAATATAAATTCAAAATTTACATACAAACACAATTTTTACCGACAAATCTGCAGTAGAATGTTTAGAGAACTTTAAATCTATAACGTGTAAGAAAGAAAATTATGTCACCGTATTCTTTTTTTAGTAAAAGAAGCAAGAATTTCGCTCGAGTTAAGTACGAGGTGCTAGAGTGGAGTGGTCGGCGTGCGAACTATGTTGTCTTCGTATCTGCTTATTCACGCTATTTTAAAAACACACAAATGGAACGCAAATAGTTTTCAAAACACGGATATGTTTGTGCGAGAATAAACCCTCACTTGTAAAATATTAAAGAAAATATCGTCTTCTTTATCTGGGTATACTATGAACAATGAAATCAAATAACAATGTTATTAAAACATTTTTAACACAAATAGTTACGGACAAAGAACTCGAATCGTTCATTGAAGGCCACAAGGATTGCAATAATGCTTAATCTATTTAATGTTTGCAATCTCAGGCTCCAGTTTAAATAGCAAGGTATTATTTCACAGATTTTCCAGCATCAGCATATCTCGAGAGCGGGGGCTATCGCCTTTAAGATCCATTCTTTTTTTAAGTGCTCTCAATCGGAATTAAGTTATTCTCTCCAATGTCGCGTGTTTCGCAGTATCTTCAGTTCAAAGGAAGCTGTTCAAGTGTAGCCATTGAAATTCTTTACGACGCGACTCCTTTACAAGTTAGTTATAAGTTTCTTTCAAAATTCTCCTTATTTTTTTTTCTATTGCATTGTTTTATACATAGATTACGATCTTATTCAATATTTCTAGCAAATGAAAACTAAATTTATTTTTTATATAAATTTATATATTTGTTTATTTTATTCATTTCACGCTTTTAGATTTTATGAATCTAAAACCAACCCATATCATATCATTTTATATACAAGACAGGTGACAAATCTAGCAAAAAGTATATTCCTAGATTACTTGTAACTATTTTTATTTCAATTTATGCTTATACGTTTACATTTAGGGCGAAGTTTCTCATAAATATTTAAAGCAAACACTAACATATATTACATTAAATTGAATGAATGGCTTAGATATTTTTTCAAAACAATTTTATACATATTTACCGCTATAAAACAAAACCTACAATTCATCCCAAGTAGGTATAAGAAGTTATGTCAACTGCAAACAAAGCAACAACGGTAAATACGTTCAGCCAAATCGCAGAACTATATGTCGATATAGAAGAAAACAAAACAAGACAAGTTAAAGTTTCTTAACATTTATTACAGTTGCCACGAAATATTATTTCTGATCTTATATTGTTCGCAAAAATTGTGAATTCTAGTACATTTTAAGAATAACATAATATTTGAAGAACTCAATAAATTTTCAAAGAAATTGTACACAATTACTATTAATGAACAACTATTTTTACAGATAATAAAAATATAAATAATTTAAAGCAGACGGACTTTAACTATCCAATTATTTTTTATTTTATAGAAGTTATAATATTTATTTGTAGCTATTTACGAAATAGAAAAATTCTCTCTCCGTTATTAAACACGGATTGTAAAAATAATATAACAAAAAACATAACATTCAAAATCAGCTTAAATATGTAAACTTTAACACCGGTATTTAGAGAAAAAGTGAAATAATAGTTGTTGCTAGCTTTAACACTAATTATTAAGTACTCGCCTTAATGAACTCTAATTATGTTCATTAAGTGATATGATGAGGAAGTTAGTGAAGCAAGTTGTGTATGAGGACCGGCTAGTTGCAGCAGAAGCTAATAACAAAGCTTCGCAACTTGGCCGCGCAGCCATCACCACTTAGCAAAGAACTCATAACGTTCACTTTACCTGTATTACTACTTAGTTTTTACAAGCCTGTTAAAACGCAAGGAATTCAGAGCATGAAAATATAATTCCATTGTACTGTTGCGTTTTACCAGAAAATTGTAATTTAGCAACCCTAATCGTAACATATATGGTATACGTTTTAAATGTTTTACTCGTATCCTTAATACGTGTGTGAAAATATTTATGTTTCGATAACACCTATAAATTGTATGAGGATGAGTAAAGACCGCCGGTTCGATTCCCAATGCAAAGCGATAAAGCGTTTGAAAGATTCATCATAGCCCCCCTGGGGCCGATTGCTCTTTCAAGTTGCTGCCGACCTCCCGCCCTCTTGCCCTCTTATATCATATTTTTCAAAATTTCCCTCAACTTACTTGCGGATTTTACAAAGCTTGCTCGTAGCGCAACTTCTTACGTAGAATTCAATTGTTAAAGAACTAGTTTATTGTCATCTACGAGGAGGAGATTTAACATTTGGTGTTTGTGGGATAATCTTTAACTGAAGCAGTTGACCAAGTCTATAGAGTTTAATAATTTACTGGACTACGTGTGCTCCAAAAGCATTTTCAGTATTTATTTAGGAGAGTTTTATAAACATTGGAACAACATTTAAACAGACAATAAGGAATTATAAGGATTAAGACAATAATGGTATGCATTATGCATATTGAAAAAATTATTAAATAATAAGAAAAATTAAAAGAAACGCCTCAACTCTCACCCAGATTTTCATAAAAAGATTAACAAATTAAGACTAAAATTGAGAGAAATTTTAATTTCTTTTAGTTTATTCCTGTTATGCTACCTTGATAATTATATTACATATTTTGCTTTAAAACTTTGACAATATCAATCGTTATTCCTTGAAATTGTTTAACATAACAAACACCTTAGAAAATAATAAGTAGCCATCAAAATATTTTTTACAAAATATTACTAAAACAAAACTAATTAGAGACTGTCATATGATGTATATAAATTTAAATTATTCTGCAAGATACAATTACCATAAAGGGAATATAATTATTATTTATATATATTATTTAGCTTATAATCTGTGCAATTATACTGACCGTGCAGCGAGCATGACGTCTATGACGGGCCCCAGCGGAGTTAGCCTCCACTATGATATTCTGATTGTTATGTATTTTAAACATTGTATTATGTAAGCAATTTAACTGGACTCTACTTATAAATTATCATTTAATAAACCCGCAATGAAAGTACGTCCATATCTTTATATTTTAACATATATCTCACATATCAAAAGACACATGGAAGACCATTTAAAATGTATAAAATGAAATTTACGACCGTGCGACCTAATTCTTTTTTTTCACAATCTTTCCTTTGTATTTTACCGGTAATTCAGAAAAACGTTTTCGGAACGCGGCCATAAAACAAACGATCTTTACCGGAGTTATACGAATGACTCGGAACGAAGGTGCGCTACGGAGGTACTTAATAGTGTCACAGTCTTAAATCCTACGAGTGAATGCTTGCTATAAACTCTGAAACTGCCAATACTCTTCTTAATAATATTCTATTATATTTTTTGTAATTACAAGCTTTCTTCATATAAAAAATTTGGTATAATAGCCATACAATAAAACTTAATAAATATACAGTTAAACTATTAAATTCAAAACTTCATTCCAAATGTGAAATTCCTAGTTTAGCTGATAATTTAAAACGTATTTCTAGTTTGTATGACTTAAAACTTTTAACAGATTATACAGGTCGTTTTCGAAAATCTTTACTATTATACATACATATGTATTTGCCTATATGAAAACGGAACAAAATGACAAGAGCAGACGACAACGTATGATTATATATCCTGTGAAAGACTGTGATTAATAATAAAACAATTTCAAGAAATTTCTATTATGAAATCAAGACACAGTCAATCTATGTCTAATGCATATACGTAGGTCCACAAAATTAACGCAATATCTCACTTAAACGTTGAACAGTAACATTGTAACAAGACATTTAAACGTCGGGTCAGTCAAATTGCCACTTCTTGATTACAATTAACTGGCAGCTGTAAGTCATGGCCGGCAGCAGAGCAAGGAACATCATATGAATTTAGGGCGAATGCTTCGGTCTGTAATATTCATGATTGCAAAATCTGTGTGATATATTACGTTAATATTGCAATCAGTGCAACAGAACCACTTGAATACCACTGACAAATAAGTTTTTATATACAATTATTCATTCATCAATACATTTTAATAGCAACTTATTTTAAGTATCTATTTACGGCATAAAAAGTATATAGAAATCATTCCTACCCTAAAATATTACATTTGTTCAAAATTATTATAGTTTTAAAATAAATAGTACCTATTAAAAGACAATCTTTATAATTTGTAATCTACTTGAAAATTACCATTAAATTTTATTTACACGATATATGGAAATGTAAACATTGAGAGCACGAGTATGTAACAATACACGTGATAATGAAAAATGTTGTTAATCCCTGAAACAATACAGGAAACCTAACGTAATCCTATCATGGATGCGGATCGCATCCGGCAGTAAATAATCAAATCAGTTTGATTTATTAGCTCAAGCTTGGTATGCTTATTAAACTGTGCATCAGGACATCGATTAAATTCTATGCACAAGTAATATCTCCTAATTACACCGACTTCCCTTTACGTATTCCGTTTAGACGTCCATTCAAGACACTTTAGACTTAAGACGGTTAAATCAAGATATATATCATAGATATTTCTGTGGAATTTTTAATTTAGAGAAATAAATATTCTGCTTAGCTTGATTAATAATAATTATAAGTATTAAGTAAATTTAAAAGTCGATTAAAGACTCGATGAAGAATTGTATAACACAAAACAATATAATAAGACAATAAGCAATTTCTAAGAATTGGCAACATACACAACGAAGAATATTGTGTACTTTTTTCTTTGTCTATTCCAGTCACAACTTATAATGGCTCCTGCTTTAATACATACGTAAAAATATAACAAAATTAAAACAGTTGTGGTTGTGTGTGTAACAGAATTAGCCATGACGTTTGCGTACAAGGACGAAATGAACTGAAAGTCTGCAAAGGTGACAGGAAGTGTGCAACGGAGCGGCGCAAGCTGACTCAGGATGTGATACCATTGGAACTCGTTGGCTTCTCGATCTTTCATTTATAAGAATAATAAACAACTCTAACAATTAATAAGCAAAAGCTTTAATATTTAAACAGCCTTTTCAACCTCAGTGTTTCTCCCTAGGCCATCTAAGTCCTTTTATTTTAATCAATGTTTATCCAATCAGAAGTCTGTCCAAAATCAAAATGTACTTCTTTATCTCTTAAAAAGTTACGTCGTTAATTTTTGTCAACAAGTCTATAAATGATGTAGCCTGTCCAAAGCCACTTCAGCTACATTAATTCAGGAGTAGGCTATATTTGTTCGTCTAATGATTTCCTCCTTGCGGATTATACAACGTAGAACCAAGTCTATTTCGAATAACTCCACAGCTCGTTAAGGTACTTCAAAGTTATGTAGCTGGATTATGATAGAGAATAACATATGTATTTCACAAATATAATCAACGTCAACCCACGTTGAATACTTTCGACATCGGATACAATTTATCTCCATCGGATTGTATTCCACGAATTATCTCCATTTCAAAGTTTACTACTTTTACGAGTCATTTGTTCTAGATAAACAATAACAACAAATCTTAGATCTGTACCACCCACACTATACAGAATCAACATGATTTCCGTCTTATTTTATGAATCTTTTATAATTGTCACACTGGTAGACTATTTGGGGCTTACCCATTTATATTTTTATATTGCGGGAACAACTTTCCTACTTATTAGCTTTAACAAATCTTCCGGAAAAGAAGCAAAATGTTTTAAAGTCAAAATAGCTCCACTTTAACATTTGGTTCAAACGTCTGATATGTATTCGGACGTAGATAAGGCATTAAAAAGACTTGACCGTAATTCAAGTCTCAATAGAATTAAAGGCTTCCTCAAAGGACTTATATAAAACGAAATAGCGGTTCCACTTTGTATATCATATTTTTTTATTCACATCTACTCATAGTAGGAATATGCATTTTAAAAAATAAGTGCGTTTGGACATAAAAAAAATAATTTTAATCACATTTGAGAACACCGAATAAAAAATAGTTGTAAAAAAAAATTTAACGTTCTTATGTAGGTACTAGAAAAGGGGAGAAAATACTGTAAATAAAATGCAGTTTTACCTAAGTGCTAGTGAAATAATTAAGTTACAGTTAGGATGTCACCCTTGGGAAGATGTTATTTATATGATAAAAGGATGGAAAAGAGCTTTTGACCGTCGTCTATGAGAAATTCCGATTTTCAAAGTCAAGACAAAAAGAATAATAGTTATACCAGAATCTATAATAGGATCGTACTATCTTGCGAACCAACCTATATACTACACTTGGGATCAGTTCATTACAGCTGGGCTTAACCTTTTTTATCTTTTTCTATTTACAATCGCAATTGTTTTACTACGTGACATTTCTTTTACATTTCGGCAGTCCAAGAGTAGAGGTAGCACGGTCGCGAGTAAGCGATTTGGCACATTGCGCTCAGAGCGAGGCGAGCCGCGATATAATTACGTACCTACGAAATGTGAGCTCCCGTTTAAATCTTGCACTGCTTAAATTTTGAAACGAACATCACTGGGCTGCATTAATTTAATTTCCACTGTTGTTATACATACACCGGTTTTAATTTTGAACGTAGAAATCTAGAATTTTGACAAGTACGTTATGTAAATGTGAAATGATGTTTATTTAATGTTTGCCTGTTACGATGAACTCATCATGTTTATACAGTTATGTAATTCACTTATAAAATATTTCTGTATTTACACATCATATTAAATATAAAGTCATAATTCGTTTTACATTATTTACATCTGTACTTCAAGCACAAAGTATCAACTCATGAATCTCTCCTTTACAACTGATAGAGCAGTCCATATATCTCCGAAATATCTTTACAAAAGTACGTATGTACATTAAATAGACTGTAACAACAGCCATCAATTCTTATAAGAAAGCCAAATATTTTTATCTACCCTTCCCATTCATTTTCAATATGATCCTAAAACCGTCGGTGAGGTTACGTAGATACAGTAAATCACCTAAAAGTGGTTGGAAGTACTCAGTAAAAAATAGGTTAGAAGTACCCTTTATATTCTTGCATTAGGTGGAGCACTCCATCGCCGACCGCATTAGACTACCAAAGCTGAACAATTTAATGACTATTGACTATTCATACCACATTCAAGTGGTTGACCGCTTTGCTTCACTTGATTTAAAGTCTAATTATAGCGAGATCTCAGCCGTAACAGGAGTCGGTAATAAGAACGAGGCGACGCAGCGGAGAGGGCGGGATGCAAAATGTTGCAATTGCATTCCCTCCATCAGAAAAACAGCTTACACTGGCAAAAATAATTAAGAGCATTAGTCTAGTCGGGATGCGGAGTGTCGCGCAGTAAATAGTCTGCTAAATACCCATCTACATTTATTGGTGCAGGGACTCCGCGAAGGCCAGTGTAACGGAGAAAACAATTCTGTATTTTAGAATACTGTATTGCAAATTAAACATTTTATACTTATAAAAAAGACTACATAGTTTTATTCAGTTTGTGTAAAGCCCCTATTTACATAGTTCTATCATTATAACTTATTTAATATTTTAAAATAAAATATGTACATACCTATCTCAGATTAATGTTACTCTATCAAAACAAATATTTATCACATAAATTTTGCACCAAAAATAGCTAATACAAGAAAACTTTCACAGTTAAAGAAATTGAAAAATAGTCTTTACGGTGAGAGAGCTGCATGTAACAATTATTTTACTTCAACACACGTACGATAAATTGACTGACTTCGTGGCGACGTACATACTCGTACCTCCTAAGTCTCTTACGCCTTGTTGACAAGTATATAGTAGTCACAGGTTCCCGGGTGCGATTCCAGTATAGAAAAGTAAAACCCTTCTGACACCAATTCCAAATGCATCATTTGTTCCCTGTCAGCGAGTCACTTGACGACGGTTTTTGTCCCCAAATGGAAAAAAGTAATCCTCCAATTAAATCGAACCACTACCCGTAAAATTGTTTATCGTTTGATAAAAGATTCGTATTCGTTTCCATTACGTAAGAAACGAGAAAACATTCATCCTTCATCCTTTGAAATACTGATCCTTTCCCGGCACATTATCATATGTAACTTTAACTTCACTCATTAGCCTTTGCTCTTTGCAATTGCATTCACAAGACTCTCTCTGTGGCTTTTTAAATAGTACAAAAGAAATATACTTCATTTTAAAGAACATAATGCAGGAACATGAGTAGGTATTTATTGTATTTACATTTACTGAGAGATAAGATCTATATAAGGTTGAATAGCAAGCTTTCAATATCGCTGGCGAGATTCAATGGAAATAGAAATATAAAAATTTACTTTAAAACTTGGAAAAACCACCTTACAGCACACTAGAATGTTAATAGTGCTGACCTAATGTTCGTCTTACCTTAAAAAGACCGGTTGATTCTACATCCGATGTATAAAACGATTTGTCGTTTGATGTGGCCTTTTTTTATTTAGTCGGCGATTTATCAAGTCGTGAGAAACGTGTGTCAAGTTATCCGGACTGAGTTACACGACAATAGCTGTGGGATCCAGGGGAAAGATCTGCCACCGCGTCAGCAAACCCGTTCAATTTCTGGAAATTATCCAATTAAGGAATTCTGATTTGATTCCTCACTATAGATGTTAATAGAGATACGTTTATTTTTTAATTATAAAACTTAATACTTCGTTATTTTTAATTGTTTATTATTGCTAATGCTTTATTGGATTATTTGGAAAATTTTGTAGGAAGTTGAAATATAACATGGAGTAAAAATTTTAGAGTAGGTGTTATTATTACAAGTTTAAAAGCAATTTTATCTCCTTGTTTGAATATAATAAATATAAAGATAAAGCTCAAAGTAATTTCAAGAAATGTATTACACTTAGATTATTTTATATTTTGGGAACCCTAATTTATTGACTGAATATACACTTAAATCGAATAATTCCCTATTAAGACTTCAAAAAAAAAAAATTTTTATAAACACAATTTATATATATCAAAGGAAGTGTTTCCTTTTCTTAGTATTGTTAGATGTGAAACCCATAATGATAGTTTGTATGTATGTCTAATACGACATCATTAACTCGAGTACATCATGAAGACGTAGATCTCTGGCGACCGCCCAACCCTTGAAGCCGCGCGACACAAAGTGATCGCGCGTTTACCGCCTTCATTTGGCAATCTTTCGCTGCATAATGCGCCTTCAATCCAAGTTACTGTTCAGCTCTTTACATTACTTAACATCGGGATTTATGTATCAGAAAATAGCCTTTATATCTCTGACAGGATCACTGCTACAGCTACTACTGTTTCAAGACTTTCAAATTGGTATTTTATTTTGCATATATCAAAAGTATATCGCCCTAAAATGCACGGAACATTCTGTTGACGTTCGTTTGTGATATCTTAGATGTATTCTCATGTTCTATGTTTAGTTTATATTAAACAGTATTTATATTCCAATTGTCGGAAACAAAGTGTCTTCAGCACTACTTTTAATAGGCTTTAAATATAAATTGACATCCATATGCAGTTTTGTGACAAATTTCTTCAATTTTATGGCATCAAAATTTCCATTTTCGTCTGAGTCTAATCATAGAGTTTCATCAAGTTTGAATAATGAAGAGAAATTAATAATTCAATTTCGTATTAAAGTAAGAAAATATAATAAATAAAACCATTCAGATACAAGATGTTAAAAATTTCAGATATAAGATGTTAAAAATTAAAAATAATAATATTTTAATCAAACTAAATTTATAACTAACTATAATAGCATACTATTATGAAGTTATAGAGACTCATAAGTCTCTATAGCTTCATCATACTCAAAAGAATTGTTACCATTGGTATTGCTAGTTTGAATTATAAATATATGATATATGTAACATAGCAAAAAAAGTAACTAATAAAAAGGTATTCTCCATTGACCTAATCGTAATATGAGAAAAAGGGGAAATAAAAAAAATATTTAACATATATTGCATTTATTACCAAATAAATAAGTAACTCTAGTAACAATAAGTAATTGTCAATCTCATTTGGAATGTCAAATCAACTATAAACATTCAAAAGTCAAATTAACTAGAAACAACGAGAATAAGTAACAGACTACCCACATTTTGTTATTATAATTAATATATATAATTTAAATATTTTTATTATAATAATTTATTTAATACTATTAATTATATTGATTCTATACTGACTTTGAATATTTTATCATAGCCCAACAATGGATTTGCAAAACACAAATAAGTTTACACTGTAATGAAAACGTAATATTCTAAATAATATTAGTATCTGTGAATATGGAATGAGACTGTTGACATATTTACTCTCGTCTAAATATAAATAACTTACTCTACATACTGTATACATAAATGGCAGATGGACATTTTGACACACTAGAATACATATAACTAATATTAGATAATTTTTGAAAATACAGATTTTTAAAAATTTGTTACCATAATATTAATTGTTTCAAATAGTTCAAAATTTTAACTTCACCAAGAGAAGATTAATTCAGACAAAATTCGATAAATATCAAAAATAATTTTATGAAATGTGTAAAATATATACTTTAAAGTATTAAGGTACAAAATATCACAATGGAGACTAAAGATTGGAACTAGCTAAAAAACATTCTAACAAGCCAAAATGTGCTTTATTACAAATACGAATAATATCAAAATGGCATCAAAGATTTTTTTTATTTCACATACAAACATTATCTACAGGCACGATGTTCAGTATTCTATGCACAATATAGTTTTGTATAACAGTTTGTTATAAACTTATATCTGAATGAGATATTTTAGTAAAAAAGAGTTAGCGATTTCATACTTTTACTTCGATCCAGTATTCTTGAGTAAGAATTATAAATGTTTTCGTTCAGTATTGAAGACAAACTAGTGTTGGCTTCATTGTATGTACCTGACTAAATACTAATAATAAATACACCAAAATAGGTGACATTAATAATTTTCTTGGTTGGGCCCATATTGGTAGGAGGACTCATACTTTGAATTTTAAAAGATATCTTGGTGGGAGAACTCATACTTTATAAGATATCTTGGTAGTATGAGCTCCACTTCAAAAAATATCTTGAAATTTGACCCAATAGTTATGTCTTCTTGGTAGGAGGGTTGCTACTCTTAAGAATTTCATGGTAGCGGATCCAATAATTTATATATTAACTGATTTCTTGGTAGAGGGAACGCGAGGAGAGTTTGAGTACAACGTCTTGAACATATCCCGAATGTTGTTGTCCGGAAACAGGTTTGTCAGTGTTACTGTAACAATATTTGAAAAACACATTAATATTGTATTGAGAAATTAATAAAAGAATTATGCTAATACAATAAAATCCCTACTAATATTATAAATGCGAAAGTAACTCTGTCTGTCTGTAACGCTTTTACCCCTAAACTACTGACATGAAATTAATGAAATTTGGTACAGAGATAGAGTTGACCTTGAGAAAGAACATAGGATAGTCTTTATTCCAGACTTTTGAAAGGTTCTCTTGGAAACGCGATATAAATGAACTCCACGCGGGCGAAGCTGCGGGCAGAAAGCTAGTACTTTATAAAAATAACAATTACATAGCCTTTGACGTTTTATAGCCCTCTTAGATACCTTTGCAGAAAATTGACAATTCTAAAATGTCTATCTAGTACGAATCTTTTTTGGCTAAGGTTTTATTATTAAGGAGTATAATAAAAAAAATATAACGAAACTAAAAAAATATTTTAAATATGTAATAATTTTCATTATTATCTGTCATCATCCTACCTTCAAGTAGAACGAAAAGGAGTCGTTTGTTAATCTCTTGAGTCTGAAATAGATCGAACACAGTGAGCAGGCCTCTCCTGGCCGCGTCTGTACCGACTATATGACGGAGGTCATCTGAAAATACGTAAAATTATCATCATTAACACATCCCAAGGGACATTACGGTCCCTTGGGAAACCAACATCCCCAAAGACCATACCATCAAGGTCAACAAATATTACGAGCTCACAAACGAACTCACTCGAAATAGGTTCGTAGTAGATTTGTACGCGGTAGAGGTGGGAGCGAGAGGTATAACAGCGAAATCTCTCTATAACCTACTAAAGGACTTGGGCTTGTCCAGAACTCATATTAATGCATTCTTGGAACGTACATCGAAGGCAGCCCTAGTAGGTTCTTTTCAAATTTGGTTAGGTAGGGAGAGGAGCTTGGACAGTGGAGGTGAGCGTATAACGCGCGTTAGTTAAGGGGCCCCTTAAACCTACACTTGGGTCGCAAGTCCCAGGCACTGTTGAAGCTCCTCCCCCTGCAACGCGATGGACCCGGCACCCGCACGGTGAATCCAATGAATGCTGAGAAGTTTCGTCTTATAAAGAATTCAAGGTCAAATTACGGTCTCCAGAAGACCTTTAATTATTCTTCATTTCCGAATCTTAAAAACTTTAATAGGCTCGTCAATAATTTTTTTTGATGAATTACTAAAACTTTTAAATATGCAATATATCTTTTTTCGTCTTTATTAAATGAGTTATTTATTCTATTCGATATGAACTTAAACTGAAAATTTAACTCAAATAAGAGTTCACATGCTATTAGCTAGCCAAATATGGCGAATGAGCTATCAGTTATAATGCGTTTGCGTCGATAAATAAAAATTTTCAACTATTGATATAAAATATCTCAATTACGACATTACAAACAAAAAAACTTAACAAACAGACAATAAAACATTTATTCTGAAATTTAAAATGTTACCTCCTTTTTAATAGAACATTGTTCTTAAAACTATTAAATATTTATTTATATTTGAAATATCGCTCAAAAGTGAACGCATCAAACGTTATAATAATTCAAAATATATCTGATATTGAATGCAATATTATAAAAACACACAAATTTAGCGCGGGACCACACAATAGCGGGGTCCGTATCGCATTGATAAAACCAGAACATTTGGACATCGGCCAAATTAAGAATCGCGTAACTCAGACCGTGCATTAAACCTCCAAATTATATTAAATTTTAATAATATCGTGATTTTTATAAACATAAATTGTATTCATTTTATACGGTCAATTATGAACGATTCAATAAAAAAATTACAAAAAGAGAACGTTAAATATATATCTTTGGATATATGTCTTGGGTTAAAAATATTAGTAAGTGACTATTTAATCATTATTACATTATTAAATGAGCACGTTTACATACTAAATATGTAATAATAAAGCTATTGACTTAGAATATAAGAAATTATCCTACTAATATTATAATTGCGAAAGTTTGTGAGTGTGTGTGTATGTTTGTTACTTCTTCACGCTCAAACGGCTGAACCGATTTTGATAAAATTTTGCATACAGTAAGCTGACATCCAGGAATAACACATAGGCATCCCGGAAATCCGCGGGTAACAACGCGGGGCGCAGCTAGTGTTATACATACCTGAAGCAGCTGATAGTAATGCAACTTTAGCAGCTACCCTCGTCCTCGCCTTTGTAGCCTGATCTCTGGAGACAGCACTCGGATTGTTTCTAGTTGTAAGCCACTGTCTGAAAATAATAACTCCTATAAGACGTTATAGAAAAATGTATAATACGTGTTTTTTGTACATATTTTGTACCAAAGAAAAAATTTTGAACCTCAATCGTAACTTATTTTTAAGACAAAATAAGTAAGTGCAATTATATTAAAAATAATCGTGAAAATATAATAAACAAGAAAATAATAAACATTTGATCAATAGTGAATAATTAAAAAATTATCAAAATACTCACTTAAAAGTTTTCAAATATTGAACCACGTTCCGAGGTGACGTTAAAGATGAGACGAACTCTATAACTTTTCTGAAATTGTTATTAATATTATTCTATGGAGAATTCGCTTATGTTTGCTACTTTTTATTCTTCAAAATCAAAATTAGATTTGTTTTAATACAATTTAAAATAGCAAACACGAAATTAAAAAGTAACAACGTAATTTTATATTACTCTATATACCTACTAGCTGACCCGGCAAACGTTGTCTTGCCATATAAAAAACAGGGGTTGGTGATAAAAAATTAAAAATTTTGGGTTGTATGTATTTTTTAATGCTACATTATTTATGCTACAAAAAATTTCGTCGGAAAATAAAATAAAAACAACCCTTACGATTTAGGGGTATGAAAAATAGATGTTGGCCGATTCTCAGACCTACTCAATAAAATGTCATCAAAATCGGTCCAGCTGTTTCGGAGGCGTTCTCTGTTTAACACCGCAACACGAGAATTTTATATACAGGGTGACTGGTGAATTACTATCGATACTTGAGGACGTGATATTTGACGATCATATATGACAAAATAAAAATTAATATAACATAAATATTTATAAACTTCTAAGTAAAGTTAACCAAAAGTTATGTAATTAATTACGCATCGTGTGAACACCCTACAGATTAGGTATACACACACACACACACACGCGTGGGGCGGCGTGGTGTTGTATCAGCACGCCGCCGCACGCGTCCACACTTGGAACACTTGGAACGTGTCCACACTTTAATTATTTATACGGAAATTTTGTCAAAAATTAAGTACCTATTTTTTTTTACATTATTCGAATGAGAATCATGTACCGAGTATTCTCCTTAAATATTGATAGTAATTCACCAGTCACCCTGTATAAGATTTAGTACCTACTAAACTGAAGCAACCAGATTCTATGTGAAAAGTTATTATTGTATATACTTGTTAACTCTATCAGCGATCATCGTCCGTAGCGGAGCCAGTAATCTTCTTCTCAGCCACAAACCTCTGATGCCGAGCACCTCCTCTAACAGCCTCAATGGTACACTCTCGTCGTTGTCCTGAACAATATATGAACAGAAAATTACAAGCATTAAAAAAATCATATTATTTTAGTGGGTGCGAGAGGTATAACAGCTTAATCTCTCTATAACCTACTAAAAGATTTGGTCTAGAACTAATATCAATTCCTTCTAGGAAAGTACTTTAAAGGCAGCCTCAATGGGTTCGTTTCAAATTTAAGTAAAGAGAGGAGCTTAGACAGTGGAGGTGAGTGTTTAACGTGCAATAGATAGGGTCCCCTTAAACCTACACCTGGGTCGCAAGTCCCAGTCACTGTTGAAGCTCCTCTCCCTGCAACGATGGACCCGGTACCCGCACGGTGAATACATTGAATGGTTTTGTTTCAACTATATATGTATATGAATTAAGTGTTCTAAAACCAAAGTAAAAAACTAAATTTCAGAATATTGACGACTTTTTTGTGTATAATTAATTTATAAGAAGATTTCTTACGTCCTGAACGTCCGATGAATTCCAAGTTTTGAAATTTTTTAGATTTTCGCCACTTTTACCTTGGAATACTTTTGATATACCTAGAAAATAATAATAAATAATAATAACTTTCTTTAAGTAATTAAATTGATGTGAAAAATATTTCATACCGTCCATGACTCCGTCGACCGTATTTGCGAACTGATCGGGCATACTTTTTAAAGTCCTCATACCAGCTTTCAGTGAATTGACTAGGAGTGCGTCAATCTGTGATTAAAAAATATAATCTTAATTTTTAAAGAACATTACATTTTTCACATAATTTAATACACTGGTTTTACTTAAGCTACGGACGGAAGGCTAAGGCAGAGGGCAGAAGGCAAAGGCCAAAGGGCAAAGGACAAAAGACGAAGAGCAAGCTCAAAAGCAATGGGCAATTAGGACAAGAGGCAAGGGCAGAAGGCAGAAGAAATGTAAACAATTATTCTCACCGTATTCCCATGCCTTTCAGTTTGATTTTCCGGACTTAGAAATCCCCCGAGATAGTCAGGCGACAGTAGCGCCATGTACCTGGTATCCCTCGAAATGCTCGTTAGACTTTGTAAATAACTGTTGAGCATCCGTTTACGACTCTCCAAAACTGATCTAGATGTATTCTGAAATGTCTTCTTGGCCGGAAACGGAAGGTGACCTAGCTCTGGCCACTGTGAAAACATTTACAACAATTTGCTACTATAGCATCCATTTACTTGAACAAAGTTTTGAAATATACGATAAAATAATTCTTCATTTATTTCATTTTAAATGTTAGTTTTTTTAAGTCTAATTTTATTAAAGGAAAATTCCTTACCTAAACTTGTCAACAATGTTTTACAGAAACTTCAATAAACTAAAGTAAAATTTTTTATTAGATAGAAATCAAACCTTCAAATAATTTAACTTAATACATAATAATATGCAATGAAACAAATATACTTGTGCTTTTATATAAGAGTAATAAAATACCTTTTCTTTAATAGATGCGTGTAGATCATAGAAATCACTATATCGTCTATATATGTGCCAGACCTCGTTATCAGATTCTCTCGTAACAGCTATAGCATATATACCGAACGTTTTACCTTTGTCTTGAACCAATGCTACAAAAATATGACATAGATAACTTGGAATAAACATTATAATAGTCATTTGGAGATCAAATATAATGAGTGGGCATTTGGTTCATCCACAAGAACAAATTATTTGACTAGTTTTTACCAAATTTAAAATATTTTTTACCTGTTTCTATAATATACGCAGTTAACGGCGACATCATATTTTTAGCGCTTTGACTTATAGATGAATGTGACAACGACAAAGTGCTCGTGTTCGCAGATTTTAAATTAGACGGACCTTGAACAGGCATACAATAAATTTATTTAAATACAAATCACATAAAATCAAATACAATAAAAGTATAATTTTTGGCAAAGTCAACTTCCATCCATTTTTATGTAGGCTTGATTAGTACATACACATATCATAATTTACCTCAACATAGTTTAGTACATTGTTATTACATTAGATACATTTCGTTACCTGCATTGTCATTCATCATTTTCTGAGCGAAACTGCCAACAATATCTGAACGACTTCTGTTATGTCTCGCGCCAGGAACGGGTAACACAACGTCGCCTATAATATCACGAGCTTTGGCAGTTAAGGCATAAAGCGACATCACATTAGGAAACAGTTCATGCGCGGTTACAAAACTAGCGATAAAAATATTAAAAACAATTTGTAGGAAAAGACGAATTTTATATTCCTTTAATTTTTATAATAAAATTACTATTAACAAAATTCTAAGATGTCAATATCGACGTTTATAAGTTACATATAAGGAATTTACACTAAATGTTCGAAGAAAAATTATTATCGACTTTATTGCGACAAGGGAATAAAATGATTTATAAGTAACAGGGTTCTAAAAATCAGATATACAGTAACTATTTACTTTACTAAGTTTAGATAAAACTTATCTTTTAACTATATACTTCTAAGGCTACTGGTAAGTCGACCAAGTATTATTAGTACCCACAAGCACATTTAGGTATCGTATGATTCTTGTTACACGGGACTCTCCTTGCAAATGACCGAGGGAATGTTGATGATTTGGTAGGAAAACTGTTTCTATATTTATTTTTATAAAATATTTTCGGCAACTGGTTTAAACAGCTCCTTACAATCTTCTTACATTTTTCTGTTAATGTCATTATTTTGAATTTTATTATACTTGATATTTTATAGAGCACTAAATATTTTAGAATCCCATGATAAATACAGAATGTTAGACTATGTTATATTATTCAAGCAATAGCAATTATAAGGAGTTAGTAAGCGAGTAATTATAGTAACTTACCAGTATATTTGTGGGATTCCGATTTCATATCTTTTTTGAATTCACTGAAACAATAATAATATTCACTGAAAAAATAATAAGTGCAAAATATAAATCAAAATATTTTTTTTAACCTAAAATTCTTAATAACAGGGCATTAACAGAAAAGAGCCTATAAATAAATGAAAAATCAAAAAATACACATAAAAATCAGTGTATAAAAACAGATTTTTACCTATTTTCCATACCATCCTGATCGCCGTCAAACATAAAGTCGGCTTGCCACGAAGGATCCTCCTACAACAAACGAACAAAAGTTATATACATATATAGTATTGCTTAAATAACAATTACTCTATTATTTCCAGTATAATTTATAAATCTATTTGAGTTAAAGTGTTTTTTTTATAATTAAACATTACAAAAAAAAATATAAATGTAACAGTAATGTAATTATATTTGTGATATTCCTACAAGACAACTATATAAATAAAAATAACTAAATAAGAATGTTATTTTTGTTTAAATAGGTATACATAAATACCTCTAGGAGTTATATATTAACAACACATTATTAACTAACACTTTACATACATACAGAATATTACACATTATTAGCATGTATTATGTCAACAAAAAATCAGTGGTGGTCTAGTGGTTAAAAGGCCCGCCTCTCATGCACGAGGACACGGATTCGATCCTGGCCCTAGCAAGTACCAATGTGACTTTGCCGAGACATATGTACTTTCTAAGAGTATTTAGACACCAATAAGGGTTGATGTCAGGCAGGCGGTTGGTCGTAAAAAACAATTAGCCAAAAAAATATTCACAATATGTAAGGCAGACCCTGGCTAAAAGCTGGGAAATTGCCAAGTAGAAGAAGAAGCACATTATATCAACAAATGCTATCACAATATACATACCTCAAGCGCGTCACAAACACATTTCTGTACATCATCAAAGATCTGTATAGGATTGCTGGTGAACTCCCCACCGTCTGTAGTGATTCTCCTCACTAGGTCAGCATGTGTGTTGTCAGGCACCCCCAACACCCCCGCACCCCTCAGGTACAAGTCACACACCTCCAGAGCTGATGAACGAAGGTTGTCCATCACAGCTTTTGATGTGTGGGAATCTATTGGATATTATCATTCATTTAGATTGTAAAAACACTACAAGAGGAATATAGTTGGATATTTTATTAGTTGGTTATGTATAAAATTTTCTTTGTGTTCTGATATGTAAGAAAATATAGTGCAACTAAAAAATATGGTAAAGCTACCGATATAATAAACCATAAACGAATTTATTTTAATAGGTTACTGTGAATAACAGATACATTTTATATAAAAGATACCTGCTTCATTTAATTCAATTTCTAATAGATATTGTGCGTTAGACTTCCAAGCGGCCACCGCTCTAAGAAACTTTAAAGTTTTCATCACTTCCTCAGACTCCCTCTCCGTATTATCTGTTGTGGATAAACCTACAATTGCAATTATGTTTAGTTCTTGACAAATAAAGTCAAGTAACCGTCAATAGATGGCGCTGTCCACAAATTAAACTAGACTACCATTTAATGAATAAGTTCCGTGCCATAAATAAAGATGTCAGTATTACATATTTTATTTACTTTTTAATAATTACCTTCTTGTGGTCCCAGCGTCGCTCGACTGGCCTGTATGATCCTTGATAGATATTGTAAAGAAGACAGTTTTTGTCGATCTTGTAGTTCCCATTCACCAGCGCTGTCTTTTGAATGCTGTAATGTTAAAGCATTTCTATAAGTTCACCAATTTTCCTTTTCTTTGGTGATAAAGAAAAAAGATTTTCTCTTACATACAAAGTAGTTTTAATTGAATTTGGTTCAAACATTGCTCTTTATAGAATACTAGCTGACCCGGCGAACTTCGTACCGCCTTATAATCAAGAAATAAAAATTAAAAAAAAAATTGCCAAAAAATTAAAGTTTTTAATTAACAAATAAAAAATAAGGGTTGATCTCAGAGGGGTGAAAATTTAGGGTTGTATGTATTTTTATAGGCTGTGTCATAAAAAAATAAAAACAAAAAATTTTGCCTACCCTTAACATTTAGGGGGATGAAAAATAGATGTTGGCCGATTCTCACCCCTGGTTAGTATCCTCAATAAGGATCACAAAAATCGTTCGAGCCGTTTCGGAGGAGTTCAAGTTCGAACACCGTGACACGAGAATTTTATATATTAGATTAAACTATTTTTTCCTTCACCTCGTTAAAAATGCTAATAAAAAATAATATATATCTTACTAGTTTCTGTATGTCCTTCTGTACAAGCTCCAACGTCGCGTCTAATTCCTCGGCATCGCCACAAGTTCTTATAACCATCAGGAATAAGTCAGATGACAGACAGGAATCACGACAACACTGAAGATAAAATTATTTAATAAGATATTTTCTAATACCGATAAATATACCTCTAAATATTGACTATAATATACACAAACAAAATATCAATAGTATTAACGATAAAAAAAGTTACAGATTGGACTATTCTACTGTTCAAAACATTATTGATTAATTTTCGTTTCATATTTGTACCGCTCTTATCCAATCTGGCCTGGTCAAAAATTTAATCTCAAAATTATAATCCGCTAAAAATATTCGATAACAAAGACTATGTTACACACAAAATAGGGACAGTTTTATCTGGCTACTATTAGCCAAATAAATTCTATTTAAAAATAGCTATTTGAATGAATTTTAATACATATGTCTCACAAATGGTTTCAAGGGCTAAAAAAGTAATCTCCAATATATTAAAAATTATACGCTTATTTTATTTATACTAAATATATTAAGCGAATAGAAGAACTCACCGATCTTATTATAGCTCTATTTATATTGTCAGGGTCGCTCAACATTTTTATTAATGGCCTGAGAACTATCGACGATAGTAGATCGATAAGTATTAACTTCATTACATGACAATTCCACGCTTCTTCTGGCACTAACAGATATAACAGGGCCTCTGACACCTCAGAAAGCAGGGCTGGAAACAGAATATAAGTTTTTGACAACTTTGTTTGATGAATTGTATCTATTATAACTAATTTGTGGCTTTATTTATTTGAGAAACCATTTTTTTGTTTGCCACTATAGGTCATTTATTTTTATGGGTGCTTAAGAGCATATAATATTATGTAGGATATTATATTTCAAAATTATTTACACTTGGAATTTTGATATGTATTAAACTTTAGCGCAATGATGAATAAATATGACTAACCGGCTTCTTTCTCTGGATCAGTGCAAAATATATCCCTACATAACTCTTTATTCTCTATAGAACACTCCAAATCAAAGAACAGGTCCTTTATATTGTTACTGCTTATATTTTCGGAACTGCTATAAAACTTCGATTTACCAAAAGATTGGGAATCTGAAATTAATAAAAAATTTCATTATTACTTATTAAATTAACTTAATGAGATGATAATAAAAAATAAATTTAATTACCTGGAGGCCAAAGTAAATCGGTTTCGCTCTTATTTCTCCTATGAGTTCGTTTTTCCTCTGGTTTCTTGGGAACTGGCTTTGAATTGCCATTCATTTCTTTGGCACTCAGTAACTGCATCCGTTTTAACCTTACCCTTGATTGTTTAAATAGCTTTAAGTGCAATGTTAATTCTTCAGGGAACCTTGTTGCTAGCAGATGTATCCAGTCTACAGTTTTTACCCTAAAATAGAAACGAAATCTTTGATTATACTTATGTGTCTCATAATTATAAAATACTGATATAAGTTTATAACGATACAGCAATTCAAACAGTCCACGAACCATTGAGAACTGTTTTGAAGAAACGAACTGTTTGTCGTAAAACCGTATTAAATAAACTCAAATAGAGGGAATGTGTTTTCGTTTAAAAAAAAAAGTTTGAAAATATGAACAATCGTAAAATACTGGTAAATGTAAAGAAATCGAAATTCCGTTTGTTATCAGGTCAAATAACTATTTTTATAAAATAAACTGACAGCTGTTCGTAAAGAAAGTCAATTGAAAGAAAAATATATCTATAACTAATTTTGATGGTTACCATTACAGTTTTTCCGATTTATACAACATCATCGTAAATTACATCCTATTTGTTATTCTCATATCTGCACTATATCATTCTTACGATTCATTAAAATTCGAGCGATAGTTTCTGAGTGAAACAGTAACAAACATACAAACACATAAACACACAAAAAATATATGTTTATAGTTTATAAAATGGGAATATCAGAGTACACTGCAATGGTATTATATATAGAGGTGAAAATAACATGTAATACCTACAAATATATTTTTTAATCTTACTTAGATAAAATAAAATTCAAAAAAACTTAACACATATGTGTTATGCTGTATCACTTAAGTTATGTGTTAATATTTTTATTCTGTTTATTAGTTAACAGTAACTCAAAATTTACATGAAAATGTTTATGACACTATTACTTATACAAAATCTCAAATAAAAATATAAAAAATAATGAAAAATAAGGTAATTTAGTTTAGGTATAAATAATTATCCTTCTTATATTTTTAAGACCTTTGTCCAGCAATAATAATAGCTGGTGATAATTATGAAGTAACTTCTTTTAGTTTCCAAGAAACCTGTAGCTATAGTTAACATCCACAAATTTTATTTTTTAAACAACAGCTAAATCATTGTTTCTGTATAATTTTCTTTAAAAAAATTGTCAGTTAATTTTTATTTTGTTTTGGTGCAAAAAGTTATTAAATCAATAATCAATATGAGTATGTACTTTATTTATAAACACATGCATATTATTGTGTCATTCACATCTCATATTTTTTCTTCAATTATAAGAAAAATAAAATGTTTACAGATACATTCAGGTAAAAAAATATATTATTAGTGACATATTAGCCTCAATATTATAAGTACCACCGGAAAATACTTTGTCGGCACTCTGCTACTGACACAACCCAAAATGTAATTGCAACCACTGCCTGGGTTCCAAAAATTTAGCAACATAAAAAAAATTTGTCTATAGGGTATTTGTTTTCCCAATATTCCATTATCCAATTAACTTATTATATTACTTAATTTAAACCCAAATAATTAATAATCTTATTTTGATCTTACTAACTTATTATGATAATTTAAATAAAATGACTGAACTCTACTAACTATAATTTCCTGTAACTTTATTTTCTTTCATAAAACCAAAGAGCTATAAACACTAATAAATACTAATTTCATGAAATAATGTCTGAGTATTTAAGTATTACATATTTAGAATATTACATATTATCTATATCTTTAACTTACCTGTTTGATACATTTGCTCCTGCTGCAACAACTAATTTCTTTATTGCATATGTAGTAAGCTCTTGATCATCGGTTATAAGTTCATACCAAGTGGTAACATAGTCATTGATGATTATTGAAACAATTTCATTTAGAAATGAATCAACCGTCTCACTACCAGTTATTCTGCTGTCAAATTTAGGCAGTGATTTTTTAGTTTTAAATAATTCTAAAACCTAAAATTATGTATATAAATTAAATTTAAGATAACATACCTAAAGGTGAATAAACTATGAATACTAATATAAGTTTTTAATATTATAAATTGGCCAACACAATTCTTATAAGAAATCAATAATATTTTTTTATATATTTATTCTATTTAAATGTAAGCATTTGAAACATGGAGATATTCATTATTTTAATAGAAGAGAATTGTTTTCAACTACTTACTTTAGCTGATTGAATAGAGAAATTTGATTGTTGTAGGGGATCATCCAGATAATCAATATCTACTGAGAATATTTTCTTGCTATCGTAGTTCAAATATAAGATAGTCAAGACCCTGAATTAAATAAATAAATAATGTTATAATTTTCATTAATTTGACCGTTACTTTATATTTTTTAAATGGTAAAAAGAAATCATCGAACGAAGTATATACATATTGGATAAAAACATAAATATATTTAATAACTTACCCCACTATAAAAGAAACGAAAAATGTTAATAAAGTTAGATAAAATCTGAAACCGAATAAGGCAATAGTTATGACAGAGATTAAGCCAAACCATCCTGACACACGGACGAACATCGTGTGTCGTTTTAATTATATATCACTGCAATTTGTACAAATAAATTAAAAGAAAACTACAAGATCAAAACAAAACAGTAAACGACACGACAAAAATAACTCAAGATATGACTTCTGTCATATTGGCAATGGCAAATGACTTATGCTAGAAAGGAGTCAAGTGGCTTGCCAGTTAAAAATCCTATTTATTTATTTTTAAACATTATGTATTACTTGTTGGTAGTGAAATATTATATTTTGAGAAATAAAATATAAATAAATAAATATCTCTTTAAAGTTTCTATAAAGTTTACCTCTATTTTAAAGTTAAAGAACAAAAACCATTTGGGACAGATTTAGTAAAATTTAAATTTTTACTTTTTTGGAAGATACGCTCTAAGACACATTTTAAGTCAGTAAAACGCACATTTCAACAGAATTTCAGTTTATTGAAACACAACACGACCACAAGAATTGTAATATATGTTTTAAATACCTATTTTAGTAATACTATTAATTATTTTATTGTCAAACATGTCAAATAAATAATCATTAATGAGCTCATTATAATTTAGTTGGTATGGAAATGTTAATGAGACTAGGAAAAAGACAAAGGGTTAATAGTTATAGAGTTCTTCTTTACATTGTGTAGAAACATCAAGATAAAATAAATTACACATTATATAAATTTATTAGTAATATTTGGAAAGTGCTCAATAATTAATGATAAATATAATAGTGCTCTATATTTAAGTCATTTTACCAATTCCTTCATTTGTTTACATTATAGCTGTTGCGATTATATAGGGTGGCGCAAAAGTAAAGACCCTATTTGGTTCAGCTATAACATTTTTTGTAAATGAGAAAACTAGATTTAGGTTTTTTTAAATGTATATTTGTGCCATTAAATTTCGTACCATTAGGATTTAAAGATGATGTCTTTTAAATGGTGGCCTCCAGAGTTGATACACAAAATTGGTTATGAGTGACGAAGCGCATTTCCATCTCTCAGGGCATGTCAATAAGCAGAATACTCGGTTCTGGGGCACTGATAATCCGCGCATTATTCAAGAAACACCTCAACACCCACTAAAAGTTACATCTGGTTTCAACAAGACGGCGCTACGGCACACACAGCGCGCGACACTATGGACTTAGTGAGGGACGCTTTTCCAGGCCCAGTTATCTCTCGTTTTGGCGATTTGCGTTGGCCTGCAAGATCACCCGATTTGACCAGTCCAGACTTCTTTCTTTGGTGTTTTTTGAAATCTCGGGTGTATGTGAACAAGCCACAGACTCTCGCAGCTCTAAAAGAAAACATTCGTCAAGAAATAACGAACATATCGCAGGAAGTGTTACGGCAAGTTATGCAAAATGTCATAAATAGGGCTCAAATGTGTATCAACTCTGGAGGTCACCATTTAAAAGACATCATCTTTAAATCCTAATGGTACGAAATTTAATGGCACAAATATACATTTAAAAAAACCTAAATCTAGTTTTCTCATTTAGAAAAAATGTTATAGCTGAACCAAATAGGGTCTTTACTTTTGCGCCACCCAGTATTTAAAAATAATAATGTTAAGCTACATTGGGCAACAAAAAGTTGAGGTAATTATCTTTTAAACATACCTATTCACACAAATACTATTTGCTCATAATGAGATGGTAACTAAATTAATACTATTTTTAGTACATATTATACATGCATACAAGCAATGTACTTATAAGTATTATCACATTTTTATCCATCATCGCTATAATTATAAAAATGCATCATTGAACCAAAATTAAATGTCTGACAAAGATCACATATACATTAAAGAACATCATAATAACAATTTTGTGATGATATTTTTTGTAGTATGCATTTTTATGAGGTAGCCCTACTTTCCCACAGATTTCATTCACTTTTTATGAAGGCTTTATAATAGTATGAAACTTTTTCCATCCTGCTCTACTACTTTTGTTTACAAAGCATAATCTTTGCCAGACTTATTACAAGTTTAAAGTTTTTCTAGTTTTATTACTGCATTATTTATATTAAACACATTATGCACATTTTTCGACATAAAATGGTACATCAAATAACATGTTATACAAAATGATGTTATTGACTCTTAACCACAAATATAATACATTTTTTGTTAGTTTATTTTGACTAAAAAAAACACATGAAAACTAGACTGAACATAAATTTTATGTTAATAAATAACCAAAACAAAGAAAAATACTAATATTTTACCCACTTCATGGGTTTGTGAACATTCAGATCTAAAGAAAATGTTGTGTACCTCTATCATCTAAATCTATAATAAATTATTGTTATAATATTTATATTGGTAGATCTGCCAAAAAAAACTTATTAAAGGAATAGCCTCATATTTATCAAATGATTTATAGTAATACATTAAAAATCAAAATTATAATTTTATTACATACATTACGCAAAATAACTATATTACAATTGACAACTATTTTTGTGCATCAATAATGAAAAGATTTTACATTATAAATATACTACTCCCATTCGCTCAAAGCACCTATGTCATATATAAATGGCAGAAAGAAAAATAATATAAATTAATTAAATACATCTCACGCATGTTAAATATGCCTAATATTTTTTTATAACTATGAATATATTACAAATATTACAACAAAGTCAACAAGAACATCAACAATGGACTCAATAATTTTATTAAACTGATGTTTTGATTACATTTATCAATATAGTTTCAATAACTTAGTCATCTAGTTATACATAATCATTCAGTTAGATATAATGACTTTTTTATAATGAAACTATATTGACTAATGTATATAAGAGAATTTTAATTGAATATCATAGAGGCAGATCTGGATCCAACGGTAAAATCTTTGTACTGAGAAAACACACAGAGCTGAAAAAAAATAATTGTAAAAATGTAATCAATCAGATATGTACATTTTCATTCCTGAATATAATACAACAGATTAAAAAAGGCTTAAATTAATTATTTTATCACTTCATTTTGTATTGGCTGTGATAAATTTATCAATAAATAGCTGGATGTTATCAAATATGACCAAGCAAATTCAAGATAAACACATATAGTATTTGAATAACATAAGCCACAATTTTGATTTATACATTGCGATTATTTAAACCTTGGATCTAATGAGAGCCAATAGGTTATCAGAATACTGTTTAATGAAAAGTTAATCTAGTTTTATTTGTAATAAATACTTAGGTATAAACTTTCAATAGTTTACATCTAATATGGATTAATAATTTAAATTCAACATTAAAATAAATCTTGTCAAAAAGCTATCTAACCACACAAAGAACTATATCTATAGATAAAAAATATCTATTATGTAATCAATATTTATATAGTAATTATTTAACTTGTTTCTTATATTTTTTTAATGACATACCTTATCTTTAAGTTGTTGACACATATGTAAAGCGGCCGTTAACATGAATAGGACATCACTAAGCCACGGTACAGCACAATCGGCTTGACATGAGTCAATACGCATACTCCCATGAACCAAACTAAGTTGATACGCAACAAATATCAATTTATGGGACTGTATGTAGAAAGATATTGCAAGATCTTCTGGCAAATTTGGTGATAATGCTTTCTGAAATCAATAAAAATAAATCACTTTAATTATTGATTTAATACTTAATTGCTGCTTTTGAAATAAACAAAAAATGACAGGTACTAATTTAAATCAGATTAAATGATAATCATATACTGATTCTTGTAGAATATTGATAATGTTAATAAAGATTTTCTTATTAATTTTTTTATAACAAACTAAAGATATGCTCACCATATTTCTACTCTTCATTAATTCATCAATAGCCTTTTTCTTAGGTAACACAAGAGCTGTTCTAGCTCTTTGTAAGGATCCCAGCAAACACTGTATTATATGAAGCACTTCTTCAGATGACCTAAAATTTGGGACCAACAAGTTAAGTATGACAATTTTGTGAATATTTAAATGTTTTTGTAATGTATATTTCTGTTACGAGGTTTGGTCAATGCTAAGAATGGCTGGTTATAAAATATTTAAATTAATAAACACCTGAATACATAATGTTTATCAACATTATCTATATAGCCAATGGCCTGTTGTAAATGATTAGCGGCATCCTGGATCTGTTGAAGTTTCCAAGGCCCATCCTGGTTAATTGAGGTCTTGCATATTGTGTGCATCTGCCTTAATACTTTAAAACTTATATCCTTAAATTAAATAATACTATTTAGTATTCCATTAATGCATTTCTACATAAAATAAAGTATAAGATGAGTAAGTATATAATCATTGAACCATAGAATTATATAGAAACCAAGTGTTTCAATATGGTACAAGTACCATATTGAAGACTGAAATTTTCAAAATATGTAACTATAAATAACATTGTGGAACTTACTGCATGTGTGATACTATCTCCTGTAAGGGTGACAACACACTTCAGTTGTTCTGGTTGAGATGTTAATATAAATTTGTCTTGTTTTTGTCCTTCGTTCCCATATAGTGGGACTGGAAAACGGTGTGCACATTCCTAAAAAGTAACATGATCAATCTAGGAACTATTTTATAACTTAAAGTTTTTTCATTCATTACATTAGACATTGTAATTTAAATTAAAGAAATTAGAATGTATAATGAGATGTATATATATTTTTGTTTATAAATAATAGCGTTACTCGAATATGTTAATTAATTCAAATAGAAGTAATAAAATTCCATTGATATACATGTAAACCAATGAATAACCAAACAATGATAAAAACAAGTTACCACTAGAACTGAGTGTAATTGATGTAATATAGCGTGAACTTCCTCACGAAGAACCCATTCAAACTCGTCTTTCTAAAATATATCAATATATTGAGTGAGTACATAACACTGCATAATTTATTAAGTAAATGTTTAAGGTAATGGTCTACAAAAAAATCAATACCGCACCAAATTTGCAGCTTCCTCTTTTTCGTTGTCATTCATTTTACTGATTTTATGCCAAAATTAGAAGTAAATTGATGTAAACGAGTAAATATATAAGAAAAAGAGGATTATGGTCCTGGTTCTTTAGTCACCAATCACCATTTAATGCTCGATGTTACCAGTTGGAACAAAAAAAACTTAATGTCAATCAAAAAACACAAGTGTATTTTACACACCAAAAATATCATAAATATATTTTATAATTACCATTCAGAGAAATTTAATAGAATTTTCTTAACCTTTTAAAGAATTAAATAATAACTTTACGAATTAAAAATTGAAGGGGTTTAATTAATATTCTTTTGAATTAGACTTTTTAAACAATATAATTTTTTTCTACTTTCATAATGTGAGAGGTTTTATAACTTATTTTATTAAAGTTATTTTGTACAATATCCAAACATACAAATATATAAAAAAAATTGCACCTTTATTTTTTAAAATTTTTATAATAGTTCTTGAGACATATATTTAGAATTTTACTATCAACTATTAGTTAATAAACTATAAATATTCTAGTTTATTATATACAAAAATACAAATTAAGATTTTAAACATTGTGTGGTTTTATTATGTAAAGCCCTTACCATTCATATAAAATAATCTGTTCTAGATAGGGTAACATTTCTCTCTCTATCAGTCAATGTAAATTGTAATGTAAAAAGTAATAACAGCTGAGCTATGAGCTACAGATTAATAACTTCTTATTAGCGACCATAATCATTGCGATTTGAATATTGATTTAAATGCAGTAACTAAAAATCTATAGTACCGAGATTATTTAATGTTCGACACATGAAATTAACTATGTTTTGTATTAGTTTATATAATAAATAATAGTTAATATGTGGGTAAAACCTCAAGAAGTATACCTGAAAACTCCTTTGTGGTAATGCGACTGTTTATATATTGGTTTCTTATCTTTGTATTCTTTAGATATAAATTTATACAATTAGTTACATGGTTGTAATTATTTTAACAGGGATAGTGACGAAACTACTTTGTACTTTGTTTTACAAAGAAGGAAGGGACACGGTAAATCGAAAAGTCTTTCGTCACTTTTAGTGGGTACACTAGACAGCGTTCGGGATACAAAGCCAGCGCCGTATAGAATTTTACATCAGACTCCTAATTCTGAAATATATTACGGTAGGTTTCTAAAGACAGAAACTATTAAAAAAAAGTTAAAAATTAAATTTAAAGTTATTAAAACGTTGTTTTTATAGTTATATCAACAGCGCTAACTGAACAAGAGATCCGCCAAGACTGGCAGTGGCTTTTTGAAAATGTTAGCCCGACACTTCATTCATTTGATACAGAAGAAGAGATAACAGAATTTGTTTGTTGCAAAATAAATTCCATTATAGCAACGGAACAGGAGAACTTTACTGAAGGTAATTATATATCAACAAGATAATAGTTATTATTTACTTGAGCAGGATCTATTGTAATGACTGATAATTACTGTATTTGGACATCATTGAAAATCCACTTAACACAAAATGTAATATAACAGTTATATTGCAATTAACATATAAAAATAGTAAGTTAATTTAATTTATGTTGTACTTTAAAGATGAAGACACAATCACATATAAGAATGTTGTCTATGAATTTCACCAGAGATTCTCAATGCCAAAGGATGAAAAACTTGTATGCTATTATTCATGCAGGTAAGATTATTTTGCAGTTTATTATCACTCAAAGTGTATTAGAGTATGTAGTAATAAACAATTAATCTTTTAGCTATTGGAAAGGCAAGATGCCTCGTCAAGGATGGATGTACTTATCAGTGCATTACATGTGTTTTTACTCCTATATCTTTGGACGCAAAACTGCCTTGAAGATAAGATGGGCTGATGTCACAGAGCTCGCTAAAACGAATAGCTTACTTTTCCCCGATTCAATAAAAATAGTGACAAGAGATGGGGAGTATTACTTTACTATGTTTCTGAGGAAAAATGAGACCTTTGCTTTAATGCAACAACTTGCTAATATAGCTATGAAACAGTAAGTTCACTAGCTATGTCATAATTTATTTTCTTCTTGTATTTTGCTTTACACATTACTATTATTAATTGTTGATATTTTAAATATATATAAAGCTAGTCATTTGTTATATTTCACAATGACCAATAAACATAATACTTCTGCTTATCAACTTATTGAGCCATGTATATTTTGACCTTGATTTAATTATATATTTTTTATGAATGTAAAGTCAAATAAAATAGAATAATAAATATTTTAATATATTATGTTTTTGAGCATTGTGAAATTAATTATTATGCTTATAAAATAAAATTATAATGCTGTGTTATCATAATTCTAATTATTTAATTTTTTAAATTCAGATTGATAGATGACAAATCTGGGACTTTTAATATTGACAAAGACTTGCTAACAAAGCTCAGCAAGAATGTTCCTAAAAAGCCTTCGTTTCTAAAACGAGATTTGGATGCTCGGAAGCAATCAAATTTATACACTCTACGATTTCGATTGCCACATACAGAGAAGTTGGATGGCTCCGAAGAATGTACACTTTGGACACCATATAATAAACGTCATAATTGGGGAAGGTTGTACCTGTCACAGAATTTCATCTGTTTTGATAGCAGGGTATGTTATACAATTACAATTATCATTCATTAATTAATATGACTCAGTGCTAAAACCTAACATTATTAACATTAATCTATAGTGTTTCAGTGAATCACAAACAGTGCGACTATATAAATATGTAAATTTGTTCTTATTGATTGAATCATTAAATAATATCTTTATATTAAATAGTAAGCTTTATTATGATGAAACATTTCATATTTGAATATATCATATTTAATAAACTGTCTTCCAAAGTTTTGAATAAAAGTGTAATGTAGTCAAGTTAATTCTTATTAGATCTTCAAACTTATATAAATAAAGTGTATTTTACTTCAATCCAAACTTATTGCAATTGAAATTATATTATAAATAGATGAAGCAGTCATGACTATAAGTAGTTATTCAAAGTCTGTCTGACCCATTAATCTGATTCCATTTTTAATATGTAAATTCCAGGTCCGTCACCTTGTCAGGCTGACCATTCCACTTCGAGATGTTCATCAAGTAGAGCGCGCGGTATCCAGTACGAGCAGCAGTCAGGATGTGGGCAGCATCCTCATCACCACCGCTCATCACACTAGCTTCTTGTTCGGAAACATCTCTGATAGAGACTTCCTCGTACACAAGATATCAGAACTCCTAGCAAAACTGCCCAAGTATGATTTTGACATGTTATTATCAAAAACATTATTTAGAATTCTATTTTCCTATTTAACTCTTGTAAGCTTAAAGTTTTGGATGAAGTAAATTGAGTATATATGAAAAATATATATTTTTGATTACTGTAATGTAATGATTAGTATTTGCATGTAGGATGGTAATATTATGATTGTAATGGGTGAAATGTTTTATTATGAATAATTTATTTCAAACTGTCATATGTGGTGTTACTTAATATCATTTTTTATCTGGAGCGATATGATTAATAAATTTGATTTCATTTATTTAACATAATCTCATTGATTATTTATGTTATATTTCATACTAATATACTAATCTTATACTAACTTTCTGCAACAGGTTGGGGTCATATTGGATTGGAGTTAATGGGAACATTTTAACTGTAGCCCTAATTCTAATAGTTTGAGAACAGTACTATTTACAGGGAGAAGTCGTCTAGAGTGTTGTCTTCAAGAGAGGAGAGTAAATGGACCCCGCAGCCTCCGCTGATGACTTTGTTCAAAACTCATCAGACTTCCACCATCAAACAGATACAGACCAAAAAGGTTAAACATTGCCCATAATGAGATTTTTTAAAATTTTAATTATGTGCTAGTATTGTTTAGTAAAGAAACGTTTATATAATCACCTGATATAAAAATATATTTACATAATTTATCTTCTTTCCTTGGCACTGCAGTGAGGTTATACAATTTTCATAAATTTAGACTTTTTGTTTTTAGTGAAATAACTCGATTTAATATTAAAGATTTATTACAGGAAAAGCAATGGGAAGATCATATGTCAGAGGTGGGTAGGGGCGTCAGTATGTACAGGACTACAGAAGGCAGCGAATTAGTTGTGAACGGTATACCAGAATCACTTAGAGGGGAACTTTGGAGCGTGTTCTCAGGGTCGATACTACAGAAGGCCCAAAACAAGGGCCTTTACGAGAAGTTAGTGAATGAGGCCTTGTCGTCGAAGAACCAAGCGAATGATGAGATCGAGAGAGACTTGCACAGATCACTACCCGAACATCCGGCGTTTCAAAATAATGTTGGTAAGGAAATGTACTTATTTAAAGTATATGAGTCCAATAAAACAATGTAGATAAATACGCAAACAAAATTAATATTAAGTATTATTTTATAGGCCTAGTATTGGCATCTTCCGCCAAATTGTCATTTATTTCCAATGTTTATAACCCACAATTGCAATTCCTTGCAGGTATATCTGCATTGCGTCGTGTGTTATGCGCATACGCACTAAAGAACCCCACAATCGGTTACTGCCAAGCCATGAATATTGTTGCCTCCGTACTCCTGATATACTGCCCTGAAGAACAAGCCTTCTGGCTATTGGCGACCATCTGTGAGACTTTGCTACCCGATTATTATAATACACGGGTCGTGGGAGCTTTGGTAAGTGGAAAAATTAGTACAGGGTGGCCCAGAAAGACCGAAGTGGTGTGAACTGATTATAACTTTTTATTTAAGAGATATTTTTTTAATTTTTTTTTTTTCAAATACATTAAATTTATGGGGAATATTTTTGGATTAGTTATTAAAAATGATATCCCGCAAGTGGTGGCCATATTCTGCTTCGCACAAATGTGCTCTTTCCAACACATTTTCCATGACCTTTCGCAAAACTTCCGGTGGTATGTTGTTAATTTCTTCTCGAATATTGGTTTTTAACTCCTCAATAGTCCTAGGCTTATTAACATAAACTTTTCCTTTTAAATAGCCCCAAAGAAAACAGTCTGGAGCGGTTAAATCCGGGGACCGCGGAGGCCAATTAAAATTGCTGTGCTGTGCTCTTGTGCTTTTTGCTGGAAATAAATTGCATAGTCAAGTCGTTGCTGGTAATCTGTTGGTTTCAATTCTTGGACAAGTTGAATTTTGTATGGAAACAATCCTATGGAGTGCAAAATTCGCTGCAGCGACGTTCTTGAGAGGCCCAGTTGTGACGAACGTCTCCTGGTTGATGTTTCTGGATCCTCCCGAATACTCTCCTGTACCACTTGAATATTGTCAGCCGTGTGGACAGTTCGGTGTCTGCCGGAACCAGGAAGGTTCCTTACTGCTCCTTGTTCTCGAAAATTTGCAACCAGACGGTTTATTGTTGACTGAGAGGGTGCTACCCGCACATTAAATTGACGACGGTATGCACGCTGAGTCAACACAATGGACCGTTGATTTGAAAAGTAAATTTCAACAATTTGGGCACGTTGTTCAATTGTGTATTGCTCCATTATAAATTATCCAAGTCTTCTTTACAAAATACTGAAAAGAAAAGAAAAAAAAAATTATAATAAAAAAGTTATAAGGAATTCACACCACTTCGGTCTTTCTGGGCCACCCCGTAATAAGTTAACCCTTAGCAAGTGATATAAATCGTTACAGAGATATTTTTCCAGATTTCCTTGACATGGTCCTTTCATTAGATACATGATATTTTTCATCGACTACTTTATTTTTAATGCATTTAAAGTTATTCGCTAAATAATAATTTTTGCATCTATAATTATATGAATGACAAACTTGTCTGTTTCTTTGTCAGAATAGTTATAATTCTTTTGTGATTTTTCTCATCTGGAAAAAAGATGAATTACATTGAAGCCTGGTGGAAGCAATGATGTATATATTTCTATTTATTTTAACGCAATATAGTCCTTTTAAAGAATATTTTTATCGCAGGTGGACCAGGGTGTTTTGGACGAGCTCACCAAAGCCCATCTTCCAGAACTTCACGCTAAGCTGGATGAGCTGGGAATGATGAAAATGATCTCCCTGTCCTGGTTCCTCACCCTCTTCATCAGCGTCATGCCGTATGAGTGCGCCGTCAACGTCATGGACTGCTTTTTCTATGATGGAGCAAAAGTCATCTTTCAGGTTGCCACTCATAGTTATAGTTGTAATTTCAGTAAATATAAAGACTTCTTGAAAAGCACAATATTTTTCTATAATTAAAAAATATATATTTGATAAACTATAATTCTGAAATATATGTATTAACAAAATTTAAAAACGACCTTTTTACATAGGCAAACGAGTTACAGACACCAAATTTTAATCTTTTGTATATTTTACGTCTCTTTCATTCTAAACTTCATATGAAAATTTATTGTATTCTAGGTAACTTTGACAATACTGGATATAAATCGCGAGAAGCTGCTGAAATGTGGTGAAGACGGCCAGGCGATGCAAGTGTTCAGTGAATACTTGGAGGGGATCTACAACGAGGAGGCTATGGCTCTGTCCACGGAACCAAGAACAGCTGAGAAGGTGAGGAGTAAGGTAGTAGACTATATTTTATTATATTGGAACTACTGGCAAAGGAATCATAAGAAAGGCTTACTGCTTTTGGGCTTTGGCAGGATTTTTATTGACGAATTCATCAAATTGTTACCGAATATGCCTATCATGTGTCAAGTGTTTGAATAATGTTATTGTGTTCTCATATAATTTACTTAATCAGGCTTTTTGTGTATACTAATCTATGTTTCGCTTTTCATATCATTTAGGTAGCTCGTGTATGAATCAACATTTTTATCAGCTTTCTTTTTGTTACTTATGTTTCTGATCTGTAATGTTAATATGTATATATTTGTATGATTTTCAAAAACAAAACATTATTTTTATGCAACAAGAAGAAACATACATATCTATAACTGTAAAATTTAATTTGGACTTGATTAGCGTTGTTCGTTAGTTATTTCAACTTCTGTTCAAATACCTAAGAAACTTTATATGTTATTTTGTATATTGTAACAAAAATCACTTACACGGTACACTACGTACACTATAATATACATCTAATTGATATTTCCAGACAATAAAAATCCAAGAGCTGGTGTATCAATCGTACCGTTCGTTCGGTTCGAGCGTTAGCAGCGAATGTATCGAACACCTGCGACTGAAGCATCGCCTGCGAGTGGTCCGCCAGCTGGAGGACAGTCTGGAGAAGAACACGTTGAGGGCCTTACAGCAGGACAGACTGCTGGACGCTACTGAACTACAGGTTACACCTGCTACTGATTATATACAGAGAATGTGATAACGTTTATGAGGTTGTGGATGTATGTTACTCTTTCACGAATAAACCACTGAACTGATTTTAATGAATATTGGTACAGAGATAGAGTTGACCTTGAAAAAGAACATAGGATAGTTTTTATTCCAGACTTTTGAATGGTTCTCTTGAAAACGCGATATAACCGAACTACACGCGGGCGAAGCTGCGGGCGGAAAGCTAGTAATTAAAATAACGAGAATGTGCGAATGTTTGTGATCTTGATGACGTATGTTAGTCTGTCGCATATATATACTGAACAAGTTTTGATGAACTTAGCCATCAGAATCATGTACAGACTATATATTTCTTTCTGAATGACAACGAGCCAAAGTTGGGAACAGTTCATAGTATAAGATATATATCATATAGGGTATTGAAAAGAACATAATATATCCTTTTGAAATATATTTTTTTCACAATTTATACCAATGGCCGTCAATTTACTGTTTCATAATATGTACATTAAAATTTATTAATTATAATATTGTTATTTATTCGGTAGACAATAATAAATACCTATTTTATTGATTTTTCCCAATTCATACTGTTATATAAGGTTTTTCTACTAAATTACAGGAATTGCTAAGCGTGATTCGCGAAGAACTATTTTGGGCGAAGCGCGTCCCGTGCGAGCGTCTCGAAGCACCGTATGAAGCTTATCGCCTGGACTACGGACAGTTTAAAACGCTATTCCAAGCTTTATCACCGTGGGGGAAAGGCGATTATGCTGAAGCTATCACTACAAGGATGTTCAAGGTATCGTCATACTATTATACTATAATTATATTGTGCTAAGCTCATGAAAACCCGATCTACTGATCTGGTCGACTTGTTACTGGTTATAGTGGTCACAATTCTTTTGGACCAATTTCAATCAATGCTATACGTACTGTTATTGAATCTTTCCCCCCTCCCCTCTCCCCTCAGCTGATGGACCACGACGCGGACGGCCTGGTGTCAGCCCGCGGCCTGTCCGTGTCGCTCGGCATCTCGTGCCGGTCGGACGCGTCCCGCCGCCTGCGCGTGTTGTACTGCGCCCACGCACCGCCGCTGTTGTCTGATGATGAGCTGCGGCAGACGTTCACGGAGACCGGAGAGGAACTCGCCGCTGATGCTATATCATTCTTTGATAAGTATGACGGATGATACTCATGTGACTTATACGAGTAAACTCGAGTTAAAATAGATTTACCTAAACTGCTGACTAAATTCTCTTCACATTAAATACATACATGTTTCGATAACTCCTTATAAATTCCTTTTAATGGAATTGATAATGTGATAATCAGTTGATCTCAATCCATTTAAAACTACCCATACCTAACACAGTTATACTAAGTCAGTGATATTGAAATATTATTATTTATTAATTCCTCAGTATAGACAATCCGTCCACACCTGACACCACGTTGCAAAGATCAATAAGTGAAGTATGTGAAGATAATCAGATGGACAAATCAACAGACAGCGCTTACAGCCAGTCCGGTGAATATATACATTATATTAAAATATTGTGGTGAAATTATTATTATTTTACCACATCTCCTCCATTAAATAATAAAGTTATCAAAATATATATATTATATTAAACCGCGGTGTTACTCGCAGATTTCCGGGATGTAAAGTAGCCCATATGTTATTCTTGGACGTCAGCTTCCTGTATACAAAATTTTATCAAAATTGGTTCAGTCGTTTGAGCGTGAAGAAGTAGCAAACATACACACACACTCACAAACTTTCGCGATTATAATATAAGTAGGATAATATGTATGAAATAATTAGCTGAGAGAGAACTATGGCAATTATAATAATCAAAAGGGTTCTCTTTAAATGTAACACAATTTACCTGCACATATAAAATTTGGTATTAATTTCTAATTTGATATAGGGTTCCATATATTCAAAGATATTCGATTGGTGTTCCGTATCATTGACATAGAGGAACTGTTATGAAGGATGATTCAATATAAGATGTGTCTCATTCCAGAGCCGCTTGGTGAGTGTGACGTGGTCCGCGCGTGTGCCCTGGCAGGTCTGCCGTCGGGGGCCTCCACCCCCGGCACCCCTCCCCCCCGGGCCGCTCCCCCCCTACCCCGCCGACACTTCCTCCGCCTGCTGGCAGCCCTGCACCACCTCACGCACCACTGCACTATACTGTATGAGGCGGTCGCCAGAGCGGGTGAGTGACGTCACCGATCAATTGTACTATAAGTGGGTTGAAGTCTACATATACATATATTGATCGTTACTCAATTTCCATAGGTACGTTGCTTCTCCAACTGGGCGAATTGAACCATCGCCCTACAATGGACCGTGAAATATCTCAGGACAGTCTTTACCAAGCCGCCGCAGCACAACCAACTACAGACGTAAGAATATGTTAAAATTAATTAATTAAATGAAAAGGTGAATTTTCGTTATGTTGAAAATGAAAACAGGAAAGAGTAAATTTAGTGTTTCTTTAAGACAAAATTTATTAATATTACTTACAAATTACAATCGATGCCTTCACGCTTCAGAGCGCCTCTCTCGCTTTGACTCTTATTAAAACGAGGATAAAAAGTTTAACGCAACCTTATTGAAAGTGGCATAAGAAGCTTCACTACAAAAATAATTCATGGAATATATTTCTTTGAACACGTATATGTAATCTTATCTTCAGTTTTCCTAAATTAATAATATCATCACGGGCTTCCATAGATTTTTTGTAGAGTAAGCAGAATGTGTTTTAATTAATTTTAATATACGTTATCAGCATTTACTTATCATTAACTATCCTTATATCGTTATTAAAAACAATCAACATATGAAAAAAAAAAGCAACAAATAGTACTGATTACGGTCACGTCGCCTGAAAGGCGGCGCTAGTAGCGACTTGTAATAGATGACCCTGTCACTAAATATTAATTTTATGGAAATATAAATATATACAACTTGTTCTGAGTGATGTATGACTTACGACTGAATGTTTGTTTGTAAGAATATATAACAATTTACTTATATGTTCACGCCACTGACTATATCAGTATTAAGATATGTTAATGTAATACTGTCCGTACTTAGAGATGCAATTCGTTGTAAAGGTACTGTAGAAGTACCAGTATATAATTTTCATTATACAATTGTATGTTGTTGGAAACACTCTAGTTTGTAATTTTGAAAATTTGATAAGTGTCTTAAATATTGATACTTTAAAAAAAGATAAGGGAAGAAATAAAAACTACGCCTTACAAAGTTTTCTAAATAATTTCAATTACATGAATACTATGACATTTTCAGGTGGATCCAAACGGCAACACAACGGATGTTCAAGTCAACCGTCAGTCATCACCGTCAGGGGACACTGAGCCTTCCGACCACGACACATGGTCGATAACGCTGGAGCAGTTCCTGGCCACCATACTAGCTGAACCGGCCTTGGAGGAGTTCTTTAACAAACATGTACCTTTACTACCGAGTCTTGAAGCTCTGAGACAGAGAGACAGGTTGCAATCAGTATAGATCATAAATTAACAGAGCATTCCAGTAAAATTGACTTTTTTTATCAAATTTCTTAAACAAAAAATTACAATACTTTCTTATCTTGATTGTTTGACATTTATGTTTTTCATTGACAGATATTGTACATGTATTGACATCGAATTGTTTTATATAAAGTTTGTGAAGCTTATGTGATTTGTTATTAACATACATTCAATCATGATTCCTTTATTGTCGATATATCTAAGTCTTCATAAACTCAATTAATTGTATGTTTGTTTGTAAGTTGATTGCGTGAACATTCCAAATAGCTTTCTAGATATATAAAATAATAAAATCTTTATTCGCATTGAAACTAGCCATACTAGCGATGTACGTAGTTTTATAAAGAGCTAACCAAATTATTTTCACTTTGACATTAACTGCATAGTCTAGTATAAATACAATATAAATAATAAGTACAAAACTAACAACATAGTTATAATCGCTTAGAATTTGCAATATTAATGTATAACAAACATTTTTATATATACTTAACCGACTTTATTTGTAAATGTACTATGTATACATAATGTATTTTTCTTTATTGTCATAAAATATGGTGCTTAGCTTGCTATCTCGAGTAATGCATATAGAATTTAATAAAAGCAATATATTTTTATATGCTTGAATTTTAAAAACAACAGGCAAATGTATATTTATGCTGATGTATTTCAATTAAGAGAATGCTTCATGAATTTGTAACCTTAGTTCTAAGATATATGCAATATGAACTATCTATCGGGACAATACACTTGATTATTAATTTCTAATTGTTATGTTTTATTTGTATATATTTTTTTCAATTAAGGATATACTTTATTACATCGATAATTTTAAGTAAACACATACTTGTTCTACATTTAGGTAAAACTATATTTTAAATCTGTTCTTGTTAAAAGTTCCATAAACTAATACAAGTATGGACCAAACTTAATAATATATATGTATAATTTGTAACGAATTAGTTTAACAAGATTAATTAATTTAAGTTGAAATAATTAAAAATAAACTTTTATTTTTAATTGAAAACTGTTCATTAAATAGAAATACAATAAAGTCCAAAAAAAAATCATGAATGTTAAAATCATAATTTTAAATCAAATTATGTTTACTAATCAGTATCGTTTGTGAACTTTTAAAAATAAACACGTCTTTGTTCTACAAATGTTTTTAATTACATTATAATGTATAATATATTTATTTTGGTTTAAATTTGAGCGTCCAAGCATAGTTTGATTCGACGGTAGCTTTATCAGGAAGCGTTATATATACAAGGCCGCTCTCAATGTTCCACTGAAAACAAGAATAATATATAAAATAAGTATTATGAAAGTTAAATATTGATTGTGACGTCACCAAGACATCATCAATATTTGAAGTCGGTTAAAAGTACCATAAGTTGTAACCACTCGACCTTTACCTTCAAGTGCCCCTCGGAGCCTATCATAGTGACCTCATGTGTCCCGGAGTGTAGATCCTGAACAATGTCACTGATAACCAACAAGTTGTTTTCAGGCCACTTCAATAGAACAGCGTATATAGCTGTTATCACATCATTCTTCCTCGGCCTCGCTGATGGGTGACGAGCGTTGAATGTACTCTTGACACAAGTGTACCAGACGTCCCCGTTCCTGGTGTCGTTCTGGGAATGCCACGGAGAAGTGCCGTAGATAGCTTCACCGTTCAACGACAACCAGTCACCGAGAGCCAGCAACCTCTCCTGGAATATAGCGGCGATGGTGCCTTCCTTCGTTGGTCCGACGTTTATTAAGGCATTGCCTAGGAAAATACATATATGTGACATTATAACATATTTTTTCTACATTTATATATTTTTAGACAAACTTCTAATGTATCAATTTAATTATATCAGGCAATTAACATACTATTTTAAGTATTTATTACAGAACTCTGTGGTAATATGGATAAATATTGAGAATAAATAGTAACTAAATTTCATTCAAACATATTATAATGATTTCCAGACAGACAGTTTTGAATAATAAACTAATATAAAATTAAATAAAAATCTCTGTTATCTAAAACTTATATATAATATAAGAAGTTCATTGGACTACATATCAGTAATAAGGTAATCAAATATTTGTAGATAAATCAAAGTTAATACAATGTGTGTTTTAACTCAATATTATTATTGATAAGACTAGACTTCAATAACATGTTATTTTTTTATTGTAAATATTTTGTTTTATAATAAGTGCCTATATAATTGTTTATGAGTTGGTCAAATTCCTTCTGTAAATATATACATTATATATTTTTGTTGCATGTTTATATATAAAATAATGATATATTTATAATACTACTGGTGTACTGAAATCTTTATTATATGATATAATGTTGATAATGAAAGGATAGAAATTATATTCACCTCCACAGCTGACAGTAGACACAACTTCCTTCAACAACTGTTCAATACTAAGAACATCTTCTATAGCCATATTCCTTCTATAACCCCATGATTTAGAATCCACTGTGAAAGCATTTTCCCACTTGTGATTTTGCAATTTACCTGCAATTAAATTTAATATTATTATAAACCGAAACAATATTCGATAGAAAATGTAATTATTTTATCTTGCCAGGGTTATATCTGTCAGCGCAGTTATAGAAATCTCCATGATGGCATGGTATACCGATACCCCATCTATCATTAACCACAACGGTATCTTTAACCGGACTGTCGTTATAAAGCCAAGCGAGGAAAGAAGTGGAATTCCAGTAAACATCAAACGCCTCCCAATCCCCATCAGACCATATAATTGATGGGTGATAATCATGTACAAGTTGTTTCAAATCCGGCCACAGCTTATCATTGACATAATTCCGAGTTGTGAATAAATTCCTTTTGTCTTCAAGGTATATGGGATTGAACCATTCATACAGGGAGTGGTAAACACCAAACTTCATGTTCTTACTCCTCACAGCATTTGCTACATCTTTGACCAAATCCCTTTTTGGGCCGACTTCTTTTGAATTCCAACTAAATGATCTCTTTGATGGAAATAGAGTATATCCTTCATGATGCTTACTAGTAAGTACTACATATCTGAAATAATCGCCCATATTGTAAAGAAGTAAAATCAAACAAATATTACAAATATTTTTTTAATACTAACTTAGCTCCTGCTTTGTGGAATAAAGATGCCCATTTTTCAGGATCAAAAAATTCTGCTTTGAACATTGGCCCAAATTCTTGGTAAGAAAAACCGGGTGGATAGTTTGCCTCCATGAATTTAACTGTTTTATTGTCTCCACCTGAAAGGATAAACAAATTTGAATTTAATCATGAAATATGTTCTTAATTAAATTTATGATTTATAAAGTTACCTTTCCAATTACTCCAAAACCATTCTGACCCAAAGCCCGGCACTGAGTATAATCCCCAGTGAAGGAAGATGCCGATTTTAGCACGATCAAACCATTCTGGCAAAGGTCGACTATCAAGGCTAGCCCATTTTGGAGCATATTTTTTCCCTTTTACATCTTGAACCGCTTCTTCCCAGCTTCTTATACTTGCACTTATTTGGGAAGTTGTAGCGATTACTACAGTTAATAGCAATAACAATCTCATTTTGCGACTAGTCCTAAAACAGTATATTAAATAGATAAATACATTATGCAATATAAATTTATAGTCTAAAAAAAACTAATATAATATGCACTAAAAAAACAAAAATCTCAGAATGTTTAGAAAAGAAAATATTAATTATATTTTCAAAATTATTTTTTTTACCGCCAAATGATCACATTTAAATTAAATAGTAAACAAATAGAAAATGCAAGATATAATTTGACATTAAAACATTGCCATTTTAGAAAATATATTAGGTATGTGTTTTAATTACCGTGTACACTGTTCGGACGCTCATTACATAGTGATATATGTTATAGGTCAAATGTTTAAGTTTACTATTTATTATCGCAATTACTGGTGGCTCTTATTAGGTAGATAAGTATATATTTAATAGGATTCAGTTCGTCATATCAATATAAATAGTATGGTAAAAAATAATAATATATTTTATTGTTTTATTTATTATAGTTATTTTATAAGTTTGTTTTAAAGAATATATTATGTAGTTACATAAAAATAGCAGATAATTAATCAGCCGAAAATATAAATCAGTATTTTACTGTGCTAACGACCTATTTAATATATATTTATTTTTAATACTGTTTTTTTTTTCGAAACTTTCTTTGTTAAAGAACTAAACCCACAATAACTGGTTTTTTTTTTCAGTCAATTAACTGAATAATAAGTAATCTTGAATTCAAAGAATTTATTACATAGATGTTTAGGTTGGGAGTCGTAAAAATATGAAATTTCTATAACCGTAATAAAAATGAATAATTCGAAACCTTTAGTAGTGACGTACATTATTGCAAAGAAAGTACATACTTGAATGTAATATTTATACAAAACATTTCAAGTTATTTATCAACCTAATTTTGAATCAGATAAACATTTACCAATAAAAGCTATTGTTTTGAAAGGTATGAATACACTACAATTAAACAGCATTTCTAATATTTTTTTAAGATAAAGAATTCTCAAAATAAAATGTTTGTGGCGATTGTATTCTCACCAGATTCTCATTTCAATGTTGAAGTCGTCTAGACAAAAGTAATATAAAAATAAAATAAAGTAAATAAAAGTGGTATAATAAGCCATATAGTTTAACATATAGGTACGAAGTATAAAAAAAATATTATTATGAAATTTTTATTACGCTAAGACTAGATTTGTCTATAATTAAAAACAAGCCGAATAGTGAAGTGAATATGGTGTTCGTTACGCTTTAAAAATATTTAAGATTATTTATAATTATTATTTTATTTATAGAAAAGTTTGTGGCGAGTAATTTTTCAAATAAAAAAATTGTGAATAGAAACAAAGTTGGTAAAGCCTACAAATGGTTTAGCCAATAATGAACCTTAATATTTTCTCGAGGATAATTAATGATAATTTACATTAAAAAATTAAATAATGACACATTACTAACTATTATCGTTTTAAAGTTAATTAAGTTTGATAAGTAACATATCTTGCATTCAACTAAAATTAGTTTCCAAAAAACAAATGTAACTTTTATATTTCTTATGACATTTTCCATTTAGGTACCTTTTGAATAATAAGACTGAATTTAAGATTTATTTTATTAATAAATATTTTATAATACAGTATTTACAAAAGAGATGAGTAATTCTTGCTTAATATTTTAATAAACAAAAAAATAGGCTTTTATTTAAGAACCATATAAATATTATATATTTAATTAAAATTATACAAAGAAATGGAATAAAAAATATTCACTATAACTTTATTTAAAATGCTATATTTATCACAAAATATATGTATAACATATACTCTTATATATACTTACTAGATAACTTGACTGGTTACTTATAAAATAAACCAAATATTACTTGCTCTCTGTTAAGAGTATGTCATATTAACCATTGGTTTAAGACAATAACTTAAGTACTTGCAGCTCGTTTGACAAGCTTAGAATACAATAAACCTATCATATTTAATAAATATTAGGATTTATTGATATAAATTTAAATTTAATGACTAGATTTTTACACACTAACACTATACAGTCCATTACTTATGAGTATTTTGATTCAGAACTAGTTTCCGATTGTATAATTCTCACTTTTACCCACTTCCACATTTGGAAGTGGCTGACATTGCTATTGTTCGTCCACTTTGAATGTTGAGTAATGACAGGCTCCGTTGATTATAATCTCACTGATGCCGGAGGTCGGTGGGGTGTGTGAAGACGACAAGGGCTCTATACTAGCTATGGTACTCATTATTGGTGTACTATAAAGTTTACCGTTGTGTATACTTGATGCATGAGCTTGTGTTGATGGTGCATAAACAGCACAAGGGTTCTGATCAGATCGAGGGTCATTTATCATACTCATTTTAACTTCAAATATAACATCCTGGATTTTCTTTTTAGCGAGCAATAAATTCTTTTCTCCTTTCAGCGATCTCAATTCGTTTGCTATGTATTCACCGAACACTGTGAACTCATCTCTGTTTGAGGAAGGGTACACTATGTCTGATTTGAAGGAATGTAACAATTCTGTTCTGGCTATTTTAGGTGGCGGGGAAATATTATCAAGCTTACAGTCTGCCACAGAGCTGTCAGAGTGTGATTGTAGAGTGCTGTGAATTTCAGAATTATCTTCCTGAAAACAGAAAATAGTATATTAGTGATCAACAATAACGTAACAAGTAAATTTTTAAATATTTATAGGGAACAATAATTATTCTTAGCTATATCCTATCTTGCTCACCGATTGTAAAACTCTGTATGGTTTGTTAGAATCCTTCATAAAATGCAAATATTCGTATGCGTACCAGTTGCTCACATATCTTTCATTAGGCCCCTCCGAGTTAGCTCGAGCTTCCCGCGCAGACTCTCTGTTATACTGAGTTCGGAGATGCTGTATCTTTTTTGTGGCGTCAGAAACTGAAATCCCAAGAACATCGGCTATCCCACGTAATTCCTCTTTCCGTTTTTGTTTATCTCTACGTGTATCACAAAGCGATGGATTCCATATATTAGCATTCAACTGAAGCAATTCGATCAATTTCAAAGTTTTGTCTTTTGACCACTCCATTCCACAATTTTTTCAACCAATCAGCTTGAACATAAACATTGGATTTATATTTAAACAGTAAGTAGCATTTGTCGATCAATCGTTAGATTGTTCACTGAACTACACGCCTCAACAATATTAACATCAACTAGTGAGTGAAGACGCCGACTGGACGGCCGACGCGACGATTGATTAGTTGAGAGAGAGATCCAGTGTTGCCAATTTACATACATATTTTGTTTCGGGTTTCTAAATGAACTTAGATGATAAAGTTTTCAGGAATAATAAATAGAGGGATTTACATATTTTACAAATAACATTTTGTGAGTTCAAATATTCCATACTATACTATTTTATATCAATACAATAGCTGTTACTATATAATAATTTGTCAATTAGACGTCCCGTTACTTGCAGTTTCCTACACTACCTAATAAAGGCCATATTTTAAATAAACAAACAAACCACATTACCTACGTATTGTATATATATAATATCTAATATCATATATTATTATTCATCAGCTATCTCCTTTATCTTTTTTATGCTATTAGAATACAAAACCGAGAGACGTCAACCCTTGCGTATTATCATCCTCTGCAAATGCATTTCCGGCGTTTATAATTTTTGATTTACGAAAGGAAGACACGAATAACTTCGGAAAATTGTGGGGACTTCAGAGTTTGGTTTTTTTCTCAACTAAAGAAATACTAGTTAGTAACAAAGAGTGGAACTTCGCATATTTTATAATCGGTTTATTTATATGCTACCGCAGATTTATATGCTACTGGGGTTTTGGTAATCCATTTGACGTTTGTGATACTAACGTTATTCTGTTCTTAAATGATCATGTAACTAATTTAACTTTATTATTATTACAAGAAACATCATGAATTTAGGTATGTGGCACGCTGTGATATTATGAGGTAACGAATTAACATGTAGGGAGGAATAACTAAATCTTGTATTTGATTGCAGATTCGACCAGACTATTCTTACAACTTGATTAATTTTGTCAGTAAAATTTAAATTGTTAGTTGTTATTTTAATTCTAGGCAGTTCATATCACATTACACGAACATACATGACATTTCAAGGTATATTTTCAATTTAATTGAATCTCGCATCTAAACTGGTAAGTGACAATAATTTATATATGTCTCATATTGTATTGGAACCTAGAAATTTTATTTTTAAAGACATGTTTTATTCTTTCATTTATATGTAAGGAAAGATGAAATCTATAACATTAAATATTTAAGGAAATTATTCTTATACAATACAGTTAAGAGATATTTCATGTGTTATTTAATTTTAATGCTTTACATACAATAGCGATTAGAATTTAAAAAAAGTGCAAACTTTATATATTACTAGCCAGGAGGTTATTTCATATCAAATGAAATCACAGTATCTAATTAATTTGTTTTATTTATTTACAGTCTACAGTGTGAGTACTATCACATTATGAAACAAGTTGTCTAAACTAATATTTACATTATATACAGATGTCTATAAGTGCACTATTTAACACAAACATTGATTTATAAAACAATTTTATGATTCAGAACTAAAATTAATGTTATGGGATATTTCATTATAGACATGTTTTATTTTATTATGCCTTACATTATTATGTTGATATAAAAAAATTATGCTATATATAAATTGAGTTTGTGATGTTAATGTATGAAAGAAAATCATAAAATTGTATTACAAAATTACAGAAAACTTAAATAGTAACGAGCTCACCGCTTCCGTTATAATAAATATGAGGAACTAAATAATAGTTTTAACATTACACAAGACTGTAGGAATACAAACGAATCAGCATCGGTCACAGACTAAATAACTTACTACAGACACTACACGAGTCGGAAACTATCATACATTAATACACTGGCAACCTTTATAATAAAAAAAAAAAGAAAACAAAAACAAGCAGTCAATTTCATAAACCAACAGCATCACTACAATAAATAATGTATTATATGAACTCGGATTACCGATTGAATATAAACAACATAATACAGAAACGGAAATCACAAAGTAACAATAACAGAATATACAAAATAAACTGAAACATATTTACATACATAACGTATAGAGATTCAGGAGTAGACACTCATCATCACAAGGTTACTTTAACTAACACTAAATAAATACTAGCTACACTTTATATACAGTCTGTCTGTCTGTGTGTGTGTGTATGTGTGCGTGTGTGTGTGTGTGTGTCTACGTAATGTCCAGAGGTCGATGCTCCCTCGTCTTGAAGAACCCCTTCTCGGTGCGGCACTCCCTGATGGTGACGGTCTGCAGGTTGACGGTGACGTCCGTGATGAAGATCTGGTCAGCGACGGGTGAGCGCGCCATCCAGTAGGCGGCGCCGCGGCGGGGCGGCGGCGGGGGCGCGACGTGTTCCTTGAGCCAGGGGTCGTCGACCTGTTCGTGTTGGTGTTGTTGTGGTGGCGGGCGCGCTCCTTTCGGCTCGTCCGGCCCGGCGGGCTGCGTGTCGCTCCGCGTGTCGTCGGGCGTGTGTTGGTCGGCCTCCTCGGGTGAGTGCGGCGTCCTCCTCGGCCCCGTCCGTGGCGCGGCCGCCTCTACAGCGGGTGAGGCGGGTGCGGGCGCTCCCCCGTGCGTCGCGGCGGGCTGTATATGTGTCCGGGCGCCGCTCGTCTTCCCAGCGTCGTGTCTCTTGGCGGGCGGGCTCATAGTGATGGTGACCCCTATCTTCCCGGACTCCCTGCTCAGCACCTCGGCCTTCCTCTTGCCCCCCGCGCCCCTCTCCTCGGAGCCGCTCCTCGGCCGCGTCTCCCCCGGCGACTGTTCCCTCTCCCTCCTCCTCCCCGCCTTCCTCATCTCCTCCCCCCTCTCGAAGCTCTGTATCAGTCTCGGGTCCAGGATGTTCTCCTCTGGTTCCCACGTGTTGTGTTTCGGTTTCCATCCCTTCCACTTCACGTAGTACTCCACTTTGTTCTGTAACACATGATAGTATATTAAATATTGTTATGTTACATTCACATACACATAAAAAAGGGATTTGTATTTTTTTTTGTTCGTATCTCCGTAACGTCTATTCAGCTCCGAGTCCACAATATACTTCCATACAACGTGCCGTATAAAAAATATATATAACAATGTAATAATTATTTAGTTGTCAGTTTCGTCTGTCGGTACACCTGCTCCGGACAGCTGGCGACTATCTCCCCCGGGATCGAACCCGGGACACGCCGCCAGTATACCGTTCGGAACTTTCACTTCACACCAAAAACATGCTTAATACAATATAAATAAAGACTAATATCGTATGTGAGCTCATATATCTTTTTTTTTTTGTATCAACATGTGCATCGACACGTTACTAGCACGGACGAATTATATTACAATATCGTCGCCGGGTTCATTATTGACATGAAATTTATCATCTGATGATAAAATAAAATAATTCATATAAAACGACTAACATCTTACACCTGTGGTGACGCGAATCGCTTTACAGCGGTGTAAAGCGATGTTTATTACTTTTGTGATATAAGCGAATATGGACTTTATCTGTATGTAATAGAGTAGTATATCGCATGTGGGCGGGTGTCGTTTAGGGCGTTCCTGAATCGACGCCTGTTATTGGTTTCAGTGTAGAAGGGTGACTCGCCGGTAGAGCGCGCTGACTTTGTAATGACGTACAACTTAATAATATAATTAACGAGATCTATTGATACATAGAAATAAATCTATTTGATTTTGTATACGTGTAAATTAATCTGAATTTCAAAGAATCACTACATTATAGAATTTGTTGGATAGCTTAGTTGTAAAAATTATGAGTCATTGCTTTTTGATGTTTACCGATATTTTATTGATTTGTCGTAAGTATAACAACTGTTTTTTTTTTTGTTGTATAGAACTCATGATATCTCAGATTGTCGCGTGTATCCTGTTAATTGAAGTAGGTACCTTAAGGTAACAAAGGTAAACTTTCATGTCGTCTGCCTGTGAACACGGTTGCTGTAAAGTGTAAAGGAACCGAAACGACGGAATCATATAGAATACAGGTACAAAATAATGAAAACAATCGTAGTATATTCGAGAAAGGTTGGTTTCGCTTATATGGTAATAAATTTGTTTTTGAGTTCCATTGGCATGCTGACTTCACGAAAGATTCTATCGTCTTCGAGATCAAAGAAGGGCGACAAGGTAATACAATACAAAAAATAAGAAAACACGCTTGTTGTTTTAATAACAGCATGACCTATACAATAGAGACTGTTCACTGTAGTAATGAAGACTTAAATTAGCATAACATACATAAAATTAAATAAAAAAACAATTACTACAAACTAAAACCAGTCTCGAAACTAAACAAAAACACTGAACAATGAAAAAGAAAAAAAACGGATCATTGGGACGTACGGACAAGGTGCTGTCCAGAGGCTGGGCTCTGATTGGTCGGCGGGCGGGGCGGTACAGGTCGATGGGCGGGGGGAGGGTGGAGACAAGCGTCCCGCACGCCCCGCCCCCGTCCCCCGCGCTGTACTGAACATACCCACAAGGATAGCAGTGCGGCCCGCCTCCCTCTATGGCCAGGTGATAAGGTCGAGTATCGTGTGAACGGGGCGTACCAGGTGATGGGCGGATCATAGACGCCAATTAGAGTGGATGAGAGTCGTTAATGAGTTCATTATAACTATTATAATGATGATGAATGTTGGGTGGTTTTTGTGTCATATACATACACACATTATGTGGTTGAACAGACCGCGCGGGTTAATGCGATCGACAAATTACTTCTAAGTATTTTTCGAGTCTATATAAGTTTTGTGAGTAACTGAGACTAAATATCTTTGACGAATACATAATATAACATAAACAGAGTCATGGAGAGACTTCAAAAAGATTTTACTGTAAAAATTAATCAATAAACTTCACAAGTTCCCTTATTGTTTTAATCATCATATATCCTTATTCCTAACACAATTTTCCGTCACCCGTGTTTCTTTTAAAATGTATTATTTTCTGTTTTATCTTTTCCCCTTAAATATTGGACTCGTAATAGAAACAATACAAAATCCCCGAGGTCATTTGTGCGTCGGCCTCCAGACCAGACATATTTTTATATTCACGTAGTGATGATAGAGCTTACGGTGCCTTGGGAAACCAACATCCCCAAAGACCATGCCATCAAGGTCAATAAGTATTACGAGCTCACTAACGAACTAACTCGAAATAGTTCGTCGTTGATTTGTACGCGGTAGAAGTGGGAGCGAATGGTATAACAGCGAAATTTCTCTACAACCTACTAAAAGACTTGGGCTTGTCCAGAACTAATTAATGCATTTTAGGAAAGTATTTTAAAGGCAGCTCTAGTAGGTTCTTTTCAAATTTGGTTAGGTAGAGAGAGGAGCTTGGACAGTGGAGGTGAGCGTTTAACGCGCGTTAGATAGGGTCCCTTAAACCTACACCTGGGTCGCAAGTCACAGTCACTGTTGAAGCTCCTCTCACTGTAACGATGGACCAGACACCCGCACCGTGAATACATAGGGTGATGAGAGGTTTCGTCTCATTTTCGAACTCTATCTAGCCGTCGAGTGGTGACGTCACTAGTTAATATGAACTAATACATCGGTCCCGGTATTTATCCCCGAGGGACATTCATTGTACCTATTGTACGTAAATGTATATAGCACGTATATATTTATATATTCTACTAAGTACCTATACCTACCTATAGATGTACGCGTCATGTTTTCTTGATAAATCAACATACACATCCACGTTTATATTAATATATATTTAATATCTTTTAAATTTTAATCATTGAACACTTGTCAATCACTTATGTATGGATGGGAAATGGGAATAGTTTTCAAGAACTCTTATGTATGTAATATTTGCATAGTGTTTCATACAAATTTGTTATACCTATCAATGTGTATGTATCGATATTCACATCTCGTCTGTCCGTGATCACAATCGCTGCAAAGTAACTGATTCGTTGGGAGTATGTAATTACTTTATAATAATGGAAAACGCGGAATAAATCCCTATGTATTAGAATAATTTCAATTTATATATTATTGTTTTGCCACAGTATCTACTGGTCTACAGATACTTATTAGTAGATATGTTTACTAGTACTATACTGTCATCTAAACATATTTTTCTCTTAATATGTTAGTCAAAATCTCCTAACATCATTATATAGGTATATGAAACATTTTATATTAACTAACACTTCTAAACAAGTATCATAAAATAATATACAACGCTTGGTTTTCTCGTTTATTTACGAATTCTATCAAACACCATTTTTTCGACGGACAGACGAGATCTGTGTTACATTTGTATGAAATTACATATCTATTATGTTTTACAAACGTCTAATCTTTAAAATCGTAGGTAAATATTTATTCAGTTAGTTAAAATTTCACTCGTATCATTAGAGAACTTTAATTAAGCGATATCTCATTCATGGATATGATTCTGGCAATAAAATATTGGATCAAGTCGATGTTTTCATTCAGCCAAGTTATATGAGGTGAAATTTATCAAAAGAAATTTATATCGAAGTAACAGCTTCAATTTTTAACCCGAAAAACGGACCCATGACTCAAAAAAAGGTTACCTATTTAAAATTTCAACCCTGAGAAGATAAAAAATTTAAAGGTGCATCTCCTAGTAATATATTTATCTATGTTTTATATTTGTATGTTTATGTATTATTTATGTGTTCAATTTTACGAATCGTTCACACTTACAAATTTACACATTGACACAAAAAAATGTGTTTTATTAACAATTACCTCTATTCTTGAATATAATATTTAATATTACAATACAAGTAAAGTCTAGAAAGTACTTTATCATCTCTAGGATATGGAAACAAGCTTATTACAGATGAACTTTGATAAGTTAAATATCAAAAAATACTACATTTAAATCAGTTAACTTGTTTTTCAAGTTAAACCATAATATTAGTTAATTTTAAACATATTCGGGTTAAATGTAACCTTTTAATAGATATAATTTATTCTTGTTCATTTCTCAGTCGCCCGTAAGCCCGCATGTTTAACCGTGATATACATTACTTTAACTATCTTAATAATTCGTGAAGATCATGTGTCAACTATATCGGCGGAGCTTGCATGAATTAAACTCACTCAATTTAACTGATTTGTATAGAAAATATACAAAAAATTGTTTTTATTTTGTATATTTTCATTATCATTTTGTCTTAATTTAAACAATCATTGAATATTTTATATCAATATATCGAGATTTGTTTCTTAATTTCATGATATCTATCTGTATGTAGTATGTTGTAGAGACTAGAGATGTATCTGTTCAGATATTAACCAGTATTGGAGACGAGCCAGGAGTGTTCTACTACGGTGAATTTTATAACCGGCACTAACACACATACATACATATTATATAGTAAGTACTTATAGCGTTTGGTTCCGTATGTTTATTTCTATGGAAGCGAGGGTCCGTAATGGAGTGTCCCTGGAGGACTGTGGATGTGAATGATTTATTTTGCAGTTTATTATAATAATATTATTATGTTATTTCTTTTTGGCTGCCTCAGTGTATTGTAATAGATGAAACGAGTATTTAATAGGAATAAAATATATATTTCTCTCTAATAGGTACGTAAAACCAATTTTATTTCTAGAAATTTCGAGAGACAATATCGTTTCTCTATTGTTTTATTTAACAAAGTAATTCATTCGACAATATAAGCGACCGTTTTCATGAATGTAATTTAGACGAGATTTAGATATGATTTGAATTTGGAACGATTTATACATTGGACGGGGAGGACGAGAGAACGAACGACTCATTCATACAACAAATACATTCATTCATTCAATCGAATGGAATAACTAAAAATTCATTCTTATCTGTATTTAAACAAAAAGTGAGCGGAACAACTTTTTCTATTTCTCGTGTTTAGAATTCCACAGTTGTATCGATAAATATTCATGGCGTCACTCGGACCTCCAGTGTGTATGTACGTGACTCGTCCATCTCATAAACTATTCTCATGTTTATTTCTCTATTATTATTTTTTCCGTATCTTGTGCCAGCTATTTCTTATATGAATGCCGATATAAATTGCATCGCTAATTAGACTTATCAGATAATTGGTAGATGAATGGGAAATAATTAATACAATAAAAAAAAAACATACAACCCCTTGGCTATATCCGCGTATTCTTTTGTAACATAAGTACCAGGAGAACAGAAATGCTGAAGAGTTGAATGTAGCTGTGTATGTGTCCGTCATATATACGCGTGTGTGTGTGTATGTGTGTTGTGGTATGTAAGACAAGGACGGCTAGTGACTAGTGAGTGGGACGAGACGAACGACCGCGCAGACGCTGTCAGTGTCAGTCTTCACAGAGATGTCGACGGGGATGGATGTGTCGCTTACATTGATATATGTAACTACATCCATTACGATGTACTTTATACTTTATGTTGACAAATTACATTGAATATTTATCTGATATTCCTTGATTCGTAATAGACATAACGTAAATCTGATTTACAACTATAAATTCACTCGTAAGTTATAAGTACAATTTCATTAATATTCGAAAATGTATGATGAACGTACAGACGGAGGGACAATTGAGTTTATTTATTATAAACGAGCGACAGTCAGCGAGTGATCGGAATGCATCTTAAAGATGTGACTGATAACATTGAGTACCTACTGACTGAGGCACAATAACTGAGTATATTAAGTTGATATAAACGTTGAACTGTTTGTTTACGTTAAAATACTTAGTTATAGGAGAGTAACTACTATTTGACCGAGAGTTAATAAATGTAATGAGGTATAGTAATGAACAGTTAGGAGACGACGCGTTCCGTCTCAGTCGTTATTGATATGAGAAAACGTCAAGTTCGATAACGTATCAATGTACAATATATGAATGTAATGTAATTTTTCCATTAGAATACTAATATAATCGTTATAAAGCGCAGTTTTATATGAATCAAACGCAAGTATTAGGTAATTGTAGTATACTTTGTACTAACAAAATAGATTAGTTTACGAAGATTTTGGTCGAGACTTCATTATACAACTAGACTAATTAAACGTTCCCCTTTCACACATCAGAAGGACGTGTGTGTTTAAAATCAGTTAATGATAACGTTTAAACTGTCCGTAGTTAGACGATAAATCTCACAGTCAGGGGTAGGTACTGTTGGTAAGGCAGAGTCGCGCAAATTACACTAGTTCCACGCTAAGTGCAGCTTACTTGTTCTATTCACAAAGGGCTCCTCTCTCCTCAGAACCCCTTTATTCGCTGAGCAAACACTTGTATCACGGCCAAACGAGACTAAATCCCCACGGCTATAATTGAGGATTTGGATTTTAATGTTTAATGATTCATAACCAACATATATTTATGACTTGAATATATTTTTACTTGAAATTATCTATGGCATACCTAACGATTTTATCTGTTATCTGTCCATAACAGAGCAAAAATAAATGGCAGCGTATTATTGCAATGTCTGTTCAGTATAATCCTTAAATAAATACGTTAATAACTCAATTAAGGGGATCAGCCCGCGGCGGGATGTGTCCCGATCATCGGCTCGGTACAGATAAGGAAGAAAAAAAAACACAATGGACGGGTGCGTCTGACACCAGGGGCGGGGGGAGATATTATAACAAATACTCCCCGATATACCCTGACCCTTAGAACGAGTAGCGACCCTTACAACACTGATTACATTCCGACGATATTTGAACATCGCTATGTTATTAAAAATATTTTTTAAATATGGAACTCTTCACATCACATATCTGTGACGTCACTAATTATAGTTCGAAATTCAAACTGCTATCGCCTGTATCATCGTTAATGACGATCAATAACAATTCTTATCTAAATTGGATATACATCGGAAACGTCTTGGAAACATTTTATTTACATAATAATGTGTGCGGTGTAACGGCCGCCCGCGTCGAGCCCACATCGACATCGGCATTATAATAATGACTGCAGCCCGTCTGATGCGCCACGTTTTTATTACGCTCCTGCGATCGCTTTGGCGCCGAAATGTTGCGAGGCGTTGTTCATGCGAATTAAAAAAAGAACACTAAATATGGAATGACATTTAATAGAAATGCTATCTTATTGTGATAGTTTAGAATCTAAATTTGTTTGTCGTCGGTCGTATGATAGTTGTTCGGTGCTAACGGAACGCCGTTAGCGTGTGTGCGTGACGACAATGGACGTCATTCATTGTGTGAGGGCTTGCAATATGACGTTTTCCCATTCAATAGTTTAATATTCTATGCATACTCGTACTAGAAGTATTCTAAAACTTAGGGGGAATTATTCACATAGGAACTTTTTATATCCAGGGGTGACCGTATCTACCTATTGTATATAAGTTCTCGCTTGTAATTAATCCCGTGGTACAGAACATCGTAAGTCATGGAGTAGATTTCATATATTAGTTTTCTCATATTGTATATGAGTTCGCAGATTTCATTTTTGATATATTTTATTTTCTCTTATAAAGATTATTACATGATAACATAATAATATCTTGGTATTCTCCCAAAATTTATTTCAAAAGTCGAACAATGTAGATTGTAAAGAATTCAAAAGTATTAAGAAATAAAAAAATATACCGTAAATAAGTTTTAAATCCTTAACCGACTCCATTCACTCTTGTTCCCCTTTATTTTTTATTGTGTTAATGTATTGGGATGTATAAAAATGCGACAATGCTTTTTGAGACGATTATTTTTAGAAAATTTGGTAGCATTGTGTTACTTCCGAGCGTCAAATTGACGATATCCGCATTGAACAAATTATTTACGAGAAATCAAAATTCAAAGATTCTTTTAGCAATATGGAAAAAGTATTAATTGGCTATTCAAGATTTTAGCTGGGTCTTAAAATTTGAGAATAGTTACTTAATTCTCTGAATCGTCTTCGATCAGTATTAAGTGCCATATGTTGATCTTTTTTTATGTCAACGGGTCCAATATATCGAAAAAATATAGATTACAGTGCGTTTATTGCGTTAATATTATCAAAAATTAAGAATAGCGCCATCTGACCAAACATCGCTGAATTATTTCGTCAGCTCTTCTAGTTCCGCAGCGTTCGGATATTGGTAAAGTTCATATCAAATTCTACGATCCTTACGTCAAAAAGAGCGACAGCGAGAAAGATTTCATATAATATTAAGTTATAGAAAAACCATTTATATTAGTTTTTTAAAGGAATATGAAAAATAAACAGTACAATGTTTACGAGTTGTAAAGCAATTCAGAGCATTTTTGCTTAGCATGGTCTGCTCGACGCTGATTGGTCGCCGGTAATGGCGGGGAGCATGCGCTCTCGACGTGGGTTCGGTCAAAGCCGAATACTGGCGCGTTTACTTCGAGATACCAGGGCCACAGCGCTTTGAAGGAGTTCCTTTAACTGTGGCTATACCACGAGGGAATTTGAACCTTAACTCAATTGAGTAAAACAGAAATTTATATGACATGTTCCTTCGTTAAATGTCAAGCCATTCCGACCGATAACAAGGATTCTTACATACTTTGAAAAATAGCTTCTATGTCGTTTATCTACGGTTCAGTTTTGCCTTTATCATGTTTTGCCGCGCTATTAAGTAGTTTCGTAAATTTGACAAGGCGCTAGGGAAGACAGTCGGAACTTTTTAGTTGCGGCTTGACAATAAATCATTACGCTGTGGTATCTGATTAAATTATAAGGATAAAGAATATTAGATTATTGTTGAAGGGAGAGTGAGTTTGTTATTTTACATAATATTAGGGTTTTACTAAGAGTGTATGTTATGGTTAAATATTATAGTTGATTTTGTAACAATGTGTAGTTTTAGGAGGAATTTAATAAGTAGAACGTATTCGAGAGTAATCTTCAGTCGTAATATCGTGAGGCGTGACACGTTGAACACATGCCGTGTTACTATGACATTAGGTTCCATTGGAGTCGTGCCATGTGGTAACGCACTTGCCTCTAGTCTCGACAGTCGAGACGTCTTCATCATTGATCAGAACGTCTCGATGTCAATAGTTTATAATTTCCTAGTAACAATAACATTAAATTGGCTGGATACAAACGAAAAGCACCAAAAAACAGATGTCACAAGACGTAATGTCTTTCCCGATCAATAGATGGCGTTACGCGTCAACTTCGAACTATAGAAATTGTTCGTTTTTCTATATTGATATAAATTAATATGAATTATGTATTAAATATTTTTATATACACATATTAATGTACGATTACACTTATTTTGTGAAGTATGCTGCTAATAGAATTCTTCGTACGTTTAATATTTATATTTATATGTATTTATGTTTTATATATTTATTTTATAATCTATTATATACTAGTTTTTGCCCGCGACTTCGTCCGCGTTCGTTTGGTCAAGAGTAATATATGTAGGTGTAGCTGACCAGGCGAACTATATTCCGACTTAGAGGCCATAAATAATCAGGTTTTTCCTGTTTCAATCAAACAGAATGATTGACATATTAGTTAGTTGTCAAATCTAATGTCAAAAAAAACGTTTGCATGGGAAATAGGAAAGGGCTATTTTTAGGGTTTGCCCGGCAATTATTCCAATTTTTCTCACCTTTTATACCTTCCCTGAACCTCCACGAACATTTCAAGACTAAGATAAGATAAATCCATTCAGCTGTTCTCGAGTTTTAGCGAGACTAAGGAACAGCAATCCATTTTTATATATATAGAAGATTATAGCCCGTATTAAGTAGTGACGAGAGCGCCACTTAGCTTCCATCTATGGTTTTTAAACTACAAGTGTGGCTTACCTGTTGGTTTATACTTTGAAAAGAAGTATACATTCTAACAGAGACTAAATTACATTACACGAAAACTGGGACTAAGAAGATATTGAAGTTTATAGCGAGGCAGACGGACACTTTTATAAACACATATAAATTTCATCTCATGGCAGTGTGTGTCGTATTTTAAGAGATCACATTAAGATAAGCATGTGTTAAGTCTTCTGTGCCATGAAACACCCTTTATAAAACTATAAGGAAGCACGTGGGTCTATTTAAAGATTCACATGACAAAAAACATAACAAATTTAACACAATTTCTTAGTATTTTTTCTTTTCTCTGAAGAGTATTATCTTTAAAACTATGTATGTCGGTCTTGTGATAGTTCGGAATAAATATACTGTATGAAATGAGTTTAAAAATTTAATTAGTTAATATAACTAAGTCTACATGAATTGTAGAGAAATTTCCAGAATACTTTCACGTTAAACTAATTTTTTACTAAAACGATTCTGAATGTTATCTGTCGAATGGTTTGTTATAACCGTATCTTCCATTATAACTGGTACATATAATATAACTGAATTATTATGGTTATTTATAAAGTTAGGGATACAGTATAAAAGTTTTAAGATCAACAAAACCTTGAGTACTCTATAAACTAAAAACAAACCACCTAGGATTCAGAAAAAGCAATATATAATAAAAGCACACACAGTATACGGATTAAACAGTTTGTTTACATGCTTGAACTATAGATATAGGACTTGTATGAGTGATAACACAATAAACAAACAAACAAACAATCCTTATCAAATATACATAAAATATAAAAAGCCTTACATATAGTTCTAAATACTACAATAACTGAGTTAGTAACAAGCTTCACGAACACCAAGTAGTTACTAGTTAAGAAGACATCCCCTCAACCGAGTGTCTGATGAAACTTGTTTATCACAATTCACTATGCCAACAGAAACATCTTAAGGGTATATTAATGAAACGCACATCTGAAGCATGACCTCAATGTGAGCTCGCGTTAGGGGACTCCGCTGTTATAAAGGAATAAACATGCCTCGAAAGGAATCCATTGAAATACAGCTGCTGACACAATGCTCGGATTACATACACGGAATCCGAATTAATATACCCACTGCATGTTTATATCCGCGGAGCATTGTTCACTGTGTGTTAGGATGCAAGCTAAGCGTTAAAATTGCGAAACTATAACACAAAAGCGAATCAAATATATTAGGCGGGCGATATGTGATCTCGGGTTTCGTAAGCACGTTATGTACACTGTGGCTGGATGCCGTGTCGCAAGGAGTCAGACTCACCTTTCTAGTCCTCTTCTTCATGATGCGCTCAGCGGCGTACACGCTGTCGCCGAGTTCCATCTTATGCATCCCCAGTTTGATGAGAGTTCCTTCTAACAGTCAAATCCAAATGGTACACTGCAATCCGGTTAGTGAGATCCTATCACTGCATCCGAACCGCGCACCGCAATCCGACACACATTTCTCTTGTCACAATTCACTCGTTATACGGTCACTGTTCAAAGTTACCCGCGCGAACGACGCCGCTGTATCGTAACACGGCGACACGTCCTCTCCCTTCGAACTCGCAGCTGAGACTGAGGCGGGGGGAAGCAGCCCCGTCCCGCGCGCCCCTCGACCTCACGCCACCGAACCCCGACAGAGCGCGCCACGCGTTCACAAACACCCGCTCGATATCTGTAAACAAGTTTTATTTTCATCAACACATTCTGTTTTCAGACCTTTTTGCTTATATACCGACGTTATGAATATTCTATGGGAGCATACCACACATTCGATACGTACGTTAGAGGCACTGCATATCGTAACCTTTATATAATATAATATATATGTACATACATTATGTAAACATTAGTGATATTGCAGTCGGATCATATGTGGTATAGGAATATCTCTTAAGACACGTACCTAGTCTAGCTAGTACCTAGCGTTCATAATAAAAGTTGTAATTAGTTGTGTGATCATATGTAATAGTAAATACATCTCGTCTCGTATGTCGTGTGTCGTGTCGTAGTGCCATCGTATCGCGGCGCCGTGTTCGGTGGAGGCACGTGAACCGCGCGAGGTTGCCGCTCCGTGCGCTCTGTGAGAGTAAGACCGATCGCCTACCCTATTATTTACGCGCGACGTTGCCGACCCGACCGGCCTACGTTCATTACGAGGACACCGCTGTTACGTTCGATCATACGGCAACGAGAATCAACGAATACAGAAACACTTCTCATTCGCTTATCGTTATAATTACAACTATATTAACTATACTATTATAATGTTGTATATTATTACTATAATAATGACAATTACCTTAATGTATCCGACGAGAATTCACTGGCACTGTTTAAATACAAATTCCAATGAATCGATCACTAATAGAGTCTATATTCGGTGAGAGTTAGTTTCTTTTTTGTGTGTTATAAGTGTACCGGTCGGCACGTCCGTCCCGCAGTACGCACGTTTAGTAACTAAGTCATTTTCGGTCGTGTCGAATCGGTCCGTGTCTCGTGTTTCGGTCGTAGTTCTGTGTGTCGGCAGCTCGCTCGTCATTGGGTGCGGCGGCCGGGCGGCGGTGGACGCGTCCTCGGAGCCAATCAGGAGCCCCGGCGCCGCGCCCCGTCACCAGCCGACCGATGTGCGAGGCTCCTTATAGTTCCCTCTCGCTCGGAACACTTCACCGCGCTATCTGCGTTTTATTTTTTTGTGACACGCCGCTAACTATTCACATAGAACAAATGAACGGACATTTTGGATTCAATGCGACGCTGGGCCCGGATGCGGGCGACTGGAGGATTTATTTATTCCGTGGGGTGATATCACGTGGCCCGATACCAGATAAACACATGGCTTGAAACACGACGGCCTTGGAGAGAGTTGAACACTCGCAGACTGTTAGATGAATAGGAATGAAACGTTTATCATTGAAGGGGCCCAGATATTGTAATTTCCTAAGACATGGTGGCACCTTTTCTGACGTGGATGAGGTGATTGAATAAATATATAATGCGGTTCTCAAACAGAACATTAAACGCTGTCGTTACAGAGGTTGAGTCGAGCCTTTGTTAATGGTAGTAACTACATGGGGATATCGCGATGAAGAACACTAACAGGTTCTTACGAGACGATCCTCATGGACTATCTTCATAAGAAGTTTATCTCAAATAACAGTAATATTGACTTTGACTTGACTTAATAATTCCTATATGATCAATTTTGTTCTAGCTACGCAAGCGGTCTCAAGGCCCACTTCTTCGCTCTACCTATGGTCATCTGTGAAGTGTTGGTTCCCTTAACAGGATAGGGTGTAGGAAAATGTAGAGTCGTCTGCCGGGGTGACTGATAAGTCGAGACGGCTATACGAAAAATACAAATAAAGTTGAGTTATGGAACCAAAGAGTTTGTAGCTAGTAGATAGATAGAAAAGACATAAAAGTGTTCCGTGAAAGAAACCGCCACAAACTTATTAGCATATCTACTAGCAATCTGAGAACCTACATCTTATAATATTAAATTGCAAGTAATTGCAGCTGAAGATGGTTATACTATGACATCATTCGGTTTTTTCCTAAATACTAGGTACGTGTGTCATGACGTTTTTAAATAGATTTAACTTATTTAGCTCTAGCCTCTATCTTATAACGAGATTCCCTCTACTCTCTAGATCGATTCAGAACTTTTTATACTTAATATGTAATTTAAAATCAGGTTCACAGACTATTTGGCCTGGGGTCGGCTTGGTAACCCGGCTCCAGTGAAAGCCCGGGCGATCCTAATTGCCGGGATCGCCCGGGCATAAACGTAATATAGCCCGGGCAGTCGTTGGTGTACCCTGTCGCTGACAGATCCGGGGTACACCGACATAGCGGCCGATGGCTTTTGCAGTGGTTTTAGTGAGTAGGGGCCTGCCCAGGCCGAGCCTCACACATCCCTTCCGGCCCCACCAAGGCCGGTTGGACGGCTCGTAAAAAGAGTTTCCCAGCGTCATAAAAAAAAATAGGTTCACAGACTATTTCCATATCGGTAGTAATTATAAACTATACCTAAGACTTGGGCCTGTCCAGAACCAATAACAATTTATTCTTGGAATTTACTTCGAAGGTAGCCCTTGTAGGTTTTTTCCAAATTAGGTTAAGTCGAGAGTGGATCTTGGACGGTGGAGGTGAGCGTATAACGCGCATTAGATAGGGTCCCTTAAACCTACACCTGGGTCGCAAGTCACAGTCACTGTTGAAACTCCTCTCACTACAACGTGATGGACCCGGCAGCCGCACGGTGAATACATTGTATAATGAGAGGTTTCGTCTCATATACTCATACTTATTATTATTGGACGGAATTTTTGTTATTTTATTCAAAATGGCGGCGTGTCCAGATGTATTTGCACAGATGACATCGGATATATTTAAGTACAAATACTATTCACTTCAAATTAACGGTACGGAAAGTGTATTTTATACACCTATGTGTATATTCTGATGACGTTTTGTCAAAGATAGCTACTATTTTTTTTTACACATATTGATTTACTTTGAATGGCGTGTCTTCCGATCCTCGATAATTAAATAAGTACCGAGATGTATCGGAGATATTCATATTTAAAAGTATGTATCAGACTGTCCTGTGAGCTTGAATGATATTTTAAATGAAGGATAATAAAATCTACAAACAAATAAACCGGTAAATGTATCGCTGATCACAAAATATTTGCTTATTTGGAAATATATAGCTTCTTTTTAGAAATCTTTTTTGAATTTCGAATACAATCAAATTTTAAAGAACATTTTTTTTAAATCAAGCATTCAAAATAAGAACTTAAAAATTATGACATAGCTTTCCATGGTATGACATCAGAATCATTTATCGTAGAGACAATCCGAAACGTATTTACTAGTAATAATTGATCGTATTAAAAAGTAAACCAATAAAGGTAAGTACTTACGTACTTACCAATACTGAATGCACCTAATAGTCTATGCTGATGAAATAAAATAAAACAAAATAAAATTCTAAAACATCAATGTCGGCAGAGTAGGTGAAACCTTAGGCAGTTTGTTTTTAATAAAAAAAAGTGTCCGCCATTAAAGATGTTGTGTATAAGGTCTCACTGGGGTGACTGCAAAACGATCAATCGCGATAAATATAATGATTATACAATGTAAATAATAATTAAAAGGATTCATTTAAATCATTATTTAGTATTCATAAAGTATCCTACTATCTTACATGGTTGAATCGATTCAAGTGATTTCTCTTTTTTTCCCGCGATATTTTTATTTGTTACGTCAGTTTGATTTTTTAAAGTACTAAATTAGAGTTTAGCCGTCTATAGAGTGAGGAGCTAAGACAGAATTTTACGCTCAAGTGCTTCAGAAAACGAAAGGTTAGTTGTTTAACTTTTTATTTTAGTACTGTTTTTTATATAAGGTACCTATATTCCTATAATGAGATCTGACACTTTCGCGAGTATCATTTAAATAAAACGAATGTTCTCGATTCACTACGCGTTTTAATAATAATTCTCATGTCGTTGGCCCGTGATCACGGTTGCTGCAAATTAAGCGAATCGTCAGGAGTATGTAGTTTTAAAATAATAAAATAACGCGTAGGGGAGCGGGGGGCACGTTGTTGCAGGGGTAAGAAGTTACACGCATTTTTTACCGGGATGTTCAACTCTTTGGTAGACGTAAGTGGACTGATTTGTTTTCTTATAACATCGTGCGTTGCAAAAAAACAATCAGGGACCCGAGAAGCGGCAAACTGTTAGGTTTTGTGCACGTGTCTCGATTTCCATCAAGTTCGTAACAAAATCTTTTACGAAATTTTTGATTCCTGCTGTCTATATTTGTTATTCTCTAAATTCTTTTCGCCTCGAACGTTCATAATGTATCAAGTTTTAATTTGTAATAGCGTTTTATTCTGCTATTGATATCCATTAATGGCGGCTTTAATTTTAATTAAAAAACACACCCCCGAAGCTGTAACAACTTGCCCCAAGTCAGGGGTAAGTTGTTGCAATCGACTTATTTCATTAATTCTCTATTTTGGGAAAAATTACGTAAATTTTAATATTTTTCCAATTCTATTCTACTAGCTGAATAGACACACTAATGGTAAAAGCAATCAAATGTATACATTATTTGATAGCTTTTGTGATATTAACAATTATCTAAAAATTGTAACAACGTGCCCCCCGCTCCCCTACTCGAAAATATTACGTTTATATACCTAATATACATTTAACATTACTAAGTAAGTAAATACTTTTTATGCTGTCTTAATTCGCACTGGAATTGGTGAATATTTTGCCAATGTCTAATATACAGTATATGTACTACTGTTTTAAAGACTTGATTTAAGTAAATAAGGTAAGGTAGTATAAGGTAGGATGTTATAAAAAAAGTTGCAACATTAAGTTATTTTAGCCATAGTTTATACATGTTTACTGTATTTACTTCTATTATTGATTAAGCGGACATTGTAATCTATACTTAATATTATAAAGCTGAAGAGTTTGTTTGTTTGTTTGAAAGCGCTAATCTCCGAAACTACTGGTTCGAATTGAATAATTCTTTTTGTGTTGGATAGTCCAGTTATCGAGGAAGGCTGTAGGCTATATAACATCACGCTACGACCAAACGGAGCAAAGATATAGTGGTAAATGTGTCAAAAACGGGAGAAATTATTTCATCTTTGAAGCCTTCCGTTGCGTGCGCCGTGAAAACGGTTCAAGATACACAAAAAATATGTATGAAAGAATAATAGCTCTTTTAATGATCTAAAAAACAGTCCGCGACAGTATATGTCTATCTTTTAAGATTAACTCACAAAAATCGTTTTTATGGTACCTAATTTGGTCGAAATAATTTGTTTAAGTTGTATTAACATAATGATATTAATCTTTATTTAAATAAACAAATAAATATGTTGTTGGTTAAGAGTACTTCATTATTAATTAAAAAAAACGTAGATTTTATCCTGAAAATTCTACGGGAACTCGACCACTCCGAAAACCCCTTCACGAACGGGAACTATGTCGGAAGAACCAAAAATCTGTCGGAAGTAACTATTCCACGCGGACGAAGCCGCGGCAAAAGCTAGTATTGAAATAAAAACACGTTCATTTTGAATACTAATAAAGGTTTTAATAGTTTATATTACGTATCCGATTAAATAATTGAAATCTTTTGGGATTGGGATACTCCCGTGCAATGTTTTTTTACATATTTTTAGGTTTCAATTCGATTGTTGGTGGTAAATAACTTTTATTATTTATAATATTTAAGTTACTAATCGATTTTGTCTATTCTCTTCGCATTCGATGTTATTAGTTTTTTATATATTCAATGACGAATATCGTCGAATTAACGGAAGAAACAGAATGATACGAGGAAGAGAAAATTTCTACCATATTGAGTCGTATTAACTTAAAATGGTATCAGATTTATACGACTAATCACTATATTTTTACCTATTTAGTAATAGGTAGTACCTATATGTTTTAACTTGTAACTTATATGTAAGAAAGTTGTCATTGTGACCGCAGCCTTATCCGCGTGACGTCACTCATGTGTCCGTCTGTTAGTGTCAGGTTCTTGTTCCGTGTTTACTAGTTAACGGTGTCCGAGTGTCTTGAGATGTCCCGTGGTATTTGTTTATGTACCTATCGTAAACAGTGTACGCTGTGTCACTAGTACATGTAAATATATAGGGTACATAATATATACTGTCCTCGTTTGACTGTTTTGTGATATTGAAGCCTTGTTTTTAGGGAATACTTATTTTAGAATGAGGTTTATTATTCAGAAATGTATAACTTATTTTTCTGATTATGAAATATTTCTATTTTAAATATCTATGGTGAAATATTTATCAAGTCGATATAGCAGGACTGTTTGTTTGGAGGTACGTTATTAAAAAAAAATTTGTATAGGTAAAAATTATTATACTTAATCATGTTTTTTTTTAATATCTAAATTACAATAATCCTTCTGAAATAATGTTTTCGTTGAAATGTATTGTCTCTAAATTAGTCTTTAAAAACAGTTTAAACTATAAATATTATAATAAATAACTCTAGCCAACAACCATCGTTGAAGCGGTCTCAAAGACAATAGCTCATCATCTGTAATTATTAGTCAATAGATCATAAATAACAGTAGAACAGTCCAAAAAAACATCATAATACAACAATAATAAGGTGTTCACTCATAAAAAATATATGCATTTAAAGACCGTCATTTAAATACGTACCTAATATTAGGTTCGGTTTCAATGACAAAGCGAGGGAAAAGGTTTTTATAACAATGAAACTGAAAAGCACCCTGTCGTCAAAGGGCACCTTTCCATTTTTATAATATTTCAAGCGGAAAGCGCTGCGCCATTTCATTTGTGGTAGACATCGCGATGCTTCAAAGTGCTTACATCGCTTGTCTGTGCGAACGGTTAGTTGCCGCCGAGTAATGGAGGGTTTTGATATCTGGCATACTATCACCGGTCAATAGAATATCGACTCTATTACCTATAAATACGGTTTAAATTAGTTTGATAGTTAATATCCTTTGTATTAAGCCTGGCTTACATAGGGGATACGAGTTGAACAAAATTGCGCGTCGCAACGATTCTGACAATAGGCATTCTGGGAACTAACTGGTTTTTGCAATACCTCCGCTGATTTCTCAACGTCGGGAAACAAGATGTGTTCATACGGCGATGCACTCTTTGTAGATAGTTTACTTATACTACATATTAAATTAACACACTACAAACAAACAAATATACTTTAAATGCTCATATGTTTATATATATAATTGTTCTGTTAATTGATATTATGTTTAAGATAGTCGAACTAAGTCTCTTTTTAGTTCTATCTTAAGGACTGCATATAGATAAGTAGGTAATTTATAAAAAAAATAAATTAGGTTTTTATTATTCAACTTACTATATTTAGTTTGAAAAATTGAAAACAACAACAAATATTATATCTCATCCATAAGGTAATTTACTCGCTAATGAGGCTGTAATAATTAATACATCTATCTATTATTAATGAGTTAAGCAACCATAACTCGTAAACCGCTGTGGTAGTGACTAGTGAAGGATTTAAACCATTTAATCCTTTTTAAGATTATTTTCTCACCGTTTGTAATAGATTGTAAGGACGTTAAGTTACTAATCTTTTAAGCGTGTTTGTATGTTTGTTACGAATTTTTTGTGAACACATGTAACAAAATAGATGTGAGTAGTCGACACGTATGTAGTTGTATAACTTTTTTCATTGATTTATTTCTTAATATTAAATTTCTATTTATACTTAATAAATTGGAAGTATTCTGTAGGATATGATTCTCCATTTTATATGTAAATAGTTGATGAAATAATAGAGTATTCTATTTTACATTTAACAAAGGAAGAAACTATTCAACATACGTGAAGAGTTTTAATTTCAATCTAGCTTCTTTTAGTATTTATGTAAGCTCTAATCCTGACAGTTTTTTCATTCAACACCCTAAGTACAAGTCTGTTTGGAAATAAACACGAAAGTTTATAAGTATTAGTTTGTTCAGCCATGAACTTGATATAAAATCTCGCTCGAATACAAATCAGTGTGTTTTTCAGGCGAGATCTGTTATTTACTTTAAATATTATAAGATAAAGTACCTAACTATGAAGTGTGAATGGAAATAAATAGTTTCTTTAAGGAGTGAATGGACCGTATGAATGTGTTGAATGAAATGAACGACGGCTACTTGCTAAAACAACTCTAAAGCGTTCAACAGGTAGTGACCAAGTCTATTAGTTCAAAGCATTGATAAAAATGACTTTCTCATACTTTTCTTTTGATACATTTTCTTAAGCATAATATATCCATTATTTTCTAATAAAAATAATCATAATTGTACTTACATATTTCTATAGTTATGTAGATTACATTATTATAAAAACGACTGGGTCGTGTTTCATCGAGAATATAAAAGGAAACCAAATATGAAATAACCATTGTCTGTTTGAACTGAGAAGTATTCTCGGAAGTCTTATGAAATTACCAGTTCACGTTTAGTTATTTGATCGAGTGACGTCATTGATGACGTCATCACGGCTTTGACGGTACAAATGTATTGGCTTATGTTAAAATAATGTTCGATTTAGTAGTGAAAGTATAGGAATTTGCGTCGAAGATATTTTGGATGAATTGATTTTAATAAAACTTTGTTATTGACTTTAGCTTTCTTTGTAGATGGAACTGAGTTAAATAAGGGAATTGAGGCTTGTTCACTGATGAAGAAAAGACGGAATAATCTTTTAAATAAATACTAAGAGTGCACGAAGTTGTGGTTTCATCAATGCGATGTTTAATAGATTTTATTAATTAATTATTTTATGAAATCCTTTGAAGATAAATCCACTATAATTCGCTGTCTGGGTTATGCACTGGCGTAGGAAAGTTTAGTCCAAGAAGTCAAATAAAGTTATTGATATTTCAATAGAAACTCAAAAGCATAGTTGATGAAGACTCCTATAAAAACTTAAGAAGGTATAGACTACAAAGTTAAGGTCGAGAATTTTAATATTCCATGATTTTATGAGAAAATTAAACGTCTATTACTTTCGATGATTATCATAGTTTCATCCAATATTTCATCCATTTAATCAATCTAGATTCAGCCTGTGACTAGTAGCTAAATCTCTTTAGCCTCAAGTTAAAATTGAAGTGATGTCTTAGGAGAATATACCTCATTAATTCTCCTGATTTTTCCGTGCTGCTATTCAATACTCTCTGTATTTATCACCGCGATATTCTCCGGATTATACTTCTTCATCAGTGAAAGGTATAAGCTACACTCAGGAGAATACAACCTCATCAAGCGAGCATTGACAGTTTTTTGCAGCATTCAATACAAAAAAAATGTATACCTATTTTCAATATTAAGTTATAGAAATTTCGAATAAAAATGTTATCTACCTAATTAACATGTTGGAAATTAATTTGAATAACACACATAAATTTTTAATATGTGAGATAAATTATCCGGTAACATAAAAATATATTTTATATACAAAAAACAGGCCTTTGGAGATCATTTTAGATTTCAAAGAGGAATGTCGCTTTTAAAGTGATGTTGTAAGTATGTTGTAAGTAGAACAGTCGTTTGAATATACTAGTAATGTTGGTAGATTGTAATATAAAGCAAACAATCAGAGCACAATGAGGTGGTGGCGTGACCACCCTACCACCCTACCACCCTACCACCCTACCACCCTACCACCCCTCACTTCTCACCCTACCCTTCGATACGGCTAACTATCTGACAGCAGTTTTAACATCTAACACGTATTAGGTACTAATTATTTACAATTTAATATGACTATTAGATTTTTATAATAATGAATTGTGCTATAGATAACAGAATTTTTATTTGTAGCCATTAAAATATTATTAGGTATAATGTATATAGTTGTTGTCATAATATATTTTATAGTTATTTTAAGTAAATATTGAAAATATCTAATAGGTAATCTAATTTAAGTAACGCTAAAGACTAGTATATATTCATATAAATATGTTTTGTATTTATTTTTCATATATTTTTATATGATATCTATAAAGTTTCTTGATACGTCTGCCGTCTGTCCGTAAGCAATTTACTGTATAGATCGTCCCCTCTGTAGAGCGACACTCCCGACACTCCCGACACTCCCGACACTCCCGACACTCCCGCTGAGAGCAATATCCACCGTCTATATTAAACGAATAAATTATTTATCCTACACCGCTCCGTCTGATACATCTTAGTTTAATTAAATTCACGCTTTACTAACATTAGTTTCCTATTTTAATACTTACTACATTGTCAGAAATATTAAAAATATAACAAACAATATATTTGGATCATACATTTTGTATATGGTGTTAATACTAGACTTGTTAGTATAAAAATCTTAATCTAATCTTCAATGAATGACAGAATGTAAATCAGTGTACCGCGTAGTAGTTTAAAGCAGTTAAACCGTTGGGTAGTTTAATGAAGACAGCAATTAGTATCTATCGCGGCAGTTCGTCGATCGTGAATCATAAACATCCCATTGAACCCATATCGTTCAGTGTCGGTGTGAGAGGGAGAGGGGTTTGTGCCGGCTTTTCAATTTCCGCCCTACCCTCACTTTGTAATTTTATTAAAACGGCAGAACCCGCTCTGAATTTTTATCTCATGCGTCCCAACTCCCAAGTATAAAGGGTGCCGCTTGGAGATTACATGTTCCCTATTTTGTATTAGTTTCCCGGAGTTCAGTGGAACTCGGGGATGAATTTGTATGAGCCCTACACTTAAATACTGTCACTTGCTAGTTACTGCGACTAGAGAACTTATTACACGTCTTCATACATTATACGCACAGAATTTTATTAAGAAAAAACACTAAATATATTTATGAAGAACATAAAATATTTGTCGTATTTTTAAGTAACGTGGACGTAAAAGGGAAATACTTTCGTTATTTGTGTTAAGGGACGGACCGACCTCAATATATTATTATTGAACGTCCGGACGTCACGTGACTCGTGAGTGTGCTTGTTTTGACCGAGACACGATATTTACATATTAGCTAGATAATAACTAACAGAACTTAAATATTGTATGACCTTTGTTTACTTATGTTTAAAGAAAAATTATATTAATTTATAATTGTAAAATGCGAATAATAAAACAAAGTAATACGATATAGATGATAGTATTTAGTATTTTGATATCTAAATACAGTAAAAAATTACAAATTTTTATATAATTTTATAATTAAAATGTACAATATCAAAGGGTCAGGCTTTTTTTCAGAAAGTATAATTATACAACACATTAAAATGCTAATTATTTGATGTTTAATACCTACTGTCGTTTATTTTTATCATATGGGTTTAATATTGACGCAGTTTATCGACTTAATGATTTAAAGTGTTTTAATGGGAATAAACCTACAAGTTAAGATCATTGCGATGAAATATGCGTCGAATCGTATAAAAAAATAAATTTTATCTTTAATAATAATTTGTTGGGAATACTTATATGAATCGGACGAAGCTAGGGAGATAAATCTGTATACAAGAATGTATAACTTTAAATGTTTTCTTATAATAAACCACTTGGTATTATACATCGTTATTAGAGTACTAACATTTCCAGTACAGGGTTCCTAAGAATTAAGTAATTTTCATTTCAGGTATGCTACTATAACAGCTACCTCATTAATACACAGAAATTCATACAATATTAAGATAAGATATTAAAAACAGAAAAGTGAATGTTTTATTTCAAACGACTCTACATTACTTATAAGGAATGTAGTTAAAAGAAAGTTCACCCATCAAAGTTTGTCAAGTAATTATTTGAGGGATGCCTTGATGGTTATGTTTACCAACTAGAGCTCGTCTCTGAGTAACAAATGGATCTATATGATATGCGTGAGTGTAGTGATAGAGGAAATGTTTTTACAGACAGGCCGTCATACTTATAGGATATTAAACAATTATATCAAGTTTAATAATATTTATTCATTCATTCATGAATAGAATTGAATAGTTCTTCTTCGAGCAAGTGATTATAGAACTATTGCTTTTTAATAAGTTTTTATAAGTATTGTGAACAATTTGAACATTCAAACTAATTTGAACGAGTTTATAGTATAACATTGTAGTACCTAGAATATTTTATTTAATGTAGTAAATAGCATTTGAAATAAAATATTTGGTCTGTAGTAATCAATCTGCAGACATTGAAACAGTGATTTCGTCTATTCTGTTCTTGAAGATTTAATAAGAAAAAGAAGAATAAAATTTAACGCAAAATTGAACTGCAAATTTCCAACAAAGGTATTAAATTTTTCGTAAACAACTAAACGTCGGGCCATATGCCGGCCATGTGGCGCGTACAATTAGTTTCCTCCTCGGAGCCGTCTATGCACCACTGCTTTACATTAACGCTGCGGTCGAGAAAGTCTTTTGTGGTGATCGAGGGACCGTGAAAACTGATGCAATTCGACTTTCATACTTATCTAACGCCATTGTACTACTGTTACTTTAGTTTTAATACAAAAAAACTTGCAATGGATTTGCTTAAACTAAATAATTGACTGCAATTAGTTATTTGGTAATGATGTATTGTTAAATTTATTCATTGATGTATTCTTATTGAGTTTAGCTTCAATGTTAGTTCCAAACCAGTATGTATAAGGTTGACAAGTGAATTTCCTGTTCCTGCAGTTACGAGTTACGTCAGTGGAGACTCTATAAAATATAATTTACTGTTGTTTTTATCGCGACAAAAGTTACGGTCCAGACAATGATGTTTACGACGCTGTATATTATTTAGGAAAATCAACGTCCAACGGCCATTAGCGGATGATTTGTTGGCGAAATTATATTAATATTCATATTTTATAGTCTCTTATTACTTATGGTAGAGTACCGTAATGCGTGGTGGGTTAGGTCCTTTTCATAAAGCCCGAATCAGTATGACAAATATGTATAAATCGGTCTGTCCGTACAGCAGCTAAGTAGTGGCTGTTTGTGGCGGAGCAGGATTCCGGAGAGTTGTTAACGAGTTGCGCACACGCAGCCGATTCGTGGAAATTGGATTACCGAAGCTCTGGACTGTTACATCACTAGTAGACACTAGCAGCGGCACCAGGAAGTAATGGACAGCGGAAAGTTTTATAATATTAATGAATTAGAAATAAATGGAAATGATATTGAGTTTATGGTTATATAATGTGATATAAGATTAATATTTGAAATATTCTCTTCAAGTATTATGATTAATGATTCATACTAAACAAACTACAAAATATTTAAGTTGAAGTGTTAGGACTGAAGTACAATAATAATCGGAGAGAGACAAATTTACACAGTTAAAAGCATGCCGTAAACGGATTTATTTTAATGTATTGAATGTAATGAATTAAAAGTTTAAAATTTATTAAATATGGAATTTCTACTTCATTTTTAACGTAAATTTTTTTATTGACTAAACAATAAATAAAAATTCATTAGCAGCCACAAAATATAAAGACTTTTAATTCAATAATTAATTACAAGAAAAATCAAATACATATCACGTAACCAGACTATTGACAGGGAACTATCGATATATTAATTATAAATAATGTTCGTAGTGTTTGTTTGTCTCGTCAACTGCCGGAGTCTGTAGGTCTGTAGCCGTCAGCGCCAGCCTCGTTCACGCACTTGACCCTTTCAGTGACGAGAAACCGGGACGCGGCGGTTGTCGAGTGAAATTATTAAAACGAACAAAACTATACCCTCTCACGGCGCACACACACACACACAGCGTGTCGTAACCTCGTTCGGACGTATCAAATGTTGGACACACACACATACACAGCGCGTGTACTTGTACTTATACGGTTTCGTTCCGTCTATAATCAACGGCGGCACTATATTGGAGTGCCATGCCGCCTCCGTGTGTATTTTTAGCCGTGATGTCGAGTTTTGTCCAGTTCGCGTCAACTCGTGACTCGTTACTGTCAGTTCGATGTTAAATTAATTTAATATACTGTTCACTTTATAGTTTAATGTAGGGACTGGAGTGTAGAGACCGTGTTTGGTTATGTCAGTCACAATGAACAAAGGCCGGTCATAATATTTCTATAATTAGTTGTCAGTCGACCGCGCTACTAATATGGACAGAGACACAACTATATTTAGTTGAGTGGATGTTTATCAGAACGAGTCGCGGCGCGCTATCTGTTACGTCTGTACTAATGTTTATGTTATATCACTCGTTATCTATTATGTTATATATAGAACACGTCTCACATATAAACTAGCAATACTATGTTTATAACGCAGAAGTTCTTTTATTCCAAACAGCTATGTCGCAAACAATAAATCATTTTAATTGAAACTGTAATATTCATTATATTATTTAAAGATTTTTATGTGAAATTATATTTAATAATATTACTATCAGCGAATTTTTAATAAATTCACATCTTAAAAGATATACTTACGTGTTGTTTCTATTTCGCATCTTGTTTAATATTTGTTTAAGCATGTACAATGAGAAGCGTCGACATGTTTACCTTCACACTATTTACTGTTTGTAACATATTTAGAAGATATCTTTATATGAAAAAGTAATAAGAACATCTCTATCACTACTACACTACATCTTATAAGTAAACTACAGAAACTATATCACTAAAATTATTTATGGATGTAAAAATTAGTTAGACTTTAGAGACATAGATGGGTGAATGGAAAAGTGGGTATACCCATGTAAGGGATCATTATTATTTCGATCCATAACTTAGAATAAAAAAAATAGTTTATAAAAGTTTAATTTATTCAAAAAATACGTCACACAGGCTCTGACTGATAAAAGACATTGAAATATAATGAATGCGGCTAATATATTATTATTTACAAAACACACGACTTTTATATTATTACTATACTATGAATACCATTTATTCTCACGTATATTTTAGATATAATTAATGATGTAACTTAATAATGAGACAGCTATTAGAAAGAGTTATTTTGTATTTCCTACGACTCAAGCAGTTATGAATTAAATAGGAGTTTAGGTACTACATATTAAATTTAAAAGAAATTAACTTTAATGGTAGATGCCGTCTGTTTGGTGTATTTTTTATGTTCAGATTAATTCTTTGTACATCAAGTTATATTTGGATCCACTTAAGAACGTATTGTCTTGTAAAATGCTAATAAAAGCTATCGGTTTCTAAATAAGGAAAGTATGGAGAAAACTATAAAGTTATTTAAACGAAATATCCTTAACCTACGTAAATATAATATTTCCGAAATCTAGGTAGATATACAAACTGCAGGTTTTGACAGTTATAAGTATTCTTAATTTTTATATTTTAAAATCCATCAATAAAACTTGACTCTTAATTAAATGATACAAATAATCTATTACTTTTGGTAATTTAATCTCAATACTCTCATTAGAGTATAGAATACTAGTTTTAGCCTGTGATTTTATTCGTTCGGATTTCGAGATTAGGTTCATATAGTATAAATATGCATATAGGTATAGTATGTCAAATTAATATATATGGTAATCAACTAGCAGTGGCTACAGACTGTGTTACGTGACTTCATACACAATACAACTGTTGTGCCGTGATCCCGAGGGATATATAGGATAGTATGGAATGAATTATAATATAAGTACTTATACTATACTAATGTTGCAGTAAGTAGGTACTACAAGGTTTCATTAAAATTAGTTTAGTAGTTTTTGCGTAACAGAGAAACAAACATACACACAAACTTTCGGATTTATTTTATAAGAAGGATTCGTATATATGTTCTTAATATTTTAAACATTTATTTGTGATACTTGGTTTCTTACTAAATATTATAAATTCGAATGTTTTCTCAAAGACTAAATTGAGGTGATCGTGTAATCTGAGATGAAACCAGTTAATGAAAGAGACAGATATATACCAACGTCACCTCGAGATTGTGAGTTGTCGAAAAATATCGCATGCATGATTAATATTGAATGATAATTAATATAAAGCAATAAAAATTATAAAAAAACATGTTATAAAATACTTAAAAGATCATGTTGTTTTGTTAGATGGTAACGATTCATTTAAACCGCGACCCTCGTCAAAGTCACCTGTCGGATAAACCAATTCCGAGCGGCAGGATACGGATATAGCTTTCCTAATACTACATCCGCTATACAACCAACAATATATAGCACTAGGTTCAACAAGTATTACATCCAATTAAAAAATACAACTCGCTGATATTATATAGATAGTTCATAGAAAAATCGAGCTTTTTTGGTAGTTTAATTTATCCCAAAAGATGCTATCTAGAATCTATATTCTCAAATCGACTATAAACTTAAGAAAATTCTAAATTTGAACATAATTATGAATAATATCTAATAAATAATTAATATATACAGCGATAAGAATCACATATACCGAGCGGAGATGATGAATAAACATTAGTACAAGGGCCGGTGTTGAGGTAGGTCAGGAGTTATACATACATACAGAGTGATAATAGGAGACTTCTGAAGATGGTCTTTGCAAACCATTCATCATAGCATTTCCAGGCGTCTGGTTCCAACGGTACAAGTAGGGTCTATTGTGTTATGCCGCCCAATGTTTACCTAACTTCGTATTTCAATGGTTTGTAAAGAAATAATATATTCAGTATTAATAACAGGTTGTTTCTTTGAAAATTTTATAATTTCATTCCATTTTTGAAATTCTATTATAATAAATATTAATTATCTTTAAAGTTTAAGGTGCAGTGTTTGATAGGAATAAAGTGAAATTCGCTTGTGCAAGATATAAAGATACAAAGGATATTGTTTCTTATGATATTTATGTTTAGGATTGAATATTGAAATCAACTGTAGGGCTGCGATAATACTGTATTGTTCTGATCTACTGTTGGCCGTACGTACATAAAATAGTTAAGTTAGAAAGACTTGTTCTGTCTTGTTTTTAAAACCGTATCTTCATATACAAGATAATCATCCTTAAATGTGTATATTATTTGAGCTCCATCATTATGGTTGATCGTTATATTTTTGCACACCAAATATCGTGAAAACTATTTCACAAGTGAAGACTTTTATTTTATTTAAGATATTACAAAATTTGTGAATCCCTTCAGTTGAGACGAAATCATTTTGAGATTATAAGAAAAACTGTATTAGATATGATTATTTTTTTCATGAATCAAATTGAAATTCTCTATTTAAACTACTAAAGTCCAACATCTGTTCGCTAGTTAATAGCGATCACTTTAGCTAAGTTGGTAGTTAGTTTGTAACAGCATTCAGACGGAGTAACTTTAAACTCATGAGACTACATCATCCGTTAAAGGAAGTTATTCTATGATTCACTATCAGATACACTCAGATAGAACAATGACATGAATCATGAACTCTACATCTACCGACTATAGTTATTACATGGTCTTCTTAATTATATTTCATTAGGAAATAAAATACTTCATTATGTTAACCACTAGTCCGCGTTCCACACTACATACGGAGAGTTAATATTAATTCATTCATAAATCCTTTACGATACAGAGTGTATCATCGTAGGATATTGTGTGAGAAACGGGAACGTTTGTAGTGTGACGATTAAACTTGTGGTAGACATAAAGCTATCTAACATTAGTTAGTTCAAAGTATTGAAGTTAAATTGAATTATGAAACAGTTAATGCTTACATTATCATGGTACTAACTGTTTATTATAGAACGCATTTATTGATTTTAATAGTATCTGAACGACTTTTACTAAACCTATCTACATATATTCCGTGTTTTCCTTCCGTGACGTATTGTTCTATTAGGACATTTGATGGTTTACATTCTGAAGATAAAAAATATACCTACAAAAAGATTAGGGCCTGTACAGAACTAGTGTCAATTTTTTCTTGGAACGTACCTCGAAAGGCAGCCCTAGTAGGGTCTTTTCAAATTTGGTTAAGTAGGGTGAGGAGCTTCGACGGTGAAGGTGAGCGTTTAACGCCGTAGATTTTACTTAAAGGGGTCCCTTAAACCTACACCTGAGTCACAAGTCCCACGCACTGTTGAAGGTCCTTTCCTTGCAACGCGATGGACCCGAAACCCACACGGGGAATCCATTGAATGATTAGAGATTTCGTCTTTTTATCAGGAGCAATGCTAGTTACCACATCAAGAAGGTTACTTTTACATGAGCCTTATCTTCCAAACTTTTCGACCACTATGACGTCATCATTCTCGAAGTTTCTTCTTCGTCATAGAATTCTAATTCCGATTTCTAACGAACTTCCAATCAAAGTAGACAGTGAAACGAAAAAACGATGATTTCAAGCGAGGAGATATTAAATATGATGGATAGTGTATTTACATACTTTGATAAATTTAATTAGTGACGAAAACAAATGAAACTTACTGCTGTAATTTCGCCATTAAAAACTTCTTTTCTATTCATGAACAACGGTATCGGCAATAAATTTTTCTTTTCATGCATCTAATATATTGTTGTAATTACAAATATAATCGGTTTAATGTAAGTTATTCTGCGTAATAACAGATTTCACGGAGACTGATCAACGATAGGATTAAATACATTGACGCATCAAACACAAATTGGCTTTAGATGTACTTTGTATTGACATGACATCACATGACATGACATTGTGCATGACGATATTATCATTAATACAACATGTAACTATAAAGAAATGCCGATAAATAAAAGAGAGAGAGAATTCAATACGTATTAATAGGTTTTAAATACATAACAAGCAGTTAGAATCATGTAAAGCAATAAATTTATGAAACTTAAAACGACAGTTTTAGTCATGTAGATAGTGCGATTATACCACGAATAAATATGAATAAACAAGGAATTTCTTTAGCCGTTTTAAATTTAATAAGCATTGCGAGCCTTATTAAATTGAAGAAATTATAACAAGAATATTGTTTGTTATACGAAATAATATTTTGTATAGATTCCTACTACAGTTGTTATTCGTCAATGACCTAATCCTCGCTGTTGTTCTGTTAATTATCCAGTTAACTTGTTACCTGTGATTAATGGACTGTAAACCTTCATCAAATGATAATATTATAGATGCATACATTGTATATCACAGCGCTCCTATACCTATTATTAAATAATCATTTCCTTTAAGACATATTTGTGTAATATTTATACATAGAAATGGATTTATAGAAATTCTGAACTTAAGAACCGTCTCAGTTTTCAAACTTTCGCGATTATTAACACAAGTCCTTGAAAATTTTCTCACTTTAGATAATTTGCGTGTACCTCAGTTAAAGTTTTTCAAGTCAAATTAATAGCGAAGTTTAAAGTTTTACATTAATACGTTGCAGACGGTAAACGGATAGTAAGTTTGGTAAACTTCGGTACCGTCAGTGTGACCGTATACGATGGAAACTAGTCCTAGGGCTACTGAACTCGAACCCTCCTACACTTCGGTAGTATTGTTTGTGTTTTCTCTTAGACTCGCTCGCTACAAGCCATTTACATACTATCGATAAAGATTGCCTTGTGACTGTTGAAGATGAGAACTTTAGCGAGACTTGTTTGTTCTGTGTAAGGCTTAAACTTTGAAAGTTACGACTCCCTAGTACGACTTATTGAAAACCGATATCATTGCGTTGAGAAATGAGGCATTTCTATGGAAATGTTATTGTCATGGTTTTTTTAACGAGAACATCAGAATATAATGCTTTTTTTAAATTTCTACGTAACAAAGACGTTAAGCCCATTCGATATCGGAGATTCTTATTGTATCGGCCTTCACCACACACCATTAAAACGAGCGATCCGCATCCATGGATTGTATTGAACAATAAAAAGTATCGTATCAAATGAAGCTGTAAGTTTTCTGAATAACAAGCGAACAACCAGCCAACCAGTCAGCCAACTAGTCAGCCAGTCAGCCAGCCAGCTACCGTGATAGCTTCGTTCTCATTAAATTTCAAGAGGCGACGATCACGCGCTCATCTGCATGCCCGATTTAAATTTGTAATCAGTCCCCGGGGACGCTTCATCCATCATTCATCCTCACCTCGCCTCATCAATTAAAGGATGCACCAAAAAAGATGAAATCTCGTGTCAGCTCTGGCTGCTCTCGAGTCGCCACTAACCGTTCATTATATCTCTCACAGGTTTTTTATTGCGGCAACATTATACGTGGGTGTGGTTGTAATTTCCTTTCACCGACGTAAGGGCACACACGCAATCCTAGAGGCTAGTAAATCATTCTCGACCTTATCCGCTCCGGTTATGATCTAATTTGTTACGGCGCCGACGTTCCTGATGAGGAGATCGCTGATAAAATATGAAGTCGTCCGTCTCGCTCCGACCACGGGCAGATCCTCGCTCCGTCTCGCTCGTTGCGGACGTGAATGTTTTTACGCGCGCCGGGGGGCATAATGTTCGTTGTTTTGGCGGCAAAACGCTTCGGGGACCGCGTAACTTAATAATGCGAATGCTTCGAAGGGTGATCGTAACAGCATGTTTTATTTACGGCATTACAATCGGATCTCCAGACGATTTTCCGGAGAAGCAAGTTTTAGTGGATGAGTCAGCGTCGGAGGAGCAGCGTGCGTGTGACAGCTCCACGGATATTGAATATATTTGAACAAGGTGACGCCGAATAATATCTCCATACTATATAATATAATGTCATCTAGAATGAATAGACATGTTATTGGCTATATTTATGTTCACCTCTTAGGCTGGAGCAATTGTTGACGGGTTCCAAAAAATCTGATTAAACATTCACAGAATAATAGAGAATACAAAACTCTTTACACAAATAAAACTCAAGGCAGTACTATCGATAGAAAGTCGTCCTAACAAAAATAAATGGCTGCTTTGATCCGGCTCATACTTTATTAAAATCCCGAACGAATTCATACATTACCCCAATTTTGGGGCGCAATTAGTGCACGCAATCCCCCCGGTGGGGGAGTCGCCCGGCTCACCCACCTCGTTTGCCCTCCGGGGGCGAAGGCCGGGGGCCGCGGGCCGAGGGCGAGGGGAGGGGGGATAACAACGGATAGCCTTTGTAATCCCTCTTTGTTCCACATCCACTTCGCTCCCGGACAGAGGAAATGAAATTGGAAAATGATTACGCTTTTAGGTGATTGCGGCTTTTTAACGACTAATGTTACTATCATTTATTACACGCAATACATTACGGACGACCGGTCGAGTCGTTACAGTTCGGTCAGTGAGGACATCTGACCAAAGTAGCCATCGCTACACTCGACATGGCATTTAAAAATAACGATTTCCCGAAAATATGAAGATATGAAGAGTTATAGAATGTGCGAGTCGCTTCCCGCGAGGGTTGTTGTTGAATGTTCTGACCAATTTTGAACGAAATTTCATTATACAAATGAAATGTAATTGCAGAGTTTCGACTGCAATTAAGGTCCATTAACAGAGCCGTGGCCCGTGGAGTACTCATTATGTTGTACGACGGCTAACTTTAATGATAATACGAGTGCAGCTACTTTTTTTTACAATTTAATCAACGTACCTATTGTATTATTATTATGAATCTAAATCTCTATACTTCTAAGAACAAAGAGAAACAATCTATGGAGTTGATGGTAGTTTACAAAGTTATTGATTTTGAGCGTCAACTTGCTACATAGTGTGATATAATAGTCAGTTTAAAATTATTTTAATTATTTACACATATTCCCAAACATTTCTTATAATGTTTATTTCAGAATCTAAACCAAAGTGTGGTTCGTAAACCTGTCTAACATAGTCTCAGCAGAATGAGAAAAGATATCAGAAGTACGCGATCAATACAGGTCAAATATTTTGTTTAAGTATTAAAACTTTGGGCATTTTGTTATAAAAGTTCCGTATCTATCTACCAATAAAATCGCTAATTTCAAGTTAAATTTGGTCATTCTCATCCCTCTTGTTCTAAGTTCTTATTTAAATGCCGTTTTTTTTAAACCAAGAACTATCTAGGATTCTGAAGTATTTTAAGTCCAATTGGTAATCAATGTACAATGATTAAAGACACCAGGAATTGACAGTTTATTATTGTGCTGATATAAATTCTGGCTGACTTCAATAACCAATTATATTATCTTCATATAATATGTATACCTATCAAGAGAGTTTACAAAATCAATTTATTTAAGAGAATTAAGGCGTTTCGCTTTTTAGCTACATTCAAACATTAATATGTTAGTCGAACAAACCCACAGCGAGAGTTATAGTTGTCAATAGAAGCAGTTTGAAAAGATAAATGTACATCTCCGTAGTGGTCCATTTACAGCATCCAGTATGTTTTATCTCACTCGCATCACTAACACCCGCGTCAAATACTTATTGAGATCGATTTTCGATTTAAGATTCCATATTTTTCCTTTTTTATTTCACTATAAGAGATCTTTTAAAGTAAAAGCATTATCTGGTGTTGGACTTGTATCAATATAAAAATTTTAAAATAACGCGCTGTCTTAATAATTGAATGTTACCGTAAAAATAGATACTTAGTTAGCAAACATAACTTTACTATAGTAAACAACAATTTCAAAAAATATAATTTGAACTGAACTAGCAAGTCATTAAAACTGTATATCCAAAATCATAATATTTTTACTCCATACATTCACAAAGACACTTCATTTCAATGGTCGTCTGTGTATGTTTGAAACAACAACCTATTCCAGTGATAGTTTCACTCATTGATAAAATGTTTTAGACTTACGTCTAGTCTGTGTATGTTATTTATATGTGATTAGAAAATATATTATAACTATGAGCTATGACCCATACGCCATACTGGCTGCGTAAGAGGTAAAATTCTGAAAATATTTTTTACGTAAATATTTTTATTATCCTTAATATTCCTAATATTTCTATGATATTGTATACCATTTTTTTCGGATACTAATCATTTTTCATTACTTTAAATCACAGTTTTGGGTTACTGTATCAATCATAATAATATTTTTCTTCATTATTTTAAGGGGACCTGCTTGCATTTCATAGTCTTCTTCTATCTGGCAATTTCCCAGCTTTAGCCTGGGTCTGCTTTACATGTTGTGAATAGTTTTGGCTAATTTTTTTTACGACTGCCCGCTTGCCTGACATCAACAATCTTTGGGAATGCCTTAATCAGTGATGTCTAAATACTCTTAGAAAGTACATATGACTCGGAAAAATTATATTGGTTCTTTCCAGGATCGAACCTGCGTCCTCGTGCATGAGAGGCGGGCCTTTTAACCACTAGGCCATCACTGACTTTAACTTTTGACTTTGATACTATTATAACGTTATTTTTATAATATAATTATGTTATTTTCTGTCTCTTTTTTTTTTGTGCAATAAAGGATATATATATAGTTGTTTTATTTTAATTGTGAGTATAAATTAATCGTTATTTAAATTTTTTAAGTATCCTAATTACTTTGTTGTTGGAATATCTTTAAGATAAATATTAAATTCCCGTTATTGAGACATTATTAGTGATGAAATTTGACCCGCGGTATCTTAAAACTTCCAAATTTTATAAATTTTCAAAACTGTTTCTAAATATTTATGTCATTTTATAATGGAAATGGTTTTTTGTAAGTATGTATTTTCTCATTTATTCTAATTTCTTCTAACATGTTACGTTTCTATTTGTAATTGTTGTAGCAGGTACACCAGAAAAACACTTTTTTAGTTTGTGTTTGGAGTTACAAATACCTATGTTATAATTATTTCTTTTTTGAGTATTAGTCCAGCCTTTTGAGCTTACATAATATTATTGTGATTATAATTATTAAGCCAAATAATGTTAGGAAAACCGTACAACTTAAATTCGACCAAAAAAATTCCTAGACAGAAAATTGCAATAAACGTTATAAATATTATATTAAATTAAATAATAGTTATTCCTTTGATATAATACATACATCCAAAATATATATATTAAACATTTTTGTCTATGTAAATAGATACACAAACATGTGTTTCGGTAAATATATAAAACGAATGAATTTATTTAAGATAAATTGTATTTAGACGGCCAGAAGGTACGTCATGAATACTAAGTTTTTTGGACAGTTTAGAAGTTAAGATAACAGACAGGGCTTTGAATAGAACAAAACAAGTTTCCATCGGGAGAAAGTTTCGAAAATGACAAGTGGAAAGCTGCGGTCATTAATATAAGCACATAATGTTTGTGATTTATTTACCTAAATGACGTTAAGGGATTATTATAATTTGCATCAGAAGACAAGATAAATATATTTCGTAATAAATTTAAGTAAAAATACAAACCGGAAAACAGATATAACAGTAGATATCTAGATACTCAATACTAATTAATTACGTACCGATATAGTATGTATAGGTATATATATTAGAAAAGTACCTAACCATTTGTAAGTTAATGTATTATATTAAATTTTCTGTCCTAAAACTGTTCTAATAGTTGTGAACAATGTTCATCTCTAGATGACCTTTAGAGATGTTTAGTATTAAAATAGTCTAGCGTTAAGTAGAGGCTAGAGTTCAGGCTCAAAGCAAGGGTTTAAAAGGATAGGCTCTCAGCATCATCAGACGGATTTAATGGAAATTTCACAAGAGAGGAACACAAAAAAAGGTTCTATTATGACTCCCGGGTTAAGATATTAATTGAATTTTTGGGTAAGATGTTATAAGGGTCCATTGAAAACCGCTTCTAGATACAGTTACACTCAACATTTTTTTGATGTTTATGATTAAAAAGTTCCGAAATAGGTACCTATATATAAAATTATTAAAAAATATCTATTGTAATGTTTATGAAATTTTACTGATATGACCTTGTTACGATTTTTGGTGTATAAGAATAATGTAAATGTGGAGGATCGTTTGTTATTCAGTCACGCTGCAGTTACTTAAATGCAAGAAGTAGAAGGCAGTAGGTACTTGCGTGGACTTAACTTTTGTTTGAACTTTACTGAGAACAAAACATTTTTGTTGGAGTGTAATCGGGAATAAAACGTAGGACTGTCAGTTTATGACATAGAAAATGGACAAACAGGAAGCAGTCGATCAGACCAGTCGAGATACTACTCTCATAAATGGTTAAGAGGTTAAATAAAGTTTACTTATTATAGTAACACGCTCCCTTTTATTATTTTCTCTATAATTAATTTTTAAATCCGTTACCAACATATGTATAATCTGTATTGAATGACGGAAGTATGTCAAAACTTTCGTTGCAAATGAGCGTCGTGTTATCTGTGCAAGTCGCGGGTAATTTAGTGACATTACGTTCGGAATGGCGGCAATTTCTCTAGTCACAGTCGTGCCTTTGTATATGTCGACACAGAGTTCCCACGATATAAAGACAGACATACTGAGAACGTTTTAGACGACATACACATATAATGATTTTGTTTAATAATGTACTCTCGAACTATTCTGTTACGTAATATAAATATATCGATTCGATAATGACGCCGCCATTTTATAAAAGATAAACACTCGATTAACATGCTAGAGTGATATTCGGAATGATGTGTGTTTTATGAATATTTGATTGATCTATAAAATGTTTGATTAATGTAACGGCAACACTGACGCGGATGTAACTATCTGTCAAGGTGATCTGGACTCGTCGGATGCAGTCCGCCATCTTGTGGACGGTGGACGGAATGAATAACGAGGTCGAGCATATTAAAACGAAACTTTTAATTACATTTACACAACATTATGACGGAATTGCAATTTATTATAAATTTATAATTTAATTTTAATGATGAATATCGACTCGAACATCGACTATCATATCGTTAGTCGATATATCTCAATGTCATCATTGATAAATCATTTAGATATTATCTGTAACGAGAACTCACCAACATTGAATAATAAACAGATAGTAGGAAGTGTGCGGACACGATACATCGATCAATTTATAGTTTACATAGCATGGGATATATTATAATATATAATATATGTATAAATATAATATATTTGGGTACATTTGTTCGATGTTATCGTAACAGTTCGTTGGCGAGCGCGGCGCTGCGGTCGCTCGTACGTCTGTGAACCATAAAGTAATTTTAATCGGACGATTTGTATGCCGAGCTCGTCAATTAACTGAATGGCAAGACACGGATCGGATTTCGCAAATATTACCGCTCTATACGGCTTACACATACATATATACATACATATATAGATATATGTGTACTGAACTATAAAGATTTATCATTAAGATTATTTCTATATCTAGATTGGTTTCCATGGAAACTTATTTTTTATTTAGTTTACACAATCTAATAAAGAAAAATGTTTTTTATATTCAATTCCTTTATAAGAATATTGAGTGTATTCGGAGCAAAAAGCAAATCGAATCTCCAAGTCATTAGTGTACCGCTAATCTAATTCCATAGTTCAATTGACGTCTTGTCAAAAACGTATTACAACGAAGACAAGAGAAGGCGCCGGCGTCTTCCGAAAAAACGGTCGCCATGCAGTAAGACCTGTTCGGTGTTCGCGGAACACAAGAAAAAAAAACAACATGTCGCCATTAAAAAGACGCGGGAATGTCGTCAAGGTTTACAACTTCACATTCGTACTGAAACATAGATCGAACGACACTTAATGGCCGATTCTATAATATATTAAATATAACTTAATATATAACATTCCACGGCGATACTAACGTGTTATATTATTTTTATAGCAGTTCAATGTCAAATATTCAAAGAATCATTTTAAATAAATTACCTCCCAATTTTAATTATAGTTATTAGTTTTCCTATATAAAAAAAGAAACTTAACATATAATATGTCCTTCATTTGTTTAAAATATACTTAATTAATTATACGTTATGTGTAACATGTGACTCGATGACCTATGGAAAATGTTATAGCGTTTAACATAAAAAAAAAACACGAACGTCAATACATATTTAAAATTGATGGATGGATGTGGTGCGAGCGAGACAGACATACATTAGAGCGAGACGGAGGACGGTTAGAGCCGCGGCGTGTGACGTAGGTGGTTAGTTTAAAATGTTATAAGATATAATTGACAGAGGACTGTTGGTTAACAGGGACGCGTAGATTATAATGATTGTGAGAGTACCTACCTGTGATGACGTCACATTATAATATATTATACCCGGGGTCTAAAGTATAATAGACCGGTCTAGATGTTTGATTGGAAAACATGCTGAGATACGATAGAATGTTGATCGTTTAGTGGAAATACCACAGAGGATAAAATGTAGGAGGAGACTATGATAAAAAAAGAAACAAAGTTCTGTATATTGAAGTAAATAATTTAGATCTAACTTTCTCACTACAAGAAGTTTATTATCAGATAAAAAAAACTGCACATAATGAGTTTTAGGACCTATATTTTACTTACATTACTTATATGTAAAACCATATAATTCTTTCTATCTCACTTAATTATACTAAATCGTAAATGAGAAACAAAGTATTTAGAAGAATATTGATATGTTATATTAATATTCTGTTACTAAATTTCTAATACCTACCTAGTCAAAATCGGTCCAGCCGTCTAAGAGATTAGTCGGAACAAACAGACGGATAAGAAAAAAAATCTTTTAGATATTGTCATCGTCGTATACACATTTATATGCGCTTAATGAAAAACTGCTATCTATTTTGATATTAAAACAAGCGCTTCAATTTAATTTATTTGAAGGTAAAGTTAAGCGTAAGTTACATCAGATTTAAAACAATTTTTTATAAGATACTCGAACACAAACAGAAGGACAAAGGTTTTTAATCAACCGTTATCATCACGTCCTTATAAAGCGCGGCTAAATGACTTCTTTGAAACAATTATTACGCACGAACGATGTCATTTATACAAGAATATTATTATGAGAATCTTGAATGTTAATTCCTCTTTTCGTCAGTAGTACACTTACCACTAGTTTGCATAAACAACAAACAGACAGTGTATAGTTTAAACTCATATTTGTCATCGAGTGTCAACATATGAATGGTAAGTCGGTAATTAGTATAAACACTAATTGTCTTTTGTGAACTGTTTAAGGTATCGATGTACTTATGGTTGTAATAACTTTAAATTAATTTGACCACATCCATATTAGTATGTGATTGATACTGTCTCGGATGCTGTAATATTAATCGACTATTTATCTCCCGTCTCAGTGATGAAAGCACTAATTAACGCCATTCGCGAAATGAGATATGCCGGTATGTTCTTTAATATTGTTTAAAAGAATCTTTAAGTCGTGGGAGGAGTTTTATTTGGGTATATTTTATTGTTTTTTTCTTTAATTTTGTATTCAACTTAATATATTTGTTCATTATGTCCAGAAAACTTTATGGAAATAAAGGTGAAATGTTAGGACTTAGGTGTTTCGGTCATTATTCGTACATTCATCTCATATCTGAGTAAGAATATATTGGTAAAATATACCTAATATTATATTATGTTTATATATAATCGACTGTTCTTGCCCGCGAATTCGTCCGCGTTAATTTCGGCAATAGTAATATGAACTTACCTATATCTGACCGAGCGAACTCTATTTCGCCCTAGAAACCATAAATAACCAAATATTTGAATTTATTAAGTTTTTTGTCTTTCTCGATCGGACAATTTAAACATTCTATATCCGTCTCCTAGTTCTAATCTATCTCTCCACCAATTTTCAACCATAAACTCTACAGCCGTTCTCGAGTTAAAAATAGTGTGCTGTGTAACTAACACAACTTTCTTTTATATATAACGATTCAAAGACATATGTACTTATGTTAATTGATAGTGTAAGACCTATTTGATCTCGTGACTTCGTCCATCTCGTTTAAGATATTAATAAAGTTTCTGTGTCTGACAAAACACATGACTGAATACGCAGTGATCGTAAAAATCGTTAACTTTTAAATACTTAAATTTATATTTATCTATATTGATCGTAAACACTAAACTCTCATATACAACTTTAACCTACAATACCTAGTTTATTGTATGTTAGTTTGTCTGTGATGCGAGCACAATACATCATTTATATAGATTTTCTGTTCTCAGCGTGAAACCATAATATGTAGTGCATTGATTCATAATCTCCATATCTTAGCAGGTCATCTCGGCTTGTGGATACTGTTCTCATCTCCCAGGTGACCATTACGTCATAGATGACGTAACTCGCGCGGTGCTCTAATGCCGTGGGTTGCGTCACTCTTGTAAGTACACGGACTTTGTACCATTTGTTATATTATGACCAAAATTGGACTACCTACTTTCAAACCTTTGTCTAGCAACCGAGGAAAGAGATGTGAAGAATGTTTTATAATAGTTTTCAAAGATTCCTTGAATATGGTATGAGAAATCTACTTTCCATAGTAATATTCGCTACCTACAATTTATATTTGTTTATTTCATTCAAATATATTTCTTGAATTATACATATTTAATAAAATGCTGAATCAGTGTGTGTATAAATGCGAGGGCCGCGGAATGATATGGAATATAGTATCGATTAAAACCTTAAATTAATACGTACCTAGTATATTTTATACTGACTGGTACATTTATAACATATATATACCTACCTATATGTTCGTGTGACTGTCTGTCTGTTAACATATACCATGATCGAATCGATCGTTAGTACAAAGTGTATGTAGTACTCAATGAGTAAGTATTCTATAGTAGTAGGTACTAACTAACTTTGTCTCAGAGAGTGATTAATGATAAAGGATGTTTAACGTTCCATAGATAACAGGAGCCCTACAACGAGTTAGACCAGAAAGTTTGCCGTATTACACTTGAGAATTGATATGATATTTGTGGGTGAAAAACTGAAAAACTGTCTGTGTTTTGATAGATGATACACACTTCTGGTAAGGATACAAAATGTATTGAATCAGATACTAATGGATATATTTTTATAATGTTGTTATTGTCACTGTCTATTTTACGCTTTCGATATAAAAGTTATCTTAGTCTATATATATAGATAGATTAAGAGATTTAGTGTTGAACAAAAGTCAAACAGATATGTTGACCAGTGACCAGTGACCAGTGACCACCCGCGCCGTATAGTTTACAACTATATTATTACGGTACCGTACTAATGTACTCTGACTACTAAACTATTTGTATTGGACTGTATGTATGTGTGTGTGTGTGTGTGTGTGTGTGTGTGTACACGGCTACTGTATGTATTGTTTTAGTTTTAATACTTTAATAGACCGTTAATGACCAATTAATGTTTCTTTTTCTAATTATGTTCATTTGTTTATTCAGTAGTAACTGTTTAATTGGAGGTGTTAATTACCAGCCATTAAAAGTATTATTGAATACAATAGAAGGAGCCTAATGTCTTCATCAGAGATGTTCTTATAATGGATGACGGTGCGTGTTAGATTTGAACTGAGTGTTCTGACCACTCATTGAGTACACTACTGGCTTTTATTACTACATACATCTACTGTTTACAACTATATATTGTTATATCAATAATCACTATTAGAGTTTTAACTTTATGAAGACGATTTTAGCTAAAAATACATTGAAAACTTTTTATGTCTTTTATAATAAAAAAAATAATCAATTTATATAGGTATAAAATGTAGTTTAATATGTATGTATGTATGTTATTTTAGTCGTTTCGTCCAAAACATTGCTCCAGGTGAGGCTCGAACTCACAACCCCGGCATGTCTCACGGACACTGTCTTATAAGTACCGTGCGCTAACCGATTGCGCCACTGGAGCTATGGTCACATTAACCACAAATATATACAGATTTTGTATAATTTACATACTTATTACTTTAATACTCGTATTATTTTAATTTATTTTTCACATACCTACTACTTGCATTTGAAAGTATCTCATGATATTTTCATCTCGTCTGCCCGTGATCGAACGGAACATGCAGTGAACGAAACGTCGGGAGTATGTATTTATGTAGTTTAAAATAAAAACGCGTAGTATGGAAATATTTAATTTTATTTAAATGAAAGAAAGCGAAAATCTGAGATATCATTGTACAGGTCCTTGACAATCACATAAACTGTCGACTGAAGTATTTGTATTGACATGTCTCATAGTAAATAGTTGGTTTAATTAAAGATTATATAATTTAAGACAGTTTGACCGAAGTAAATCATATGCAGAACATAACTCAAGAGAGGTAACGATTGAATACGACAGTTTACACAAAATGAGAAAAATAAAAATTGATCCTCTTGTCATACCTATACCTACCTACCTACGGAGATAGAATCACACTTTGAATTTGAAAGAAGGAATATTTTTTATAGGATAATATCTTCAAATTTCATCTTAAAAGGTCTTCCTAGAAAATAAGTTTGTAATTTCCTGTTGGTTCAGAATTAAATTAATTTTACAGAATCAAAATAATCGAAGTAGATGTTAATGATAACAAAAATAATTGAAAATTAGCATATCATATGATTGATCGATGCGTTAACTTAAAATTTGTAATTAACTTCGTAAGTATTACATGTGTTTATAGTTTTATACCATAAATATTTATACATATTTTAGTAAAAACCCCGTCATTTGAGCAAGTACCGGCTGTGGAATCCAAAAGACTTCTGAGAAATACACTTATACCTATTCTATTCCAGTGATATTGTTATTTTGGTAAAATTACGACGAACTCGGTTCGATACTTATTACGTATCGACTACAGAGTGACAAACATACATATTTTGATAGAATTATTAATTTAATAAGTATACCTATGTATTTTTAAATAATTACTTTTAAGTATGTTAAGTTAAAAGATATAAATTCTCAACAAACTATTTGTATGAAATAACTAGTGAATAGCTATATTTTATGGAATAAAAACTACTGAGTATGATAAGCAAGTATATAGTAAAAAAAAAAAAAATTGTTAGTGTTACAGAAGTCGAAAGACGTAACAAAAAAAACAGAAGCTTGAACAATATAAGTGGGGTCAGAGAATGAACACGAACAATGACGAGGAGCTACCGGCTCACGAACAATGAGACGACTTGAACAATCAGCGAAACATGGACTGGGAACGAGCAACGAGCAACGAGCAACGACGAGCACGAACGAGCAACGACGAGCACGAACGAGCGACGAGCAAGGCAACATGAGTTACGTAGGTAAGCAAAGATTTGTATTGTTATATAACGCGGTATTGATCACTGTTTTGTGATTACATTGTATTGATTTACATAATTAACACATTTTTGTAATAATTATACTATAGTTTATAGTAGGGTTTGCCCGTGACTTCGTTTACGTGGGCTTCGGCGTAAGGTTCAAAGAGAAATGATTAGAGTTTAAAATAATTATTATGTATTTTGATAGCGATAAAAGTATATAGTAGTAGTAACTGTTATCAATATATACTGAAAGTTAGCTATAACGTAGTGTAGTGGCTTCGCCTGGAGATGTATTTGGGACCTTTATTTCTGGAGAAATGGTATTTCCCTCCAACGGCTAGATATTGTTTCAATATTATTCGCTTATCTTACATCCATTTGTGATGTAGATGAGAGGTTTGAATCCTAAGATTTTCTCTCTCTTGTTAGCTTGTGATTTTTGTGTTTACTTTGGCTATTTCTTCCGCCTGTACGTAAAAGTCCAGAACTCAAGAAAAATCAAAATTGTATCAAAAATGTAAAAATCAAATTTGTAGTAAGTTTACTAATGATATTAAATAACATCTTAGAGGTAGTTTCTTACACGCCAGAAATTTTAGGAAGAAGTTGTTATGTTTTGTCGAAACTGTAGGATTTTTAACTTGAAATGAAGAGATTGAACGATTCCTTAAAAGGGATTCGTAAGTTATAGTTAATTGTTAATGAAAATATATCTATTGGTCCGGTCGTTACCGGCGTTCCTCACGATGTTATTGAAGAAATCTGTCTGTTTTCGTCTATTGGTCCAACTTAATCTGCAAACTTTGCAAGGATACCCATCAGAAGAATATGTTTAAGCTGCAGGAGCTTCGAAAGTTGTGGCATAATCTGGAGTCATGTATTTTTTATGTTACTAGGTACATCTCATTTCTTAATGTTAAATGCTTTTCTGATACTCTGATTCAATTAATAATACATATCGTCATTAAGTTTTTTGTTAACAATTATTAAAGTTCCTATTTTCAGTTATTATATAAATCATTGTAGTTATTCTCTTTTCGTGTCATCTCAGTTAAACTATTTAACATCTAGAGACGAGGTTGGTTTGTGGTGATTATGAATTAAATGTGTTGATAGACACTTAAAGTATTTATTGATACCTACTATATTATTGTTGTCGTATCTTGTTCACTTATATTGGATGCTGTATGCATCTTTCTAAGGTCTAGCATCTTCCGTGATCTCTAATTCTGTAAGAGACTGAGTGCGATTGTATAAAAACCTTATCTTATACGTCATGGAAACCTTTTACATAGCTAGTCTATGTTATAATATATTCATTAATTATCAAAATATAAATTTGTTTTTCTTCAGTAATACAATCTAGATTAAAAGAAAAGTAGTAGAAAGATTGGAAATAAGAAGAATAGAATCTTTCAAGAGTTTCTCGTAAACCAATGCAAATATAAATTAAATAGTTGATATCATATGTCTTAGATGATGAAGAGCTGTTCTAGTCTATGTATCACAGAGTGTGACAATACTGACTGTCTTCATTAGGGTTTTATCACACCACTCTTACGGCATCAGCAAGAGAGAGACAGAGACAGATCTTCCTTCTTTCTCGATTTATCTTCTACCATCTCATAATTTCTAGAGCGAAACATCTTCTAGACTAGAACTAGGTGATGATAAACCTTTCATCATCAGTACTAACGTAACAAACAATGTAACCTTCAATCAGAATAAAACAAATATCAACAAGTTACTGAACGGAAAACAAGCGTGACGCGGAACCAGAAATATACCGATTTAAAAAAAAACAAGTTAATAAAAGTTAAATTAAATATATTACGTGTGTATTATATTAATATTTAAAACTTTCCGCAGTCCTTATCAGCAGTCCCAGGCGGCAGATCTCACGCCGCTCGTCGCTCTGATAGCCGCTGATTTGAATATTTTTATAATGAACTGATAACGCGACCCGGCCTCGCTCGCTTAATGTACCTACAATATATTGTATTCATAACTCATGTTATATGTACATTGAGATTATACTTACATTTGACGTAATATAATATTTTTTTTATATTATTGCTGTATGACGTTAAATTTCTTAAATATTTTGTTGTTGTTTCAACTGAATTTACTTATCTAAGTTATATTCTATTTTATTATTTCGATCCGTTTCTAACAGACCACTTGTTATAAGTTTTAAATGATCATCGTATTAAGAAACAAAATTTAAAGTATTGAAATGTATGTATGAATAAATGAACTTATTGTTGATAGGAGAATGAAACGTCATATTCAGTTGATGACTGACGATCTGTATCTATAAGGGACTATTCATTATATGCTAATACTGAAACGCTTCTTGTTAATATTGTGTTAAAATTAAGCTTGAAACAAGCTAAAGTCATGATTTGAGTATAAATTCCGCAAATTTCATGATGACTCGAGCAGCTGGTGGTAGCGGAAGCTGATAAGAGATAAGTTATCACAGTGATAGCGGCGACACCTGGCCTGAGGTGGCTGCTGGCTGACACACACACACACATACATATAGAAATATATATAGTATAGCATTAAACAATAGAAGAAGACAAGCGCAAGACTCTTAAAAATATTGTTAGACTTCTCGATGATATTGAAGTTATATGCAGGAAATATGTATGTAGGTTTGTTTGTGTATCCTTTACTCCTAAAATTATTGTAGAAGGTTTATAAAAAATATTGTTATTAGAATGTAGATGATACTAATTTAAGTATAACACACGTCAGAAGTGTTTACAGAATAGAAATAATAACGTTTACTATATACAGAACTAAATGGTATTTTGCGTACAAAAGAGAATTGTTTCTATTAACACCTGAAGACATAATATTTCAGATATTACTTTAATAATACAAGAATATATTCGTACAAAACTTTATGTTTAATATTGCTCGTCTCATATATAATGCATGTGTTCGTTTAATGATATGTATCTTAATATTTTAATGATTATTAAAACAGTCGGGATGCAGATAAATATGCAGTGGTATTTTAAAACGAAGCCGCGGCCGCCGGCGGAGTCAATGACTGCGTTCAGATTAGAAACGCGCTTTCTACTAGCGGCGGCGTTAACCTGGACGCGGCGTTGCCAGCTGGGCAGCGCTAACTCGGAAAATTATGGATACGAAAGTCGACAATTAATAATTAATTATAGTATTGTGAGGCAGAATCTGTCGAGTTGGTGTGTGTTCGAGAATTGATGGTAAGGACATTGTTACGTCATCAATCATATTATTACAGCCACACGAATGGACGATAAAATTTACTTGCATAGTATTTAGCTACTGGCTTTCTAGTAAACTGTTAATTAACAGAAAAAAATGAACGTTAATTAAAGAAATGTTCAGTTTCCTTTGTATTGAATATCCATCGCAGCGGAATAAGTTGTATTATTGAAAGGAAAACGTATTTTTAGGGAAAAATGAGCCTGGTGTGTTTATACGAACAGGAAACTCGACGTGTTCATTGATAAATGAAACAATGGCGAAACGTAATTTAAAAAAACATTAACGTTTTTTGTTTGCTCGCTTTGTTTTCGTCAGTTATCTTTGTGTGCGGTAGAATTATCCTATACTAACAATCAGTACATAGTTCCTTTGGAAAGCGATTCTTCCTATTTGTAAAATCTATGTGATAGTTAAGCCAGTGACTTTACTCGCAACGAAGTTATAAATATGGGACGAAGTCTAAATCCTGAAATATTCCCGCTCCCATAACTATGATAATTGATAGTCATTTCTAATGATTATATGAATATGAGAGTTTATGTATAGTTTAATTTTAATGTAATTGACATCGTAACCGTTTTGAAGTTGTTAAAATAAGTCCAAAATGTGATCTAAGATTTTCGCGAGTATTCATTTAAATGAAACTATGTAGTTTTATTTAAAAATAAGTGTAAATTGATTATTATTTTTTAATTTACGATATTTGTTTTTGTTAAGAGCGGAGCAATTTAAGATATTTCCATAACCTCATGGGAATAGCTTGTAAAATTAATTATCGATTATGGATTATAATACAAGTTCTACTCGATAAACAGAAAATCGAAAAATAATTACATTAGGTATATGTTTTAAGTTATAACGTTTTAGACATCGGTTTGTTCCATGTTTATGTTCTAAATAGTTTATAAATAATCATTCTATATAAAATATTCGAGTTCATTAAATTTTTTTTGAGTTTATCTCGATTCTGTATTTCTACGTATTGTATTTTAAACACTACAACCTATGCCGTATCCCGGCCGTACTTACATTGTAATGAGATGTTATCATGAACTATCTGATAACGTTACGGATGATTCACGTTTGATAAGTATAGCGGGAGACAGAAGATGGAGAGAAAGAGAGAGATGGAGAGAGTTTTCTTTCAATTTGTTTCATGAGAGGGTGGCGGGGAAATGATGAAGGAAATGATGGTGACGATGGTTGCGAATTTGATCACGTGAACTATCGCGTATATTACAGAGTATAGAATAGGGAGGTAGTTTGATATTTTAGTACTTAGGTATACAGAAAATATAAGTAACTGGGTTAACAACTAAAGATTTAATTAGACGCTGATTAGAATGCTTTAATGTTTATAGACGTGATAGAAGAAGGATTTTGTACAGAAATGCGATGAGAAATGGAAATATCAATCAACATTTTCCTAAAGATGAATGGCTCGAGTAACAGAGTCGTATAAAAAATATTTATAAATTATTCTCAGGGTATTTAAATGAACAATGAACTCTATTTTTTCAGGTATAATGTGTTTTAAACTTGGTCACTGAATATTCTATTAAAGATACTACGCGGGATATGAAATAGATGGTAATGTTTGGACTTTGAAATCAATAGTTCTGTTAAGTAATTATGCATTGATTTGTCTTTTATTTAGTCCGGTTTTGGTGCATCTATTAATAGTTTGCTATTTGTGTCCCGTCGTCTACTTACCCCGAATTGACTCAAAACATATCACATATAAAACATGTTCAAACATTAAATGGAGTTTCTTACATTCGCTAAACGTCCCTTGAACAAAATATGTATGAGTTTCTACAGGAAAGACCTTTTTATTTGGTTAACTACGAATGAACGAAGAGAAAAATATCAATATTACTGTACATTAATTATATTAAAAGACCATATTTAGATAAGTTCAGGGCTGGTTTTAATATGCGGCGCCCGGTTCGTGTCGAGAAAATTATTTATTTTGTTGTATTTGTCTCGTTAAAATATTAATAACTGTATATTTATTTAACTGTCATTTTACTTGTATCTATTAGACAGAATAATTAATATGTTTAGTGATTACTCGCGTTATTTAGAAATTCACGCTGTTTAAATATAAACAATTAATATCGTCTATTTTTAAACGTCTTTATTTCGCGATGTCTCATAATACCAAATATGGAATTAAAATGATAATAATAAAGGAATACCTATAAAATTATTCAAAACAACAGTTTTCTCCTCACTTTTTATTATTTCATTTATCGCCGCTCTCCTGTTTTATCTTAATTTCAAACAACACAGCGATAATTACGCAGATAAGGTTTTTGCATTTAGGTATTTATGATAATTGTAGCCTTGTCATGTAAAAAAATATATTATATCACCGTGATAATGACGTCATTAGTGGATAGTTAGCGATGTTGAATTAATTGAAGTAACGACTGGTACATTCTATACGACTGAATGTACCGAAGTTGATTAAAAGTAAAAGCTGTTAAGGTGCACGTTTATTTATCGTCGGTACAAATTGTAACACTAATGGTATGTTATAAGTGCTCACGTTTTGTCGTGAGTTAAAATAACTTTACAGCAATTACTCGGAAGCAATTGATTACATTAATCTGTCCGGAGTAGTGCCGCCGTACGGTCGGGATCGAACGCGCGACCTATACATAGCCACCTGGACGGTCACATACAAACACTCATTATACTAATAGGGTCTCGTTGGCGTTAGACGAGTTTCAAAACGAACCCTACGCTCCCCTACACAAGGAACATATTATTTCTCCCTCGTCGACCTGGAACCCTGTCGCCCTAAGCCCCCGTCAGTATTCTGTTAGTATACAATAAATATTCGGCGCCTGTTGTGCTCCGAGTACACACATATACATAGCGGTGAGAAACGTCGCCGAACGACGGAGCGGCAACGTCGCAGCGCTTCACCGCGGATTCCAAGCTAGCTTCAATTTTCGACGTCAATTCGTCAGGGTTCCAAATAGTAGTGCCGTATAAAAAGCAGTTCTAATTATAAAGTTTTATAGCGTATATTAGTTTGCGAGTGTCAGTTGGTACCTTGTCACAGTGAGCGGTCGCAGCAGCGCGAGGGTAGCGGGACGCGTGTCGCTTGTAGACGTATTGTGTTAGTTTTTTATGACGGCGATAGAATCGATGTCAGTTGGCAGATCTTTTATTTTACCGTTTTTTGGCCTCGTTGTGAAACAGACAACAGATTCATTACAATAGACTGGCTTGAAACAACACACGGACACTACCCAATATACATGTTGGTGAAATTACAATTATTTACATGCTAATTAATTCTTTGATATATTTTTTATGAAAAAAAAACGATATTTAAAAAACTGAACCGATCCGCCATGTTTTTTAAAGTCATGATGTTTATTATAAATGCACCTTTCCTTGTTTGTAATCTTAAAATGGTTCATAAAACGCAAAATTATTAATAAAAATTCCAATAACTACTTAATTTATTCCAAATTAATATTTTATAGTAAAGTTCAAAGTAAGATTTCTTATATAAATCACTTTTTATTAGATCATGTACTTTAATTCTGTGGATTAAGTCAAACCGCGGCGATTTCGCTTGTAAATTGTATTACGGAAGTCTCAAAATGTTGATAGAATTATGATTTTAATAAAACTTGAAGAGTATTTTATATAACAAATAAATCTGAAGGACAAATCCTTGATCAAATACTTTTAATAGTAATAATGTGAAAAGAACAAGCGACAATACATCATAGATACATTTTTGCGTTAATATCCTATTTCGTATCAATTTATAAAAAGTGTGATGGAGCATAATCATGGAAAAAATGGGTTTTTCTTTATATTTTAGAATAAACATTGAGGTCATGGTGTCGCCAATTAAGAAGAATTTTTTATTATTCATAAATTTTTTACGATTCTTAGAATTGAAACTGAAGCATTGTGGGCTGCGGCAGAGTTTTAAATCGGATTTTTGTTGTATCGTATAAATAAATAATTAATTATTTGTGAGAAGAGTCTCTCGAGTTACAACAGATATTATAAGAATGGTAAATAATAATTTCTTAATTTTCACAGAAAAAAGTTTGAGTATATTCAAATAATGTCTCTCGATGTTTGACAGAAATCATTTTAAAATGTTTAAATTGTAAGATTGCGGCACGAATCACGCAAGATTTGATTTTGTTCACAAATAATTTTACAATTATCATACTTTATTAGTAATATTATGACTACTTGAAATAACGTTACAGTTAGATTGACTTATTTTATACAAAGTCTATTATTATAGTAAATTAAATGGAGATTTACTGGTATATGCTTCCTTCAATTAGGAGAGAAGCTGATTCAGAATTCATGAAATATCGTGAGTCAGTTAGCTAGTCTCATGACTAGGTACGTATAAACCTTTATTGAGTAACTTCTAGAATAATCAAATGGTTTCTACACTTGACTCATGATGTGAACTACTTGTGAATGATTGTATCATTCATTCGTTCGATGACTGAGTAGTGAACGATTATTGTGAGTCAGATTGAACTAACCCGCGACGGATACTTGAAGGATTTTAAGTCAATCTACCAACTATAATAATTTTTATTAATATGAGAGTTATTTGTTATTGAAATATTACTTTAGATTAGTTTATTCTTTTAGTTATTTAAACCATTTTGCTATTAGTTTCAGACTTTAATTGTTTTTCGCTGTAAGTTTAGTTTAGCGCGCATTTTCGTTGCTTTTAAACCAATCTTGTAGTTATTCGTAGGGAGCACATAAGCTTGTCAAACTGTAACATTTTTCGGATTTTATAAAATACCAGTTTACCTAATAATAAAAGTGGCAGATCTTTATCCATTCCCGAAAACTCTCTATTTGGAAGTCGATTCACTATTTTTATTGTTACACTACTCTCTTATTTAAATCCAACCAACACATTTTACATCTATTTTTCCTACAAGCGTATGCATAATATTCGAGTTTTTTAATTTAATGCATATTTATCAAACTATGTCAATGAGTTATTTAGATTCTGTAAATGACATTCATTATATACCTATAGTTAAAAAGTAAATAGTTCTGTTCATATAAGGTTTTAGATACACATATAGGAGATACCGTATTGATAGACGTACATAGGTACATACTATGTACCTAGATAAACAATCACCTTTAAACTAGCTGTGGCCGCGACATCGTCCGCGTGGAGTTTTAGGCATCATATTTATTATATTTTTGTAAACAACCTCCCAACTAGGTAGGTACTCAGGTTTATATAGCCTCACAGAATTTCCGAACTTTGGCAAACCGTGATCGGGAATCAAACACCAAACATCATGGTTTGCACATCTTGCGGCGCGTGTGAATTTAATATCGGAGTTACTTTAAAATTGTAATATCTTCTAACATGTTCATTGAAATTAAATGATGTCAAAGACTATTTTGTTCACGATTAAGTACCTACTCTTAATCAACAACACGTTTATTTGGATAAATATTAATATTATGTTGATACAACTGTAACAAATAATTGGTTATAATGCATTCATTTCGATCAAATTTGGTTATCATAAAAACAGTTTTACTTAGTTAATCTTAAAAGATAGACATTACTGTTGCGGACATATTTTTTACATCATTTCAAGAGAAATAATTCTTTCATACATATTTTTAGGTATCTTAAACCGTTTTCGCATCACACGCAACGGAAGCCCTCAAAAATGAATAATTTTCCCCGTCTTTTCCATATTTTCCATTGTTTATTCGATCTTATTACTCGCAGCATGATGTTATATAGCGTAAAACCTTCCTCGATAAATAGTCTATTCAATACAAAAATAATTTATCAATTTTAACCAGTGGTTCCTGAGATATGCGCGTTCAAGCAAACAAAGACACAAACTCATCAGCTTTATAACATTAGTTTAAATTTTTAGTTATTTGTATATATAAGTTTCAATAAAATTATATTTTTTAATATTTTATAATAGGATGGAAACAACTACTGAACAGTGTATAATGAAACTTTTCAATAATGCATCGGATGTAACGTAATAATGAATTCAGTGTAGTTCCCGAGGGATTATCATATACCTACCTAAGCACACACACTATATGTTTGACTATAAATTTGGACGAAACTAATTTTTTAAGTTTTTACGTGAACATATTTTTTCATTCATAGGTACCTAAATAATAAATTCTGAAAGACAAATAAAAAGTTTACATATTTAGAATGTAAAAAATAAGTTAAATATTGTGTAAATAAGAGTATAATTAAAAAAGAAATAATCATGTCTGTCGGTTAATTTTGTTATTCGTCATCTGCCGCGATCGTTTTCTAGCAAACCGCTCTGAATGTCGGGAGTATGGATTTTTAAAATAATAAAAAACGCGTAGTATCCGAAAGTTTTAGTTTCATTTAAATGAATACACTCGAATATCTTAGATATCATTGTGATGAAATATATGTATTCAAACAAAGTACGAGCTCTAATAGAGTCACGAATATTTATTCATTAAAATATAGGTAACTAATATTTTCGTATTTACTACGCGTTATATTATTATACAGCAAACATGATCACGGTTTTAATAATAATGAAATAACGCGTATTAATGCAAAAATATTAGTTTATAGTTCAAGCTACCGATGTTCACGATGTATCCTTCACACACGATCCTTAACACGACGAGTCATACACTTATCACTACACGACGATCATAAAAAATAATGGTTCACCGAGATACAGACAGCGGCAGGGGTTATCATACACATACACACACACACACACACACACACACATACATACATACATACATACATGTAAATAAAGTATGATTAATCCCAGACAGAAAACGCAACGCTATTGACAATATATACCTATACATTATATAATAATTATACAGGGTGACTGGTGAATTACTATCGATATTTGAGGACGTGATATTTGACGATCATATATGACAAAATAAAAATTAATATAACATAAATATTAATAAACTTCTAAGTAAAGTTAACCAAAAGTTATGTAATTAATTACGCATCGTGTGAACACCCTACAGATTAGGTATATACTGACACTCACACATACGCGTGTCGTGACGTGGTGTTGTATCAGCACGCCACCGTACGCGTCCACACTTGAACACTTGGAACGTGTCAACACTTTACTTATTTATACGGAAATTTTGTCAAAAATTAAGTGCCTATTTTTTTTACATAATTCGAATGAGAATCATGTACCGAGTATTCTCCTTAAATATTGATAGTAATTCACCAGTCACCCTGTATATGTATATATTACAATATAACTAAAGTTTTATGTTACAATACTAGCAGAGATGGATAGTCTATGCCGATATTGATGCAGTTTACTGCGATAAAACATTTTGATGAAGAAAAAATGTAGAAATAGAATATGTAGTTGAAACATTATCTAGTAGTTGTTCTTCTATCCTACTAATATTATAATTGCGAAAGTTTATGAGTGTGTGTGTATGTTTGTTACTTCTTCACGCTCAAACGGCTGAACCGATTCTTATAAAATTTTGTATACAAGAATCTGACGTCCAGGAATAACATATAGGCTACTTTACATCCCGGAAATCCCGAAAATCCTGGAAATCCGCGGGTAACACCGCGGGGCGCAGCTAGTATTATATAAACATTAAAGTTATCAAACGAGAGTTGTTTATAGTTGTAGGTCTCACTACAATAGAAGACCTTACCTTCGATTAGGCGTTAAGTTTGAAGGTCAAACGTTAACTTCGACTCGCTATCAACTGTTACAAGATAAATAATAAACAAAAAATATATAGAGATAAATTAAACGACGGTTTTAATTTTAACTATTAATTTAAATAAACTACGTTTAAGTGGACTCGTAACACCGGTTTAAATTAAAATATACAAATTGATTCAATTTAACGAAGATAAAACGAAGGTACGCGTTTTATTTACTTAATGGATATATTAATTAACACTTACAAGACGAGGAAGCCGGGACGGAGTGACGGCTTGAGATAAAGTGTACACGGACTATGGACACTAGACACTAGACACTAGACACTTGACACTTGACAGTGTAGACAGAGTGAGACGTTTGAATAATTATTACCTGTCTACATAATAATTAGTTGCTTTAAAGGTAGGTTCCTACATATAATAAAAGGTAGGTACCTACTACTACATTTGTAGAGTCCTTATTATTGAGTTTCTATGCCATAATTCGTCCGTACTTTTCAGTATATTAACAATGTACGTATGAGAAGAAAATAATATTACAAAATAAATATATTTTTTAAACATAAGAATATATAGGGGGAGTCGGTTATATCGTACTAGTATTTAAATCGTACCACCTCTTAATTTCCCATTTAATGAATTTTTTTTTCTACACTGACAACGCCAAATCGTGGCCCTGTACCATCCCTCTTCACCCACTAGTTTACATCGACTTGAGTTAACAACTGTGCACGTAATAAAAAAAATCATTTTTTGTAGGAATTGATATAAATATTGTCGTACGTCGTTATTCAGTTTTTTTTATTATTCCACAATTGTATACTAGATTATTGGGGGTTTTTGTTGCGTGTCTAAGTTTTGAGTTTATGCCGGATATTTCCTTTTGTTTTAGAAATGCCTTAGTTGGTTTAATCGTACCACTTGCAGTTGGTTAAATTGTACTGGTACGATTTACCCGAATACCAACCGCAAGTACCTATAGTAAGTACTACCCGAATCTGTAAAGCGATGATTTTCTGAAAATATATGTGGAAAGTGCAATTGTTCTTACTACGATAAGAAGGGTCCAAAAGTTAATTGGATTCAATGCGTTCGCTGTAAACGGTGGCTACATGAGAGGTGTACTTCGAATCCAGACATTTGTCATGATTGTTTCCATTAAGAAATATGCACAATAATTATATTACAAATAACATTCTTGTTAACTGTTACTTTATTATTATAGTTTACTGTTTTTTTTTTGTCTAATTTTTATTAGTTATGTTGATTGATCTCATTATCATAGTATAATCATTTTATTTTACTGAGAAAGCTTATAGTTCCTTTATATAACCTAAGAGTTAAAAATTATGTTTCTATTACCTAAAAGATATAAATAATGTTGTTTTATTACTTACCTAACAGTTAAAAATAAATAATTTGATTGAGAATTTTAATGTCTTTCATTCAGTGGTACGACTTAAACACCCATGGTACGATTTAAAGACTTAGTGGTACGATTAAAACGACGAGTCGGCTAAATCGTACCGATGGCAAGCCTCTGTAAAAAAGCATTTTTAACAATATTAGAATAATCGCAAGGATCTGTTCTCTTCTTCTTAGGAAGCTAAAATATGAAACTTTATTTTACATATGTATTAATTATTATAAGACGTGTTATAGTCGAAATATTTGAGTTAAAGTGAAAAGTGGTACGATATATCCGACTCTCCCCTACAAAAAAAAATATCTATAATATAAGTAACTCACGTCATCTATCTCCTAATTTAATTCTCGTCAAAATCGGTCTAGCCGTTTCCATCGGCAGATCTGTGCAAAATGGGACACTAAAGGAAATACTCATTTAAACTTTTATGATAACAAGCTTACTACTAATCAGTCTACATATTTTCATAATCAGACTTTAATTAAAAAGCATAGTTCAAAGATAATGGATGATTTCTAAAACCTTCACTTTGGACCACATGCGACGGCAAAATGGACCTGTACAAAATTTTATACTTTAGTCCGGAGAACAGTTGTCCCATATAAATATGGTGTCCGCATCATCATCCTCTATGCCTGCACAATTGCAATGTGCTCATTGGTGATAAATCTAGCATCGCACCCAGCCTTCTTTTGATTCTGAATGGAGATGATAATAGTAAAACATTTTAAATTATCTTCTTCTTCTTTTCCTGTGAAATAGGTGGTTGTTGCTGTACGTGGGATATTGTCACAGGACGCTGAGCATCCACTGAATTAAATAATGACTGAGTCACGCTGTTAATCTCACCTTGCAGATATGTTACTTCGAGGGCATAGAGGGCCGCTGTCCCATTTTGCCCTTTGGGAACATTTAAATCAATAATAATTTTAAGGTTTTAAATTCGTCCCGTTTTCGATTCTGTTGACACGATAAAAAGGTCAATATAATGTAAATCACTATGATAATGTATAATATTGGATATACATAATAGAACAAAAGTGCCGGCTAGTTAAAAATGTCACTTTTTACATCGAAACAACAAAAAAAAACTTACTGCGCTAAAATTTCCTCCTCAAACATGACAGGCTCACCGACACTGACCAAGAGCGGGAAGGTGGATATCTATTAGTAACAGTATTCACTTTTAGATGGCGCTTGTAGTTTTAAAGTTATCAAGTCGGTCTATTTTACCCGCAGTTCCCCTATACATACAATCATTTATTTGTACTGTGTTTATCCCGCGACTCCGTTTACGATCACATCACTTATCATGGCACAACACTATCCGAAATACATCGAGTTTGAAAAAGGCGTCCTTTCATACAATATGTAACTGCCTATCGTAATAAACAAATAAACTTACTTAGTTCCTTTAGTATTAAAAGGAAAACATTTATCAATAAGTACTTACTTGGTAGTTGATTATCAAAGGTACTTAGAATAAGGGTTTAACAGTAATTCCTTAAAAATCTTAGAGCTTATAGAATTACATTTGTTTATTTATTATAAGTATCTTCCATAAACTTTATATTAATTAAAAACTATTTCATGTCATCATTCCGATCTCCGTATCATTTGTATCAAGTCATACAACACTCCGTACTTACAGTTTATATTTATATATTATTATTTTTCTCTTTGTTTTCCATATAATGTAATATCTCCGGAGCGCCGATGTCGTCTGTAATATACTTATATTTTTTATAGTAATAAAGTTATTTTATGTTCCATTGTAATAGTTTTACGAGTTCCGTCTCTGTGCCGATTCACTTTTGACCGTAAAACGTATTTTCCGGCTCCTATTTACTGATATAGCTTTTCCGCAGCACGTCTCGATGTTTATGAGTTACGATGTAACGATATACTTACAATGTATACATACATCTTATATTATTATTGTAAATTCCTTTGTTATTGGGTTATAGGTATATTATTTATTCCGTCGTTTTGTTTCATTTTGAGTTTAATACGGATATTCTTCTAATATTATGTATGACAATGTTAGTATGCATGTATGTACATTCATAATAAAACTACTACACACTTATCCCGGAATTCCATGTAGTTCTCGGGATCGAGGTACTATAGTAGTATGGCTTATTTACCCAGTGACATAGACTAAGTATATGTATATGATGCTTACAGTTATTAAACATATAGGTACTATATATATTTATAGTTTTAACACACTACATATCTCTTTGAATGCAACTGTTATGTTCACGCGGACGAGGTCGCGGGCGTTAGCAAGTTATGATATAAATATAATATCAGTAAAGTCTTTTATAAGAGCTATGTCATATATAAATGTTTTAAGACTCGTCTCACGATTGTTATATACCTAAGTACTTCATAAAAAAAAACAAACATTATCAAAATCTTTATAGATTTCTTTAGTTCAATAATATTTTTTTTTACATATCACCTTATGTATTTCTTTATATAAATACTAGAAGACCCGGCGTTCTATCTTCGTATCGCCCTATAATCGAGAAATATCTGTTACGTTTTTTTATTTATATTTTTGGAGTTTACCTATTAAAGTCATAAATCTCCGTGTTTTGAAGTGCGACAGACTGATTGACATATTAGTTAGTTGTCAAATCTAATGTCAAAAACAAAGTTTGTATCAACAACTATTAATAAATCAAAAATTAATTAAAAAAACATTGTCCAGCGGACAAAATTGTGAATCTAACCCATTCCCAGATCCCCTTGAACACACACAAAAAATTTCATAATAATCAGTCCAGTCGTTTGAGAGAAGTTCAGTGACATACACACTCACAGAAGAATTATGTATATATAATATATGTAGGTATATAATGATAACAAGTATATAGTGCTCACTAACGTAACATTTGATTGCAATTACTTTAAAAACATTTGGAAAAGCAAATATTTTGTCTAAAGGAAACAGTTCCCTTCTTTTAAACTGACTTTAAAAAAAGCAGTTTATGTGTTTGAATTTTTCATGTCGACATGTTCGTGATTTTCTTCTACCTAAACGACGGTATAATGTTATCGTTGTTTTAAAGCATTATAAATAAAAAAATATTTTATATCTAACTTCTATTCAACAGCTATAAATATTCCCGGATATTGGTCTATGGTGATTTTCCTTTGAAGAATTCATAACAATTTCCTTTCAAAATCACATCTCCTTTTGTATAAATTGAGGAAATTAACAAACGAGACCATTTCATTAATTATTAATTGTATTTTAACTATTAAATTTTGTTATTTTATATATGTTTGTCATGTTGTTAAAACTACTAAACGCATGTGTAGATGTATGTACAACTTATATATGAATACCTTATCAAACATAAGCGTGCATGTTCTTATCAGCATAACATTCACTGATAACGCGTATCAACTATTATATTGTTCAATTTATGAGTTTAATACCAGCTTCCTTTGCAAGTCACGCAGTTTGAAATATTCATTGATATACTATACTAAAATACAAGCTTATTTTTTGAGTTGCTTAGTTTTTGAGTGTTGCCGTAACATACCAACTCACATGCAAAACATGACTTCTACTTTTTTGTTCGTAGTAAGTTATATCTGTGTAACTTTTAGAATCTTAATTATATATTTCTATATAATAGTGTTTTTTCTTTACTTAAGTAATCTATGTATTAAATTAGTTTAATTCGCGTGAGTTAGTCCGTCTGTTCGTTTGTTCTAGCTACGCGATCTATTAACGGCTTACGGCTGTGTCGAATTTGGAAGAGTTTTTAATAATACCTAAATTTAATTTTACGCGAATAATATTTGAGTCAAAAACTCTTTAAAAAACTTTTATTTTTTCATTGTTTGTATTTAGTATACCGGTTAATTTTTAACTCCTATATACATATTATCTTAATGACTACTATCTCACATTACTCGTCTTTATCAGTCATTAGTACTAGTCAGATAACGTTAATGACAATAGTTATACTTAACTATCATACTGGTGGTTACGGGTTAACGATACTTCGTCATTAGGACAGATGTATCATTTGAAATTAACAGAAAAATAATAAAAATTTATTGAAATTACATGAAATCTTGTATTGTAATACTGATGAGTCATAATTAAATCAAATTTAATTCTTATTAATAGATTGTAGTTAGTATAGAAGTCGGTAAGATCACTGAGATGAAGTCAACAATGTTTTATTATATACATGAGTTTGAAATTACTTAAATTCATGAAATAAATACATAAATATATGTATAGAGCCCCTTCATCTATATTGTATTACTATAGATATTAGATACCTATGTAAATCATATTTATTTATATTAATTTTAACTTTTAACTAAAGATGTCTATCATGTTAATATTATGTATATATGAAAAACGATGTACATATTTTATTAATGATTCATGTTAATTATATTGTATGTATTTACTATTTAGTAAAGGTGTCCCGACACAATAACAATGTAACAAACATATGTGTAAACATCGCCGCCATGTAAATTGCATATTCAAATTATCCACCATTGCGAAATTAAATAAAGAGAGAAACAAAAAAATGTGAGTGGCTTCATTTTAATAGTTACCCCACCCGAAGGGCAGCTCACCCTTCGAGCAATCAATTGGGGCCCTCGTCTATTACTATCCCCCGTCTCTCTCTAACTTACCGAAGTTCGTCTATCGCCATCTCTTTCGTAAACACGATTTGGATGACGAGGGTTCTGCGAGCGACGCCTCGGGCCGACTCGCGACTATCAAAGTTAGAATTCTTGTACTCAGCACCAATTTAAATTCCTGCATTCGGATATTTTTTTATGAACCTTACTGTTTTGATAATAAAGTTCTATATTGATAAGTCACGTCGAGTAATATTTTGGTAAAATCAAGATTAATGTTGAAATCGCGTCGAGTGATGAAAGCCAGATTACATTGCGTTGACGCTTTGGGCGGAAAAATGGAAATAACTGAAAATTTATTGCCCTCTGATATTCCGACGCTGGGAAAAAGTTTGTCATCTTATATTTATTTTCCAAGCACTAGTTTGAACCGCGGAACGTACTTCTTACCTTCTACAGTAATGGTTTAAATAAGGTATAGCATCTTAAAATTAAACAAGATATGGTCGTAATAAATGGCAATTTTCATATAAAGATTGCAGCGATGTTATTCCACATGTAGGCTACGGTCTTTTTCTCATAATCTTGTGTTAATTATCACTAGACTGTTTTAAAAACCAATTACGTGCGACATGTGTTCTACTATAAATGGACAAATATTTCATTAAAATGTCACTTGTACGTCATTATGGCCAGTTAATGTTTTTGCAGCAATACAATTTTAAAAGCGAGTGAATTTTTTTACTCTCAAATAAAAGAAACAAGCAATTTAAAATTTTACCAGATATGTGAATTATTCTTTATAGTACGAGTGATGTTCCTTGAAAGCCACATGACCGAAATTACAACAAGTATTAAGAACATAGTGTACGTGCCGGTGGTGAGTGGTAGTGGTAAGCCGCTACAGGGCACCGCGCCACCTCGACCGACACGCGAACGATCTCCGCTACCAGGAACGCATAAAATAAAAGAGATATACGCGTGCCGCTCTCACATTCATTCTCCGTCTCGCTTTCACTCTTGCCAAGTGACCGAAATAAAATGCCGTACCCAGATATATTTTAAGAGATTAAATCTTATCAGTGTGGCATAAGAACTATTTTTCAATATGATTATTTGACGCTGTTATAACGAGCTGTACTATCTACCTTAATGATCGAACCCCCTCTACGGCGTTAGAAGCATTAGCGTTCGAAGCACCTAATTAATTCTCGTTGTATTTTGTAAACTTATGTTACCCTATTCACGGTGATGAGTAAGGATCATTTTAGCGAGCATTTTTTTTAATTCCTCATCAACACGGCCGCGGCAAGGTGTTGCGACACTTGACCGTTATTAGAAGCGGTGCCCCTAAATAAACACCCCGAATATCATTTCAGAATCGTTTGGTAACCGAGGTTGGTGTATATTGGTTGAGGCCATTTCAGTTTTGCTCTTTTCAAAAATAAAATAATAAAATAACTTAAAGCACAAATTGTCATCACAAATAAAAGTACCTACCTATATATTCATCGTTTTACCATTTCTATAATTTTAATAAACTAACACAAAAGTGAAAACGAAATTTATTCTAACTTTTTTTAAAAGAAATTTATGCCACGCCATATTTTTTTTACTTAATCCAATTTGCATATTTTATTTTTGAAAGAGACGACGATTTGGGCACAATTCTTGACTTTTCAGTACTATGAAAATCATATTTAATTTAATCAAATTATACTTAATATTTAAAGACAAATCATTCACAACATAGGAACATTTTTTATTTTTTTTATCGTATTATTCCGGCCGTCCTTGTCTGTTGGTTACTCGGCAGAAGAAAATACCGCGTGCCACGGCTTAGCGGGTACAGCTACCAGGAGCGCAGTAACACGAGGCGGTGTAATGACATACCCCAGCTGTTATGTTCTCAATTCAGTGCATTTGCGCATGTGTAAACACCGCGATATCGGAGGAGCTTAACACCAAATATATAATATAAACTCCATTGCTATGAGAATAAGATTGAAATTTGTATTTCGGGTGGAGTTCATCGGCGTGATAGGAATGTGTAATGTATCTGCTCGCAGGATATGTTCGCCGGGTGGCCAGCGCGCACTGCGCAACTCCCCAGACACGAAACGTCATCACGTAGATAGAAGACACAAACAAACATACACTTACACACACACACGGACACACATAGACACACACACACAGGGCGGTCGAGGTTGCGCTATGGAAATAATATGTCGCCTCGCCTCTCACAGACGCACAGACAAACAGTACGCTATACACATACATGTAGGATTTTTATTTTGACTTTTATTAAACAGCTACTACAACTAATTACATAAATCCCAGTATATTTGATAGAAGAAAGCCATCATTCAGAAGAGTATATTATATTCTCCGTTCATAAACTTACTTTATTGTGTTTCTTTACAAACACTTTACTTTTAAGAAAAAACTAATACAAGTTTCATATTTGGGCATCTTAAAATTTTTTCGTACATAAAAGGAACGAAAGCTGGTGTTATTTGAGGCTGAAACTCGACTAACTATTTTTGTATTTTACACTCAGTATAACGTAAAATCAAGTTATAGAATGTTGAAATATATGTATATGTTAGTCTGATAAAATAATAAATGTGTTATGACTTATGACAAATAAAAGGAATTTTATTAATCAGGTACAAAGTTGGTACTGATGTTCTTTCTACCAATATATTTATAAATTCTTGAATATTATTTCATATAATAATATCATATTTCTGCATTTCGTCATATTAATATTTATTTTATGACCACTTAATTACTAAATAAGGACATTTAGTTTTGGACGGCGAACTTGTTCAATCTATACAAAATATTATTAATGATTCATTCCAGTTATTAAAGTTTCTGGTTACAAAATCTCTAAGCGAGAACAGACCCTTTTACATATTAATATATTGAATTTATATAAAACTAATATAAGAATAATAAATATTACGACTTAAATTGTCTTTGCTACATAGATAACATATGAATAAAATGAAGCTCTTCAAGCAATATATTTATTCTGTACAATCATACGTAAGTGTTAGCCGACCGCACTTTATATTCTTTAATACAAAGAAAATTAACTCTTACTTCAACGAAATACAATCTATAATAGTATAACAGGGTAAGTCATCGAATATCTTTCATATTGGTGTTTTAAATGGAACGGTATCTCCTGTTGTGTTCTGCGCTCCTAGTATGTTGCGTATAGCGCGACAGGTTGCGGCCGCGCCGCAGACCGCGGCGGCGCGCTAAGGGGGTCAGGGTGCTTCGTTTGAAGCGCTCTCTAGGGAGGGGCCACCGGCTACCGACTACTGGAACGACGGCTTTATAAACAGATCACGAATTATTTCAATTCTAATATTTATAATCTGTATTATTTATTGTATTTGTATTAATCTATTATTTAAAACTTAAGTAGGTACATTTTAGTTGTTTATTTCGTTCAGTCTGCAGTGAGATATTATATCCGACATCAATTTCTCCGATACGATTGTTTGGAAGCCGTCCAAATCTTTTAGCTGTAGAGTGATTGTTTTGCCAAATGGCCGATCAAGATGTTTAGATCGCAGTCATTTTATGTTATATTCCTGTTTGCGTGTGGAAAGGAAACGTTTGATTTATTGTTTAAATTTCAATGGATTTCAGATTGGCTTCGGTCTGAGTTTCAACATACGGTGTTACCTGTTGTAATTAGTTGCTACAAACTTAACATACATATTTATTGATTTAACAGTATTGATTTTAGTGCTATACATACAAAGTAGTTTAGTTGTCTGAATATATTTTGTAATAAAGACATATACTTTTAAATCCCGTTGGTATTTGAGTTATATGCGAATGAACTAATTTTGGACTCGCCTCATTCTATCGAATTCTATGCCGTTAATGGAATGTCCGTCAACAGAAATATTGTTTTAGAAGTTTTATAGACATTAATACCAACGCTTATCATAATCAAATCTTGTTCTAAGTATAGATATATTTATTTATGTTCTCGTTTGAATATTCTACAGTATAATATTTTGTTTATTACTATATCCAGCGTGGCATCGTCTTGAAAGGATCTTATTATGCTAAGAACATTGTAACGTCATGGCCATAACAGAATGTTTTATTCTTTAGTAACTCTGTTACGCTTTTTTCTATCGTTATAATTTCGAGGCCCGTTACCCATACAGTTTGATATAGTGCCGCGTCCTTCGGAATAAATCGGCAGCGACGCCGATCCGGCGGAAACAGCCGAGCCGGTGGTGCTGTCTCTCTTTAATATATAAATATAGAGCGAGATGGAATTAAAGGCAAGTCGCCCCAACGAGTCGGCAGCTGTGCGGGACGTGCTGTGACGGTGTTTACTTATTATTATAACCTCCTTGGATTTTGTTCGTGAAATTTAAATCATTACTGACATGTTTATGTTATGTACTGAGAATATATAACCGCTTTATTATACAATATTTATTGATGTAGGTACATAATAAAATTACACTGAATTATGCTCTGGTTAACAAATACATAATAATATGTTGTAAGAATATTTTTTGTTTCTATAGATTTGAAATGTATAATTTACGTATAATATTGTCTAAGTACTTTCGTTTGTGTATCACTGTGTTCTGTGTAATCTCGAAAACATTAAATTAATTGGTACGATATTACTAATAGCTGATACAAAAACGTAATAGATAAATAAATACAATGAGGTATATAACAAAAAATACAAGGGTTCTAAAAATTCCGTTGAGGAAATTAAGAAATTCATTTCACCAATTGTGCCATGTTTTCATTAGTACGGCTTCTCATATCACATTACACGTGTCAGCCATAGATATTATAAAGTAAGAACATCAAGCAGCTACAAATTGAGTTCTTTTTCTAATACAACATATTCTTTTGTTTTTACTTCTATTTCACTCAAGAGTTAACGAGATCTAATACTTTTTCTAGCATCCATTGAAATAAAACTAATATTCTCGGATTTACTACATACATTTATAATTATTTTAACTACTTAGGTATTCTTGCAATTTCGACCACTTTGCCGTAACCGTGATCATGGACTGACGAGATGAGATATCAATAGTGTGTAGTTAAAATATAAGTTTTATTTCACACAAGAGTTTGTTAGACACAGAATGTTAAAAGCACAGAATTCATCTGATTATTATAAGCGGCTGTTGTATAACCTTCTGAAGGTTTATTTCTTCTTGTGTAGCTGTAACAGCTTTATTATTCTTATCTTCTACGAGCTGTCGACGACTGATCCAAGCTCTATATCAACAGTCGACTGTAGCTTGTTTTTTCTTTTCATTATCGCAATTTTTCCTGTTCGACTTGGTTAGTTAGTTGTCTGTCTGCAAACATTTAAGGAAAGAAAATTTATAACCAATAGGTACATTCGCTCGATAAATGAAACTAATACAAGTTTTTGCACGCGTATTTGTATAAAAATTTATATAAATTATAAGTAGAGTATATTAAAGTTTTGTCAGAGACAACACTGTACGAGTTGAGCGAATGTTAGAATAATGTGGCTTGTCCTTTGGATATAAGACCAAGAAAAAATCATTTGTTTTTATTCTAACACTTTTGGCAAATTTTCGTGAACTATTTTGTCTTGAAAAATTAAATGGTTATAGCTAAATGAAATTATTAAGCTACCATAGATAAATTAGGATTGTTTATCTTTGTGTTTTTATAAAAATATATAGGGGAGAGTTGGTTATATCGTACTGGCATTTTAATCGCACCACTTCTAAATTTCCCATTTAATGATAATTTTTTTCTACATTGACCACAACAAATCGTAGCCCTGCACCATCCCTCTTCACCCCCTAGTTTAAATCGACGTGAGTTAACAACTGTGCACGTAATAAAAGAAAAACATTTTTTGTAGGAATTAATATAAATATTGTCGCACATTCGTAAGGAGATAACTCGTAATCAAGGTAAGCTATAGTTTTACTATTTTTTTATTATTCCACAATTGTATACTAGATTATTGGGGGTTTTCGTTGCGTGTCTAAGTTTTTAGGTTATACCGGATATTTGGTTTTGTTTTAGAAATGACTTAGTTGGTTTAATCGTAGCCCTTGCAGTTGGTTAAATTGTACTGGTACGATTTACCCGACTACCAACCCCAAGTACCTACGGTACGACCTCAAGTACCTACGGTACTACCCCGAGTACCTGCGGTACTACCCCAGGTACCTACGGTACCACCCCAAGGTAAGGTATTGGTAAGATATTGGTAGTAACCAAAGGCCAAGTACAAAAGTTATAAGAGGAAACGATCCCATTCCATCACCAGTAGCGATGATTTAGGAGAGACACTTGTTGTAGAACTAGATGATGATGATGACAGCGATGATTATCTTGAAAATATATGTCGAAAGTGCAATTGCTTTTACTACGATAAGAAGGGTCTAAAAGTTGATTCGATTCAATGCGTTCGCTGTAAACGGTGGCTACATGAGACATGTACTTCGAATCCAGACATTTGTCATGATTGTTTCCATTAAGAAATATGCACAATATTATATTACAAATAACATTCTTGTTAAGTGTTACTTTATTATTATAGTTTACTGTTTTTTTTGTCTCATTTTTATTAGTTATGTTGATTGATCTCATTATCATAGTATAATCATGTCATTTTACTGAGAAAGCTTAGGTAATCCCAAAATGGCATCCACTGACTTGTGATTAGTTGGACCAAAAGTCCAACCAAAAGTCAGAACACATTTTGATTTCACCATCTCACTTAATGTCCATCTACTAATTTTCATCCTTCAACTTTGTATTTAATTTAAATCTCAATCGGTCATCAAAAGTTCCGGGCGTTCTCTTCATTCACTTTCATCACATATTTTTATAATATATATTAGTTATACCAACCTAAAAAGTATTATCAGTTCACATTATTTTATTGAGTGAACAGACAATTGCCGCGTACGGTCATATTACTTTGTGTTTAGGAAATTCATACAAAAAAGCTTGATTTGATCTAAACTTTCTTTTTCGAAGCGATTGGTCCACGGATAATAAAAAGATGACATTTTTTCGTGATATTTTTGTTTCATCCTACTATAGGTACCTATAATATGCATACATATATATTTAAAAGGATATTTGAAAGGCATTTTACAAAACATATCATAATTCTCCGATATTTGGTACGCAGCACTTCTCATTATTAGACTGGCTAGCACTGAAAGAATTTTCAAAATAAGGCCAATAGTTCTTGATATATATAGAAAATTAATTGAGGTAGATATATATTTTTTTTCAGTTCCTAATTTTGACAAAACTTGTATGTAATAGTTAACATGATGAACGGACGGAATCGTTAAATTAGGGGAGAGCTGGTTATATCGTACTAGCATTTAAATCGTACCACTTCTAAATTTCCCATTTAATGAATATTTTTTTTACATTGACAACGCCAAATCGTGGCCCTGCACCATCCCTCTTCACCCACTAGTTTAAATCGACGTGAGTTAACAAATGTGCACGTAATAAAAAAAATCATTTTTTGTAGGAATTAATATAAATATTGTCGTACATTCGTAAGGAGATAACTCGTAATCAAGGTAGGCTATAGTTATTCAGTTTTTTTATTATTCCACAATTGTATACTAGATTATTGGGGGGTTTTGTTGCGTGTCTAAGTTTTGAGTTTATGCCGGATATTTGCTTTTGTTTTAGAAATGCCTTAGTTGGTTTAATCGTACCACTTGCAGTTGGTTAAATTGTACTGGTACGATTTACCCGACTACCAACCGCAAGTACCTATAGTACTACTGCAAGTACGTCTAGTAAGTACTACCCAAGGCCAAGAACAAAAGTTATAAGAGGAAACGATCTCATTCCATCACCAGTAGCGATGATTCAGGAGAGACACTTGATGTAGAACTAGATGATGATGATGACAGCGATGATTATCTTGAAAATATATGTCGAAAGTGCAATTGTTCTTACTACGATGAGAAGGGTCCAAAAGTTGATTGGATTCAATGCGTTCGCTGTAAACGGTGGCTACATGAGACATGTACTTCGAATCCAGACATTTGTCATGATTGTTTCCATTAAGAAATATGCACAATAATTATATTACAAATAACATTCTTGTTAACTGTTACTTTATTATTATAGTTTGCTGTTTTTTTTGTCTCATTTTTATTAGTTATGTTGATTGATCTCATTATCATAGTATAATCATGTTATTTTACTGAGAAAACTTATAGTTCCTTTATATAACCTAAGAGTTAAAAATTATGTTTCTATTACCTAAAAGATATAAATAATGTTGTTTTATTACTTACCTAACAGGTAAAAATAAATAATTTGATTGAGAATTTTAATGTCTTTCATTCAGTGGTACGACTTACACACCCATGGTACGATTTAAAGACTTAGTGGTACGAGTAAAACGACGAGTCGGCTAAATCGTACCGATGGCAAGCCTCTATAAAAAAGCATTTTTAACAATGTTAGAATAATCGCAAGGATCTGTTCTCTTCTTCTTAGGAAGCTAAAATATGAAACTTTATTTTACATATGTATTAATTATTATAAGACGTGTTATAGTCGAAATATTTGAGTTAAAGTGAAAAGTGGTACGATATATCCGACTCTCCCCTATATACTTAATTAGTCTTGCCAAACATATTGATACATTTATCATGATTACGGTTTAATAATTTCTAAGACTTTCGCTATTATTAATTTAAATGAAACTAATATTTTCGTATTACTATGTGAATTTTTATTATTTTAAACTACATACTCCCGACGTTTCGGTTACTTTGCAGCAACCGTGATCACGGACGGACGAGATGAGAATGTCAAACAAAATATAAGTGTTTTTTTGTATTTAATTGATTACATTTTGCCTTTGCAAGTTATCACTTATCAATAATAACATTTCTCCATGGGAAAATTGTTAATTGTCAATCGTATGGACTGCTTAAGGGATTTGGAACTGCGTGAATGGAGCATTATGACTCGCATCCTCTTAGAAAGACTTTCAAATAAGACCATTCTTAGTTGGCCAATTTAACTATCTTTTCACAAACTTGTACTGATGTTTTAACACCTTATTCATACATATCTCAGTCAACTATCACTAAACTCTGATAATGCTTACGTTTTATTAATTAATCTACCTTCTCTAGCACATCCAGAACCTTCGGTATATATACGGATTTTTTTTTTGTTAAAATATGCTCGTGTATCTTAACAAATAAAATGTGTTTAACAAATAAAATTAAATGTATATGTATTTGGATTTGTACATGGTAGAAGTGGGAGCGAGAGGTATAACACCTAAATCTCTCTACAACCTACTAAAAGGATTGAGCTTGTCCAGAACTCACATTAATACGTTCTTGGAACGCACTTCGAAGGCAGCCCTAGTAGGTTCTTTTCAAATTGGGTTAGGTAGAGAGAGGAGCTTGGACAGTGGAGGTGAGCGTTTAACGCGCGTTAGATAGGAACCTCTTAAACCTACACCTGGGTCGTAAGTCCCAGGCACTGTTGAAGCTCCTCTCCCTGTAACGCGATGGTCCCGGCACCCGCACGGTGAATACATTGGATCTTAGAGATTGGTCTAGTAAATAAAAATTTTCTTTGACTTTTCACTTAAGTAGTACTTTTGATCTCACGACCGTATTATTATTTTAAATTATACATAAATAATTTATCAGTTCGTCTAAAATAGGGTGAATTCTTAAACAATCTTAGTTCCTGTCGTCACTGGACGTTTCTGCGAAATTTTCCTCTTTTCGCCGCGGTGACCATTTCCTTACAAAGAATACATGGAAGGTCAGATGTTTTTGTCACAAACAAAGAAGGTTCTATGTACCTTTCAATAGTTCGGTACACAAACTTCGGGTTTTAAACACTGTATTTGGTTCCCGTACGCAATCACAGCATTTCATTATTCTTAAACCATTCACTTAATTTTAATGTCATTTTTTTTATTAAGGCACCAAAGTAATAAAACACATTGATTGGTTGAATATATATGACAGATTCTAAATTTAAAAGTTTAGGTATACACACACACACACACGTGCGTGCGGCGGCGTTGTGTTGTATCAGCACGCCGCCGCACGCATCCACACTTAGAACACTTGGAACGTGTCCACACTTTTTTTATTTATACGGAAATTTGGTCAAAAATTAGGTAAGTACTTATTTTTTATATATAATTCGAATGAAAATCATGTACCGAGTAATCTCCTTAAATATTGATAGTAATTCACCAGTCACCCTGTATATGGCTTGTGGTGTTATCGTAATGCTTCGAGCCTATTATATGCTTACGGGGATATTTTAGTTTATGGCTTAGTTATATAATATATGATATTAGTCTTCAAATATTTTTAAAAATATCATAAATACTGTATAAATAAACATTTTTATATAAGCTTTACTTTGTAATGACCAAAATATCAAATTTTTAACAGCAGCTTTGGTCGTCTTCATGCCAACGCTCAACACTTAAATTTTAATGTCGTTGACGATTTATTGAAGATAAATACAAAAATTTACCATTTTATGTTAACTATAAAAACTCTTATTAAGGTTAAAAAAGTTGAAAAGATTCACAGAAATCAACTTAAAAAATATAACATGTGATTTTTATTAATTTAATACAAGTTGAGATAAAATTGAACAATACCTATCTCTTTTGTTATTATAGATCGAAAATACATTGCGAGTGAAAACAAAGAGTGAATAATACTCATTATTATCGTCTATAGAAAATACTATGCTACTGACTGAAAAAAAAAGATTGAAAAATACTCATAATTTATAGAAGCATTTTTAATAAGTTTTTATAATATTGACTATATTAAAATCATTCATAAGGTAATAGTCAAGGATATTTGAAAAGAAAATTTTTAATTAAATCACATCTTTCGCGTCTATTTATTTTGATTTTATATTTAGTGATACGTGCACAAGTTGCTGTTTGTATTTTACAATTTACATTATTACTATAAAAGCATTGTTTACCTATACATACGTACGGCCAAGTTTTAGTTATAATAATATTAAAGATAGATATTGGTCATATAACGATGAGTATGAAAACGAAAAAGTTCGATTTCGCAAAAATCTAATCTCATACTAAATATAAAATGTATATTTTTGATGAAAACGTAATTTAATACATTATTTATATCTTTGCGTCATATTCTTGAACAACTTTTTATTTTACGACTGATAGTGATTTTATATTCGTTTTTCGTCCCTTCAATCTTCATTTACATATGTTTAATCTATATTAACTTATTATTCTTTCTTATATAATAATTTTCTACTGAATCTGATAATATTTATTTAATACATAAAACACGCAGACGTTATTAAGTAACGTTATTTTGTAATTAAGTTCGGGTCAAAGGTGGAAAGGCGATGTTTTCCTTTTATATTTTTCTTGTTTATAATATTCTACTGGTTTGTTTCACCATCATGTAGGTATTAAAATTCTTATCATCATAATATATTATCACAATTCTTGGAACTGCTATATTGACGCAGTTCCATAGTGATAAGGGAATCTATCGAGCCGTCATTGATACATGAAATCCCTTATAAATACATTGGATTATCTTTTATCATCTGTTATGTATAGTTATATATAAAATACATACGTTATAATTTTATTACTTATCTAATAAAATTTTAAGCATTTATTAGGTGTAAATGTTCTGGTTGAATGTTGTAAACATTGTTTTATAAAAAAATTACATAAAAGCGTATTTTGCTCCAATATTAATGACAAGTGAATCATATATTGTATTAAAACAATAGGTGAATATGGTTTTCATATAATTATTTGAAATATGGTTTGTGTTTGAAAGCGCTAAATTGATTTCAAAAACATAATTAAATAAGGTCCAAATTCCAATTTCACATATCGTTTGATTATATCAATAAAATAATGAAAAATCCTTAATATGTATTATAATTAGACATAATGTATGAGCCATGAGGATTTAAATATTTTTATAATAATTCATTCCATATTAAGGCCGCCCTTTCATTTCAGTTCTGCCGTACAAAGACCCACGCCGAGGGGCCGGGGGTGCGGGGGGTGGGGGACGCCAACAGCGCACTGCTATTGATCCTCTGTTCAAAGTTTCAAGCGCTTCTATCGCTAGATTATTATTTGTACACTAATCTCTCCCTTTTTTTAAAGCGCATTAATTGCGACTGGTCTTACAAACTGTTGAGCAACATGCGTACTGACGTGGATATCTATTGTGTTTTGCTTAAAGCGCTTTAACTGTTTTTATAAGTATAGACGATATATTTTAAAGCAGCGCTTCATGAACCCGTGGCCTCGTTAAATGCCTATACATTAAAGTTGTGTTTGTGTGTGTGTGTGTTATTTTATTATAAAGAGAATTGGTTCGAGGGCGTAAAGTAATAAATGTATTTGATCATTAAAATGAAAAATGACGCTTCATATAAAAATATGGTTATGTGAAATGTATTATTATATTGAAAAGTAAATTACATTGTTCAATAGTTCTCCTTAATATATCACTATCAGTGTCATTTGAGTACATATTTAAATATAATTTTATGTATTCATGTAATCTTCATTTTGTTCCATATAGTGTTCAAAACGATTAAGCATATTATGAGCAGGGAAAGGCTGAAAACACATAAAATTTATATGATTTAGTCCATTAATTAAAATATTTTCACTTAAAACGTCTAAAACTTTTAATGTAAGGAATGAGTCTTAACATCGACAACCCAACACACTGTATTTTAATTTCTTAAACTATTACTGTTATCTCTTCCTTCCTGAATTCAGTGATAAATTCAGAATGAAAGTAGAATCCCATTCATCCTTCCATTAATCAGTTGAACCCTCACCAGAAGATGTACGATCTAACGGGTATTACGTCCAGTGACAAGTCCCGAGATAAATTACCAATCTTGTATTAATAAGAGTATTAAGAACGAAAATGGGTTGTTAGAAGAGGCTGAGACAATTAAATTGAACTGTTTAACAGTATATTATTAGGAAGAACTATACATTTTAACGTGCTTAGGTACTTTATACTGGTAGACGAGTCTGATACTTAATCAATAGGTAATTAAGTCGTATGAGGTAGGTACCTAGAGATATACCTACCTGGTAGCTAAATGAATTCAAATTCAATAAGGAAATATGTAATGAAAAATTCATCGAAACCAGCAGAATTCGAACCTAGGACGCTACAAATATGACTTTGAAAATTACTGGAGTAATTAGCTCAATATAACATTAATCTGTAATATTATAAACCTCCAGAAAACTTTATTTGTTTGAACGTGCTAATCTCGGGAACTACTAAGTAGTCTGATTTTTTTAAAATTTCTTCAGTACTTGATAGTCCGCTTATCCAGGAAGGAAATAGACTGTATTTTATTTAAAAATTGGAGTTTCGAACGAAGATTGTTACTTTGTAACCCAAGTTATAAATTCAAAAATCTGTTTTTGAGTGCGCCACAAAACTACATATTGATAATTCAAACTGATAAAGTTGTTCGGGTTTTAAGAGCATAACTGTCATATTTTAGTTACAATATCGGCTTTTGCATTAAAAAAATATTACATCGTTACAAGAAAGAAACTACCTTAAATGTGTGTCGTAGTATTAATCCTTACTCAAATTAAGGATTCCGTCATCAAGGATATTTATGTAGAAGTAAAATACTTTTCGTTTCATCTAAATCGGATATTTTATTAAGAAGTTATCACTAGTATAAGACGCTTAGAATTGGTTCATAAAAATGAATTATTTGCTCGTAAGTTTTATTCACATAATTATAGATACTTCATACTAATCATTAGTACTTCATTGTGAATAAAATATTCATTGAAATCGTCAAATAACTTAATTTTAATGAAGGTTTTAGAATAGTATTATTCTGTTACGTTATCACGCTTAAACCGCTGAACCGATTTTGATAAATTTTGGTTATGTGGTAATCGGAACTATGAAAAAGACACATCATCATCATCAGCCAAAAGACGTCCACTGCAGGACATAGGCCTCCCCCAAGGATCTCCACGACGACCGGTCTTGTGCCACCCGCATCCAGCGGATGACAAAGACACAGCCTACCTTTTATCCCAATCCCGAATCCCGAATCCTCAATCCCGATTCCGATCCTCAAACTACACGAGTGGAACAATGGCCGTAGTGGCAGAAAACAACTCTGATGACCAGGCGGACAGAGTCGCGGGCGAAAGCTAGTATTAAATACATATAGTTAGTGTTACACATTCAATACTTTATATGTTTATATTTGGCCATCAGTTTGTCCTAAACAACATTCCTTCACAGTCGTTCGACAAAAATAACAAGCAATAGACTGCAATATTCTTAACACTAAGATATACTAATTGTAAGACAAAATATATATTTGAAAAAGACCAAATTAATGTGGTTAAACCTTTTGCCGGTCTTTCGAGTAGATCAGTATTATATTTAAATAGAATTTAACATTTCAATAGGCGCTATATGCCACTATTATTTAATAACGGATGACAGATAGTATCTATAACAAAAATCAATAGCTTGATGAGAGACGTCCTTATCGATAATACAAACTATCGACACTTCACGTTTGGTCACAGCACTTATCTTAAGTTGTTCACAGAAATGGATTCCTTTTGATGACTGATGAGGTCTTTAAGATATCAATTGCCTCCAGTGTCATTATGAAGAAAGGCATTTTTGATTCTATTTAGTAACTTATAATTTATATTTGCAAAGATTTTCTTATAATGCCATAAAAATATTTGTTTAAGTATAAAACCTCTTGGGCCTTTCATTTTAATTTAATAAGTTCTTAAGATTCTCACGGAAACATGTTTGTATACGCTGTAGTGATTTTTATTTTATATTTAGTCCGAAGTTTATCTTTTACCTTTTCAGCTCGCTGTATAAAATGAACAACTCCTGAAAAGGAAAGCACAATGTTTTCTTTTATCTTTGTTCTATTCACAATATCTTTTTCATTTTAATCCTACTATATTAAATCCAGTATGACAGTTATCGTTTCAAGCATCTGTTTCCGTTGTCTTAATTTAACTTATAGTTCATATTTATCAAAAGTAAGTATACTAGAGTTTTCTGTAGTACTATCTCTATAACTTTTTTTTGGTGCATGATCAAAATTCTTTTAAATTTCTCGGGAACGTAATCTTAGCGCATGTCGGAAAACCCTTTTATTCTTTGCTTACTTCGTTTGGAAGGTTCTAGATCGTAGTTGCTTATAAAATATTCAATATAATTTTTTTTAAATATTGTTCGAAATATTAAATAAAAGAACTATTTCCACATGTACGGTGATATTTTAAAGAAGTTATTCGATTGACTTTTATTTCCAAATTCTTTTTGAACACGAAAATAATATTCAAACATTATAACGACCGAAAACGAAGATCTTAAGTTTTGAAACACTGTTAAAAACAAAGAGGTATCACTGATACTAATTTTGTGACATTAGTTAGCTGATACCGTATCAGCTAACTAATGTCACAAAATTGAGCACAAAATATTTATACATATTTATATATAATTGTTTGATTTTCTCAAAATGTATGAGACAAAACCTCTTAGCATTCAATGGATTCACCGCGCGGGTGCCGGGTCCATCGTTGCAGGGAGAGGAGCTTCAACAGTGCCTGGGACTAGCGACCCAAGTGTAGCTTTAAGGGACCCTATCTAACGCGCGTTAAACGCTCACCTCCACTGTCCAAGCTCCTCTCTCTACCTAACCAAATTTGATAAGAATCTACTAGGGCTGCCTTCGACGTACGTTCCAAGAATGAATTAATGTTAGTTCTGGACAAGCCCAAGTCTTTTAGTAGGTTGTAGAGAGATTTAGCTGTTATACCTCTCGCTCCCACTTCTACCGCGTACAAATCAACGACGAACCTATTTCGAGTTAGTTCGTTAGTGAGCTCGTAATACTAATTGACCTTGATCTCTAGAACCCTATAGTGACGACGCCATTATTGACCGCTGTCCAGGAGTACCTTACATCCCACCAGCAGATGCTTAGCAGTTCCAACTGCCTTTCCACAGATATAGCAAGTTTTTTCGGTACCTTTACCCCATCTTACTAATATACTCTCATCTGGGAGAGTCATCTGGAACGCATTGTGATAAAATTTAGTTTATTTTTATGATAATCAAGCAATTTCTACGTTGACGTTGAACATCGATAAAAAGTTGAAAAGTTAGAAAACTAACTATGGCAGCACGAGGAGTTAATCAATATGAATTCTTGTTTTTTCTCATTTTTTAGTTGTTTAGTTTGTGTTTGTTATATAAGAATATATTAAAAATTATATTTCGACTGACGTATCAGCCAGAACAGAACCGTAAAAGTTATTTTGAAGATGAACCATATAACTGACTTATATTTAATATTTACAAATAGTAGTAGGTAATTCATATTACACAGTGCTGTAACATTGATAAAGGTATCGGAAGTAAACTTCAATGGTAGTACATTGTCTATAACTTTGTTTATGAAAGGATTATGGTTATTCTCTACTTTTATCTATTCTGTTAGAGATGTAACATTTCAATTGTAGTTAACAACTTAAATTCTCTCTATAACAATAAGTTAAAAGATGAATCTTAGAAGATCATTTACTTTCATTCCTTATAACTGGAAGATTATAACTTAGTGTTATTAGTGTTCTTAAGCGAATATTACTTCTAATTATTTCTCACGTTTAAGGAATCTATAGATACAAAAAATATCTAATAGCACCGTTTATATTCTTGAAGTATCGAGCGACTCGCAAAAACCAGTGACAAATTGAGCATTCCTTTGTGTGAAACGGTCAAAACATTAATATATTTTTTATCAGTACCTTAGGTACCGGCCGCAGTCCCGAGGTCCGCAGATCGCCTTGTAAATTATCTCTTTATAGTTAGACCGCTGGAGAACGGGGCCATAAACACGTAAAACGCATGACCAATCAAAATACCAACGACGGCTCACGCACACCACCGCCGGCCGCGAGCCGCGTCACATACACGTGTAGCGACGGGCCCTGCGCGTGTGTGAGGCACGGAAATGCATTAAACACGGCTGTGTGGGTGACGCACACAGACACGCGTGATGTATCCACTGAGATGGAACACGCGCTCGAGGGATAACGGAGGGCTTACAATCATTGACGACGGCCTAGTGTGGACCTTACACTCATTATATATTAATAATATATGTTATGATAACTAACAAACAGTATTGATCGTGAATTCAAATGGTTTTATAATGTGCCTAAAACATTTTACTTGAAGATTAACATTTGAAAATATATATAATAATACTAACAGTTCTCATAGAAATATCTGAATAAGAATAAAAATTTAAAATATTTTTCAATGAAATAAAATTCAAATGTATTTCAATGCACGAGTTATATAATATTTTAGTACAATGTTAAGAGGTCTCATCCACTGTAGATGTCGTGAGACAGGCGGCTCACAGAGCGAGCCCCCGCCCACATAAAAAATGACATCTAAATAAATCCATTAAAAGCGAACCGCCGGTCCCGTGTGTGAGAGCCTTTACGAGTCTACCTCCCAGTGTGGAGACTGCTTTATTTGTTCTCCTTGTGATCCGTGATGAGAAACATACTTTAATATTTGATTAAGAGACCATCTCTCTCACTAGCTGACATCTGTTTGGAGACAGGCCCGTGATTTATTTCCATTCTCGAGTGTTGACTCAAGGGAAGGGTGTTGTTTTATATCATACGATTTTATTAGTTTTATTCTATTAAAGTGCTTTTGAACTACTGTGAGGAATATATAAAATAACAGAAGTTAAGAAACGGTGCCTAAGTCTAGTACCATTACATTTTGAAGTGAAACAATGCGTAACGGAAAAGATATTTTTAGTCTTATAATTTTTTTTATACACGAAAGAAATATTTTGATCTTATACCAACAAAATCAATTGTCAGTATACCGAAATTAAACTTTTATTACACCGTCTCATATTGTTCTGTTCATCTATCGCAAGTCGCATTACAGTCAATTTCAACATCGATAAAAATATTAAGACTTAGGTTTATTAGGAAAGTTTTTCCTGTAATGAAAACATGTTGATAGCATTCTATACATTCTCTTTTTAGCTTAATAACATCAAGTTTCTTCACCTGATGTTTAATTGAGAAATTTCTTTGATGTTTTTGGCAAACTAACAATAATATAATAACTAGTATTTATTCAAAAGAGACTGCGAACGCGTGAGATTTTAATTAAATGACTTCGTGAATCTGTAAATTGCTAGAAATTTTCATCTATTTCTAAAGTGGTCTAAAACACCCACTGACAACCACAAATTTATTAAATCATTGTTTTTTTCTTCTATTAAAAGAAGACAAAGTCTTATGAGAATGTATTTATTTTTCTGTTATATTTAATCTTTTCTGTCGTAATCAAATATTAATAACAAAAGTATTGTATATTAGAAAATTAGCCACCTTATCCGACATTAGCGGTTACAATCTATACTAATACCCACCTATGTATATACAGGGTGACTGGTGAATTACTATCAATATTTAAGGAGCATACTCGGTACATGATTCTCATTCGAATTATGTAAAAAAAATAGGTACTTAATTTTTGACCAAATTTCCGTATAAGTAAATAAAGTGTGGACGCGTTCCAAGTGTTCCAAGTGTGAACGCGTGCGGCGGCGTGCTGATATAACACTACGCCGCCGCCGCGTCTGTGTGAGTGTGTGTGTATACCTAATCTGTAGGGTGTTCATACGATGCGTAATTAATTACACAACTTTTGGTTAACTTTACTTAGAAGTTTATTAATATTTATGTTATATTAATTTTTATTTCGTCATATATGATCGTCAAATATCACGTCCTCAAATATCGATAGTAATTCACCAGTCACCTGTATAGCAGTAGAGTTTGTGTGTTTAAACGCGCTAATCTCGAGAACTACTTGTTCTACCTATTTCAAAAATACTTTAATTATTGGATAGTTCATTTATTTGGAAAGATTATAAGCTATATTTTATTTTCAAAAAAATTGAGATCAACAAGAAAATTGCTGCTATGTAACCCAAGGTATCGAAAATCTATTTTTGCGGGTATCGCAAAAACTATTGACAATGCAAGCAAATAATGTACTACGGGCTGTAGGTCCCATAAAGATCTAAATAAATTTTCGCGAGAGCATTTACCTAACTGACATAGTTTAGGCACAATATTCGCATTTTATGTTCATGAAAATTATAAAATTGTTACAAGTACGAAACTACTGTTCGTTCGTTAAATGTGTGTCGTAGTATTAATCCTTATCCAAATTAAGGATTCCGTCATCAAGGTCATTTATGTAGAAGTAAAATAATTTTCGTTTCATCTCAATCGGATATTTATTTAGAAGTTATCACTAGTATAAGACGCTTAGAATTGGTTCATAAAAATGAATTATTGGCCAAATAGTTATACTTTTCACGGTTAAACCGCTGAACCGATTGTGATGAATTTTGGTATAAAGATAAATGAAATTCTAGAAAAAGTCATAGGCTGTTTTTAATTCCGATCCTAAAACTACAAGGGTGAAACATTGAAGTTCAATTAGGATTCAGCGGCCGAGGTGGCAGAGAACAACTCTAGTTAATAATTCAATGGGTATATTTTGCCTGTCGTATGTTATTTTTCATAGTCACTATATATTTTACATTAAGAATTTTCCACATGTACCTAAGTATAAAAAATGTTAAAATGTAAGTTCCTAATACTAATTAAATAATTAAGTAGTTGTGAAATATTTGTACAGTTAATACAACTTTACTTTGTCATCCTACAGACATTTACAGTTGTTCATTCATAATCATACGTTAATACTATAATGTACCAAGATTTATAAAGGAAAGACAAGAACGATCCACGTGTAGTGTGTAGTGTGAATGTGAACTTGTTGTAAGCTGTTAAAAAATACCCTTTATATTGCTTTAGATATTAACTAGAAGACCTGGCGAACTTCGTATCGCCTTATAATCAAGAAATATCTGTTCCGTTTTTTTATTTATGTATATTGTTGGAGTTTACCTATTAAAGCCATAAATCTCCGTGTTTTGAAGTGCGACAGAATAATTGACATATTTAAGTTAGTTGACAAATCTAATGTCAAAAAAAAACGTTTGTATCATCAACTACTGACAAATTAAAAATTAATTAAAAAAACATTGTCCAGCGGACAAAATTGTGAATCTAAACAATTCCCAGATCCCCTTGAAAACACACAAAAAAAAATTATCAAAATTGGTCCAGTCGTTTTAGAGAAGTTGAGTGACATACACACTCACAGAAGAATTAGGTATATATATATAAAGATATGAAAATTAGTATTAATAAGAAACAGTTGATAATCAAATTATTGGTGTTGAACGATGAATGAAGCGTCCAAACTGTACACTTCCTACCGTGAATGAATACTAAATACTTACTAACAGTTTGATAATATATTTACCATTACTATGAGTGTTTCTTAACATTTATTATTAAATGTCTCACTAATTCTGCATTCAAAGTAAAATAACTTCAGATAAATTCTATGTCCTTGCCGATATAAGATTAAGTTCGAAGATATATACGAGTATATCGGATTTATTACAGATTCGTTGTTTTAAAAGTGAGAGACGCCAGCCTCGTTGACGTAACAAATGTCACTTCTTCTAGAGCGTTCCATGATATTTTAAAATGAAACTGCAATTGTTCTTAATGTTCCTGTATTTCTCGAAGGTTCTTCATAATCACATACTTCAATGATACGCACTCACTGAACTCTAAACTCTGCTGTCGTGCATCCAGACGTCATATTTATACCAAGATTTAAACATAGTTCTATTCTCGTTTTAAACAACCTTTGATTTCGTTTTACTTTTAACAATAATCATAAATACTTACTAATGAGGTTTAATAAGAATTGATGACGGCCTCTAATTATTATTTTCATGTCGCATCCGTTATTAAAGCTGGTAGCGCCGATATATATCGTTTAATTAACATGTGATTTTCATTGATAGTTATTTAAATAGTTCATATATGTTGTAGTAAGCTTTTAAATTTTCTATATACAACTATTTTATTTAAACCTTAGTCGACGACGAATGTACCTACTTGTGTTAGTTTAGTTAGAGCGTTTACTTTGTACATAGTTCCTCGCTTAGTTTCTTTTCCACTATTTGAATAGTTTTCAATGGTTTATGTATTTTATGTAACTAAATAATTAAAAAAATATTCTTAAATGTACTTACAATATCTGTGCTGTTTTATTTTTTAAGCATTCTGTAAATTATAATAAAAAGAAACTAAATAAAATGGGACGGGATGTCAAATGTTTGTGTAAATGTTAAATGTTTAAATACTGTTTAAGATATAATAAATATTTTTTTTTATATTGATGTAACGTCCAAAAACCAGGCAATATACCTATAAGGTGACGAAGCTTCAACTATTCTATGACATTGGCATTTTCTACGGCATTGAACTAATCTATTGTAGAAAACAAAAATAAATTTTTCATTACGTACGAATAGTTACTAAGATTCGTCCTATATATAGCATTAAACTACAGTTATATTATAAGTAAAATATTAGTTAATGTAAACAACCAAATGACTATCAGTTTTTTATACATTTCTCTTAACTAACTGTTGGCCGCTCAGAAAGATAAATCGCTAACTGTCTAACTGACTCACATTGAAACTAATCGCTTGGAAACGATTGACTCGAGTTTGTTACTTGGTCTTTGCTATATCTAATTTGGATTGGCTTGTATTCATGTACCTATCTATCTGTTAATATGAGATAAATTAAAACTGTTATCTGTATCTGCAATAGGTACTTGAGGTCAATGACCTTTACATGATGGAATTTCGTAGTTAATATTTGTAAGGTATTGCTTTTACGTATGCGCTTGAGAGAACTAGAACTGAGATCGGGTATCGATATCAACAATTCTATTTTTATAATATAACTTTCAAATTTCTACAATTAAATAAAATACGCAAACATTATTGCTTAACCAACTTAGTAGGGTCAAGTCAACTGTTTTATATAAATCGTGCGATAATCTAATGATTTTCAAATTTCCAGATTAAATAGTAAGCGAGTAATAAATGTAACTCTGTGAAGTAATACTATTTTTGTTTTTTTGCTTAATACATTTAGGCTCGAAAATGTATGGAATCCTTAGTCTAGATTGTATATTCGTAAATACAAGGTTTTTCAATTGTTGTTTATCAAATAGGTTTTTAATGTAAATAAACATTATCTAAAGTGACTGCAACTAATTTTTAATCTTTACAGTTTTAATTCACTGTTTCTTTTGACATAAAACTTCTGTTTCTAGGCAATGAGAAGCACTTGCTTAAGCATGTGTCAATTCATTTTTACGTCACAAACCAGATATTAAACCATAATTAGCCCGATTATTAATTGAATAAAAAAGTATTTTCTCATCGTAATCCTGGGAAACGCGGCCATTACCGAATACAATGTCAGGTGGCACTATTAGTATGTAAGAAAAAAACATTAACAAACTTCACATAGAACAAATAACGCTAAGGAAACCTGAGCTAATGTATGACTTCGCGCAATACTTGCGAATGCGTACACGACTGGCGACCAGCCGGTTAGAGCTACCCCTCCCCGCTGCCCGCTTATAATGCCGGAGCTCCGCGGGGGAGGTTTAAGTGTTTGCAGAGGTCAAGTCAAAGTGGCGGGTATGTAGGTAGTAATGTAAGCGCATTAGAGCGGCCGGCGTGCCGTGACGAGCGACCGCGGGTACAATGACCGCGTTCAACAATCACGATAACAGACAACACATACATACATACACACATCATATATATATATATACATAACAAGGAGTCCACTGATACTATACACATTACCATCTAGTACAAATAAATAATTACTTAAACATTCTATATCTCCTTATAAATAATATGAGTTTAGTTCAATATTATATCTGAGCTCGCCGGGTCTAACCGGTGGTCACGTTATTATGTCTAAGACAGACGGACGGGGAAGTCACAAACGACTTTATAAACGACCCCATTATTTATGTATTAAGGCTGACACAGACGGACACACACTCTATAACAGTATGTGTAAGCCAATCGTATACTGTTACTGTAATTCGCTACCGCCTCGGTAACGCCAAATGTTTAGAGGTCAATGACCGGACGTGCAAATCTCTTAACGGTTCTGATGAGACAGCTTCGACGTTTGATAGAAACTTTGAGATGATGATAATATATAGATCTGATGATGAGAGATTACTCTTAGTTTTACACGTAATTATATGTGTATGATACGAAATACTATAAAGTTGCCGTCAAATTAAAACCACGAGAATCATTGTTTTATACGAATAGTAATAATTGTGAAATACAATAAATATGAGTAAGATTATATGATCGTATTTACAAAAATCTTTACGTTAAAACGGTGTTACGTTAAGTGTGTCAGTTAACGATACGCCGGTCGTATAGTTTTAACATAGTTAGTGCACGAACTCTGTAATTACTGAGTATTTCTTTACCTTTCACTGAATCCGCTTTCTGAGTTACAAACGTGATGCGAGGTTTTATAAAACAAATGATAATCTTTGAACATATAGTAAGAATGTAGGTTATTCCAAATTAAAAAAGGTCTTTTTCTTAAATTTTCATTTGTTAGTGTAACAATAATTTTAAAATATTTTCTATATGTGTATAGTTGAGGGAGCGTTCAAGTATTATGTAACGCAATTTTCGAAGATTTTTGACCCCCCCTTCCCCCTTCGTAACGCACAGTAACGTTTTTCTGTAGCTCCCCCCCTTCTCAAAACGTTACGTAACACTCAAGTGATAAATTTAATCCAAAGTCGTAAAACAATATGTAATAGTTTGGTATAGTTTTAATCTATTAAATGAAAAGAGATCATTGACACAAATCTCCCTCTTCTGAAGAAATTACACTATAAACACTGAACTCACGGATAAACACTAACGAATACTGACCACGGAAGCAGCATTAAAAGACTTACAATGCAATCTAGGTATTCCCAGTAAAATATCAATTAAGAGGTTTGCAAAGTTGGAATAACAAATAAAAATATCAACCAGAGTAATACAATCTGGTCAACATAATGTAACGTATATGAAAAGAGTTGCCAGTTTGGGGGTTTTTATTAATATTTTTTTTTTAGAAACAATGCTACGTAACGTTTTATAAGAGACACCCCCTCCCGCCCCTGTAACGCATCGTAACGTTTTACGAGACCCCTCCCCCCCCTCCCCCAAAATTGCGTTACGTAATACTTGAACGCTCCCTGACACAGACGAATAACTTTTATAAGTATTGAGAGTTATAATTCATTTATTTTCTGATAATATGTATGTATTTATGGACATTTTTATGGAAAAATTCTGACCTCATCAAATTACTTTATTACTCTAAAAATCAATAATTTTCTTTATTAGTTATTAATAATATAACACAGTCAAGATACATAGTAATATTTCTTCAAATATATATGTTTTTATTATATATAAGATATTACCCTTCCTATATATTCTTTACAACTTCTCTATGAATATCATTGAACTGTATCAATAATATAATTATCCAATCATGACACAATTCCGTCTGATTGACCCGGAAGCTGTCCTCTCCCCGTCTCGCTCGCTCCCATACACCGGCCCTATCTCCGTCCCTCTCCCTCCGTGATCTAAAGGCCGGCGTGACTCTCTTACGAGGCCCCTCCGTTAATACAAACATTAAAATATATTAAAATTATATGTTAATATAATATATCTTTATATATTTTTTCCGTATTTTTCCATTCTGTAAGTTCCGTATTTAGATTTTATTTTATTTATTTTGAATAATTTAATTTTATTAGTTTTTTCTTGTTAATTTGAATTTTAAAGTAATTATTCAAGTTATTTGGAGATACATTTAATTACCTATAAACATATTCTGAGTTATTTTTTGTAGATATGCATAATGTATTGTATACGTTCTTAAAAATAAATAATATAATATACAAATATATGTTGAATTGTATTTTCGTCCTAACATCAATTACCTACTCCTTAAAAAGAGTGATGATTTATGAAAGAAAATTCACTTATAAAATAATTTACAGGGTGACTGGTGAATTACTATCGATATTTGAGGACGTGATATTTGACGATCATATATGACAGAATAAAAATTAATATAACATAAATATTAATAAACTTCTAAGTAAAGTTAACCAAAAGTTATGTAATTAATTACGCATCGTGTGAACACCCTACAGATTAGGTATACACTCACACTCACACATACGCGAGCGGGGCGTGGTGTTGTATCAGCACGCCGCCGCACGCGTCCACACTTGGGACACTTGGAACGTGTCAACACTTTATTTATTTATACGGAAATTTTGTCAAAAATTAAGTGCCTATTTTTTTACATAATTCGAATGGGAATCATGTACCGAGTATTCTCCTTAAATATTGATAGTAATTCACCAGTCACGCTGTATATCTCAAATATAAATAATATAATGAGAGTAGTAGGTAGTTAATCTATGACCTCATAAAAATACAAATATTCATCTGTCGTGTTTTGGTCAGTTTTTTACAGCTTATGTTTGAAACTTATAGATTTATGGTGTTAAACGCTAAAAGAGCAAACAAAGTCGGGAAAAATATGACTATAGTAATATAATTCCTGTATACAATCAGGATAACTTACAAGTACCTACATAAAAATAAATATCAAAAAGAAATCTCATAAGAATTCAAAACCAAAATATCTCACATAAAAATAAGAATAAGATGAACATCTCCTCAAATCTTTCTCAACTTGACTATATTATCAAAATACTTGTTAATTAATTTCGTTCCGATTCATTTCCTGCTCGATATCAATGTTAGTATTATCCGTGGTGTATGGAGCGGAAGAATTGAGGATTTTATGAACTGAAAGACAGATATTAGAGGGGAGACACGTACGACTGGTGGTGACAATGAGATGAAGTGATTCAGGAACACTGTGGTCGTGTTATATTCAATTATTTACTTGACATTCAAATTATCATTCATTCATTCATTCATTCTTTCATTCGTTCAATATTTGATTGATTTTTAATACTTCGATGGTCCTTTCTGATGCTTAATGTTTTTCAAATATTCATTAGATTTATTTGGATGATTGGAATAGTTGAGATAAAATCAACATCATATAAGTTATATAAACTGAAGGTCATAAGGTTAAAACACAAAAAATACAGTTAGTTATGTGTGAAGATATAATATGTGAAATCATTCAAAAGAATCATCGTCATCATTCTAAGAAAGAATAGCCGCCTTTGGAATTAATTTCCAATACATGTGTGTATAATTTTCTCTCAAAAAAATAAAACTAAAAGTCTTAGTAAATACAAAAGATAATGAACAATCTTCAAGTACATTTATTGTATAAGCCATTCCAGGTCATATAGATCTGTTTCCATTTAATAAATACGTTTGATAATAATTTATAGTTTTCAACACGTTACAGAGACTGCGAGTAAGGTGTCAAGACGTGATCGGAATGATAAAAACGGGGAAGTGACATAAGTATTGGGGTTTATGAAGACGAAAGGTTCCCGGAGGATTCAATACATGTGGTTAGTTTTTTCAGATAGGGGCAGCTATTTATAGATGCTTAACAAATTATAAAGTAGATTAAGTCTTGTATCCTAGAGCTAGCTGGTATTGAATGAAGTTAGAAGAACTAGTTGTGATCTGAGAATTATAGTAGAAGGTATGAAACAAGCTGATACCTTGAGAAGTAGAAGGAAACGGTTAGTTCTGATGATTAAATAAGTACATAAATTTAAAGAAGTTAGTTGTGTAATGTGTTCATGAAATTTAGTAGCTATTATTATACAAATTAGGTCTATATTTATTGGACCAGATCTAATTTATTTGTATTTTTTAAGTAAGTCTATGTTGACGCTTATTTCAATATGACATTTTGAAGGTTTTTTAAAACCTAAAAATTTCGGTGACAGTAATATTTATGAAATCGACCACATATTGTAGTGTCCCTAAAAATAAACATTGATTAATCGACAGTATTAAATACCTTAAAAACTGTTAAATTGATTAAGATAAGTTTTATAAACGAAATTAAATATTTAACACTAAAAGTTTTTGTCGTCTTTTTGTTAAAAATCATAATAATACGATGAGATAACTAGTCATGTTGTACAAATCAATTAATTATTATTAATTTTGATCGGTTTTGACGTTGAGATGAAAATCTATGCATCTTTGTTCTTGACGTTTCAATAAAACTTTATCGAGACTCGGGAGCGACCCGTAGAGGTCAATAGAGAGTATAAAACATTATTATTAGGACTCTATGTAAAAAATATTTTATAAGAAAATGATTATTAAACAAATGAGACCAAAAAATTGGGATCTCTTCTTTAATAACATATTTATATCTACTAGGTACTAAAATATTTTTTGATTATCTAAGTAATTAAATAAACATTGAAGTTATAAATAATTTAATTATATTTAGGATTTTTGATCTTTAATGAGATTTCTGTTTGTTTTTCAAAGTTCCCGTGTTAATACTTTTTCGTATTTTAATCTATAAATACTATATAACTGTACTTGTACATTATGAAGAGAATGGAATATATTCATTATATTATAGGAGATAACGAGAACAGAAATAGTTTTCGTCTGGATAATTTTATTGGTCATTTAAAAGCAGACGGCAAAAGTTCACCTCGAGTAATAACTAAACAAAAACGAACGTTTTTCTTTGTATATAGAGTTCAATTTAGATTGGTGGAGTTACTTGGTTTCGCCATTGAAGGAATGGTGTGAAAATTGTAGTTCCTTAACAGTTTCGGTGATTGTTAGAGAGGTTTTATTAGAGATGAGTCACGAGCACAATTACATTACTGTTAACACACCGCTAACTGATGTACCTAGTGTGAATTAAAAGCATTTACATGTGTGAATAGATGCTTTAAAACGAACCTTTTATAACGATTTAACGGCTTTTATAGAATGTATGTTTATTTTATCTTTATTATGTACACGTGTTATAACTAATATAAATTATATATATTACAACATAAAATTACTTTATGTAGTAAATTAAGTTTTAATTTACAAACTACATATGAAAAACACGGCAAAACACTATTATATTCTTTTTCATACTAATGAATAATGATCTTTGTCCAGACCTCGTTCCTATGAGTCTAAGGTAAGCCTTCGTTATTTCAGGTTTGCCTTACGAAATAATTTACGTACATTTTAACGTTACGTACAAAATAAATAAAAGTCTCATGACATGTCAGTCCGTGCGACTGTTTTCAGGGATTTTAATTGGATGGCCTTTTGAAGGTACAATTTTAATTGGATGGTTTTTATTCGTTCAATTAATGTTAAAAGCGTTCTAAACTCTCGGTTTATTTTTACTAAACATACATGTGTAGTTTTTATGTCGTGTCCGTTTTTGTTTTGTCTTATCTCCGCGAGATTTTTGATAGAAGTGTATCATTTGTTCTAGATCTGAGAGTTTTATCTCTTTGACACGTTAAACAGTCTCATATGCTTCTTTTAATAAACGCATAAAATTTGATAGTATAGGCAATATCTATAAATTAACTTCACTTCTCTTCAACGATAGAATTATTTAGTAGTGATATTTTCAAAATCGGATTCAATCCAAAACTAACACTAAATATTACAATCAGGTCCGAGCAGAGTCAGGTGTAGTGTTTATAGTATGTAGTAAGACTTATAAAATATATATAGAGCCCGCAGCCTCGCTCTGCGGTCGGTGGGAATCATTAAAACTATTTTGGGACATTATAGGGGTCTGCGCCCTCTGCGCCCGTATATACAAACAGATAAATAGATACTACGAAGAAGATATGAAACAAAATTATTATTATTAACAAACATTTAAACATATTATATAAGGAATATAGAATAAAGGAGTATATACATTGACGTTATACAGGAATTTATGCTTAGTATAAGTGCACGTCTAAATAAAACTAATATTTTTAGATTTAGATAATCCCTTTGTTACGGTTACTATGCAGCAACCGTGATCACGGACAGACGAGATGTGAATTCTTATTAAAAACGCGAGGTAAATCTGTAAATATTAGTTTTATTTAAATAAATACTCGCGAAAGTCGTAGATATCATTACAAGTTGTCGTTATCACACTACATACGAAGCCTTAATAGTTTCTCCTTCATAAATACTCGCAATTTATAGTACTACCGTGGGTTATTAAATGAGAAACGGAAAACGCTCAGTTTGTAGTAAAAGAATAGAACTTAGAATAAGCAATCTTATCACAGATAAAAGACAGTTCTTATAATAGCTTGTGTTAGTAAAATTAATTAAAAATCAACCAACAAACAACAGATTAGTTCGTTTAACTAATATAAATCTCACATATATCTAACGAGGATCAAAATATACTGGTCGTGTGTCAGTTAATGTTTGTACAAGTAATCCTGTATGTATGTACGTTCATTCAGTGATGTCTAACGCCGACCAGTTGTTATGAAACTTTGAATGTACAGTAATTAATAACACGACCGCCTCGTGTTAATAAACAATAGAAAGGTTTACAAACCCTGCCCTCACTTGTATTTGGATCGGTTCAAATAAACTTGACGTAATTATTACAGAGAAAAACATAGAAAAATAAGCCTTGTATAGAAATTATTAAAGATATTGAAATATAGGTACATATGATAAGACAATACAAAAAAATCGATAATGATATAAAAAATTACTTTGTACAGAGTTGGGAATGGAATTTTTAGTATATACATAATACATACTCCTAATTATATTATATATACTAGCTTTCCGCCCGCAGCTTCGCCCGCGTGGAGTTCGGTTATATCGTTTCCAAGAGAACCTTTCAAAAGTCTGGGATAAAAACTATCCAATGTTATTTCTCAAGGTCGACTCTATCTCTGTACCAAGTTTCATTAAAATCAGTTCAGTGGTTAAGGCGTGAAAGCGTAACAAACATACAGACAGACAGAGTTACTTTAGCATTTATAATATTAGTATGGATTAGACTTAATCAGTAAACAAACATTATCATCAAGTGTTGAAAGAGTTAAATATTTCATTAAATTCCTAATAAATTTATCCACAAAGTTCAGTAACTGCTAACTGTGTACAAGCGTGACAAACGTCGCTGAGAATTCGGTTTTATTTGGAACCGAAACTATCCCAGCGATGTTTATGTGCACACTAACTTTATTTATTACAACTACAATAAAACATCAAACGTTACTATAAATAATTGATATTTTTATGTACATTCGACGATAATGGAATCATTAAATAAGTGAATGAATATTTGATTAATATTAAAAAGGTTGCTACTTGCTTGCTTGATTTAATCGTTTTTAATCACTCATAAAAGTTACTTATACTATGAACTCTACTATAGGTTTAACTTTTATATTAAAATTGTATACAAGTAACGAAAGAAAAGTATAAAGCACATTTAATAGATTCATTGTAAAACAATATTTCCCGTATTTCTGTTTAATATAATCTTTCCGTTATTAACATCAAAATGCCTCCATTAATATTTTATCGCAAAATAAACACTAAATCCATTTAAACGGCACCAAAAAGTTTTTTATGCCAACCAAATGATAGTGGCCTTTCACGCCTTTTACACTTCCACGAATTAATAAACGCCAGCCCTACAGATTGTTGGGTGTTACCACGATCTAATCTAAACTCTAAAGCAATACAATAAAGTCTATTTTACAAGAACGTTGCAACAAATCGGAATGAAAGAGCGTGTTGAACTAATGACGCGTGAAATTGACCGGCGTTCGATATCAAAATGTTTCTATAATTTACTTTTTAACAGTTGCATGTACATTTATTCTATGTTTTAATGATTTTGCTTTCATAGCAGAGATTTCTTCATTAAATTATGTCTGTTAAACAATAATAAAGATAATTTATTATAAAGTAATTAACAATTTACATGTAACTGACATGTTGCTTTCGATTAACTGATAGAATTAACCCTTTCATATATAATCCAATAGTTGTTGGTTAAAGTTTCGTCAGATCAAAAGATTTTAAAGTCCTTCTGAGACTGCTTGTATTCCCTGATTTAATTCTATTTCATTAACGGTTTTAAGATTTAAGTTAACAATAATATACCTACAAGTATTTTTAAATATTGTTCGAATGACAATTTTTATATTCTTTACTTAGTGATTTTCTCTTTATAATCTATATTGAATAAACTTAATTAAAATTCCTGTGATTAAGTATTTAATATCTGCATGTAAAGTCAACATAAGTTGTCGTGTTTGTGAGCTAGCAATACCTGTAGGTAACTGCCGCTAAATCAGATTACCCAAGCTCCCTCCGAGGGGAGAGAAATGATTCACGTGCGGCTCTGTTACACCGAATATTATAACAGATTTATTTCATACTGAAGTGCGGCTTTATAACGGTTTTTTTCGTCTCCGAAAATAATAACTTGTACATATATTCAATGTATTTAGTTTATTAAGTCTACAAAATGTTTTTTGTTGGATGTTTTAAATTTCATTACATTGCTTGAACCTTTACTATTATCTGTCATACAGGGAAAAGTTTTCGGCAGAGTTCAGCTTCAATCATCAGTTGACTTAAATATATTCTGGCTTACTCGTTTAAATAAAAAGCATTATCGATATATTTTGGTCATAATATTATAATCGACTAACAATCTTTCATTGCCATTTCAACTGCTAGTCGAAATGAAGTCGTGGGTGTTAAACATTAATCTCAAAAACAGCCTGTTCACTCTACCATTGAAGCCACTCAAATCAGTTATTAATTAGAAATGTGATTAGTTTGTGACTTGTTTAATTAAATTTATCGAAGACCTTGACTAATATTAATTCTTTATGTTAATTTTCATTTTTATTTTATGGAGTTAAGATTGAAAATTACCCTTACAATTAAACCCTTAAATCGAATAATATTTCGAAAAAAATACACCTTCAAAACTGTATGATATATAAAGTTGAAAATAAATATAACTTAGTGCATCTATTAAATCAGGGGTGACAAAGGGAATACGTATAAAAGTGTCCTTAATCCCGGGGCGGGTAATCCCGGGGGCGCGGGGTCCGGGATCGCCCGGGATCGTAAATTAAACGGCACGTCGCGGTCCCGTAATTGGCAATCTCTCGGTAAGTACCCAATTAGCAACTTAGATTTTCAATTTATATCTGCTTCTCACTTTAATACAAAGTATTAGAAAGTGATTTATCTTCATTTAGTTACTATATCTATTATTTTAAAGGTATTTAAAAATAGTAATAGTTGTATTCTATTAATTTCTTTATAGCATCAATGCATTTAACACAACTAATGTATACGTATTTCAATACTTAAGCCTTTTGTTAGATTGCTAGTTTTTGTCCTTGACTTTGTTCGTCTCAGCTTCGGTATTGGGTTCGAAAGAATGTAAACAAACAAAACAGAGTGTAAACATACTTTAGTAGAGTAATTAACTGGTAAAGTCTAGCTATACAACTGTTTTGCCCTGACCTCACTTGAACTACACGTCATTCCGAGATAAATTATAAAATATGCCTTATTCTGACATCCAATCTATATTACTGTATTATTTTATCATAATCTGTTCTGCATTTTCCGCGTGAATGAACAACAAAGAAAAAAAATTTATATTTCCTAACAAAATTCTTCATTTACAATATTAGTAGGATAATTTAAATAAGATTGCTTTTCATATTAAGATCATTAAACTTGGTCACTAATTTACTATTTACTTTTAGTCTTACTAATGCTCTATAAATGAACTCAGATCAATGTAATTATGTAGGAACTAACTGCTTTTGCATGTGTCTCTCAAATCCTAATACTATAACAGTAGCCGAACATAACTATAATATTTTATTTGTATTACGATATATTTTTTATTTCTACTGAAATAATAATATTATATTTAATATATATTGTATTTCTTTTATATTTTAAAATGAACCATCAAAATGTAACCGTGAATCATTTCGTTCCATTAGCAGGAAGTTTGTTTAACAAGTCTCTGTACTCCGCCTCGTCCGGAGTTATCAGTGAGGGGAAAGTTTGGGACCCTACACTTACTCACTTGTTACTTAATGTATTGAGAATACATTAATTTAATATCAATATACCTTTTAACGTCACTTAATATAGTTTATTCCTCTTTTCTTCTCTAAGTTCCTCTTAGTTAATGATAATTTAAACCCTCGTCGTATCCCTACTAATATTATAAATGCGAAAGTAACTCTATCGTCTGTCTGTCTGTTACGCTTTCACGCCTAAACCACTGAACTGATTTTAATGAAATCTGGTACAGAGATTGAGTTGACCTTGAGAAAGAACATAGGATAGTATTTATCCCAGACTTTTGAAAGGTTCTCTTTGAAACGCGATATAATCGAACTCTATGCGGGCGAAGCTGCGGTCGGAAAGCTAGTTATGAATAAGTTCTATAGTATAAGTGTTATAATTTCATTTATTTATGTTAAAAGAGTACTTAGTGTACTTCTTACTTGTTATCAGTGTTCAACCTTGAAGTATAGCGAGTGTTCGTGCACTCAGTAACTACTAGTAATGAGTAATACGTATGCTATCCGCGTTACACAAACAATCATACACAATGTATACATATAAGTACCAAGAGGTAAATATTTACTTTAAATTATATGGGAAAGAATGTGATCGAATGCTGGAATATCTATTTTTATTAAATTAATACTTTATAGTATATTTTATTGATTTAAAATGTATTTACTATTTAGTAAGAATAGTTAATTGAAACGAATAAAAAGTGGTGTCATTCCAATATAGATATGGACTTATATAGTGTTCCGATAACACATTGAGCATTCTGAGCATTCTGTAATGAAACAAATAAGCTACCATGGAGAATATTTCCATCAGTATTTACCAGTTCTGGTCTTGAAAACCCTTCATCATGATGATAGCACACATTTCAAGGAATGGGTTTTAACTTTTAATATTATATTAATATGGCAAGAAGAAGGTCTGCGTTAAATATATTATGTACTTTTGTACTACTAGCTTCTGCCCGCGATTTTGTCTGCCTAAAATTGTCTCCAGAGAGAAATTATGTGGTCTTAATAATGTGATAGTGAGAACCGGCAAACGAATAGTATTTTATATTGAGCATATAATGAGGAGAGTACTTAATTTAATACAGAATGGTTAGCGTAAGCATCTATTACCTAGGTATATCTTTTTTTTATGAAGTACTTTATGAATTAATTAAGATTTGTCCTTAAATATTTGTGAATGTGAAAATGATCTCGTGAGTCGTTATATTCTATATGTCTATTAGAGTAGTCGTTTGTTGTTTTAGTTGCTGGCACGCTCGCTGAAGTGGGGGGGGGGGGTGCAGCGAGACATATTTTCCAATATTAGAAAGAGGTTTGCGTTTTTATTGCCTTTTTGATTTGTATATTTTTAAAAAGCATATTGCTAAGAAGGTTCTCAAAAAGATCCAAGACTGTATGTATCTTAATACACTTTAGTCGAAGTTTTCATACATTTTATATAAAAATGAATATAGTTTAGTGACTTCAGTGACCACGCAGCGATTTCCCAATCACTTGTTCTTCTATAGAACAGGAAGCATTCACGTTATTGAAGTGTTCTTCAATCATGAGCATATCTAAAGCAGATATTCGTGTACCTTCCATCTTATATCTCGACAGAAGACGACCCTCGTTCGATCGATCCACTCTCTATAATAGTAAAGAGTAATATACTCTTATACCAGTCTATTTAAGATAAACGCCGAGCTTCATGTCCGTTCTTATAACGAGTGACAGTCCTAGGGATCCTTCGTGTCTCATGAAACATTCCTTGTATGAACAGTGTCCACAGTTCCACCAGCCCGCCCCCCTCACTATGTGTTCTGTTGTTCAACAGACGGACTGTTGTTGTATCTGTTGATAGTATTATATACGATCAGCACTGATGACAACAAGCTGTTGAAGTAACAGGAATATGCCCGACCACCGACGAGACCTTTGTACCTTATACACTCTGTACGAGACGATCCTATAATATTTAACATCCAATTCCATATTGTAATTTGATATAGAGCACGATGTACATGTAAATCGGATCGAAATAGAAAGAAGTTATTGAAATAATATAAGCGTTCCAAATTAAAAATTGAGAAAAGGGAGTTTTACATGACAGTTTGTATTGCCAGGCTAGTTATATTATTAAGTCACAAAAAGTAACAACATTTTTAGGTTTAACAAAATTAATCCTACCGATTCTTTGACATAGCTATTAAAAATTTGCTACTATTCTAGTATACTACAATTTCATAAAAAATTGTCAAGGCGTTTTACGCGGAGAGTGTCAATTATCACAGTGACATGAAAAATATGTAGAAGTATAAAATAAACATTTAAAACCATATTTACCTATATGTATAACCATAATCATACGACTATACCGATGTACGTATGGTAAAAAATAAACGGAACTTTACATAAACACTTATTCTTCTTCTACCTGGCAATTTCCCAGCTTTAGCCAGGGTCTGCCTTAAATGTTGTGAATACTTTTGGCTAATTGTTTTTTACGACCGACCGCCTGCATGACATCAACCTTCTTTTGGGAATGCATTAATCAGTGATGTCTAAATACTCTTAGAAAGTACATATGACTCGGAAAAATCACATTGGTACTTGCCAGGCCCAGGATCAAACCCGCGCCCTCAAGCATGAGAGGTAGGCTTTTTAACCACTAGACCACCACTGGCTATTTTCATATACTTATTAAATGCGGATAATTATTTACATCTCTCGTTCTATTGACGTATTCTCAAGTCTTTTCCGCCGACAATATGTCCTATAATAATCTGATATCTGATCAGTTCCATTGAAATACGAGCTTGTAATTTCATTCTTGCATCAATAGTATTTACATTTATACCCATATTATATATTATTATGGCCATTTCTGGCCTTTTTTGTAACAATCTGATTAGTTTTTGAATTTTATACGATACATCTCATTTTATTTTTAATAAGAAACTTACTCATCATCTCAGTAAGTATTCGTCTCCGGTAGTTAATATGAAAAGAGATTTTTGTCGCCAATTAAGAGTTCCGTAGCTAACAGGCGAGCTGTAACCGATCTATTAACAGGCATTAACCGGTTATAACCGATCATTACCGGTTATTACCGGTTATTTATAGCGTGCACATCCAACATTATATACCATTTACAGCCGTGAAGGTATACGTATCTTTTATTGTCAATTGTACGTGATGTTTGATGTCATTAGTGCATTTTATCTTTGAACATCTATAAGAAAAAAGATATCTTAAGAATACTCCGATGTAATCAGCGTTTTATCGTTTCCTATGATAGGTACTTGATTGTTAAATAGTATTCATTAATATTTTTGTATTTCAACCAGTTTATTCTTAGAATCCTTGTTTGTTTTTGATAAAATGTTAAGCTTAAAATACGTAGTCTTTGCAGCATTTTTTCGGAGATAAGAGATCATACAAAATTACATCATATTGAACGGATAAATGTCAAATATGTACCTATTAATTTGTGTTTCAAACTCAATGAATTTAATAAATACGAATAGTTTTTTCCCTTAAGTCCACTACTACGGGTAAAAACTAAAACAATATAGAAAAATTGTAAGCTTAAAAAGCCTGTCCTCTAAAGTATATTTATCGATCGTTCTTCTTGGAACTTTTAACTACCTACACATTAACATAAACTTCGTGAACTTTTTGTTCAAGTAGCGCCATCTAGTGTACTTTGAAATATGTTTTTGTAAATTTTTTGTTTAAGTGACTTTTATTATTCCCTTATTATTATTGAATTGTCTTATATTTTCTGTTTCTAATATTTCTATATTGGGAGAAATAGTTTTATAAATATTTACGCTGAGAAAATACATTAATATTTTGTTTAAAACTTACATCAATAATAACCGTGAGTTCATAAGAGGTATTCATTAAGTCAAAACTGTTTTATATTCTATGGGATATATAAAAACCCATAGCGGGCTGAGTGTAAGTGGTTAGAGGGAATAAATAAAAAACTTATAAATTGTCCGAGTCAAGCGCCGCTGCCTTTACTTCATTCAGACCTTCAATTGGAATCTCGTCCATGTAACCGGCTATCGTCGGGGCTCAAATATAACATACTATATATATTCTAAATTTATACTCAGACTACTGACTATAGATATATGTAAATTATGAATGAGTGAAAAATACTTAAATTAATGAAGTAAAAATTAATAATTAGTGGTTTTACATGTGAGCCTCGACGATGTCCCGATCCTGCCCTTCTCGTGTTCACAACTGGTTGTCGTGGGTGTCTCGGGGTATCGATTGAAAATAGACAGGGACAGCATCACAGGGATATCAATAGGAGGGAAAGAGAGGGAGGAGCAGCTTCCAAGAACAAGATAGCATCAAGAAACACGTCGGAAGAGAGAGACGAGGGAGAGACATCAATAAAAGATATATTCTTTGAGAGTTTTTTTTATATTCCTTTTATCTTTATTTATCCACAACACCTTTGTCGGTGTTTGTCGCCGTCCGAAACTGGAATCGGTTTTGTTGTAATTAATTAATCGATAGGTAATTATGAATATGAAAATTAATTATGACGATATAAGTCATGAGAACCACAAATATTTACTAATATCTCACTGAAAATACAAAGAAACAAATAATTTTCATTAATTCATTTTATTACAATTAAACGTGTATTATATTTGAAATAAAGTTTTGTAACGTATGCCTGCTGCTAGAGAGATGGTAATGAGTTGAACAAAGTTGTAAGAAGCTAAAGTAACCAAATAAAACAAACACTACAACTGGGTACTCTTAAACAGCCTTCGTATAAATCAACAGGTTTTTGAGAGTAACATATAACTATGTTAATTGGATTAACAAATGTCAACATATGTATCGAATTTATAAAGAACGAACTCAACTTTCAAGCGATCGCTTAAATATTAAAATCGTTATAATTTGACTAGGAACATATTATAATACAAACTTATTAAGTTGTGATATAAATAAAACTAATATTTTATGACTACTACTCTTTATTTTATCATTTTAAGCTACATACTCCCGACGTTTCGATTTCTTTGCAGCAACCGTGATCACGGACAGACGAGATTTTCGTATAATAATACATAGTTTTATTTAAATGAATATTCGCAAAAGTTTGAGATCTCATTATAAGAACTGATTTTATAATATTTTTTTAAGAAATAAAGCCTAATAAAGCAAATGGATAGGCTACAACGTAGCTCGCAAATGTCCCGAAACTAAAAATTACACCGAAAACACAATTATTACTATGTATAACTAAAGCAAAAATAAACAATATATAACTTCACATAGAAAGTATCATAGGATTCAGATTAAGATTTAATACATAACCATGTATATAGCATTATATACATTGCGTTATATATTTATATACCTATGTTTGTAGTAATAAGTCGCGGTATAAGAATTCTTTTGGTATACATGTCAATGTCTAGTGTAGTTTCCGCTGCATCTAGATTAATTATCCTCTCAGGTATTCAACAGAGACCGCGTCAGACCCGACACTTGAATAATAATATGAAGGAAATAAAGAGCCTGTATAAGTATAGAGTTTACTTAAATATTGATAGATAAACTCTCATCAACTAACTAACTCTCATTAACTAACTAAAGAAAACTAACAATATTTTGCGATTCTATATACATGTGTATGTTTTATATTTAAGTTTTTATATAAGGATCGTATATATACAATATAAGGATAGTGGGAATTTGTTATATAATTAAAAATAGGGAAAGTGAGGTATAATGAACCTGTAAGGAAAAATTTTACTGTGACTAATTTTGAAGTGAAAATCGCAAGATTTCTTTTGTTACTGGTAGTGAATTTACTTCATTTTGTAACTGCATACTTATTTTCTGTTATATGTATATAGCTTCTTTATATTAAAAGTTTTTCGTTAGTTAAGGATCATTTTATACACTGTACACACCTGTTTAAAATAATTCCAGAGATCATTTTATAATCAATTAAGTATGTAGGTAATTAATTGTTTATAACAATTGAAGTAAAATGGGGTAGAAAACTATGTTTTTTTCTTGTACGTTTTTCAAAGCCGAACATATTATCAACCACAGGCTTATTAAAGGCTAGCTCTTGAGCCAGAAGACATCTATTCTGTGGTGCTCATCGTAATATCCTGATTTCTCCACCCTAAATGCAGGAGGTTTTTCAAATAAAGCTTTTCCTTTTATATCAGAAAATGTATGCCGTAATTTTTTTAGACAGACCATTGGTGAACTAAGCAAATCATACTTTTTGTTCAGACCGTACATTCTATATGCCATAATCTTAATTTAATCAACCAGTTTTTGTTTTTATTTTAGATGAAACACTGTTACTTTTTTAACTAACTGTTTAACTGAGCCTACTTATTTTTACCTTTTTAATTCCACCACAGGAACCTTATCCTTTCTACTTGCGGTTTTGTAAAGCATACCATCTCTGACAGCATTTAATACCATTTAATTTTGTTCTTGAATCTTGAGTCCGACTTGGGAGATTAGTTCTGTGAATATAATTTCTCGTCACGATCTGTAAAAACAACAAATATTAAGGGGATAAAATGATTCCAAGGATCATTTTAAACACACAGAACACGCCCCAACAACACAACATTTCAAGATATCATTACATAACCAACAGGTAGTTTCATATTGCTCAAAAATGAGTTAAACGTTTTTCATACACACAAGTAAATCAACATTTCAATAAACAGGAACATGTTAAAAATCATGAAAATTCAAAGACGCACATACATTTAGAACAATTATTGGAGTCGCAACTGTCAGGGTGTTGGGAACATGGCTTATGAGTATTTGGAGAGATGGCACCAGTTATCTCTGATAAACAGAAGGGAATCATTTGACCTCCAGGGATCGTATGACCTGACCTTCCCTTAGAAAGAAGAGGAAAATACTACGAATTACGATTAAAGATGAAGTTGTATGTATGTCTTTAGTGTTATTTAAATTTTCTTATAACCAATTTTAACTTAATTTACTCTGTTATATATTTATAAACTTAAAAAACAATGTTTTAATGATTGTAATGAGAAGTATTAAGGTTAGCGTTAACTAATCAAATAATAGATATACCTATTATTAATTTAAACACTACAAATAAGTTATGTTTGAGCGTGTAACTTCTTCCGATCAATTTCTAAAACAGTAGACTTCAATAAAATGATTTTTAAAATAAATTAAGCTCTTTTGTTCTATACAGGGTGACTGGTGAGAATATTCATAATAAGGAGAATACTCGGTACATAATTCTCATTCGAATTATGTAAAAAAAATAGGTACTTAATTTTTGACCAAATTTCCGTATAAATAAATAAACTGTGGACACGTTCCAAGTGTTCCAAGTGTGGACGCGTGCGGCGGCGTGCTGATACAACACCACGCCACCACGCGAGTGTGTGTGTATACCTAATCTGTAGGGTGTTCACACGATGCGTAATTAATTATATAACTTTTGGTTAACTTTACTTAGAAGTTTATTAATATTTATGTTATATTAATTTTTATTTTGTCATATATGATCGTCAAATATCACGTCCTCAAGTATCGATAGTAATTCACCAGTCACCCTGTATATACCTTTATTACAGTTTGATTATTGTAGGGTATTTGTAGTATAAAAATTCAATGTCATTCTGTTAAATTCAATTCCCTTATATCGTATTGTCAGCTAATTTGTTGTATAGTGTCCATTACACCGTGTATAGGTATTGTTTTTGCTTGTCGTGTACAAAAAATTATTACAAGTGTCGTTTAAAGCCGGTTGGTAAGTGTACCTAATACAATTTTAATAGCTATTAATTTGTAATACATATGAAATAAGACAATTAATTGAACTTTTTTTCGTTTGTATACTTTTCAACTTTAAAGAATTTTTTCGTAATGCGTATTTAATGAGATCTTAGACTCAAACATCATTAATACATTGGACAGACAAAGAGGAGTCTCTGTACAAGGATGAAGGAACATATCTTAGACATTCAAAATAAGCGCGCGTCGAAGTCAGCAGTGTGTGAACACACAATGGACAAACCAGGCCACTACATTCGGTTTGGCAAACCACACATCCTCGCTCGTGAAGACAGGAATATACTGAGGTTAAAATCCCGATGCTATTGAATTAAAGAACACGCCAATTTTAATAGAGAAGATGACTGAAATCTATTTATCATCTACGATCCCCTTCTTAAAAATATAAAATCCCATGTCCATGACCACACCGCAGGACCTCGGGACAGAAAACGCCAAATACGCCAGAAAATTAAGAAATCAACTGTGGTAGGTGATAGAATAACAAGACCGACTGACAAACATTCACATCTCGTCTGCCCGTGATCACGGTGGCTGTAAAGTAACTAGGGTATCGTAAGTGTGCTAATTTTTTAATTAATTTATAATTGTTTTCCTTTCTCCTCAAATGCACAAGTCAGTGGATAATGGAATCATTTTTCCAACAATTTCAACTTCTTTATCAAAACAATGTTTACTTTTCTGTGTTGTTTTTGGTTTTCATCTACTATAAATTTTGGAGCGAGTATATTGATGACATTATAACGGTGGCTAATTTGACAACGAGGTAAAAACGTTTTGACAAAGACTAGAAGGACAGGCCTGGCATGATGATGAAACCTTCAACCAACATCAGAAGAAGATGAGGAAGCTTTTCCCAACTGAGGATCTGGTAGCTGTTTTACTTTCGTACCTTTCTTCGAACAACTTTAAGGAACAATCGAATAATATCATTAAACTCCATACATTTACTGTTAAAACTGTTCTGAAACACCACTATCATGTTGCTATATTACATTAAGAAATATTTTCTCTTCAACACCAATCAGCGGCGTATCAGAGTGAGTAATCGTAAATCTATCACACCATCGGCGAACACGCACAATATAACCGTGAAATTCACTTGCCATAGAAAATAATTCTATTACCGTACTATAAAACTAGAAAAGTAAGATAAAGAAGAATATTTTTTATAATAAGTTTTAGAAAAAATAAAATAACTGTAATAATTTTAGTTATTCTTAATAAATATGTCGTTGTAATGACGGCGCTGACCAACCAGGGACCGGTTAGGAAAAGCGAGTTCTGTTATAACTACAGCTACCCTTAGAACGAACTATCTGACTCAATACTTACAGTTTGATCGAGTTACATTTACTGTTAATGTTAAAACTTAAAACTATAAGTTGAAGTTGCCAACAAATTCTAGTAATATTTTCTATCAAAACTTTTATTTAATTCGTAACATATGTGTATAATATAGATTCTTTGTTTAATTTAATTAATATCATACTTGTTCATAATCAATAGTTTTAGGACGCGTTACATTCTCTGCTCGTATCAATACTGAACATTATTCACGTACAGACGTCCGTCATATCGTAAATTTATTTTATTGCCATTAAATCCAAACCGTTTTACGACTGTCTAAATAAACAACAATCTATTTTGATTCGACTCATATTTTGTAAGCACTGTAAAATGTAACACAATGAAATGACACAGATTGTATATACATATAAAATATGTGTATACTGTTTCTTTATATAACTTGAAGTATTTACGTATGTCCTAAGTTTAGACTCATTGACAGTGCGGTACTAATGATGATAATGACAGCACGAACTACCAACATGACAGCGAAAGGCATTAATAAGACTACATGTGGCGTACAGTTGGCACTACTGTTTAAACTATATTCTTTCAAGAAAAAAATAGTGGCCAGCTTTTTTTTTTGTTTATAGTGCATATAAAAAATATATTATATATGTAAAACGTTATTACAGGAGGGTTAATAATTAATTAGTAATGTAATATAATTTAAAACACGCACCGTCCGTTCGTAAATGTTAATGTAGGTGGTATAATGGTATCTCGTTGCCGGTCGACCGCTGCAGGCGTATGTTTACCAATACGAATTACCAATGCAAATGACACCCTATTCAGCCGAAATAACTGTACAGTCCGCAAAATATACTCTTAATCCGTTTATATATTTCCAATTTATAATTTCTTTTATAACGTGTACATTGTTTATGTTATTTGTCTTCCATACAAATAAACATATATGTAGATATAAAAATAATAAACTTCACCTTTATAAAGATAATTATTATTTTATTATTTATTTCCAATAAATATGCAATTGTCACTATATGTATGTATTAACATAAATTTGTTACTAATAAAATAAATAATAATAATTTTATAATATTCTGTCAACGGTACGTTAAAATTTTTCAACAGCGTGTTTTGCTTGCGTATCGAGAGCTATGGTTGTGGTTGATGTTTTTCTATCGCATTGACATGTATACATTGCTCGTTTTCTTCATCTCACACATCTCAGTGAGGAGTATAACAGGCAATGTATATCGTGTAATGTAATATTGTCTGTTCTAGTGTGGGTATATGGTCATGTGTGCGTGAGACGTGTTAGCAATCGGCTCACCTTCGCACGACCTCGTGTTTCGACACCGAACAACTAGTTATTGTTCTGCTGAAGGTCCGCTGCGCGCGCGCTGATTACTGATGAGACATTCTATTTTTGAAATCGATTCTATTCAAGTGAATGTTCAATGGAGAACATTCAAAACACCTTTTTTTTTAAACGTTCTATTTTTGAAATAACCTTTTTGCAAGAACGAATATTATGTTTTGAAGCATTCTATTTTCGAATTTTATTTTCAAATGAAACCTTCTTACTGTATGGATGTGAAGACTCGTTGGCTTTAATATATGCACAATTCTTTAGTTAATTCTAAAAACAGTTATAAGTATCCCATGTTGGTGGTTGATTTAAATATAATACTTTGATTTATTAGTGATGTATGTATACATATAGAGGTATAAATGTTATCCGACCTACCTTAAGAACTTGATACGATACAAGAAACCTTTCCGAGTGGCTGCTTACATAAGTAGGTCTGTATTTACTAATATGGTCGCATTCACACGCTATCGACGGATGAACACACTGCTGTCAGTGGACTCGTTATATTGGATCACATAAATGGATTCCAAATAAAAATACTTGTTTATTTTATAATGCTTTTAATTAATGTACTTTTTGTATATTGGCAAAAAGAAGTGATATAATGACGTTTAATAAAAAAATGCTCTTTGATTAAGTACCTTTGGTAGACTTTTACTTGTTAATGTCAATAAAAATATGTATAACAACTTCGCTGTTTAAAGAAGTTTAGACTTATTATATTTCCTTGCATTTTAGTACAACTTTTAGAAATTTTATTTCACGATAAAACTTTTTAAACGAGACGTAGAAAAACTTCAAGTATAACTTCTGTACGTAGAAAGCGAGCCGGTTTCAAAACATTCGTGAGGCTGGTTTCCGCGGAGGACACCAGGTCCACTCGAACACTTATCTCATTATGGTCGCATGTGCTGGCCCAGATTAATGGAATATTTAAATAAAACAAGCCCAGTAGCGATCACGTCAACTGATTGTCTCAAGCGGCTCCTCGAACAGTGGCATGTGACTTAAACTATCATTTTGAAGCAAACACTAAGCAATTTATACACATATAAAGTATTTGTAAAGAATTCATAATTAGCCGTAAACAATGGCTTGAAAATATCGAATTTTATTGACAAAAAGAATATCTGAGGAAGCAGAAAAGACACGCAAACAACAATATATCTTCGATTTAAAGCTGGCCCCTACACACATATAATAAAACAATTGAGTCGTCAACATTAATACAATTTATAAAAAGAAATGCTTCGAAATTTTAAATTTAAAAACTATCGTTCTGTTTCACTCTCTCACTTAGCGTCGGTCATTTTTTATCTCGCTCTGTTGCGCGGCGTTTCTTTATGGACATAATTTTCACGAGTGCGATATGTTAATTACAAAATAACGATAATTGTAACGACATTACGAGGGGATCGGTTCGTCGTTATCGTTATTTCATGGATAATTCGTTGTTGATGCTAACGATAAAATATTCCTGTAAATGTTTCATTAGGAGATTGCTGGTTTTCAAGACGCATTTGACACTGTAAGTTTGTATCGTATTTTTATTGTGTTAAGGTCGTATTTCCTTTGTGAGTCCTAGTTAATGTATTCGTCAGGTCATAAAGCGCTTGTTCCGTATACGTGTTTATTTATATAACTATTCGAGTGTCTTTGAGTCTACGCGCGCCTCCCGTCTTTTCCTGTCTCATGAATAAATGATGTTCTCACCTCTGTCTGTTTCCACGCGGTCTGCTCCGAGGGTTGATCGGATTTGTTTATCCATTACGGCCGACATGAAAAAGTATTTCCATTTACATACTTTATTCGCATTTTTGTCCGATTTATTTTTCATACATTTTGTGTTTTGGTGCTGTTGTATTATTCATTTTCGAATATTTTAGATGAAGTTTTAAACATTATGTATAAGATATCTTTATTATGTGTTTCATGTGCTTTGTCATTCAAAGTATATTTTTAAGTAGTATATAACTAAAAAACATAGATATTGTTGGTGTTGTTTAGATAATAATAAAGTTTTTTGTAATTTCTCGCTACAACTGCTTAGCAATATATATTTTTTATGATACAGAAGAAAAGCAATGACAAGAAAAATAGAGAGAGCGAATACGATGTAATTTCAGATTAGAATATATACGGAGTATTCGTCTTTTAGTTTGTTTGTTCATTAAATTGCTAGAAGTTAGAAGTTCAACACTTAACAACTCGATCCTATAATGATACTTTTATTTCACCAGAATTAAACATACTAGAATAATGCTTTATATTTTTATTTGAAAGTTTTTTAATATGTTGTATATTAATACTAAAGGAGAATCTTGAAGTCCCGTGAAGTTCTAGATATAAAGTCTTAAGTCAGTATACAAAATAACAATATGTTTACCAAATATGAGGAAAAAGAATGAGTGTTTGAGAAAGGGAATGCGGAGGATTAGAGAATATACCTGATGTATCAGAAGGAGGGAAACTGAAGGAAGATATTAAGCAGCAAGTAATGAATAAAGTCTTGTTGATAGATAAGTGAAGGAAAAGAGGAAAAGGGAATAAATGGATTAAAGAATAGAATTATAGACGAAACAGTTTTTTGTAGACAACTTTTTTATTACAAATTCTTTCTTGTCGATCAAGTAAAATAAGTGAAAAATGTCGAGATATAGATAAATAGAGTGCCACTGTAGAACTAAAACGTCTGCTTTAAATAGATACATAGTATATTATGCTACAAGTACGACTTACTTTTAATAAAAACTAACATAGTTTTTAATACATTGCTAACATTGTAACTTGTCTTTGACAGTTAAGTAGAAGTATAATTAATAATTAAATTACTGTTTTCTATATAAGTAGCACGTACTGAACAAAATTACTTTATAGATACAATCTAGTTTACTTGTGAAGTATTTGGAATATTAAACTATTTTGATGAGCGAAATGAACGAAAAACAACGTTTAGTGTTTTATGAATGCTAATAAACGATTTTATAAATAAAACTTCTAATATAACATAAAGCATTTATTACATTATAATGAAAAAATTAACTATATCTTGAAGACAAATTTAAATTTACCAATAAGAAGACTAAGGATATGTTCATACATTTATTATTAATATCAACTTGTTTAATAGGTAAAACCTGGCTAAACCTGGGAGGTTGCCAGGAAGAAGAAGATTAACTTGTTTAATATAATATTGATAACTAGCTTTCCGCCCGCAGCATCGCCCGCGCGGAGTTCGGTTATATCGCGTTTCCAAGAGAACTTTTCAAAAGTCTGGGATAACAACTATCCTATATTCTTTCTCAAGGTCAACTCTATCTCTGTAAGAAATTTCATTAAAATCAGTTCAGTGGTTAAGGCGTGAAAGTGTAACAGACAGACAGAGTTACTTTCGCATTTATAATATTAGTATTGATGGTATTCAAACCTATATATTACTAAAATTATATTATTTTTTGAGTCTATAATAATAATGTAATCAATACTATCACGGTCACTGGAGATACATTCAACAGGTAGACAAGTTGTGTTGTTTTAACGAAGGATTTTCAACTTTGTGGTTGACTTTTAATATCTTTTAGAGAACATTTTCTATGAATTTTGTGAATTTCTGTTATAAACTCAATACGGTCAGTACGATCGCTTTACTTTCAAAAAGTATTTGAGGTCAGAACGATAGTCGATATCCGTTGATAGTTTTAACTTGTATTGTAATTAATCTCTGTATTAACATCATACGGACAGTTCCGTCGTAAGTGACACGTTTCATTCGAACGTATCGCCTCGAACTTGTTCCTCGCTCGATGTCAATTCATTATCGTTGTACCACGCCGTCAGGAACACGAATCAAATCCGTCACAGCTAATATAAACTCTATTTGTATAGTAATATGGTCGATATTAATTCGTACACATTATTCGATAAGACGAACTGGTCGCGGACACCGAATGATTACTAGCGCCTCTCGTCCGCTCTCTAACGTCGTAATAATGTTGCCAGCTCATTAAAATGTTACTATAAATACAATGGGATAAGGTTAATTTTCGTAAAATATAAGTGAATGTGTGTTGTTTTTAGTCCGCGGCCCGCTGAAGCAATGAGAGAGGGCGTGCGATAAATAACCACCTTCGAGACGTCGCCGCGCCGCTCTAAAATAAATTCCGAGATTGCCTGTTTTTTTTTTTTCGTATCGCTCGTTTTTTGCGTGCTCGTTCCCGCCGTAATACAGATATGCGGCTCGAGTTAGTTTTTTGAAGATGCCTGTCGGTGAATTATTTTACGTTTCGGTGCTTCGTAGAATCGCATTTAAAATCATTAATTTTATAAGGAGATTGTAATGAAACGAGTTTCAGTCGAATTTATCGTAGTTATTCTTGCAACTTACTTATTCTTACTTGTGACGATTTTCGATAATTGTCACGAATCGTGTTTCACGATTAGTATGAACGAATATACAAAACGTCTTTTTAGTAAACACTATAGACCGACAGTAAAACAAAACAGAAATATTTATAAATTAAGTACAGCAATCCTTCATAGCGGGTTACTGCGACAAATATACTAGTAACGCCATCTATTGACAGACTGCGGTACTAAACAAATTGATCTCACGACATAGACACAACTATTTCCCGCAGTCAGATCTTTTTATAGGTTTAAGATAAAGACAATATAAAATAACTAAAAAATATTGTATACACATAACAGAAAAGTCAATTATTATAACTGATTATAATAATTATTTATTTCAAATTATAATTAGATTAGACTTTACGTATGAAATGTTTTGTTTTCTTAAACTAATACACATTTGTATGTCAAATAAGTTATTTTTATATGTTAAGCTCCATTGAACCTAACCCTCTCACAGTATCCTGGTGATATCGATAGTCTAAATCACGCTGCGACATTTTTTCCGTTCACCCTCACGAGAGCTGTCTCGAGAGATAGTGGCTTGTACAGACAACAACAAAAACATTTAAACTATTTATTATATATAGTTATTTATATTTATGAATTAGGAGACACTGATATACACTGTTTTATTAATTTTGTTGTATTAACGTATAAAAAAATATTATTCTTTGTGCAAAATTTAAAATTAGTTTTTTTGAATTACAATATTTATACTATCATAACAAAAACTATTGTTTAATCCTAGTTAATTCTGTATTGTTATATATGTAACACTTCTGTCGCCGCCTGTACCTGGGCGTGGCGAGGCTCTCATTATTCCGATGTTAATCCATCTCCCTCTCCCTTTGCTCTTCCTCTGTGACGTCACGTTCCGGTCGTTTTAATTAATACACGAGACTAGTGCCGCTTCACTGATTCACACTTCTAACTACACCAATATTAATATTGCATCGCTTACCTAGCCACTTTCTTCTTTGAATATTCCTTAACATTCCTTTCGAATATCGAACTAATTTGAATTTTGAATATCGAACGAATCACTGATTCACACTTATAACTACAACAATATTAATATTGCATCGCTTTACTTAGCCACTTTCTTCTTTGAATATAAGTACATTCCTTTCGAATATCGAACTAATTTGAATATCGAACGAATCACTAATTCACACTTATAACTACAACAATATTAATATTGCATCGCTTTACTTAGCCACTTTCTTCTTTGAATATAAGTACATTCCTTTCGAATATCGAACTAATTTGAATATCGAACGAATCACTAATTCACACTTCTAACTACACCAATATTAATATTGCAGTGCTTTACTTAGCCACTTTTTTCTTTGAACATACATTCCTTTTGAATATCGAACTAATTTGAATATCGAACGAATCACTGATTCAGACTTCTAACTACACCAATATTAATATTACAACGCTTTACCTAGCCACTTTCTTCTCTGAATATAAGTACATTCCTTTCGAATTTCGAACTAATTTGAATATCGAACGAATGATGAATGAATGTCTATAATATATAATGTTGATTACGATCAAATCATTACTGTTTAGACACTGCCTGTAATAACAAATGGTGTAGCGTCACGTGTCCACATTATAAAGTATTAAGTGCCCCCCTTGTTGGCGACGTGTGTGTTTGTTTGTCACATAATTGGTCAGTGTAAGTGTTGGGGGGATGGTTTAAATTGCATTTATGAGGGATTACTATTGATGTGCGGATTAAATACTAAAACAGATGAAGCGTGATTTTATTTTGACTTTTATGTTACTCGTGATTATTTTCATACGAGAATGACAAGTGAGTTTATTTGGTGACGAATTAATCAAGTGTTCAATTAATCACACTGTCCATATTATGGAGAGATTGAGTTGGTAAGATAGAGAAAGATTTCTTTTTGGACATTTTACAAGTGTTAGACTCTTATTTTCGTGATGAAAATTTTATACATTAGTTTCTTTGGCAACCTTTTTTATCGTTTAATCAATAACAGAACATGAGATTTTTGAAAAACACAATTATTCATCAAAGCTAAGAAGCTGTTACCTAATAGTTATAGGTATAACTTAGATTTTTACGCAAAAAAACTCAAATGTTCTTAGAAAACTAACGAACGTAATGAAATATCCACAGTCAGATTAAAGATTAGTATATTTTCTAATAAAAAACTAAATTTAGCAACGGAACGCATTCGATTATAATGGAAACAGAAAACAAATTGTGTAAACTAAGAATACAACATCAATAATCTTACCACTAGTCTACATCATCATACTATACATTACGCGTTTTCTGACTTCGTTCATATATCTTCATAGAATTAACTTGAAACGCCTCGTATTTAGTGCGTATTACAAATTATAAGCAGGGATAATATGACAACATAACATGTAGATGTTTACATCACAACAGACGAACTGCAATAAACTGAATGATAGTAATGTAAACAACGATACGCGGAAACTGACGGTTTGTAAACAGGACACATTTACGAGACTGTCAATGAGCACGTGTTACTTACACAGACAAACACACATACATATAGATTCACACTTTCATATTTCTTACATACATAGTTCGTTGCTTTTATTGTATACTAGCTGTGCCCGTGACTTCGTCCGCGTCAATTTCTGTTTTTATTTTAGACATTTTTAAGCCGCTATATAACTTGAAGCCTTCTTCGATAAATGATTTATTCAAGACAAAAATATTTTTTCAATTCGAACGAGTAGTTCCTGAGATTAGGGCTTTTAAACAAACAAACAAACTCTTCAGCTTTATAATATTAGTATAGATTCTTAGTATGAGTTTGCCTCACACTACATACGAGACGTTTTAAGTTTCTCATTCAATAAACTATGTTATTACTAAAATTTACGAACTCGACACGCTCTGTTTGCAGTGTGACGATACAAACTTGGGGTAAGCATACTATTACATTATTATTTCAGTTACTTTTTGTATTATACATAAAGTATATATATTTACTATTGCTTTGTATATTTCCGTGTCTTTATCTTATAATAATTTTCATTGTATGAGTGTTATTCTATGTACGAACTAGAATAATTATATTTAATTTTAGTACCTTTACGTAATGAAATTACTTTTATATCACATAATGTTCTTTGTAATATGTTGTTAGTCTCCGTACGTCCTTTTATCATGTATGTATGTATGTGAGGACATATCTCTTGTCCTATTTAACAATGTTTTCGTACTAATTGTGTTTAACCTCGTGCGGAGGTCGCTCGTGAGTTTGCTAACACTCGCTAATACACTACTCCTCAGATCATACATTCATAAGAATATTTACTATTCCCTTTATATTAGGTACCATTGTTTTATAAGATAACAAAAGAGTTGCTTAAAGTTACTAGAGCACGTCAATTATAATTTGTGTCGTGAGAATAATCAGTAAATTTAATCATTTAATAATCATTTATATAAGTACCTAATAGTAATATATCCCTGCTATAATATTTATTTTGTATTTATAAATATAAAATAATATATTATTCTGAACGTGGAGGTTCGATTGTTTTATAAACAACCAACGCGTAACATTTAACAATATTTATTAAGTATTTTATTGCGAATATTTTACATGAAGCTGTTTGCAACGCAAACACGCGCTCATATCAGTGCACGGAGCGGCAACCTCGCCCGGCGGACACCGGCCGCGAGGTTGCCGCTCCGTGCGACACCGCTCTCGCCTCTCTCCGGCGGGGGCCGCAGTCTCGCTAGAGCGGTCATCACACCGCTACGTACGGCACGAACATGGATTCGAACTCCAACTCCTGCGAGCTGTCCTGGACGAAGATTGAGGTCGACATGGACAACGACAACCAGGTCAAGAGGGAACCGCGCTGGCACTGGACCCAGGAGAACACGCTCAAACTGATCGAGGCCTTTGAAAAAGACTGCAAGGAGCTCTGGGACACCAAGCATCCATTAAACAGAGACAAGAACGCGCGCCACGCCAAGCACGAGTACCTGGCGAACATGTTCGACACCACGAGCGACGAGATCAGCAGGAAGTTACACAACTTGAGGACGCAGTTCAATAACGAGCTGAGGAAGATAAAACGCAAGCAGGCCGGCGGGGAGGGGGAGCGGGGGAACAGCGGCTGGGAGTACTTCGACTCGCTGGCCTTCCTCATGCGGGAACCCCTCCTCGACCCCCTCGACAACACCGTGGAAGGAGTCAATCTGGCGGTACGTCACTATTGCGTCATCGATGTCGCGTGACGTCACCGCGCACGTGCGGAACGACGCTCACGTGGTTCTGTTATGTGTCAAGTTTTTTTCTTTTTAATCCGTTTTATATGCATTCTAAAACATCGGCTGCCAGTGTTATTTTTTTTATATTCGTACGCATCATAACATTGGCTGTATGTTGTTTATTTTTTTGTTGTGTTGTGAGTCTGTGGCCGCGGTCGTTACATGACTCAGTGTCATTAGCGCGTGACTGTCATATTGTAGCAAATGGACTATTATCATGAACATCGCTGTAGTTGAATTTCTACTTTTTAACAAAGTACATATTAAATACAACGTGTTATGACTTTATTTGTTTGATATTGAAGCGGAATGGTTCTTGTTACAGGTTAATGTCTTGTTTGTTTTGCATAATGAAGATGAACACGCTTCTATTAATTAGAATTAAATACACATAAAATTATTACATTATATTTTTTTATATATTTATTCTTATTTAGGTAATCGATATACTTATAATTACTATCGATAATAATTACGATAATCAATACTATCCAGTTAGCGGAATTCCAAGCTGATGAGGAGGTGGAATTCGGTTTAGTCCGTGCTCGTGTGACTAGTCCCGGCTCCCCGGTAGTAAGGAAGCCTGTTCAGAGGGTGGCAGCCTCCGCCCCGCCACCCCTACCAGCCAGCGCTCACCCCATGATGTGGCCTGAACAACCAAAACCCAGGATAAGACCAGGGATCAACGCTGATGAGTGTCAGGTAACTTGACACTCACATTTGTTAAGGAACTTTGTTTACAAACCATTATAAGTAGACCCTTCGTGTCTATGACACTGACATTACACGTAATAAATGTCGTGACACAATCTTTACTCATCATAATAGACATTGGAGAGTTGTTTTAATTTTCACTACAAGGATTTTCCTATTTATGTTTAAGATAATACTCTCTGCCGTGCCTTCAATATAATTGTTACTAGATTGAACTGTAATTAATTGTTAAATATATATTATATTAATTACTTGTTAATAGAAATTATAATATATGAATAAAATTGATTATACTTCATACATTTTATAATTATACATTCTGATTGAATCGTGTAAGTGGTTTTCGTGTGATGGGAGTGGTGTCTTATTGATGGTGCTATCTACAAATTATATTACCGCCAAGCTGACTCGAATAATTAATTAATTTTAGAGTCCCATAAATTTCCTTTGCTTGATCAAAATAGTAATAATACGTAATTAAGTAGTAAAGTAAGATGTCTTCATCAAAGAAATGCTAATCTTAATCAATCGTAATCGATCGTTATCAGCAAATGTTTTGTGTATAACAGATATTCGGCGATTTTGTTGCATCTGAGCTAAGGACACTACGGTCAGATGCTTCACGTAAAAGATTGAAGAGGATCATACAGAAGGCTATCCTGCAAATAGGAGAGGAGGAAGACGTGAACATTATAAGCGGATAGCGCCGGAACAGACTTGCATCGGAATCTATCGAGCTACTCGACTGATTACGATGCAAGTTGATTGATATCAGTGAAAGTGAATTGATTGCGGACGCATCTGTGGTGAGGACATTCCTGTTTTTAAAACATAATGAATTTGAATTTAGAACATATAGTGTAGTGTAGTGTAGTTTTTAAACAACGACCTGTACTGAGTGAGGTGGTCGATTTTATTTTTGTATCTCCATCTCTTTCTGTCTTATGTTATAATGTGGAAAGGAATTATCGCTAACGGTGTCTGTTGTAAAATGTGGTAAGAGGATTACCTTAGCATGAAAAGTCAAGTAATATTTTTCACGTCTTATGATAATAATATGTATTATTTTTTAGATTTTAATTTTTAATATATTACTAACATTATATAAACTATGTATGATAAATATAAAAGTAGTTGAAAAACAGAAGTAATTATATGTACTTAATACCTACATACTATGTTATATGTAGATACCTACTTAGTAATATGTACTTATTTACTATATAATAAGTTTCATAAAATAATATTTTTTCTTTTTAATGTAAATACATATCCATAAAAAATTACTTATTTTTGGACGGCTTTTAAAAAAGATAAAAACTCCAAATATTTGTTTACATTTTTTATCTCCATTCATTGTCGTGGTTTAGAAACCTGTTTAGTAATTTATAATTAGGTATGTATATTTATTCCTTTATTATATTAAGGTATTATAATAAATTACGTATTGGGACGAACAACCGGGACAAACGCTAGGGTGATGATGATGATGATGATGAATAAATTACGTATTTCATACTTATTATTTCTATTTATTATAATAGAATTTAATGTGATTGTAAAAAAACTAAATTACTATAATTAAAATGTTTTTTTTGTGCCAATCTATATGAATATTAATAAAGAACTTGTACGTAGTTATGTTGTTTATTGTTCCTCAAACAGAGAAAACATTCATTTGTTGTTCTTGTTCGTTTTTCGTCACAACACGCGATAAGCTTCGGTTTGTACAATGAATATTCTAAAAAAAGCCTTAACACATAAAAAATAAGTCATAATTTTGTTTGTCGTCACTTCCAATAAAGTACAATTTAAGTCGGCCAAGACGTAAATGGCTTTAATCGAAACGAAAGGAGTAAGTATTATTGATTTCTATTTGATTAATATTTATTTTACTTTGATCGATTAATATGGAAAAATACCAATAATATTAGTAATATTAGTTCAGAAAGCCAAAATTAAGATTGCCTTTATAAAAAACATATCTTTCAGTTTACAAAATAGGCCTACTGATTTAAGAGCAAAACAATTCCTTTTTTTTCAACAGTTCTCATATTTTTTCCGCTAATATTATGACTATTCACTGGATCAATTTGACGTGTTGCGTCAATACGATATATTTTTGTCATGTACATTGTGATTAAGAAAAAACATACATACATGTATTTACAAGCAAAATAATAACTAATAATAAGTCAGTTCTTTCTAATTATGCTCTGAACCATCAAACTTTAATTACATAATCAACTTTGTTATATCAAATCTATACCCTTAGTACGAGGTTGTCACACACACGTAGCGTTTCGAGATTATATAACTTCTTGTGTTTAATTTCTACCTACTAGTTACTTAACTTAGAAGTCTCTCTGCAGTCTAATAGATCAACTTATGTTTGCTATAAATATTTCTTTATTTAATTTTTCTTAGACCTAATATACTTATAGATAGATAGACAATAGACTTTATAAAGTCAGTGGTGGCCTAGTGGTTAAAAGGTCCGCCTCTCATGCACGAGGGCGAGGGTTCGATCCTGACTAGTGCCAATGTGATTTTTCCGAGTCATATGTACTTTCTAAGAGTATTTAGACATCACTGATTAATGCATTCCCAAAGAGCGTTGATGTCAGGCAGGCGGCCGGTCGTAAAAGCAAATAGCCAAAACTATTCACAACATGTAAGGCAGACCTTGGCTAAAGCTGGGAAATTGCCAGGTCGAAGAAGAGACAATAGACTTTATAATATGAATGTTTAATCTTGGAACTATTTTTCTACCATATCTAATGTTATTCTGAGGGCAAACAACTAGTGTCGTGACGGATATCCGGAGTCGTATCCGCATCCGCGATTATCCGGGGGAGAAGAAGGGTTGTATATTTTAATGGATTTTTGAGTCAATATTTATTTGAGCAGTAAGAGAGCATTTGGAATCTGACGAAACCTCTCATCATTCAATGTATTCACCGTGCGTGTGTCGGGTCCACCGTTGTAGTGAGAGGAGCTTCAACAGTGCCTGGGACTTGTGACCCAGGTGTAGGTTTAAGAGGTCCCTATCTAACGCGCGTTATACGCTCACCTCCACTGTCCAAGCTTCTCTCTCTACCTAACCCAATTGGAGAAGAAGTATTAAAAACCAGTGTCATGTAAAACAAGTATAAGCTATCACTTATCAGATTTAGAATCATTAATTTTCAGTCATTATTCCAAGAGTATGTTATCACCAACACTGATGCAGTCAGAAAGTGATCATTCTGTGTATATCTACATCAACCTATAATTTTTGTATTTCTTTTCCGAATCAAATGATTAAGTTACATACTTTTCAACCTAAAATTTTGTGTTATAACTTATAAGCTTACTATGAAATTATAAATTAATTTTATTGTTGAATATTTCATATTAATCGATGCATATTATATTAGTGATAACATTTATTAATCCGTATTAGCGGCTGCGGTTGGCGGTCCGCTAGCCTGTATATAGGAATGTATGTAAAATAAGTTGCTTGACGGAGATGTTTACGAAATAAACAAATGGTTTAATTAAATATATTTTGGTGTTATGTTAAGCATTGAAGTAACGATCAGACTATATATTCGACGACTCAAAATTATTAAAAAAGTCCTAGGACTTGTTTAATGTTTGACAACTGTTGTCATAAGTATAGATCGGATTTAGTTAGGATAATGTAGAATTAGGGAAGTCTGCCACCTTACGGTCTGTACCACTGACAAAAATGAAGAATCCGACTGAATTGGAAATATCCCTTTTGGGGCAGCCGTTTCTAAACCACAGAAAAATCACTTTCTGGGCCCTATGACTTAGCAGAAGAGCGGCGCGTGGGACGCCTGTGAGGTTTTAGTCGGTAGTGCGTCCTTTTCAGAACGAGAGTCTGAAATAACTCTCCTTGTTTTCCTCCCAAAGCATGATAGTGCATGAAGCATTTCCCAATGAATAATGTGGATGTTTATAAATAACCCTTAACAATTACCTATTAGTTATTAAACGAAACTTCAGTATAACCTATAGAAAATAAAACGTAATTTGGTCATAATAAATAAACATTAATAGTTTTTTTGGAAATTTTATTATATTTAATTTTTACGTGAATTGTGAAGGAAGATAAAGGAAAAGTAAAACAAGCCAGGGCTGATAAGAAATGGCAGATAAATAAAAGTCTTACGTCCTTATAATTCTCATCTTTATATATACCTATAATGCTTCCCTCAAACGACTGAACCGATTTTGATGAAATTTTTTGTGTGTGTTCAAGGGGATCTGGGAATGGTTTAGATTCACAATTTTGTACGCTGGACAATGTTTTTTAATTAATTTTTAATTTAGTACTAGTTGTTTTTTTACAAACTTTTTTTACATTAGATTTGACAACTAACTAATGAAACAAGGCTCTCTGATTGGTCGGTAAACTGTTCATATAATTTTTTCGCCATTTTATTATTATTAAATATTGTCATTTGTCTTTCTAACTTCTAAGAACAAGTGAATAAGTTTTAATTAGTTTATTAGTAAACAGTGGATTAATTTAAGTAAAGATTATAAGTTATAACTCCATATAATGTTTATTAAGTAATTAAATAAGAAATAACCTCTATTCATTGCACGGTTGAAAGTAAAATAATCAGTCGTTTTATACATATAATAAAGTCACTTAGGTATATCTTATTAAATTATTTTAATTTTAAATATACTTTTTATATAATTTAACTTTAATATTGAATTCATATATTAAAATACAGACGAAATTAGACATGTGATAGTATCATATTATTCTGATTATGTAAAAAAATTAACAAGAATGAATTTAATTTAGTTTAATTCAACTTGGTTAGATTTTGTAACTGTCATTCCCGCGGCTGTTTTTCTAAATATCTTCTTTTGATTCCAACATTATTGAATTCAACATTACTTTACAAACGTGTTGCAAATAAACAGTAGCTATGCCAAATATATATAACAAAATATTTTAATAAAATTAAACACATAAAACAAGGATGTAAGGAAGGTTGCATTTTTAATTTAAATAATTTCAAATTTGCTTTCAATTTAATATTATACACGTAATTTTCCGAATATATAAAAAAAAAACTTTGTTTCTTTTCTATTTATGTATATAAAGTAAACTGAACTTTTATGTTATTTATAAATTCAGTTCTCTTTTATCGTCATAGTCGTATAAACCAGGTCATGTATTTAATGGAGCCGAGCGGCCAGCGGATGTGTACGCTAACAATTCGTACGTAATTACTGACGGGGATCAATTGTTCAACTGATAGACTTTATTGAGGGGAAATTGGGAGGAGGTGATGGAAATAATTGGATACCTTAAATACGACATACATATTATATTATAAATTATAGTCATTATTTTAACTTTATAATATAAAAAGGTTGAATTAGTAACAAAATAAACGTATACAAAAAGGTGCGGAGGTTTTGATGACAAATGATTTTCACATTTACGGATTGCTATCCCAAAACCCGGGTCGAGCATCCGCCGTATCCGGTAGCTACTTATACACCGGATACGGAACACGGGATACGGGAGAGGAATTAGCAAATAATGATAAAAAATAGCATTCATGTTAGATTAAAACGATGCTCTAAAGATACATGTATACCTTTTCGGTTGGTGACTGTAATTAAATCCTTTTACGTGTCTAATATTTTTGTCCTTATACCTATTATATTAAAATAATAATTTATTCATTACATACTTTAAATAATATAATTAGAGCTCACAACTTATGTTAAGCTTATTCGTTAAACGTAAATTCTAAGTAAGTTATAAAAAAAAACATAAAATACTTTTTTTGTCTTTCGTTACTAAATTTCATAAGACTCTTAAATCTTAATTAGCATTTATTATATTTTGGAAGTAACTTATTTACTTAGTAGTTTCTTCATACTGTTTAATTTTAAATAAGTAGGTATATATGTAGGTATATTAGTACCTAAATTACATACTATTAAAGCGATGAATGAAATGGATTCTAATCAACATTCGAATAAATTAAAAATGGCTCCGGATTGCATCCGAGTATTAAATGTCATTAGTCTGAAATCTGAATGATGACAGGAGTTTAATATTTTTATTATAGATAGATGACGTTACATTTTAGATACATTATATTACTTTCTTATTATCCACTAAAATGCTGCTTATTATTTGATTTAATTTATTATCAGTTTTTTTCTGTTGATTATTATTTATGTAAATATAGAAAGGATTATTATTTTTAAATTAATTGTTAGTTTATTTGATAATATTATTATCATTGTTTGTATCATGTACGAAGATTTATGATTGAAAAATGAAAGATAGAAACGTCGCGTATGTAGTTTGTACTACGAACTAGTAGTAAGTGTTGATTAACGAATAAAAATCTGTTGCTATTATATAAATCACACATTTTTTTCCTATAATGGTTTATTGTTAAGGAAAATTTAATTATCTTGATTCAGGAAAATTTCTATGAGTTTACGGAGTCGGTGGTTAAAATGATAGTTAAAATTGTGATCAGATTTTAAACGGATATTGAAGTAACGTTTTTCTTTAAGTGAGGTTATCGTATAAGAAACATTGGAATATTTTTTTCTAATAAGTGGTTTAAGATATCCATGAAGCATTAAAAACTACCATATTTTTAGTATAACGCTGAGATTGAATGATAGAAAAACTAAAATGATCATGAAAAAATATGTTGTATCGCAATTGACTAGAGTTGTATTAAATGACTTGCTTAAAACAAATATATATAATAAATACAATTAATGTATTCATCTTATTCCTCTGTCCAACCAGCCATTTACAGGCCATAAAACTAGAAAGGTCTGAAGAGTTTGTTACAAACATAACATTTAACGACCAATTAAAATACGTTCATAAACTGGCTATAACTGTTACTTTTTATACACACTGTGTTACTACAACAGCATTTTAAATCCTGAAACTCTCTTACAATGTCTGATAGAAATCTCAAATCCGAAAGCATTTTCTCCGTCGCAGCTCCAAATAAAAAAAAATATATTTCCTAACGACCATATTTATCAGTTCTCCATCTATCTGTCTCTGTCACTCGTATTGATCAACGTATATTGCATCCTGCTCGTTCGGCCGTCGACCCGGACACGACGACACCACCAATACAAACACACACACGCACACTCACCCACACATTGACATTAAAACGTCAACATTGACACTTAAGTGAAGTTTTTAAATTATAGTCGCTAGGTAATTTCCACAGACAAAATAACGGTTATAAAAATTATTTTAGTTCAAAAAAACACAGATAAAGAAATAAAAAAAAACTTTTTTGTATATACATAAAAAAAGAATTTAATAGATAAGTGGATTCTATGTATATGTTATATATTATATATGTAATGTGACGTCACACAGTATTTATTCCACACCGTCTCGTTCTAATGACCAGGAGTTCATAAGTCGGTAGACAGTTGTAACACGAGCGCGTCATCTTCCTTAGTAGGTACTGATAAGACTTACTATAGACGATAGACTTATACTAGCTCTAGAACGTTACTTTACTCGCGTTTTTTTAATTTTTACACTAAAATTAGCAAAAGTTTTTTGTATATAGGAATCCTTTTATCCGTCAGTTCGTTTTCATTAACATGTAAACGTCAAATGCAAAATTATATTTCGTATTTTATGTGTAATATTATGTCCAATAAATCCAAATACCGATAATAAATACTTAGTAATTGACTAAAAAGTAATATTTTAGTCGCTAAATAACTATTTATAATCTATATTTGGTCTGTACTAGTTGTAGAAAATTTATATTAGTAATAAATAGTTAAACTCTAGAATAGTTGACATTATTTGATCTAAATATATTGATAGCATACCCTTAAAATGACACTTGTCTTAGAAGATTGAATAATTTCAATCAATTTTAATCAATACATTGAATGTTGATCCCTACTAATATTATAAATGCGAAAGTAACTCTGTCTGTCTGTCTGTCTGTCTGTCTGTCTGCTACGCTTTCACGCCTAAACCACTGAACTGATTTTAATGAAATTCGGTACAGAGATAGAGTTGACCTTGAGAAAGAACATAGGATAGTTTTTATCCCAGACTTTTGAAAGGTTCTCTTGGAAACGCGATATAACCGAACTCCACGCGGCGAAGCTGCGGGCGGAAAGCTAGTATATTTATAATCTGTACGAGTGACGTGACTTTATTATACAGCCGATATCATTATATTCTTGTAATGTATATACTTTTAATGAATAAAAACGAATAATGCATAAAAAAATAGGTAAATCAGGAATATATGTAAGAAATTTGATGCTAGGAACAATTTAGAGTGCGTGCTATCCTACTAATATTATAATTGCGAAAGTTTGTGAGTGTGTGTGTATGTTTGTTACTTGTTCACGGTCAAACGGCTGAACCGATTTTGATAAAATTTTGTATACAGGAAGCTGACGTCCAGGAATAACACATAGGCTACTTTACATCCCGAAAATCCGCGGGTAAAACCGCGGGGCGCAGCTAGTTGTAAATAAAACGTATTTTATGGTTTTCTGTATTCAATTAATTGGGTATTTCATTCATTTCAAAAAAAATCAATATGTGTGAAATTTTATTGTTTTACGTATATGTTCGGTTAAGTAACAGACTAGAGTTAAAAAATCTTAATCAAAAGTAACTTTCAGTGAGACCAACATCTATCGATAAATAAAAGACTATTAATGTTAATATTAATATGATTTTTGTTTTATTAACAACGTTTATTAAAATCTTACAAAACCTGTAAACCGTGGCATACTAAATGAATATATTGAATTTATTGAAATCTGATAATAATAATTTTCTTGTCACTTCTTCAATAATAGATGCTTCCATACTGATGATGATTTTTTTTATATATCCCGAGTCCAGTGCTCGTATATGGATAAATTGATAGGATTAACACAAAAGTGAAATCTAAGAACTTCTCATAGTTATTTAAGTCTTATACTTTCACTCCTCAAACATAGATGTGGTGACTTAAATGATTGATGGCATCCAGAATACTTTAAACCTAAACATTTCGAAGTAACTATTCTATTTAGTAATTTAATATAATTATTTTTATATGATTTCATAACGGTTACTAAATAACAAGTATTTGTTTTATGAGTAATAGCTATGTAAAAAAATATCATAGAAGAAACCACTAAATTATTTGTTTCTTTTCTAAGAAAATAAATCTATTATTAATACAGATAATAGTATGATAATATAGCGTTATCATGACTGAACGTCTTCATATAAATATTTCTATCAATTATTGAATAGGTAGGTACTGATTAATAAGGACATATTTAATGGCTTCTTAAATTTAAAGAATTTGGCATATTTAAAAACGTCAAGTATCTACGTTCTCATGTCTCAACTATTGTCTACTATAGAAGTATTGTAATAAAAAAATTAAAGTAATTTGTCATATTATTGTACTTCGAAGGGTTTTAACTTTAAAGTATGTACCTAATTAATATTTTAATGAAATAATTAATTGATATTAAGGTCTGAGAAATCGTTTATTGTAAAAACTTGAGCGAGAAACGATTGTATAAAATTTTTATCAACAAATAAAGCAATACCTATTGAAATTCCTTAATAAAAAGTATAAAATATTATGTATAATTATAGGAATCATTAGACCTTAACCGATCAGATATCCTTTAAGGTCCTTTAGACCTCGTATTACGCAATTAAACCTTTTTTTTCTTATTCTTTCCATTCAATCCTGTTTTCGGTTCATTTTAATCGGTTCCTGAGCCATTTTGTTCGGGTCTCCTCAACCGAAACTTTTGTAATGTTCCGGTCGTGTTCCGTCTCTCTCTGTCGTATGTGTCTTTATATATATCCGTCCTTGTCTAACAACCGTTTGGTTCTTTTGTGGTTTGAAGATTAGGGGGACTTGGCACGCTCCTGAGAAATCGGCAGATGTTAGGCCGATGTTAAGGCCGGTATAAAGTTTGATAATGTTGACAAACTACGCTAACATGGATTATAGAACACAACTGATCATGACACCAGATTTACGTTTTTTTTGGGTTAATTCATAAATCCGATGTATTTTTATGACGAAAAAAAATTACAATACAATGTTTACAATCAAAAGATCATTGTATATGATTTTTATAGTTGCACGATATTAACGGAAATAAATTTCGTTTAATTCATAATTTTTCAGTTTTTTATTTAATTCAATTATTTCTTCAATACATCAAGTTGTCAAACATTTGAACTAAGTATACTTTACTATAGTATACCTAAGTTAAAATACCAAGTGAGCAGTATACAATTAATTAGTGATATATCTAAACTGACCATAAATAAATAATGGTTTTGAGTAAATAACAATAAAACCAAGTCAATAAATTACCGCCTCCCATCGAGAATAATGTACTATACGCCCACCCACGGATCCCCTCTCTGTACAGGGGATTCCAAGAAGTCTGACATAAAATGACTAATTTCTTGTAGGTAAAAAGAAAACTGCCAATAGAAATAAACACGTTTAGGAAAATAAAAAGATCACGTGACTTAAGAGCCGTTATAAATAAAACTAACGTTAAAAACAGAAACTTCTCTTAGCTTTGATGACGAAAAATATTAAAGAATTTTAAGGAATTTCGATTGTTTTAAATGTAAAGAGGATTTTGTTTAGTTTGATGTGACGAGCGACTAGCGGAGAGAGACAGCGGGCCGGCGACCGGGAGACACGGAGCGGAGTAGATACAACTCCTATATAGTGATGACAGCCTGGTACTTGTCACCAGATACTATTGAGCATTTGACACCTACATGGTTAATTAAATTAACTTAAAAATATATAAATATTGAAATATATGTAGAATATAATGTAGAAAAAAATTTACATAATTTACATTTATATTTTTAAGTAATAGAAAAAAGAGGACATCGTTTTTTGTTTGTGTTTTATTAATATTTGATTTTTATAGTAAAAACTAGAATTGAAGTAAATATAAGTGTATTTTTTCAAGAATCTAACCAAACCTGTTTTAATAAAATACCAAAACATCTGAGAATTCCTGAATAAATATGGATTATAATAATTCAAAGTCTGGGTCTCAGTCGGCGGTTTGTGTTCTGTAGGCGTATGTTTCATTTCCCGAACAAAGGAAAATATTTTTGCGTCCGCAATTTTCCCTGTTCATTATTAGCGAGTGTTTTGTTCGAGAAGAAACTTCCAGTCTGCGAAGTTCGTCACCTTCACTTAAATCCGACGGAGACATTCAAACTTTGTTGACGTCTTATAAATAGTTAATACGAGCACTTAGAGTACTGACGAATAATTAAATGATATTCAAAAATAGAATCTTTTTAAATTCCATGCCAGTACTAATATAAAAATCATATAAAACCTTTTGTATTTAATAAGAATCCGTTGAAACGTCATTTTAGCGTCCCGCGTGTTTCACGAGGTTTGTTAAGTAATTAATACGAAAGCAATCTAAATGTGCTCGACATTTCCATATTCTAGTTACATTTCACGAGTTCATTCCTAGCGCGGTCCGTATGAAGGCGGTAATTGACACGCGGCGGGCCATTTAGTTCACTCGAGCACTTCTGTTACTGATCTGCGACATTCGATTAACGACTCTATCACGTGTAAATAGAATATATAATTGAATGTGGCCGTCCACTTGCGTCATTACGCGCCGCGAAGGTAATTTGATGCCGTATGGTTAGGAGCGGACGAACATATGATTTATGAGTTCTATGTGTGTGTGTGCGTGTTTGTGTGTGTGTGGGTTGTGTGAGCGTGTATGTGTGTGTGTGTCGTTCAATAATATCGCGTCTGCGCGCGGCTCCGTGCCGCCATCTGTTGAGTGTCCGAGTCCGCGGCCGCAGCCCCAGGGCGCCGGCGTGGTCTCATCGATCCAGTCACCTTGACTGCTCCATGAATGTATCCACGTTAGCTCTTCCTTCATCAATAACATCACATATTTGTTCAATCATTCGCTGCTCTGTTTTTTTAAGACATGCGCATATCACTACCGAGTACCGAGCGTATTGTTACTACATATCGATAATTATATTGATTTTGAACTTTACTTTATTGATTTCCAATGGCTAATTATAATTAAAATGAGATTACACAAGAAAAAAAAAATAAAAACTGTACACTAAAGGTTTTCTCAATTTAAAATTATTACAGAAAATATTTATGTGTATGCCATTTAATTTAATTTATAAACGAAAACTAAAAAAAAGTTTTTTTTACTCCATCAAATAAACCACAAAACTGGAAAACCGAAGTGAAAATATATTAATTAACAATATTATATCGTAATATCAGGTCAGTCTATAGGAGAAAACATTTATAGGTATATTTAAAAGTATAAGTATTTTTATTTTCAAACGGAATCGTTTCCATAATAACTTCGTTTTTTTTTCTTGAAGGTCACCAAAAGGCCATACATAAATATTCATATAAAATGTAATAAAATATCCACATAAAACTAACACGCAAAAAGTAAATGGAACTAAAATAATTATGTATTTCAATATTATTATGGAACACAAATGTAAACCAACAGATCAAATTCGAACCGTTTACCTATTATGTAGTTTAAATAATAACATTGTTTTTTATATTAAAATATATAGATAATAAACTTATACATGACCAAAAAGTTACATCAATACCACTTCAGTAATCAGTTGTTTTAGAGTTTAATAGAAACAAAAAAACATACTCACAGTTTGAATGACAATACAAATATTATGAAGAATTCGGTAGATGAAAATTAAACTAATAGTTATAAGAGGAAATTTATGTTTAATTAAGATAACAGTAACACAATTAAAAATCATAGGATTTATCGTAAGACTTATCGCAGGATTCATTATTAAGAAATAAAAGGAATTCCACTTAAATACACCATAAATGATCGTATTATAGAAATCTATATAAAAAACTTAACAATACAGACATTGACTACATTATCGAAGTTTTTTCATTAAATTCTCTTAACGAAGCACCTATGTTAAGTTAAAAAAAGACAATTAAAAGTTGTTTACGCTCATTGTTATTGGATAATATTCGTTATCTAGGGACTATGTAGTTAAATAGATACATAGATATAGAAATAGACACGTAGATAGACTGGTCTATAGGAACAAAAAGCCATCGTCTACATTGTTAGATAATTAGTAATTGTTACGATTACTTCATTTTAATCAACTTGTTGTTCTTAGCTGAGAGCTTCAATTAAAAAATAAGTTCCATAAATTCTGTTTTAGTGAAATTAACAAAAAAAATAATGAATGGATTATTTGATAAATAGATATGTAAATGGAAATATAAGTTGTAATTCACAACCAAGTTATTGTATCAAATTAAATACTTTTATTTCTCTTAAGGAGTATTTACACTTGTCTATATTATTTTTGTTTATTAGTGAGATGTTATAACGTCATCTTTTTCTACTGATAGTAAAGCTATTATTGCCTGAAGATTGTTACTTGAGAGGAGATTAGAAATTATATGATATGTATTGGTTCTATAAATAGTATTTTCTTCTGTGGATGGTACAGCGATCAGTGGCTGAATTCTGTTGACGTGAAACCTTCAAAGCCTTTCAAAGTGACGATAATTCAATATGAATATGATTTTGTGCTTAGTTTAAAGCTGTCTAAAAGCTTTTATTCAGTTACTGAAAGATTTCTCATTGAAACTATATAGTACTACACAATATAAGAATGTTTAAGTTTCGTATCTAGTGTTTAACAGAGATTTTTCTTTTGAAATAGTTATTTATTCTGACGTTCGCAATAATTCCACCTGCAGGAATCGTGATATTTTTTTGCCAACCTTAGGTACCTTCTCCTCTTAACTGGAACTCTTTATCTTAAATTTAATCTTCAACCTAAACTTAGTTTCTTCTTTACACTGTTTGCGTAAATCTTGTGTTTCTAGATTTTGTGACAATCATTGATAATTATCATTAAAACGGAGACTTTCATAATATATAAATACATATTTATATATACAAAAGAATATAAAGAAATAACTAAGCACTTGTAAAACGGTCTTCCGTCTCTTTAATATATTTAATTTGTTGTTAAATAAATACCTAATAAGATGGAAATATAGTACCTTATATTTATTATTAAATAAACCATATAAAATGAAAAAGGGACAAATATTTAAAGAAAAAAGACTTCACAGCTATTGTTTATATAAATTTTATAAATACATGTTTCTTATTACACTTTTACAAATGAAACTCCTTCTTTCAAAGACGATCGATTATTTATTAAAAACAATAAATAACATTAAATATGTAAGAATATTTATAAAAGATATTCATTGCTGCTTAATCTCAGAACATTACGACATAAGATAGAATAAACAATAACTAACCACATATCTGTAGGATGATGATGAGTTACATATATAATATAATAAAATTACAAACATATTCGTTGTCCGTTTGTAATATGTTCGACTGTGACCTTGAGAAGATAACACATACTCTTAAGTCATATCAGTAGAAGTTTCAACCAACGGATCTATAAAACTCAACATTAAAGCTGGTACATAGATTTAAGGACCTCAGAGAAAGACGCTTACCTACAGCTATTTTCAGATACTGAATTCTAATGAAAGTCATACAATACATTATGTATATGATGTAGATAATAATAATTAATAACGATCTTTACTTAGAGACCTGCAACTAATACTGGATGACGGTACAAATATTTGATTGATTGATTGATGTAATAGGTTTGAGTTTAATGTAAATTCGTAGCATGACTTCAAAAGTATAATTTTCATTGATATATATCTTTATATACCCTATAACTAAATTGGCCGTAAATAATAATATCACATAAAACCTTTTTTTATCAACTTTTCAATTACATATTTTGAATTTGGAACGCGTTTATTATTTTAAAAACTTGTATCTATTTGCGCCATTTCACATATTTTTCGTGTTCATTATCAAATTACAATACAGAATAGGATGTTAAATAAAATACGATTGCCGTGATCGTCTTGTACAGAGTTTGGTTGGACTCTTCAGTCAACAGCTTGTTGTCATCCGTCCTGTTCGTATATAATACTATCAACAGACACAACAACAGTCCGTCTGTTGAACAACAGAACACATAGTGACGGGGGCGGGCTGGTGGAACTGTAGACACTGTTGATACTATGAATGTTATCATGAGCCACGAAGGAATAAGGTTCCCTCTAGGACTGTCACTTGTTATAAGAACAGACATGAAGCTGGGCGCCTATCTTAAATAGACTGGTATAGGATTATATTACTCTTAATTATTATAGAGAGTGGATCGATCAAGACGAGGGACGTCTTCTTATAAGATTGAAGATACAGCCTACAGGATTCAGGAATATCTGATTTAGGTAATGAAAAAACATGTTCATTATTGAACATGACTACGATAAGGAAAAACTCAAACTAAACTATATTCATATTTGTGAACTATGAGATAAAACTTCGGTTAAAGTGTGTCAAGATACATAGTCTTAGATCATGTTCAGAGACGAAATCTCTCATCATTCAATGTATTCACGGTGCGTGTGTCTGGTCTATCGTTGTAGTGAGAGCGTCAACAGTGTCTGGGACTAGTGACCCAGGTGTAGGTTTAAGGGACCCTATCTAACGCGCGTTAAACTCTCAGCAATATGCTTTGTAAAAATATACACTGTCACAAGGCAAGAACAACGAAAACCTCTTCCTAGTGTTGGCGACCCAGATGTAGGTTTAAGGGACCCTATCTAACACGTTAAACACTCAGCAATATGCTTTTTAAAAATATACACTGTCACAAGGCAAGAACAAATCAAGCCTCTTACTAATGTTTGAAAATATGTCTTACTCCTCCCCCCCCCTCCTGCGAGTATTCCAGCAACTAAAACAACAAACGGCTACCCTAATAGCTATATAGTATATAAGGAGTCACGAGATCACTTCAACATTCAGTGTGATACGATCTACCTGACTGACCGACCTTGTGTTTATAACACATGTACACTGACCTCACACATACTGGACCTGGACCCTTCATACTACACGTTACACACATCTACACACACGAGCTGGTGATGATGAGACCTGGAACAAGAGGAGGAGGAATGAGGATTGGAAACAGATCATACGTACAGAGACGAGGAGATAAATTTAAAGACCTGTATACAAGTATAAGGTGGTTATATGGAATGAAATATTTGTTAGTTTTGCTGAGCATTTAATATATATATATAGGTATTTTATAAAATCTATTTGTCAATAGGTAATACTCAATGTTAAATATTGTTCGTAACTTTCGTATTATGTTATCGTGTAGTTGCTCCCAGCGACATCTATTGATAGAATCAATGTAGTCAAAATTAGTTAGTTACTTTTAACCTACCAGTGTATTAAATATGGATATATACAAGTATATAATATTCGTATAATTCATTAATAATTTCTTCTATATTTACTTCAGTTTCTTATTTAAATATATTTTAATCTAAGATTACTTGATATAAAACGATTGTTTTTTGTTAATAACATACATAGAGAGAAGATGAAAACATAAATTCTATTTTAATTTTCCTCACTGTCGGTTAAGGTTACCAAATATATGTCTGTGCCCCGACCTCGTCTGATAGAAGTAAGATTTATTTTAAATTTAACAGATATAAAAAAAACACCTATGCGTTACGTACTGACACCAAAACAGATTTTTTTGTCTGTCTGTTGTTTGTTCCGTTAAAATCTAGAACGGCTGGACTGATTTTGGTGAGAATAACTTGTAGACATGTAATGTCATAAGGAGTGTTTTAGAAAAAATATATAACCGACTTTAAAAGAAAGCAAGTTCTCCATTCGACTAAATGTTTCTTATTCGTTTAAAGTTACATTTACCTTCCATAAAAAAAATAATGTTATTTTGTAAAAATGTTACTTTGTCCCATTCTGATGAACATGTCTTCAAGGAAACGACTAAAATCTTATACCTTATTATATTTTAATATGACGTCAACGTTGAGAAAGAACTAGTTGATAGTTATTAACAAATATAAAGTGAGTTCCGCCTTGATAGCTATCGAACAGTCAGAGACTCATCAAAATCGGTCTAGTCGTTTCCGAGTTTAATAGTTACAATGTTATTGTTGTAATCTATCGTGACTAACAAACAGATTGTAGAATTTATTATTAATAGATTTCATTTGTAACTAGGTACCTAAACCTGATTTTTTTTAAATATATAATTCTCATAATTAATGTTATATAATACAAAAACAATATATAATATAAATGTTGTAAGCTGTCCTGGTATTATAATCTCATTTCGCGTACATGATATTATTGATTGATACTCATGACTGTTCGTGTGTAGTTTGAAGATGTAAACTCGTACTAAGACTAAAATAAGCATTGTAGAGTTCGTAAAGACCAGGAAAATAGGAATTAAAGATGTAATGAAGATATTATTATAATATAATACTTAGAATTCATCTACAACTAACATGAAGTACTATAATATAACTTAATTCACACATTTAATAACAAATCAATGATCATTATTCATTATAATGTTCGGAGTCATTCATCATTTGTGACTGACCGAGTCAGTCCCTATGTGGGGGTGTGGCGAAGGGCACCGGGGTGTGGTGTGGGCGGGGCGTGTACTGAAACCCCGCCCACGGGTGGGACGCGACACGCCCCTAGAATTACATTCTCACACTTGCTTTTGTTAATAGTCAGTACCTATTGTTAATGAGGTGAGATTTGATTTTACTGATCACGGTTAAGCGGTGTCGAGACTGGTCAGTGTTTGGATGGGTTGGCGTTTTTGGGAAATCAAAATTTTTTTGTCAGAGACAGATACGCTTTTATTACTTTGTTATAACTAATAATAATTTAGAAAATATCAACCTTAATTATTATTAAGGTCAGACTAAGGTCATCATATTAAGAATTGTATGAGATGACACAGACAGATACCTATGTATATATTTAAATACTTACCTATAGGTACAGTACACTGTATGTATGTTCGTTAGTTTGGATTTTCTCTTTAACTTATTTGGATAGGTAGGTACTCCTCGTTTTTTTTAAATTCACTAAACACACGTAGGGGAGCGGGGGGCAGGTTGTTACAATTTTTAGATAATTATTAATATCACAAAAGCTACCAAAAAATGTATACATCTGATTGCTTTTACCATTAGTGTGTCTATTCAGCTAGTAGAATACAATTGGAAAAATATTGAAATTTACGTAATTTTTCCCAAAATAGAGAATTAATGAAATAAGTCGATTGCAACAACTTACCCCTGACTTGGGGCTAGTTGTTACAGCTTCGGGGCACGATGTTACAGTAGGTAAATGAACAAAATGAACAATAATAAATCATTTATTTTTTATTATTTCAAAACGTTATGAATAAAACAAACTATTTTGATCAGTCTTATAACATTTATGAGCAATTATAATATCTATATCGTAATTTTCCAACTTTTTAACAGTAATAATCACATAACTTTAGCAGGAACTTTCTTAAATCTTATATATCGTTTATTTTAGTTATTTTGGTTTATCGGTTAATCGGTTTATAATTAGTCTGTATGTTCAACACGAACTGTATCTCGAAAACTCGTGGAGATTTGTATTCAAACATTAATTTATTTGTTGTGCTAAATTCAAACCTATATTTCAGTCGTGAGAAACTGGGATAGACACTTGTATATATATATAATTGGTATTGAAAGCCATATCTACCTACCTAGGAAATGAATAGGGTAAGGTAAATCCTTTAAACACTAAATACTCGTAGGCCGTAGCTAAATTATGCATAATGACTAGTAAATGCCCTCTTTAACACAAGTCAGTGTCTAACGTTAAACTGACTGTACGATTGTTTCAAATTTCAATACTCTACAGTACTGACATATAATTAAGTACTACCTATTGAAATAAATGATATTTTCGACTTTACTACGCGATTTTGACTATATAATAAAACGTTTTAGTTATTTTGCAACAACCGTGATTAAGGACAAACGAGAAGAAAATATGAGATTAGTATAGATCTCATTATAATGCATTGATGTGATTATGAGGACAAATTGATACAAGACAACTCTTCTCAATGTGATAGAGCCTAGCTGTAGTCAGTTACTACAGCTCGAACATGGGCTGGCTCGACCGGGGAAGTACCACCCTCTCATAGAAGATCGGCGTGAAGTAGTCAGTAATGACTGCGTTTCGTCCGAACTCCGATGAGTGAGAGATGGTTGCCTTTCCCTATTCCCTCCTTTTCCTGCTATTTCCCTATTCCCATCCCTTCCTTTTCCTCAACAATTAAGGTTGGCAAGGCATCCGCAACATCTCTGTTGCAGATGTCAATGGGAGACGGTCACTACTACCCATCAAGTAGGCCGTAGTATAGAATAGAGGCTTTCATCATCATTATAGAATGAAACCTTTGTAATCTTGTTCAGTAAAGATGGACCTCTCTTAAAAAACTTTACATATAGTGATTGTAAAGAGACTTGACACTCAGATTGAGGAACAAACAATAGAAAAGTAACATTGCCTAATATGAAGGTTTTAAAGAAAATTAGTAATCGTAAAATAAGAAGAAAAATTATTTATATGTATTTCAAATATAGACATATAAACAGTACATAATATACACGTACCTATCCACATAATATATAGGTCTATTAGTTATTTATATTATTATAAAGATCTGTTGAATTAATAAATAAAATCATTTACATTTTATGTGTCCTATGAAGAAATGTTACACTTTTAACGAGTTATTTTTATTCAGTTTATTTGTCTAATATTTTTCCAAACGACATAAAAAAGAGGTGTTATTAGTTCTTCATACTTATATATTTATTTGTAATAAGTATTTTATCTCACGTTTAAAAGTGATATGAAAATTTTGTTTCAATTCCTTGTCCGTCCGCAACGATCATCAAAATTGTTATTTAAATTTCTTAAGAAATTATTATCACAATCGGTCTAGGCGTTTTAAAAAATGAAAGATTATTGAAATGTTATAATTTATTAATTACTTTTATTTATTTATATATGTAAATACCTATTACCTAAGTACCTACCTATGTATTTTTCTATAAATATCTAACTTAAAAAAAAACAAGTTATTTTATACTGATAGGTATATATTTTTTGAATAATAGTACCTTATTACTTTTATATGTTTTTATTTGTAATTAAATAATAATTACAGGGACTTTAATTTTTATTTTACGTAATGTTTATATTTTTTTTCTTTATTAAATACAACATATTGTTTTTAGTATAATAATTATTTAATATTTTATTAAGAGGCATTTTATTTTACAATGACATCAATTACAGATAGGCCTACGGGAACACATCGAACATAAATAAATAGAATAACATCCACTATAACATAATAATAATATGATATTATTCAATAAAAACCATTAATTATTTTAATGGAACAATTTTCAATAATAAAAAATTATATTAAGGTAGGTAAATAAAAATTCCCGTACGATTAGGCCTAAATCACACTCTCCCATTTCAACATGGCACACTACATTCAGCCGGCCTTCACTTCACTGGATGTATGGAAGGAGTCTTTGCGTTCTAAAAAAAAAAACAATTTAAAATAAGAACTCCTTTCTAATTTATACGATTACGAATTTGTCTCGACTCGCTTTCTCGTGTCACGAGTTGCACACATCAGTACTCGCATGCACAATGGACATAGCTCTATCTCTTTCTGTCTCGTTAGTTATTGTATATTTCCGTCCCTGTCTGTCATCGGACGTTGCCGCTCCGTCTCGTCCGAGTGACCTTGCCGTGTCCGCAGTAAGTCTAGGTATAATTACAAGGTTTACATATTTAACGAGTTTTTATCGACATAAAATGCGATAATGGTGTCCCGTCGGAGTGTTATATAAATCATTCCTGATTATGACTTTTATTATGTAATAATTTTCAGTTATAAATCTCACAGTTACTGCTTCATTAATGTTTACAACTTATATAACCGGAATCATTTTATTGTTTATGCCTTTTTGTGTTATATGAAAAACTTCCGTTTGTTTTTATACATTTAGTTACTATGTTAATTATTTTGCAAGCCTATAATCATTTTTTTTAGTACTATATGTATAAAAATATGTTTATAAAGGCAATGATGATACTTAAAATTACTCATATCATATGAAGAATAATAAATTTTTATTTCATAAGATCTTAACTTCAGAAATAGGAGATAAAAAGTAAAAAAAGAAACATTTTTTATCATAAATCATATACCACTGTATAGTAACGCCATCTCTTAGCCATTATAACAAAACTCGTGTCCATACTTGTATAATGTACAACTATTTATCTTTATACATAAAATAATATTATTGGATAGAATTATATTTTATTACATTATCATTAAATATTAGATAGTTATTAAAATTAAAAAAAAAGAATCCTTTTAATTAACGTGGTTTCGTATCATTCGAAATCACGGGAATATTAAAAATAGTTAGCGTTAAAAAATTATGAAATAAACTTGAATTAATTCTATGACGTGAGAAAATATATCAATGATAACTAAGTATATTACACTGTCTGTTTTTCGTAAGCAACTTGTGGTAGGTAATATTTGACTATTTGATATAAGGTGACTATTTCATATACTTAAGTACTCGTATATCTTCTACCTGGCAATTTCCCAGTTTTAGCCAGAGTCTGCCTTACATGTTGTGAATAGTTTTGGCTATTTTTTTACAACCGGCCTTCTGCCTGACATCAACCCTCTTTGGGAATGCATTAATCAATGATTACTAAATACTCTTAGAAAGTGCATAATATGACTCGTCAAAATCACATTGGTACTTGCCGGGATCGAACCCGCGCCTTCGTGCATGAGAGGTGGACCTTTTAACCACTAGGTTACCACTGACTACAATACAAATTGTACCTAATATTTAAGTATTTATTCATTAATTGTCTGTTATAAAGAATAAGTATTTAGATGTTTGGAAATTAATTGCTTATACTCTACTGAAATAAGTATAACTGTAAAAGTTTATTAATACAAAATCTTTTTAATTTTTCAAACATCTCATCTCTTATAATTAACATTTTAGATACACCTACATTAAAATGAAATGTTCAATAATAAAATGGACTTGGCCTACTTTAAACTTTATACAAGTGAAATTACTTAAGAAAAAATAAGGAGAGTTCACTAGAACAGACCAAACGCAAAAAAAACTAAATGTATGAGAGAAAAGATATTTAAATTAAAAAAATTATAGCTGATTTATTTATGAATGGTTTAGGATAAATATTGGCACAAATTATACAAAAGACAGATTTACAAAATATGTATAATGCACTGAGAGCACAGGCTTCATCTTTTAATACCGAAAGTTGTTCAAACAAAATAACTTCTATCACTCATTTGTTCTAAATGAATTAACAATATAATTGACACAGTAGTTGTTGAAGTTATAATTAGTTGTAATAAAACTAAAGCTGACTGTATTCTTATTAAAATATTACGTTTTAGTAAGGCAATAAAAATTATCATGCCCTTATATAGTGTGTTGCTATCGGTCATTCTACAATAATTAATCTATATATATACAGGGTGACTGGTGAATTACTATCGATATTTGAAGACGTGATATTTGACGATCATATATGACAAAATAAAAATTAATATAACATAAATATTAATAAACTTCTAAGTAAAGTTAACCAAAAGTTATGTAATTAATTACGCATCGTATGAACACCCTACAGATTAGGTATACACACACACTCACACACACGTGTGGCGGCGTAGTGTTGTATCAGCACGCCGCCGCACGCGTCCACACTTGGAACACTTGGAACGTTTACACACTTTATTTATTTATACGGAAATTTGGTCAAAACTTAAGTGCCAATTTTTTTTACATAATTCGAATGAGAATCATGTACCTACCGAGTATGCTCCTTAAATATTAATATGTAGTAATTCACCAGTCACCCTGTATATATATATATATATATAGTATTGGTCTCATCTCATCAGACATATCATTAATTCTATCTTGATTCTGACATTCGCCATTTTGAGTAATTTAATAAAAATCTTTTATAGACTACTAGCTTTCCGCCCGCAGCTTCGCCCGCGTGGAATTCGGTTATATCGCGTTTCCAAGAGAACCTATCAAAAGTCTGGGATAAAAACTATCCTATGTTCTTTATCAAGGTCAACTTTATAGGTATCTGTATCAAATTTCATTAAAATCAGTTCAGTGGTTTAGGCGTGAAAGCGTGACAGACAGACAGACAGACAGAGTTACTTTCTCATTTATAATATTAGTAGGGATTACGAGCAATACCCATCAACATTTATTTGGGACCTCATTTCTAGCTTTTCATTTCATAACACAATGTTATTTATTACAAATATGCGTCCTTAGTTTTTTTGTATTCGGAATCCTTTGTTATAAGAACAGCTTCATACTATATATCAATATTCTTGTATTAAAATATTTTGGAATACATTTTATTGTACTTTACCAACTTTGTAAAAGGACAGTATGTTACAAACTCGCGTCAGTGAGATCGTTTACCTAACTTTCATTTATATTAAAATAGTTCTACTAAAATCTGACTAAGTATAACTTATACAGTTAAAATTAAGTTATAATCCATACAATTTTCAATTATCTATTGTATACAAACCCTTTTTCTCACTTTAATCCTCGAAATATGAACTCTGTTCGTCACTTGACCCGTTCACGAATAATTTCACCTACAATTTAACCCGCCATCACTCGCGCGGGGTGCTATCGGCACCCCACGCATTTTTGAACGTAAAAAAGAATAATAATTTCTTGAGTTATGTATTGGCTCGTCTCAGTACCTTCAAGTGACCTGTAAACGCATCGAAACGGGCGGGGGCAGTAGCGTGGCGCGAGTTCTCGCAGTGTGAGGACGTCTCAAAGTTTGCGTGGGGTGGTCACGACACCCCGCGAGTGCTCGTGTTATACTTTTGCGGAGGATACTTTATCATCAAGGTATGTGATTTCAACTTTTTTGTAAACATAAATTATTTACTTGTGTTTTTATCTTCTATATATATAAAAATGGATTGCTGTTCCTTAGTCTCGCTAAAACTCGAGAACAGCTGAACGGATTTATCTTATCTTAGTCTTGAAATGTGCGTGGAGGTTCAGGGAAGGTATAACAGCTAAAAAAAATTGATTCATTACTGGGAAAACCATAAAAACAGCCCTTTTCTATTTCCCATACAAACGCTTTTTTTGACATTAGATTTGACAACTAACTAATATGTCAATCATTCTGTCGCACTTCAAAACACGGAAATTTATGGCTTTCAGGTAAACTCCAAAAATATAAATAAAAAACGTAATAGATATTTCTTGATTATAGGGCGATACGAAGTTCGCCAGGTCTTCTAGTTTACTATAAATGTATATTTATGTATTTCTAAGCATATATGTAATGGTTTTGGTTTTCACACACTTCTAATTAGGTACCTTTCTGTGTTTGTAGGTATGTAATATTTTTTCAATTATTTTTCTTTTCAGATGAGCTGGGAACAGTAGCAAGCGAGATTGGCAGCTTTGTTAGAAAAAATAATATCGGATAACGAAGATAATGTTGCAGTGGAAAGTGATGCCAGCTTGGATGAAGATTTTATTCAAGAATCTGATCATGATTCTTTATCAGAACAGGATATTTTATCCGAGTCTGAAGTAGAAGAGGCTGAAACTAAGGATCGACAACGAGAATATTACATTGGAAAAGATAAAGTAACTAAATGGCACAGAGTCAAGTGTCGTACTGCAACTAGAACCCGCGCTCACAATATAATTACTGAAGCTCCCGGTCCCAAAGGTAATGCCAAAACTTGTAAATCTCCACTTGAATGTTTTCAACTCTTTATTACTGACGACATGATTGCAGAAATAACTAGTTGCACAAATATTTACATCAAAAAAATAAACAATGTAACATGAAAAGGCGTGAGTTTTTGGAATCATTGGGTTTGAGCATGCTTCAAGGTCACCTTGATAGAAGATCTTCACAACCAGGGTTACCGAAAGCACTCAAGAGGATGTTGAATGCTCCTGGATCAAGCACCGAAGGAATGTCGCCAACAAAAAAGCAGCGCTGTATAGTTTGTCCACGTTCTAAGGACATCAAAACATTGAGACACTGCAATTTTTGTGAGAACCTTGTGTCAAAAACACATGAAGTTAATTTGCAGTTCTTGTTGCAAAAACTAAGAAATTTTTATTTAATTTTGTTATTTCATCCTTATATTTTGTTTTTCAATGAAAAAAAATATGTTAAAACGAAGAAATTTTTTGTTTTTCTTTCTTTTTTGAGAAATGATCTCAATATTATGACTAAAAAGGCTGATTATTATAATGTTTTGTAGAACAGTAATAAAGTTGATTATAAAATTTAGTTACGTTATTTACAAACGTTATACTACACAAAATAATAAAAAACAGGTGTAATTTCATTAACTTCTAGTATGTTTGTTTAAATGTACTTTGAGTATGTGGGGTGGCCCCAACACCCCGCGAGTGCTCACGAGCTAAAAAACCGCGCGAGTGATGGAGGGTTAAGCTCGTGGTTTTTGGTAGAAATTAAAAGAAAACAAACTACATGCTAAATTCTACTCTATGCTAATAAGATAGAGTTCATATTCGTTCATTAAGTGCTTCAATAGTATCATTCCGGGCCCTCGCGTGTTTATTCTCGTCTGCGGTAGGCGGGTTCGATGCTGTGTTTTTTTTGTTCATCAATGTTGTTTTTGTTGCCGTCCACATTTAGCCCGTGCTTCCTGCTATTGTGCAACGATCGTTTCAATCAAAACCCTTAAAAGCCTGTGGGAACCCGACCACTTTCCGTTATACTCGGCTTGTTAGCCGATTGTGATCGTAAAGTAAGTCGTTAATCCAGTTTCGAGGTCTTAAATTCGATATTATGCTCAATAAATAAAACTATAGTGATATAATAAAAAAAATGGGCAAGAAAATACTGTAGCGTATGAAAAACTACTGAATTTGGAAATCAGCAATAAGTACATATAACATTACCGTTACAAAATAAGCCTTATCAAATAAAGAACTCATAAAAACTGGTAAGTGACGCCATCTGTTATCGACTTTACAAAGCACGGTGCTGTCAAAATGACATTTGACGTGTGAAGAGCACAGAGTGTGCGAGAGGGATGGAAACAACAACAAGACTTACATCGATCTGCCAAACTGCGCATGACGAGTACCAAGAGATAATAAAAAGAAGAAAAAATAACAAACTCATAATAAATAAAAAGTAAAAGTAATAGTTTTATATTGTATATAATTAAAACACATAAATAAATACTGTTAATATGAAATATAGGAAAACTAATATTTGTTCATACATGTATAGATTTTCTGTACAATATCGACGGATCCCTGATAAGGCACGTATATTTTAAATCCGCGTAAGTAAATATGCAAGGAATTCGCAAACGTGACTCCTATAATGGAATATGATTAAATTGCCGTCTCTTTCGCACACACACATTTTTATATGTCTATTTCAAAACACTTTAACTCACCCTAAATAAGATTCGGACGATCTTCATGTTATAAACAACGACTCTATTGTCTAATGCTAGGGTTGAAAATGCTTTGGACGTTTTAATTGGAAATAGACCGTCATTGAATAATATGTTTGCGTGTGTGTGTTAATAAAACACAGCGGGGAGTTATAAAAGTACCATTATCGAAGTCACTTGTAACTCGAAGCGGTAATGTATTTAGTGACAGAATTGACGTAAAAAACGATTTCGATTCGGAAAGCGAACGGCGCATGACTTTAGAACCGTTAGTAGGTACCTCGTTTTATATGGACGGATCGATTTTTACAAACTCCGAACGCACGAGATAAAACATCCGCAGTTCGGTCTTAAGATAAGATTTGAATTGTATGAATGAATTTTCAAAAATATGAAACGAAGAGTAGAGAAATATTAAGCGCGGGTTTTAGATCGATAAAAAAATAGGATCATTAATAAAAATTGCTTAAAGAATGCAGGTGAATAGCTTAATTAAAAATGAGAATTATAGTTTTAAATTTGGGCACTTAGTATTAACTGTTCATAATATCATATTTAGTCCTGTAACTAGTTATAATTTACACAGATAAGAAAGTTTATATTAAGAAATAAATTTATTTTGACAAAAATATCTCTGGAAATAAATATCTTGTGTTCCCTGCTTCACTCACACACGCACACACCCACCCATACATACAACGTCTGCGTAAGACGTAGACATCCAAATGAATTCGTACACTCACACATATACATGATACGCACACATGAATCTTTTGTCATGCAATTATGAACCTTAAGGAGCGGCACCCTCTGCAATATGCCGTACATCACTGTTCCGGGGGATAACCTTTAAAATATGTGATTCTATGATCGTGATGATGTGATAGCTGTGATAGGCGTGATAGTGACAGTGATAGTGATAGTGTGTCAGTGATAACTCGTAGTCCGTGAGAGTGCTCCGCTTGTTACGGTCTCGTCTCCATACGCGAGGATGTGTTCAGAAAGATTTCGTGGAGCACTTACGGATTGAGTACAGCTTACAGAAATGAGTGTGAGTATATATTAAAACATAATAATCATCAAATATTAAGACCGAAACTATGAGTATGTTAATAAAATATTGTGATTTTTAAATAATATATTTGATTGTACAATATCTAATCTATAGTTGAAGTGCTTTGAATGTCATACGGAGCTTTCAAATGATATATTGATTGTTATATATAGTTTTATATGTTATATAGTGACAGTGTTATATGTAACCGACCTCTATAAAATAAACCATAAACCCATAGTAACAACACCGGTCGCGGGATCAATATATGTATTCTGTTAGGGACGTATTCAACAGTTGAATGTGTGACATTGACCTATTTAGAGAATTAGTTTTAAATAAACGTTTATTTTTAACTCACTGCACCTATATATAGAAAGATATTTATATGTATAGGTACATACTTGAACGTATTTCGAAAGTAAATAGAATTATTATGTAAGTATTTATTTTTAATATAATTGAAGATGGTAATTAATAATATATATCAATTCTCAGTTTTTTGTTTTATATGTTTGATAAAGAGAATGATTTACATTTTTGTAGAAGTTTTTTTCTATCACATAAAAGGGTTTTCCTTAAATTGATATCCAGATCCTCGTGTCGCCAGAAGACAGCATAGTTTGCGACTTAATCAATAGATGGCGCTGTTTTCAAAACTTAAATTTCGATACAATTTAGTTGTTTTTAATTTAACGATTATCAAATCATTTATTGAAAGAAGTAATTGTTATATTATATTTGTATTCAATTAATCCTTTTTGTATTAAAAGTAATAGTAATATCTATGTCCATAGATACTTTTCGGAGCTAATATAATATCGTCCGATGAAAGCTTTTATCACAAGCGATGCGGCCTTGAAATTAATGAATTTTATTTTTAAAATTTCATTCAGCGAACGTTGAAACGGGAGTTGGTTTGGGTAAAGTGATTTATTTTTGTTGAAGTGCAATTTGTGGACTAAAATGAAATATTTTTATTTATAGAGTGGTCCATTAGAGAATATTGTAAGCAGGTATATTGTATCGAAAATATGGACATGTGATATTTGAAATATTTATATAAACACGCAAACAGTTTATACAACTTTATCAATAATTCGTAATTTAGTTCAAAGACACGTAATTTTAAACTTTTATGATATGAACAGATGATGTTTGTTACGTTATAACTAAATTCCATATTAAATATTGAATTTTAAATTTTGATTTAATAATAATAAAAAAAATAGTACTATCGAAAATGTGAGACTACATTTTAGAGTAAATCAGCTTATTACAGGACGGAATACTAAATGAAAAGAAACTTTAATATGAATGAGAAATATCAATCTTAAAAGGAGATTATTTATTTAAATAACTGTTTAAAACTCGCAAATACTGCGGAGCACTTTTACGAAAACATTAAAATGTAAATGCTGTACGTTGATTTTAACGACCAAGCGCTTCCGAGTGCTATTACGAGATCCCCACTCCGAAGCCGGCTGTAATGTGACATGCGACACATGATAGAAAAAAAAATTAAGACATTCAAAAAAATTTGCACGTACGCTTATTGTGATATGATATTATGTTCTTGATTAAGTTTAATATGATATATATTATATAGATTATCATATCATTATATAGCATGAAACCTATCATAATCAGAGCTTTATCTATAATTAGCGATGGACTTCAATACTGTGTATTATCTGTCAGGTTGAACCTATATCACAATAGGGACGACGAGAGTATTGCACGCTCGGACGGACACATTGTCTCTGAATATATGTTTATATTAAACATAGATACAGGAGGGATGGGGATTAGGATTGGAGATGGGGGTATTGAATACATATAGGGTTATTAGAGAGACGTGATCATGGGGTGACTTCAAGACCCCATAGAGTTTTAGAGAAACCAAGACGTAAGAAGCGTTTTATTTGAGAGTTAACAAGATGCAGGTTAATGATTTAAATCATTTATAAATATTTCACATATTTTAATAAATTAATATAGTTTTGATTTTATCTTGTTTATATTCATAAATCCTCTTTGAATAAGTTATTTTTTTAGGGTAGTAAAGACCTCACGTGTATGCTTACAACAGGTTTGCAAGGACACACTACATACGAAACGTAACCAGTTCTTCATTCGTAAAGACATTTTTATTAGCATTTCTTATACGAATCAAAATAATTTTATTTTATTTAAACATACTCTAATTTATTATAACACAAGACATCAAAATTAAAGTGTAATAATAAATTAACTATAAAATTTTTAAAAACGACCTCTTTACCCATTTACTTTATTAATAGAAAATAAACAAATATGTAAAACAAATGCAAATTAAAAACCCTTTCGTTATTTGTATTACCATTTTAACAAAACATTTTATAACAATAATTTATGTGTGAGTAAATATCTGTTTATTAAAATTCAAACCGAGTTTTGTTTACTTAATAATAAATTATTTTAAATGAAATATTTATAAAAATAAATAAATACTAAATAAAAAAAAAATAATTAAATACTCTCTCTACCTATCCAAATTTGAAAAGGGCTGCCTTCGAAGTACGTTCCAAGAATGAATTCATATTAATTCTTTACAGGCCGTATTTTTAAATAGGTTGTAGAGAGATTTAGCTGTTACAACCCTTACTCCCAATTTAAAATAAGGACAAACCTATTCGTAATGAATTTGTTTGTTAAGTTATATAAGAAAGTATCTATAATTATTATTTTATCATAGCACGGCGGTACAGACGACAGTATGAGTGACGACGTGTTTGAGGAAGATACTCTTCGAGCCCCTGTTCAGCGGAGCACCCCCTCACCCACGGGGTACAGGGACTATAGACCTGACAGACAGAAGTGCACCGTGGAAGATGATATGCCCATACATAAGGTAAACAACACCAATATTCATCATCATCAGCCTATCAGAGCTCATTACTTAGCAAAGGCCTCTCCTCACATGGAGAAGGTTTGAGCATTAATCACCACGTCTGCTTAAGATGTGTTGGTGATTTCAAACTTATAATTTGGAATAAGTCCAGATTTTCTCACGAGGGTTTCCTTCACAGTTTGTCAGTGATGTCTAAATACTCTTAGAAAGTACATATCATTCGGAAAAATTTAATCGGTACTTGCCAGGATCGAATCCGCGCCCTCACGTATGGGACGCGGGCCTTTAACCACTAGATCACCAAGACCTACTAACAATATACATAAATGCGAATTTTTATGATTATGTACAGATGTTTGTTACTCATTTAAAACGAAAACTACTTTAATGATATTAATGAAACTTTATTTTTATTACTTTACACATTTAATACAGTCCCTTTAAAGCATTTCTAATGTAAAAATTAACATTAATAAAATAGATTTTATCTATTCCTTCCATGATATCAGTTAATGTCTTTCTATGTAACTATTTTAATAAAAATATTTTTTAAATAATATACCTACTAATACTTACAACCCATTCCAATAAGTTCAAATTAATAATTAATTTGATACTTCCGTGAACTAACTTCAGATACACCTTCATAGTTAATTTCCGGTTGAACATTTCGGAATCTACAGTCGCTTATACATACCTGTACCTTGATGCGTTTAACTTTACTATTAAGATTTATTATAAATATTTTTTATTTTTTTTTATTAGCAAAATATTATTGGTTACACATTTTTTTTATTTATATCAAACAATAAATACTTCGACAGATAATTTTATTATATTGATTATATTAAGCTTCAAAACAGTGATCATTATATATAAACTGTATATTGTATCATGTATATGTTCCGTAATAAAACAAAAACCATTACGTATGTATATATGATGTACCTATATACGCTTTGAATTCTATGCTAATAAACCTTCGTATATCTGTATAAATTTTCAATGTACTACTATTATTTACTATATTTCAACAGATTTAAACTATATTCTTAATTATAGAAATCATTTCTGTAAGCTTCATATCGTCTATAGAAGTTCAGTAAACTTAAAATCCCAGATAAATTTCAGACACTGATAAATATATATAAGAAAATCTTTATTAAATAATGATTCATTTAATGTCTTCTAGACCATACTTCTCGGTGATAGCGGCGTTGGAAAAACATCGCTGCTAGTACAATTCGAGACGGGCAAGTTTCAACCGGGAAACTTCTCAGCCACAGTCGGCATTGGATTTACGGTAAGGCGACATTATCGTTAAAACTTGACATTTCCACGTATTAAGTTAACTAGTAAATACGGCTTACTAAAGTTTTTAAATTATTAAACATATGCTATCATTATTTGTAAGTTTTAAATGTAAGATCAAAACGTTTTATTAATTTTAATATCTATTAGGTATAAGGTATTTATTATATAGGAATATTAAATAAAGTACAGATCTCCTTTTAAACCCTTTTAATATAAAAAATGATTAAAGTAATCTTTTTTAACACTTTTACCACATTGTAAAAGAAGGCAGTAATTTTTTTCGCATTTATTTAAGAACACATCTTTAAAATAAAAGCGTATTTTTATATTATTTAAACCCTTAATATATTGTACATATAGAGCATGTGTTAATTAAAATATAATTCGAGATATATAAAGAGGATATTAGTAGAACTCGATAGTCGATACACTAGTAGAGGGAGAAGCGAAAAACTAATTAATGTTTACATAAAATAAGGTTGAAAATCAAATGACGTAAACTGCTTATGCATTAAATTTGAAGTCATAACACAAACTATTTTATTTTAATTTAAATAGATGTTAATTAAACATTTAACATAGTTTCAAAATTAGATTAAAATAATGTTTGAATCAGAATAAATAGTTCGTTAACAATTACAACAAAATAAATAACAGTTTTACTGTAGATAAACTCACTCACTAAAAGTAAAATATAATACACTTTGAAAATATAACCGTCAATGTTTATAAATTATACGAAGCACAGTAAATCTAGTTGTAATTACAACTAGGGTATGCCTCAAATACAAGATAAATTCTAGACATTATTTAGGTCATCTGGACCACGATCCCGCAGGACCTGAGATATATAATAATATAAGCTGACAGGAGTGGTATATACTAATAGTTTAGACTTTAGAGCAAATATGATTAAAGGTAACAAGCGAAGTCAAATGATTTTATTATATTTACATTGATTAAAACTATCTCCATCACCATATATGATAATTAAGTTCTTCAAATATTAATATCTTCTATATATATAAAAATGGATTGCTGTTCCTTAGTCTCGCTAAAACTGGAGAACGGTTAAACCGATTTAGCTAATTTTAGTCTCGAAATACTCCTGGAAGTCCAGGGAAGGTTTAAAAGGTGAGAAAAATTGGAATTATTGCCGGGAAAACCCTAAAAATAGCCCTTTTCTATTTCCCATACAAACGATTTTTTGACATTAGACTTGACAACTAACTAATATGTCAATCATTCTGATCAATTGAAACAGTAGAAATTTAATTAATACCAATACCGGGTTATTGAAGACGGAATAGAGTTTGCCCGCTCAGCTATACCTATATTACTAATGACGAAATTAACGCGGACGAAGTCGCGAGCAAAAACTAGTAATTGGATATAATTAAATGTTGGTACGTTCATCTTTTATATTTAAACCTACTTCTTTATCTATAGGTAGTATTGTAATGAAACACAAAAGGCAGCCTGGTAGATATCTCTTACAAGCAAAGTAAGAATCGAGATTAAAGCATAATGATATTCCATAAAAAGACTAGAAAGGTGTATGTATTTATATAAATATATGTATATGTACATATATATGTATGTGTATTGGATTAAATAATATAATGAATGATTTCAACACAAAACAACTTTTAGTACTCACATTGTGAATCGTCTATTCAATCGTAAAACATATGGAAAAGTTATTTATAGAATAAAAGTTATTTATAGGATAACTTTTCCATATATTTTACGATTGAATAAATTACGATTAAATATATGAGAAAAGTGGCTTCAATGATCTTGTTGGTAATATAAGGTTCTATCTAAAATTTCCATGAGTATTTTTCTATAGAAACTGAATTTTGTTGATGCAGAATTTTATTTTCCCTTTACGTAAGGTTGATAGGACTGTTTTGATATGGACGTTTGATTACATATAATTAAATTAAATTAAATCTAATGATGTTAATCATAAGATGTGATCACTTAAATAAGAGTACAGAACAAGGGAATATTTCATTCAGTTATTTATATTATATTGAAAAGACAGATAGAACTTTTTAGACGACCAGTGTGTTCAGCATCTCTAACTGATCTCGTCTTCTTGAATTTCTTTATTGTTTATTAAGTTAATATGATATACTAATCAATAATCATACATATTATGCTCGAAAATTAAGAGTGTTAACAATTTTTATTTCATTCAAAAATTATGTAAATTTTGAGATTTAAGATATGTTTAATTTTAGTGACGATCTTAAAAAACAATGTAAATATTTTTTTACTAACTACAATTAACTTTAAATTATTATTTTTTTTTGCATCAATAAATAATTAATTTTTTCATATGTTTACTTTAAGTTATTCACATCATAATGATATATGATTATATGTATGTATGTATATAAAGATGCGTAACAATTTCTCGTTTCAGTTGTCAATAAACGAAGGTTTACATTATGCCTTACTTGTTTATTATCCGTTCGTGCATTAAGTTTGTGTGAGCGTGAAAAGCATTACATTATTTATTGAAATATATAGTTTTTCTCGCTTTTTCAACGTCAAATATAAAAAAAATTAACGGAGAAAATAGTGCAAAGAAAGTTGAACAATTCGGAATAATTTGTGTTAATAAAACTATTTAATACTAACACAAACTATAGGAAATGAAGTATATATAAAATAGTATTTAAAAAAGTGTACAAAGCAGTTAAGTAAATAGAAGTGTTTCAAATAGTTTGTAAAAAAACATGCAACATTTTGTAAAAGGTTAATAGAAATGTCGGTACAGAACACGTTGAACTTTGCTTTACAATGTTTTTCAATTTATAATTATTTAGAGAGTCGAGTGGGCAGAAAAAACTATTTTCATTAATTATTATGTCAAAAATTTACATATTTTTTATTACATGTCAAACATATATAGAAGGAGAAAACTAATTATATAATTAAAACTCGTTTTTTCACCTGACGTTACTTGTGGTAAACATATTACTATTTATAGTTATCAATCGACTTCTTTAACATTCTTGGTAACGTCACAACTAAATTTGTCTGACTAAAATACTTAATTAGTTTCGTATGTATGACAAGACTTTTTTTATATCATGAAAACTTTGTAAATATAATTGGGTCATAAAAACTTCAAGAGAACTTTTGATGTAGAAAATAAAAGTAAGTCAAAATTTCATCTCGGGGTTTCCTTATTCACGATACAATTAGAATATAAGAATTGATGTTTTTTATCACAAAAAAAATATTAAGAAAAAATATGTTTAATTTCATAATTTATATAAATTATAATTTACCTTACCTTTATAAAGATACACGAAACTTTGAACCTTCTAATTAACGTCAGGTAAATTATTAAATAGTTGTCGAAACCCTAACAAAAACCTTCGTCACAACCCTGAAACTATAATATTCAACTATTTACATGAGAGTTTGAGTTATTATACAAGATATTTGAGAACTTACAAGCTTTACATTTACATGAAGCTATTTGCGAGAGTTATTTTACAGTTCAATGAATAATATTTGTAAAATTCCAATGATAAATCCCTCTTAATAAATGTAAATAATAATTCAACTTTATTATTTCACAAAAACTATTTTTTTATATTTAATAATAAACAAAAAATGTATTTTTATTAAAGTATGAAATAAAAGCGTCGTATACATTATTATACGTATGTATTATGACGTCATAATTGTTGTAATATATATAAACCGCATCTAATTTGTATTGTCAGTGAGCCTCAATGCCGTTGCCCCAGCGACGGGAGCGGGGGAGAGGGTGGTTGGTTAAGGGAGGGGGGTGAGGGCTTCCCTAGACGGGATCTAGGATTTACGAGCAGTCGCTACAGGGACGTCGGGCTGACGGTCCCGTGGGATAGCGCGTGACGCGATACATTCCGTTTAATAACTGTTGAATCGGGATTATTGTGTGACTTTGTTCTGTAAGATCATAGTGATGTACTGATCCCGTAAGGATTTACTTAAATGATGACAGAATTTTGCACGATTGATTAATTAAAATTTTGTTCAAATAATAAAAAAATAAAAATAATCTGTCCATGATATTCATCTGATTTATAGATTTTTGAAACACATCATAAATTATTAATTTAAACATTTTCAATACTTTACTTAAATATATTTTCTGTAACAATTATTCGCGTGTCGTCCTAAATATTTCAATTTGTTAAAAAAGCGTTATAACTTCTTTGGAGTTGTAAAAAATAGCTTTCGTTCTTTAAACAAAGAAATTTCTTTCCATAAAAAATAATAAAGGTTTTCATTTACTAAGAATAATAAAATATTAAATGTATAATAATAAGAAAATGTAATGTTATTACATTAACTGTACTGAGTGTTTCAGTGAATTCTTAAAACTGTTTGAATATTGGAATAAAATTGTAATAATATAGGTACTTCTCATCCGTGATCATTGAAACGTGATATTGGAATTACTTCGCTAAGTATTTGAATAAATGTCATTATTGAGTTTTTAAATCGTTTATACTTTCTCATTTATTTATAATCTATTGCAAATTAATAGAGATTTTTAAATTACAGTTTTCGTTCCGTATGATAAAATGTAGTTGACATTTTACAGGCCAACGATATATTGTAAAATTAAAATGGCTTTCATATGTTCTATAACTAAATTTTGTTTTGATAAACCTGACAGCCAGTTTTTTATTGATAGTTCTGGACCATTTACTAAATATGTTTCGCTTTTTTAAAAGTTTTTATAGAAAACAATATATTAATGAAACGTTGTTGGTTTTCGAGTTTATTGAGTTTTGATTCTTTCTTAATGGGTAATGGGACTATTCAGAAGAGTTTTTAAAATATATAAATAAACTTGAGTTTTTTCTGACATAACTTCATAATAATTATATTTAAAATAGGTCTATAAAAAACAAATTAGTGTGAAGCTGTTTGTTGTCCGAGAAACATCGCTTCACTCATACAAGTAAGATAATCAGAAAGAAGATTCTCTTTCCTAAGATATAAAACATAAATTTATTTTACATAAGTAATATTGCAGCAAGCGTCACCTTTATACAGAATCAGTGACACGTGGAAATTGCTATTAGTTGTTAGCACTTTTTTCGAGCGAAATGAAACTAGGTATACAGTTTTGAGTTACATTTAAATGAAGTTTATACGGCTAGTTTGGCTGTTTACGTGCTTGACTCTTATCTCATCTGGTAAGTAGAAATCACCTTAAATAATAAGTGCACTATTTTAGTGAAAGCCTGATTGCTCTATACTTGACCTCTAAAATATAAGTGGAAGGGAATAAATACCAAGCAGCTTGTTCCAACCGGTACATCAGTAAGACCTGGTCAAAAAAGCAAATCCCGGAATACTTCGGGAACTTGTCTTGTCTTCATTCCTAAAAAGAGATCGAGTTACTGATCCGAACGATACTAGACCGATAGCTTTAACAAATATTATATCTATAAACCTTTTCTCAGTTATACAAACGAGAATGACGCGATTCATGCTCAGCAACAGGTATTTTAGGCCATTTCATCAGAAAGGATTTTTACCGGGGTTTTCTGGATGCCGGAAACTTTGCTGTCGGAGAGTTTAAAAGATTCTAGGAAAAGTAAGAAGCCAATTACAGTTTGTTGAATAGACTTAAAGAACGTGTTCGGGTCGATACTACATGAATTAATACTATTCGCGATAAAATGGTACAACTTTCTACCCCTATTAAGTGATATGATCGCGGCGTATTACTCATAATTAAACTTTTCTATAGTAACTAAAGAAAGCCCTTCAAAAACATTCTTTACAATGTAGGACTATTTCAACGTTGTTGTTTAGCACCAATAGTACCTATTTAATATTAAAATTAATATCTAAGTAATCAGCAATGACAGATAATAGGGGTATCGGTTCAAGTTCAATAATACATAGAATCCATTTTAGCCTTCGCTGACGATCTTGCAATACTGACACGTAAAACCAAACGCTGTCAAGTAATATTGGATGAAGTGTATAAATTCTGTGAGTGGACGACTTGGAACTTCCAATGACATAGTAATTGGTCAGTTGATTTTAGTTACCCCATTCTTTATACGCACAACACACCGGAATGTAATAACCTCCAACATATAGAAGTATTTCATTTAGCACGGTTTTATTGTATACAAACTGTAACGATATACATATATTTCAATCAAGCTATTGATTAATAAGAATTGAAATTGTTGGATGTAATTGGTTTTTTTGTAAAAGCTTTTAATTAAGGTTGAACTATTAAAGCAATACTTTTTATTGATATTCGGTTAAAACATTTTTATTGTATCGAATTTTTTGAAGTAAACTGCAGTTAATATCGTTTGATAACTTTAATAATAACTATATGAAAGGGAAGGACAAAGATAACTATGACATGAAAACATTTTCTTTTACATATTCTACGTGACAAAATAATTGACGCGTCGAGAGACAGAATAAATAATAAACGAATTTAGGAATCTGCAAGTGACGTAGTAAGGGATAATATGGAAATAAAAATATAAATCTTTTGTTTTAACCAAAAATAATATTAAATAGCTTTAGTATAATTTTTTTTTCTTCAATAAATTGAAATGACAAACATTATTTTTATTAAAAAAAATATTGTTATGGACATTTTTATATATAAACTAGTAAACCTGGCGAACTCCGTTTCGCCACCAGAAGGCTTTTATATAACATTTCGTTTGGTGATTAAAAGATGAAGAATTTTTTGTTTTATATTTGAAAAGGAAAATTTTTATTTCATTTCACAACAGTAATGAATTCATTTCGATTACAAAAATGAAGTGTTATTTAGTTAAAGTGAATCCAAAGTAGATACCGAATCGAAGCGTTATACGTGTCCGCAAATTATCCGTTTCATTGAAGTGCTCCTTTGTAAACCACCTTTTTTGTTTTTTGGTCTAACTTTAACACAAATAAAGCGTATGGTTTCCAAACTCGTGAACACGCAAAATATAACTGCCCATGTGAAAAACAATGATTTTCTAAATTTATCCCGCAAATACTAAATGGTTTTAAGAGTTCAATCTACAAACACAATACCTAAATATTTTTATTTTTATATAGTAGATTTCTTACAAATATCTAATTGTCATCCATACGTCATTACATATGTCATTATACGTCAATTGCATAGCTGTCAATTGTGTTATTCCACGTTTTATAGTGACTGACGTTTCATGTCAAGTCCCACGGGAATGCTGTCGAACGGGATAAAAAGTATCCTATTGGAATTTCCTGGTTCTAAACTACCTCCCTGCCAATTTTCAGCTAAATCGGTTCACCCGTTCTTGAGTTATAAGTGAAGTCACTAACACGACTTTCTTTTATATATATAGATGTATGCTTACAAGTTTTTTTTTATTTGATTAACCTTTAAAATAAGTAAGATATTAAAGATCTTTTCATCCATATTTTAACTAAACACATTGTGCTAAATTTTCAGTATAATCTATTTCTAAACGATTGAGTTGAATCTAATTTAGTTACTTTGAATTCAAGAGCTAATAGGTTGCTTTGATGTAATAATAGTGTGGAGTCTATACAAATATATATACTATAGAATATTAGGGTTCAATAGAACTAATACAGAGTTACATGTTGTGTATTAATAGTTACAGAACATAATTTGTTTTCAAATTACACCTTTGAATGACGCTCCTCTTTAGATATTAAGAAAAGACAGCATAGTATTTGAGAGGTTGGGGAAAGAGGGGGATTATATATTAATAATTTTACTCTTGTTATTGTAATTAAGGCCATATGCATATAAACATAAAATTACTTTATAGGAAATAATTGTTTTGTATGAAAAATAAGATGTTGAAAAATTAAAATGATTTTCCGGATACTATAAGTAAAATAAAGATATTCATATGACGTGTACAAAGCTAACAATAACTTTACTCATATATTAATTGCGACTCGGTTAATTTTGTACAAATATTGAATACATTATTTTATTTATTTAGGACTAGCTTTATCCGCAAGTCTTGGATTTGAACCACTGTGGAGTGGGAATGGGATAAGGGTAAAAAATAGCACTACGGATAATGAACCCAAACTGCACTTCATGGTTCCACCGGTGTGGTTTTGGGATCCTGATCGGGATCGAGATAAACGGCAGTCTATGCCTTCTCCAGAATTTCATCTATCTCTATACCAAATCTCATCAAAATCGGTTCAACGGCTTAGGCGTGATAACGTCACTGCAGACAGAGTTACTCTCGTATTTATAATATTAGTAGGGGTAACTTAATTATTAAAACCCTCACCTCTATGCTTTAGTACTTTTTAAATCATGTTATAATATTATTTTTTTTCATTATAATATTTTTTTTATTTTATAATATTTTTTTTCATTATTCTATTAAAATGATATTTCATTATAAAAAATTCCATTGCTATCGAGTATTATATATTATAAACGAAGATTTTTGAGGGAATACAAAATAGAAAACAAAAAAAATCTATTCAATATTAACACAAAAGGAAAAGATTCGCTTTGAAGTTGTTCAGTATGTCTCATTTCTCATAATTTCATTTATTCGTTGCGGAAGGGGATTTAAAATTGTGAATATTTGTGGCATATAAGAAAATTAAGGAAAATATTAATTCTGTAAGTTTTGTGTTGTTTTACGAATCACTTTCTCTCTCTCTCTCAATCTACATATATATATAATATATACTTACTTATTGATAAAAACACAGTAACATCACAGACACATGTAGAAGGAATCTTATAAAATAAATAGTGAGAACTTAACTTCTTTAATTAGATAAACAAACTCGAACCCAATAAATTGTTATGTAAAAGTAATGTACAACAAACATAATATTTTTTCCTCAATCGATAAAAAATGTCGTCTTTAGAATTAATGTAATAGTCAAAGTTTATTCTGATAAGGATAAGTTATAGGAGAATTCATTACGAGTATCAGAAAGTTGAACTAACTCGTGTTATCTGGAATCTGTTAGGAGCTCAAGTTAAATAGTTATTTTTTTACAGATTAGAAACAGTATAATTGCTTTGTACATACAATGCCTGCATCTATACTTTTAATAATTGTCACAACGTGAAGTTTTCCAATCAAAAATATCAAAATAAAATTATGTACCTAAATGTAATTTAAAAGCAAGCCTTAAGAGCCCTAATGTGATTATTTTAATTGACCACTAATTTATTCTCCATCCAGTTCCTCAGTTCATTTACATCAGTGTTTTTCATCCTGTTTGTTCATTCCCTAAATCGGTTACAACATTTTCATGTTGTCCTATTATGGACACGGATTCTTATAACGAATTTTTGTCCGACCAAAAAACTTTTCTCTTCCTCGAACTGGTAAAGTTAATTAAACATGTTATAAAGGTTGCCGACGGTTGCACATCATCAAAGCTCGCCTCGATAACCTGAAAGTTTTTATTCAAACATAAAGTGAATAAAATGAACGCGAAATGAGAGAATTCATCGGAGCTTGTTGAGTAATATCGGTTTGATTGGCTTACGATAAATAATTAATTATTGATTATTATTGATTTTATTTTGTTTTCTTTATTTATATTTTACTCGTGATAATTAAGATGATGATTTAATGTATGTTACTGATTGGGATTATTTTTATATTTTTAAGAAAAATATAAAATTTTTCAAATTAATTTATTTTTTTTTATAATTGGTTGCTGCTACAGTGAGTGTTATAAAAACAGAGTTCAGAGTTTGAGTAATTTTCGAATACTATATTGTTTAAAAAATCGGAAAGGATAACACATTTTTGAGACTAAAACTACTTAAAACTATTATATAATTCTCATTTTAAATGTTTTAAAAATATTATAGCGACCAATAAATACCTATGCAATATTAATAAAGTATTTGATCAAATAACGTTTTTAACATTTAAATTTTAAAATAAAATCATTTTATGTAAGAATTCATTGCACCACTTCTATAAATAACTATATGACACTGTAACATTTAATGAAAAAGCCGACGCTCAGACAAAATAAACATTTAAAAGCTCTCGTGGTTTTGGCTTAATTTTCGTTACAAAATATATATTGAATCTCTTAAATAATTATTTTAAACTTTGCATAATAATTTTTGTTATTTAATACACTGGATGTTTCTCATTAAAATAATTATATATGATGGGATATTTTATTTGTATTATAAAGCATATATATATAAATCATCATTATCAAGTCTATCAGAGCCTACTACTGAGCAAAGACCTCTTCTCTCATGAAGAAAATTTCAGCATTACCTAATCACCACGCTTGCTCAAGAAGTGTTGGCGATTTCAAACTTATAATTTGAAATTATAAGTCCAGGTTTCCTCACGATGTTTTCCTTCACCGTCTATCATTGATGTCTTAATACTCCTAGAAAGTACATATAACTCGTCAAAATCGCATTGGTACTTGCCAGGTTTCGAACCCGCGTCATACACGAGGGGCGGGCCTTTAACCACTAGGCCACCACGACATTATATGTATAATATTAAACATATCTTGAGTACAGTTCACTTAATAAGACCGTTAATATATCATAAAAGGTGAGATGAAACCAAAACCTAATATCCTTAACGTTTAATCGTCTAATTTGAAAATATCATTTTCAATGACATTAAATTTTGTTTGATGTTAATAAGATATGGGGTGAAGGGTAAAGGATGAAGGGCCATGAGGGGGGGGGGGGGGGGTAAAAGGTAAAAGGAGGGGGGTTAGGAGGGAGAAATAATTTCCTATCTTAGGTTGTACATGTCTTTGATTGAAATTAGTTATCGATGTAAAATGTATATCAATATTTTTCATATAACAAACGTGACTCGTGATCGAGTCAATGTACTGAGATTTAATATCATTATGATTTTGATATCAATGTTTTATTGGATGAGTCTGTGTAAATATTCGTAATACTAACTCATAAAGTAATGGAGAAAGGTATACATAAAAATATGTTACATTTTTTTTAGGACAAGAAATATAACTATTAGGAACTTTAATATTTATTAATAACATTTTATTTAAAACAACACACTTTACACTATTCAGAACTTACCGTCTTTTACCTATATGTACATATATATTCACTGGAACAGACTTAATAGTGGACCATATTTATGTCAAACTTTACCAAAAAAATAGAGAGATGATCGTTTACTTAACAATATATTCCAACTTTCAAGATTTAACAGTATATTCCAATTAAAACTATGAATAAATTATTATTTGAAATATAATGTTTTAATGGAATAAATATGCCATTAATTATAAATAGAACGTATCATAAATATGATCAATTAAATTAAATAAATAAATATAATAAGATAATACTTTTATATCATTTTATTTTATTTCAGCTCTAAAGTTTTACGATATATTAGTTTAATCGTATCTTTAAACTGAGCGTATAAAATCGTTAATAGCAGCGAATTAACGATAGTTGTTTAACGTCACTTTAACTTTAATGAAGTTACATTATTGTTTATATCAAATAACATCATTAAAATCATTAATACGTTGTTTATAAGATCACAACTCGAATACTTTAATATTAATAAGAAACAACATACATACATATTTATTGTATTCTACGCTTAAAATTATATTTTAAGTATATGCTAATTAAGTTTTTTTTTGTATAAAACTCATCAAATCTTTTCCAATATAATTAATAATTCTGAATCATTCATTCTGTATGGGAATGCAATTATCGAACCAGTTCAATAAGGCTTACAACGTGCCACGCCTTAATACAGAGGCCTTTGTAGCTTTGATAGACCCTAAACTGTACTGGACGTGTCATTTAAGATATATGTTATTATATGTATATATAATATCTGAAATTAAATACATCTTAAAGAAATAATAGTTAACTATAATAAGGAAAGAATATGAGGTATATAATAAATAGTCAGTGGTGGCCTAGCGGTTAAAAGACCCGCCTCTCTGCACGAGGGCGCGGGTTCGATCCTGGCAAGTACCAATGTGATATTTCCGAGTCATATGTACTTTCTGAGAGTATTTAGACATCACTAATTAATGCATTCCCACGGAAGGTTAATGTCAGGCAGGCGGCCGGTCGTAAAAACAATTAGCCAAAACTATTTACAACATGTAAGGCAGATCCTGGCTAAAAGCTGGGAAATTGCCAGGTAGAATAAGAATAAATAGAATATAATCCTCATTACATAATAATAAACAGTTTATGTATATTGATATGATTCATTCTGTACTACAGATCGACCGACATATTAAAAAGTCAAATAAAAGAATAGGTAATAAATAAACAGTTAGGAGACTTTATTACTGTATTAAAAGTAAATTTGCTTTTATCAAAGAAGTTTTAGTTCAATGAACAATTAATAATTCTTTTGTTACAAAAATTATATTTAAATTAAATAAAGCCTTCTTAAAAATTTCAATTTTGTTTCTTTGGAAAATAGTGAAGGTAAGTTAAGTATGAATGAAGATTTATTTCGGGATATAAATTGTAATTCCATTGCTGATGAGCGGTTTATTTAATTTACTTATAATATTTCATCTTCCCAAACAATGATCATAGGAATAAGAAATGCTTTTAGAAAACGTAAAAAATACTTAGAAAAATGATGTTCTGATATTTACTTAATACTTATACATAATAATTAATAAGTCACATTTATGTTAACAAAAATACATTTTTGTATCCCACTCTGTACCTATTCTTGTTTAAATATTTGCATTTATTCTGACATTTTATTTCACCCACACATTTAACAGAAATGGTAAAGGTTAAGTATCAAATGAAGTTTATCATTTTATTTAACTACATTTAATAAATTACTTTAACTTATATATTATTTAATTTTAACTGATCTTATAAGTAGTTTCTTTGACCGTTAAAATATTTCTTATAAACGTCTCCTGACATCTTAGTACTTACTAGCAAGGCAACTTCTTTAGATTCGAGAGTTCTTTTAAAGCCTCTTCTTAAAGGAATTCCATTAAAACTACGAAGAATTTTATAATACTTACTACAACTTCTAGGATCAGAATAGATTCTTTTACGTGAAATCAGATATTTAGGGTAGCATATCTCATAGTATATATAAGTATAAGTAAAGTAAATACTAAATAAATGACAATTTTTTAATATATTTTTTTTGTATAGAGTACCTGACCATGAAGTACCCAAGTAAAAAGTTTATTCTAATAATTTGGGAAAAAATTTAACACCTAAAACCAGTCTTCAGGTAGCAAAGTTGAAAGTTAGAAATGTTACATTAAAAAAGTTCTACTCAGTTCAATTAAAAACTCCATAATTATAACAATTTTTCCTGTTTAATTCTTGTTAAACAAAAAAACAGGCGTCGGCGGCGGTAATTACTCAATTTTATTTTATTTTTCTTACTAACAACTCCCACGGGGATCTCGTTGGAGCGAAGTGAAATACATACATAACACTTGCAAAAGTTAGTATCGTTTTGAAAGTTTACGCGAGTAGTCGGAAAACAGTTTAATTGGGTCTCAATCAGGTCTCGTCTTTGTTCATTGTACCTAGTTATGAGTTGATGGGCAGACGTTTGTAGGTACTTTGTGTGATACAATCATATCATAGTTATGGCACCTTCATAACTTTAAATATTTTCAAAATATCTCATTGTCATTTTCAGTATTAAATACTTAATATTTATATGAACAATTTTTAAAAAGCTTATAATAAACGGCTTTCTTAAATGGAACGAATATTTGAAAATATATTCTTTTTCTTAATATTTTTTATTTTTTAATGAAAATAGTTTATAACTCAATTAGAGTAGTTTTATATTGAGTAGGCATAGTTTAAGATATTTCGTCACTTCTAGTGTAATTGAATAAATAATATAGGATGTAATCACACTTTTAAAGTATGCCTAAGGCCTCGGCCTCGAATTTTGCGGGCAGCGGAGCGGCGGCGGGAGCGGCAGGATCTTACGCGTATAATCAAATGGACCGACCCTCGAATACAGCGGTGCCCGCTGCCCGCTAGTTTGGAGAACAGTATGCGTTTCCGTGCCGCCGCCGCCGCCGCTCCGCTGCCTGCAAAATTCGAGGCCGAGGCCTTAGGCATACTTTAAAATAAAATTTATGACAGTCAATAGTAGAGTTCCACATAGTCCGTGGCACCCATATTCATGGTCGCCTGCGACTTACATACATATTATCGTTTATTATATATATTTTTTTAATATTACATAATTGAATTACTTAATTCATTATTTTGAGTTGTTAATATTAACAATATTTATATTTTCTCCAAAACTTCGAATTACCTTTTTCCGTTAATAAAGATAAATACTCTTTTACAAGTAAACTAAATTAGCACTAATATTTATAAATCAAGTTAATCATAAGTATATAATATTCTTTACATGTTCTGTTTTCTTCTAAATAGGTTTTCTTCTAAATACGTCAGTATACAACCAACAAAAGTCATTTATTGTATTAGGTACATACAGATAATATTTTTTATCTATAAAGCTTAAAAATTAAAATATTAAAAATTGCCGTCCACCAACAGATTATTGCCTCTAATGGTTTTAAAAAAAATTAAACATAATTTATGAAAAAGAAAATATTAACATCAAAGAGAATGTATTTATTTCATGTTTTATTTCAAGTTCTATTAAATATTCGAACTTTTATATTTTTTGAAAAAAATATATCACTACCTATAATTTAATATGTAAATATTTAATGCACATGGTACACCCGACTTACTTCATGTATTCGTTTAACGTATTAACAAAATAGAATAAAAATTAATTGATGTTTAAATATTATAATACAAAATTAATTTACATAATAATATTGATATAATTAGTTGGTTAACGTACATTGAGTAACCAAAATACGTTGTTGATCGCTGATGCTTTCAGTATTATGTTAATATAAGCTCAAAAACAACATTTGTTTTAAAGTCACTTCTAATAATTCGTCGTGTATATTATGTTATGAAAGTTGCTGGATAAATTTTATTATTAAATGTACATTCATATAAACCAAAACGTTTTCAACTTCAAGATTCTTTTAATTTTTCTTCCTCAATTAATATAATGGTCCATTAACTTCTTTTCTTTAATTTGTACAATTTTCTTCCAATGATACTTTTTACATATTTTCTACTTCCTATGAAGTAAGTTCACTTTAGTTAAAAATTTCATATTCATATATTTTAACGGATGCATGAACGATAAGTCATACGAAGGAGAAGTTAAAGTAAAATTGATAATTTACATATTAAACATCTTTGGATATTACATCAACAGAAAGATATGTAGAACAATATTAAACAGGCTAAAATATCTTAGACAGCGTAAGATAGGTACATCTATTATTTTTATATTTATACTTCTTTCCTTTTTTACCTTGTTTATTTTACTTTTGAAATTTGTATAATTTGATGCCCTTATTTTTTAGTAATATCACTACATGTATTACCTATATAGTGAAATGTGATCATCTCAAATAGTGGATTTACCGAATTTAAATTGAACTGTAAGTAAAATATACGAAATATTACACGGCAATAAATGAACAAATTACTCGTGTGCCTTTGAAACGTTAAAAAAGATATTGACTTTAAAAGGCTTCTACTATCTTTCAGTAGGTACTTTTTGTCATTTACTTTGACAACCAAAGAACGTTTTAGATTTTTTTGAGTTTGTTTTTTGTAATATAAAAAATCCTAATAGTCTATTAAACGGAAATGTAGGAAGAATAAACTGTAATTTGTTAAAAAAATAACATTGTATTTTAAGAGAGATGTCAGTCATCTATATAGGAATGAAAGAAGAGTTAATTAATATTCTTTTATAAAATGTAAAATTTTATTAAAAAAAATAATAAAATTGTAAAAGAATATGAAACATGGATTTTTATTTTTCAGTTATTTTACATCTTATGATGTATCGTGTAAATTATTTTTGGAAATGTTTTTTATTTAAGTTTCAAGGAAAATTTTTGAAGCAGAGAGAAATTTTATAATTAATAATGTTTACAGAGAGTTCGAAAGTCATCTTCCACGAAAAAATGTACATGCCTTGTTACTTAAAAGAACAATACTTTGCAAAGGAATATTGATTTAGGAGATTTCTTTTATGCTTACGTAAAAAATATTATCATTTGTTAGAATAATAAGTAGGTATGTGCTTTTTTAAAAATATGTTTATTAGGAATAAAATAAAACACCGTTTATCTATTATGATTTATGACAAACTCAACTCAGTTTTTTAATTCTATACTTTTTTTCCATACACTGATTCAGTGATGTAAATTAAACTCAGTTTCTCCTTAACTAAGATAGAACAATTATAATTCGAAGTTAATTATACCTATTTTTCATAATTTATGTATATCCTAATACAAACATTTAATACTATGTCTATATATAAAATATATACATATAACATGACCATAACATGAGATCTAAGATTTTCGAGAGTTTTATTTATTTAAATAATATATGTATATAACATATAATATACCTATATATGATAAATAGAGTCATTATAATTATTTTACGAAAAATATTTATATTTTAATTATTAACCAACGTGAATCACACTTCTAACTTTAATACCTGTAAAGTTCATTTAGCAACATTCAATTCATGTATTTATATTGTTGTATCTACTTCCAAATAAGAATAAAAAGAGCAGTCTTAATTATTTTTAAAATACTACATAAAGAAAATATCTGTGATACAGTTCTCCTTATTTGATAACTAAGTTATCAGAGAGAGTTTTCACATCACAGGAACATTCAGAATGTTGGTAATTTAAACGCGATGATAGCACTCGTTTGAAAAAAACTTAACCAATCGCGAGCCTCACATAACTTATTATAATTAACTTGTTAAAAATTTGTGTTGCATTTGACGAATGTCATTTATTTGAAATAATTTTATTTATTTGAATATAAAAATTATTTAATTTTCACTCATATCTATGTAAATGTACAAAGGTCATACAATAATTAGGTACAATTATTAGTATGAATTTTTAATTCCATAAATTGAGCAGTGGCTCAGCAGAAATAACGTAATCATTTTTTTAAATATGACTATAAATGTAAAATTCCGTATAATAAATGATTTTGTTCATAATTTTGATGGTATCGTGAATATTTTTAACTATATTACACTCTTTTACAAATTTAATTCTTGTTGATTATTTTTCCAAACATTGTTTCTTTCAAACGTCGTTAGCCTCGAGCGGAACAGAAAACATTACAGCATTATTGAAATACACTCATTAAGAGAAAAACATATTTTCTTTGATGTTACATAAAGGATAAATTTTTGATATATTTTTAATCAAAGCATTGTTTTTAATGTTATATTTAAGTATATAATTTTTTCACTATTCTTATTACATATGTATATTACATATATGAGTGGGAGATATAGTTTCCTAATCTAAAATCTTCAGCGTACATTTGTGTATACTCGTATTAAATACATAAGTTCGTTCTGTCCATTGCACTTCCATCTAGTGTATATCATCAACTTGGTATAGGACAAAATTCTTTTAATTAACATATTTAAGGCTTAATTTTGCTTAAGTGGCAGTAGTAGCTTTATCGATTTTTAAACAATTGAAAACAAATCTAAGACCCTACAAAACTTTACATATTATATTCATTATATGCACAATGCATTTTCTTATTATTCTCAAGCCATAACTCTTTGTTCTCATTACGAATACCCAGCAGCAAAAAGTGGGAGATCTCATGTCGTATCCTCTAAACCATAGTAAGGGACGCAGTACTGAATTATTAACGACGTACACTATTGCTAACATTCAACACTATAAAATAAAGCGAAATGTAAATACATTTATTTATATATTATATCGAAAGTCAAACAGGCTTTTAAAGGAAGGGAGCTCTGATATTCTTCTTAAGAGGACAAACCATGATAACGAACCTTTACTCAAGGGTTGATGAAGGTAGGGACTTGTAAAGAACTCTCCACACGGGTTATTTAGAGGTGACGATATCCTTACAAGAATTTCTTATAACATAATATTATATTTAATTGTAATCAATGTGGTTTTAAAAAAAACAGTGAATAAAAAACGTCTCTTTATTAAGACTGCAATGATTCAGACGAAACTTTTTTAAGTTACTCTTGTTCTTATAAAAAATAAATTGTTACTTTGTTTCTTTAAAAGTCAGTTACAATATTCTTGTCTATACTATCTATTTTATATTCTTTCTCTGGAATAATAATTTATATAAAAAAAAGTTTTTCATGATACTAAAAACTTTTAGAATTTTACAGCTCCACATACATATATAACTTTATATACAATTTTTTGATACAGTGAAATGAAAGAGTAAAAGGTTACAAAGGCACCAGTTCTTTAATAATCTTAATTTACAATACTATGTATTTATCGGATTTATTACAAATTCGTTGTTTTAAAAGAGAGGGAAGCCAGCCTCGCTGACGTTACAAATGTCACTTCTTCAAGTACGGTCCATGATATTTTAAAATGAAACTTCAATTGATCTTAATGCTCATGTATTTCTCAAAGATTCTTCATAATAACATACTTCAATGATTCACACTCACTGAACTCTGAATTATCAATTCTGGAGTCTCAATCCTGGAGTCCGCCGTCGTGAATCCAGACGTCATATTTATAACAAGATTTAAACATAGTTCTATTCTCCTTTGATTTCGTTTTACTTTTACCAATAATCATAAATACTAATGAGGTTTAATAAGAATTGATGACAGCCTCAAATTATTTTCAAGTCGCATCCGTTTTTAAAGCTGATAGCGCCGATATATTTTAGGAATAGAATAAAAGACAAATATCTATCACAACATTTATTCTGAATATTATCTAACCTTTCTAATCTACAAGGAAGCAGTTCAATGTTAACCGTATTAAGTTATTCAAACAGTCGTTTACAAACCTGAACAAACAGTGATCCGTCCCAGTTAGGCTTCACTTAACCCTCGTCTAAATATAGCCTGAACCATCGCGACTCGTCGGACATAATTCACCCCATGACATAGATGGGCATCTCTTTCATCATCGCACCGTGAAATTTAATATACCAATACACATGTTATTTTACAGCCATTCTGCATTCGCGCATACCTGCTCATGAACAGGGGTAACAAAATTAGATTACTTATTTGCCATAGCACTCATGGTCGTTATGGTAATATGTTTAATTATAATTGGTTTAATATCAGATTTTACATGCTTTTTGATACAAGGTAAGCGCATTCCATTGTAACATTTTGTTTCTATCTGTTAACTATTACACACGTCATAATCCAAAAATGTAATTGTTATTCTACTTATAGATGAAGAAACAGCTTATATATTTATTATATAAAACGAAAAATATCCCAATCGATAAAGTCTCTTTATAAAATGGATAAATTAAATTTAGATTCATTCTCAAAGCGTACGCAAAATGTGAATTTAAAATTGTATATCAATATAGTTTCTAGAAACTGAGAAAACGTCGAAGCCTTGGTATCGTTGTTTACCAGTTAATATTTACATAAGTCGAAGCATCCAATACAAATACTATTGGTTTGCTAATCACTTCCTACTAAATCAGTTGAGATGATAGGAGTAAGAAGAAACGGGAGTTTAAATAAAGTTACATTTAAATATTGTAACATCAATAATCTAATTTATTTGGCAAAATTGTAATTCCCTAAAATAATGCATGAACAGTACTGACGAGTACATTTTGTCTCTAAGTTTTTTTATTAAACTTTATATAAAAATATATAACAAATTCAGATGAAACATAACATTATTAATACAACATCATTTGTTTCTCATTCCCTCAACATTGCTAGTTGGTTCATCACAGTAACACATCGTTGTGATTGAAAAGCTTGATTGGGAATTATTAGACATTATGTTGGTAACTACATATGTGTTATGAATAATACTTTTACTTTTGTTTCAATTGTAAAAGTGACTATAACGAGATTTATATATATATATTTTCAAACAAAGACGTATAACAAACTTGTTTAATCTGTTTCATTCCTTGTTTCTTTTACACAAATTGTGAGATAAAAGAAAAATGGTTTTAAAATAATTTTTACATTATATGTATAAACTATGACTCCATGAATATGTTGTGCATAGTCCAAACAGTATTTTCAGTTACTATAATTTTAGAACAATACAATATCGGTAGAGGTTTTGATAAAGTTACTTTGATTAATTATTTATCACCTCTTGTAATACTTTTTATTAAAAAGTTTTATAGAAAACATTTTTGTCAATCTATTCATTGGAATTTCTTTAATAATAATTAATGAGTGCATTATGTACATACTGTTTTTGGCTTAATTAAATAATGCAGAAAGTGTTAACATTTGAAATGTTTGAATAAAACCTTTTTTTAAATTTAATGTATACTCAAGTTTTAAGGCTTCTATCACAGAAGTCTGTATAACCGGCATTTACTCAACACAAAATAAGCTCTGTTTTTAAACATTTTAACTTTAAAATTTTACATAAATTTCATATACATAAATAATATTATAGGAACGTCGCGGCTGAATTGAAATGTTTTCCCTACTCCTGTTAATACTGGTAATTAGTATGCAGGGAATGACAAAATTAAACTCTGAAATATGTAAAGTTACATACATATTACAAGTTATACATAATTGTATAGAGGCTATTTTTTAACTTGTCTTTCTATTGAAATATTCATTATTCCCCGTGACTTTCTCTGTTCAAAGTATATCCCTACTAATATAATAAATGCGAAAGTAACTCTGTCTGTTACGCTTTAAACCACTGAACTGACTTTAATGAACATTTGTACAGAGATTGAGTTGATCTTGAGAAAGAACATAAGATAGCTTTTATCCCAGACTTTTGAAAGGTTCTCTTGAAAACGCGATATAACCGAACTCCATGCGGACGAAGCTGCGGGTGCAAAGCTAGTATATAATATTTTAGTTCAAATATATGTTAGTTAATATCACATAATCCACAACATAAACCCACGTCAATTTAATTGATACATTAATGAGATTCGACTACTGTGGTTAAGAGACGATTTGAGATGTTATATAAATAGCCGAGGTTGTGTATTAATAGTGTATTGGTTAGAATAGTTTTAGACTGATAAATGTGATAAAAGAACTGCTGCTTTAATTTTGTTTTAAACTCTCTTTGAACTAGTTAATTAAGTTATCTATGTGTGTTATTTTCTAACGTAATAATCATTTAAAAGAAGTTATTTCTCTGCATTTAGTTTCTAATACCTACAATGTAGCATTCTTTAATCTATCTGGTTATCAAAACAAAGCGTGAAGCAGTAAATTTCTTTTTATAACTAAGTTCTTTTTTATTAATAATGTATATCAAATTTTTTATTATTAAAGAGAGGCGCCAGCCTCGCTGACGTTACTAATGTCACTTCTTTTATAGTACGTTCCATGATATTTCAAAATGAAACTTCAATTGTTCTAAATTTCCTTGTATTTCTCGAAGGTTCTTCACAATCACAATATTCAATGGTCCGCACTCACTGAACTCTTAACTCTACCGTCGTGCATCCAGACGTCATATTTATACCAAGATTCAAACATAGTTCTATTCTCCTTGTAAACAATCTTTGATTTTATTTTACTTTTAACAATAACCATAAATACTAATGAGTTTTAATAAGAATTGATGGCAGCCTCAAATTATTTAGATGTCGCTGATCCGTTATTAATGCTGATACCGCCGAAATATTCATATATTCCAAGACGTAGACTAGATAACTTTATCTACTTCTTCGAACAAGTTGTAAGAATGAATTCTTTCAAAGCACTGAACACTATTCCAGTTCTTGAACTTAAAGCTAAAATAAACAAGTTAACATCTAGCTAGGAGCTTATTCAATATTACAACAAAGCTAAGTTTGTATTTTTAAACAAATCAGGTACTTTTGTTTATAAAACCAAGGTTTTAGAATTTTCATTTTTTTTTTACATTTATAATATCACAAAGGCATGTAACAAAGGAAAGGTAAAAACGGTTGGCAAATTTAATTCATTGGATAATAAAAGACACGTTCAGGTAGTCGCGAGTTGAAGTTGGCGTAAATTTATTATCAAATTAATTGATAGTATAGTATATATAATATGAGATTAAACTTATATTATATTATTATATTGAAATCCAATTTAATATGAAATTCGATCGTATATATGTATGTATAACTAGGGAATATGGATGATTTATTTGTAACTTATAATACATGGGTATTTAAGGCAGATCCTGGCTAATGCTGGGAAGTTGCCAGGAAGAAGAAGAAGAATACATGGGTATTTAATATGAAAGTGATAATATTATTTGATGAATATTGAATATGTTCGTGTAATTTAAATAAGCAATAACTTAGTATTAATCATTTCTATTGAAAGCCTTTTAGATTTTTTAAGACACATGTGATTTAATTGTATTGCAATTACGTTTTAAGATGAGGACGCGTCCTAAATAAAAATTAATTTAATATTCCTAATACTTTAAGAATAAGTAATGTTTTGTAATATTTAGAAAAATATGGTGGTAAAGTCACTTTACCATGTGTTTGTATTTTACTTTTATTTTATCATGAACTGTTTCTTTATTAGCATTTAAAATTTTATGAAGCAATAATATTCGACATAATTGTCAAAATATTAATCATTTTTCAAAAACCTACTAGTATTTATATTATTTGAATGTAAAATGTCTTTATAAAGTCCTTTATTCAATGTTACAATATAATTAGTTAAAATTCAACTCGTTATTTACAGACGTTTAGACGTAAGAGATAAACGTGTTAAAGATAATGAATGTAATCTTCTTTCATTACTTTCTTTAAGTAGACGTATTTAGGATTTATATCATTGACATAAAATGTAGGTAAGTCTCTGTCAATCGCCTTAACTATTGAACACACCTCACTCTCCCTCCAGAGTTTATTTATTTCCTATTAACACATATTTCGTTTATACTTCATAAATTAAGAGTATTTTTTATAGCTCTGTTTTTCACGATGAAAATAGTCGAGACATTTCAAAGGCAAAGTATGTGTTAAACAATACTTATATCATTCAAAACAAGTAAAATTTTACTTTAAATATTTTTTTTATTTTTTAATTTATGTAATTACAATAAATGAACCTTTCATTATACATATATCACCGAATAAAAATGTTCCATTTTATATTACATTACGAAGTTTATTTATCTCTTAAAGGTATCTATAAAATAGGTCAGAAGGAATACATTGAAATGTTTTATAAACAAGTAAAACCGCGGAACACAGCTAGTCCACACGGAGTCATTAAATTTGTTAACTGGTTCGTAAAGATTGGATATATTAATGTTCAAACATTCACTTATTTCAACGTTCGATGAAAAATAATGTTTGCAGTGAAAAATAATGAGGTAAATAAAGAAATCTTTCATCTACATACGTTTAATAACCTTCATCATCAGCCTATCAGAGCCCACTGCTGAGCAAAGGCCTCTTCTCACATGTAGAAGGTTTGAGCATTAATCACCACGCTTGCTCAAAACCGGTTGGTGATTTCAAAGCTATAATTTGGAATTATAAGTCCAGGTTTCCTTACGATGTTTTCCTTCACCGTCTGTCAGTAGTGTCTGAATACTCTTAGAAAGTACATATGACTCGTAAAAATTAAATATATTTAAAAATTTAATCAACAATTTTATTTTACCTGACTACAAATTATTTAAGTGTCAGTCTCGAAGATAATATTTAAATGAGAGACTTGTTAATAAATACTCTTTGGTAACAAATTTTAACGAGTCTTAATTTATTTGGAGTAAATCTTCAAGAGTAATAATTATAAAGAGCCTTAATCACTTCAAGAAAACTTTTCAATGTTAATGGAAATTAAAATTATATTACCAGTTAATGTTCGTATATAAGTTCTTATATAAACTTATTATTATATATTAATGTATTTTTTTTAAAATAATTATTCAAAATTGTTATATCATAAGACTAAGTAGTTATTTTGCCAAAGTTTAAAGTCAAATGAACGAACTATGCACTTAATAGTAAATGGTTATCGTCACCAACTTTTTAAACAATTACTATTTAATACAGAATAAAAATATATTAAAATAAATATTAAACATATGTTAGGGATTTTAAAAAACCATCTTTTTATCTATTATCCTATTAATTTTCATAAATGAGATCATTTTTACCGACACTGTACGCATTGAAAAGACTCATTATCTGTTCAAAACGTATACTTATTAGATGTCTACTAATTACTATACATTAACTTCTATGAGTTTCGATAAAAATCTCATGTATCTTTATATGTATAGTCATGTGGAATGTGACAACCATAACTTTATAGTGGTAACGCATATATATATAAACAAAAATTAAAGCCACAATGTAACCTAATGTAGTAAAATTAATAAAAATAACAAAATATAAATTATTTGTAAAATGTTTGGAATAATACTGAATTCTTCCGTAGTAGATGCCCGTAGTAGAAGCTTTGTCTATCGTCAAACGTCACCAACACTCGTCTACCGGTCAACATACAAACATATATATGTTTATATATGTATACATACGTCTGTGTGGCTCAATGTTTGTGTAGAGAACACGAGTTCTCATTTCCACGAACTCAAGCAATCCTAACCATTATTTTAACCATACAATTATTAAACAAAATCAATTTTATTAACGAATTAATAAACGAGTATTTTTTCCTTTATAGGAAAATTTAAGGAAAAAATGTTGTTCAGTAATTCCAATTCCCTGTCAACAAAATTACATCATTTCAGTTTAATAATTCTTTATACAAAATTTTCACTCTGTAATTACGGTAGCTGTTATAAGAATGTTCGATATTTATTAACACGCTTGTTAAAAATAATGAATGAAATTATTAAATTGACCATATCACTTTATTATAGTAAAATTTCCAATGATATGCAACTTTATACGTAATCCTTCGTCACTATGGTTTGTCCGATTTGGAATAGTCTCCCTACATACTGAGAGTTAACAATTTTCAGTCATAAATCATCACACGTCATCGTATTGACTTAGGATATTGAATGAGAAACGGAAAACGTTTCGTCTGTAGAATCGAAATGCAGAATTTGGACTAGGGATACAGAAACTTGAGAGAATTTAAATATTAATAATACTGTAATAAAATAAATATATTATATACATTATAACCGAATATAAACAATATTTTTATGAATAAGTAAACAGCCTTCAAAGAAAGATACCGTAAGTTTAATGTAAGGATCGAGAGAAAAATGTTATAATAAGAAAATCCTCTTAAATAACCTTAAGAAAAAATCTGTCAATAAAGTTTCTATTGGAGATAAGCCTATATTCAAATCTGGATTATTGTTGAATCATGAACACACATTTTAGACTCTGAGAAAAAAATATATAATAGAACAAAATTACAAGATCTATCTTTTCATATCCCTACTAATCCCTACTTATATTATAAATGCGAAAGTAACTCTGTCTGTCTGTCTGTTACGCTTTCACGCCTAAACCACTGAACTGATTTTAATGAAATTTGGTACAGAGATAGAGTTGACCTTGAGAAAGAACATAGGATAGTTTTTATCCCAGACTTTGGTAAGGTTCTCTTGGAAACGCGATATAACCGAACTCCACGCGGGTGAAGCTGCGGGCGGAAAGCTGGTAGTTTATAAAGCGAAACCTTTGAAGTGTATCCAACAGAAATTAGGTCCACATATGATTTATGTTAACCTCACAGAGCACTTTGACAATATTTTGCGTAGTCCGAACATTTGCACGGTTTCCATGCTCTAAATGACCAATCCTATAAGTGCTCATTGTCGGCTTTTCAGATTCTACGTGAATTTTGGCAACCAAAAATAATTGATATTTTTGTTGGAAATAATTCATATTTTTGTGGAATCATTTAATCGATCTTTTATTGGCCTAATTTAATGAATAACTTTATTATAATGTGTTTAAATTTATTAATTAAATATATAATAATAATTCAGAACTGGTTTTCAATCATACTGAGTTTGTAAGTTGAAGTTGTTTAAAATAAAGTAATTAAATAAAGTAAATAAAATATAGTAATAAAGTAATCAATCAAATTACTTTATAACTATTTTTTAAGATAAAAGTAATTCTATTGAAACTTCTGTCGTAGAATTATTTTAATCTATTTAAATTTTCTATTATTTTATTTATAAAATTATTTTTTTATAAATACTCGTATGTTACTGTAAAAGCCAAACTAGTGTAAATCTTAAGATTTTTCAGTAAACTAAAGATTCATTTAGGACCTGTATGAGTAGGTAAATGTCGAAAATAGAACGATTTTTTTTTAGTTTTTTACCACTCCAATTCAGTATAAGCAAGGTTTCTATACTAACAGATGTTTGTTTAAAAAATAAAACAATGAGAATTTCTTAATTATTAACTTCAATTAACCTAACCTATCGGCCGCTATGTCGGTGTACCCCGGATCTGTCAGCGACAGGGTACACCAGCGACTGGCCGGTCCTGGCAAAGGCCGGACTTACTCCCTCGGAGAATCAATTAAGTATTAACCTAACCTAACGTTATACCTCTTTGGACATTTACCATGGAGACTTGAAAAATTTGAGATTTTACTAGAAAAAAATATTATAACATCAACTTAATATAACTTCCCGTAGTTCTTAATTAATTCTTGTCAGCATATTTCAGTCGCGTTAATTTTTCAACGTAAAAATCGACTTCTGTAAATGATACAGCGATAAGTAATTTACAAATATAGTAAGAAATTTAAGTAAGAAGTTTCCTTGAGTTACTATAACAACATCGTGATTAAAATCCTCAGTAACAATCATTATTTGAAGGATTTAATTTCACTTGAAACATAAGTCGTTCGACCTACATATCACTGTACATAATTAAATATTAATTATTACGAAGAAACAGGAATATTGAAATTAAGGAATAATTATAACCAAAGAGAAAATCCATTTTATTTTTCAATGCTCGATCACAAATAATTTGTTGTGTTCTTTATTTCTCATTTTGACTGTGTAATTATTGTAGTTATAAAAATATTAATGAAATTAGACAAATTGTTTAAAAAATACATAATAGTTATATATTATATAGAATTTAGTTATATTATTTAAAACATTTTATTGTTCGATTCTCAGACATAAAGTTCATCAAATAAAAATTAAGTATTTTTGCACAGTCGCTTACTCTTTGTTGAATTCTTACTATACATTGATATATTATACATCTAAATATATATTATCATTCATTCATTCTTTACATAATAATGAATATATCTAAAAAGACTGAATTTCCAAAAACCCTTGACACGGGTTCATTTCCACGTATGAAAACCATTATTCTGACGAAATTCAAATGTGTAGTAACATGTGTTTGTACTTCCGTTTCCCGTCCGTCAGCTGTGACTGTGAGGTGAGGGTTGTCCTAACAATTAACTTGGAGCCTTAAATAACTCAGAAATAATTAGAAACATGTATAATATTTAGGTATAAAATTTGGGATAACTGATGTACTTGATAGTAGTAAAACTATTTATTTGATAAGTATATTATTTAAAAAAATGTATAAATTGTTTTTTAAAGTCAATGCCTGTATTACACGGTGTAATAAGGTATAAAGAATTTATCTTTATTTTTATGTAAACTTGAATTTCCACAAGATCAAAGGGAAATGCTTCCAAGTATATATTTTTTCCTTTCGTGCCTGATAAATTGTGTATTAAAGCTAAACACAAATCTTTACACTTATTATTTATATAAAATAATTTTCTATCGTCATATTAATAACTTCGCCTTAATTGTCACCTTACTTAACATCACTTTTATAAGTAAAGGGGAATGTGACCCTACTTCCAGGACCGTATTTAAAATATTTAATAATCAAACAAGTATTAAAAAATAAAACAATATGTATGTATCTCCGTTCATCTTCATTTAATCGAAACGGACCATTCGGTGCTGCCATTATATAAATTATAACAAATTACATTTATTTTATATAATATTAAAAATAAAAAATATCTCTTAATAATCACCTCATAATCACGTTTACAGTTTATAATACGCCTTATCTGGAAATAACACATTTAAAAATATGTCTATAACTTTACTACACTATCAAAAACGTGTATTCACTTAATATAAGACGAATATAAATGTTGTCATGAATAAGAAACATATTGCAGTAGGAAGCGGTTAGTTCACTTTATAATTTGTATGCAACGTGTACCTGTGCATTTTATACGTAAATATCATGGTTGTACCATTTAGTCAAAATATATATAATTATTAAAACTATTTCGGTTACTTTGTAGTAAAATTTTAATTCTATATGCCATTTACCGTTTTTGATATGAAATTATAGTTTCGACATTTCTATTATGCCACCCGTGACCACGGCTATTGTAAAATAACACATCCTTTAACAAATTAATAATATATACTCAAGTTTAATATGAAAATTTGAGAAGATAGTACTACTGTTTAGTGTTTAATGGATTCGGTATCTATACTCCATCGACCTGAAGGCGATAATATCTTCATCTGATTTCCGAAAAACAACTCGTGTACATATATGCTCATTAAAGTATTATAAATTATATAGCAAATCTAAAAGTTTTTAAACATTAAATTTTATTTCACAATTCCATGTCCGTATATCTACGTTTGAGTAGAATATTTAAGGCTTAGTATATAGTCGTACATATACATATATTGTAGTATAGTTTATTTGATGTAGGCTTTCGCTATGAAGATTTTATGATAAGTGACGCACGTGGAAGCTCTCGGGTGAAGCCTTATTGAGACGATTAAGGCTTTTTACGACGACCCTATATAATAGTTAACGTTAGATAAACCAAGATTCAATATTCAATGCCGTATATTAGAATTTATATGTATCATTATTCTATCTATATAAATTTAAAAAGTTATTTGATTAGTAAATTATGCAGTATTTATAGACTATTTGTGTGAATGTGTTTCACTTGTAAACCTGGATTATATCTTTGTTTTACTTTAAAACGAGTTAATTATGTGTAGTAGCTTAGAAAGTAGAAACACAAATACAGCATTAACAATAAATACATTGACGCGTATGGAATTATTACAGAAGAAAAGTAAATTAAACACTTGCTAAGTCATTATTTAATTAACGAAACAATGTAAACCATATTGTTTTCGTCATCGACCTATCGTAGCCCACTGCTAACCAAGGCTCTTCTCACATGAAGAAGGTTTAATAACCACGCTTGCTCGAGACAGGTTAGTTATTTCAAAATGATAAGTCCAGGTTTCCTCACGATGTTTTCCTTCACCGTTTGTCATATGATTTTAAAAACATTTAATATTTATATATCCACGATTTATAATAGGTACATAGTAACATTCATCGACCATGATTATTCGTTTTCATAAAACCACAAAGTTATTACTTTATGATTTCCTGTAATTCCTTTTGCTATTACAAACGGAGATCTTAGTACCGAGAAGCTCTTTGTATGTTTATTTTTAATTTATAAAACTAACTTCTATTAAGTATAAACCACGTTCACTCCAGTTAAATCTTATGAACATTTTCAGTTGCTATTTTCTAGTTTCTTATTCTTTGTGGATTTATTTTCTTTATAATATAATAAATAGCAATAGTTAGGTAAGATAGTTACTACGAAAAGTTAAACAAAAAGTTTTACTTTACACTATCTTCTTCCTGGCAATATCCTAGCTTTAGCCAGGGTCTGCCATACATGTTGTGAATAGTTTTGGCTAATTGTTTTTTCGACCGGCCGCCTGCCTGACATCAACCCTCTTTGGGAATAATCGATTCCCTTTGAAAATAAAAATACTAATTATTATTATTATAAGGTATATAAAATGTTTTCTTTGACAGGCTGACCTGATGCAACGATAACATACCTATTGTTATTGTTTAATGTTGTTAAATGTTAAAACTTTACACTATCTCCATTGTAAACTCTTATTTAAATAAGAAAACCTAATTTATATACTCAAAAAATGCTAACAGTATGTACCATATATGTATAAGGAATATATTTCATCAAACCAGCACGCTGTTGCTTTCAACTTAAATAACTTCGTCAATTTTCCTTTAAAACGAAATTAATGGGATTACACGTTCTCCGGATATCGCTGTATTTATATAGTGATAACTATATTACATTCATATTGGGGGTGATGTTGAGAAAAAATTAAATCAACGTTTTGCTCTGGAAGGTAATTTAATAATTTACAAAATTTTCATCGACTACGGCCCTTCGATAGGTGATGATAAATCGACGTAAAGGCGAAATATTTCTACAACAGAACTTTACTTATACGATAGTTTTTTTTTTTTTTAATAAATATTTAATATTTTTAAATACATTTCTATAATTGGGATTAGTTTGTGAAAATAAAGTAATTAAACGGAATTATTTAACCCTCATCTTCATTTTTATCATACGATAGCAATTCTTTTGACAGATTCTGGATATAGAAAGGAGAGTACAAATAGTTATCCTACCAGTATTTTTATGTTGATATTGTCACTGTTTAAGACAAGTCGATTAATCAATAAATAATGTTTAAAGCAAAAGGATTAATATACCAATAGATATAGTAGAAATTACTTCGATCATATTCTTACTATGTTAAACTTACATAATACATTTTTTAATTTCCTGTTCCCTAATTACTGCTATAAAAGCGGCTTCAATATTTATACCACATTTAATATTTATGTTATTATAAAAACATTAATATATTTAACAATTGATGCTACAGACTGAACAAAATATTAGTAAGTTAAATTGATTTTTAAAATAATAATTATATCTAAGTTCCGATAAACTACATACATATAATCAAATAAAATATGTAGTAAACAAATTTTATAGCCATATAGTTTTTAATAATAATACATATACCTATTAATATTCCATATCTTAGTTATTCGTTTCTATAAAATATTGTTTAGAATTAATATATGTATGTTATACAAAATATTTTTCTGTAAAATAAAAATCTAATCTACAATTCAAGCCCAAATAATGTACTCTGAACTGTATTTATCAATAATCACAAGGATTAATTTATTGAACTTTTGATTGGTGTCACTTTACTCTGATATCGGATTAACTTTAATTAGTAATTTAATATTCCATCTGACCATTACTTAACTTCATAGCGTTTAATAAAGTAATGCTTCTTTAAGTTTCCCTTCGATTATTTTTATTGTAAATATAATATTAGTATTGGTATAAAAGTTTATTTTTTATACAGAAAGTAATGTATATAGCATAGATTCAGTTAAAGAAAAATTTAAGATACAACGTTTAAAAAATATCTTTATTATTTACTAAGTGACCTAATAATATTAATAAAAGATTGTGTTAAATAAATTAATTAAATTACTCTAATATTTTTTACTGTGTAAAAACTAATTATAATATTATAGTAGCACACATGAATAACCATACGAGTGTCGATGAAAAAGGTTCTCATATGTACTGTATAGTGTTGACGGAAATTAAATTTCCTTTCTTTTCATCAACACAATGCTTGTCAATTGAATATTATAATCCTGGAATAAAGAATTATATTATGCAGAATGTTTATTATAGTTTGATAATAGATAGAAGTAATAAATATAACTGGTACCTATGTGGAAACATATGTACTATATATTTAGAAATATTATAGAAAGAGTAAGGTAAGCCTATGATCGTAAGCTGGTATTGCGAAAAATTTAATTAAGAAAATGAACTAGCTATAGATTTTAAAGAACAAACGAATTAAAATATTACAATATAACTTTTATATACTAAAGCATAATATAAATTAATATCTGTCATATGTTATGAAATTTAAACAAATGTTTTGAATTTAATATATTTTCTATTTTAAACTTCATTTGCAAACAGCGACAATACACGTGTCACTCGAGGTTTGTGAAGTGAACGTTTTCGTCTTTACCGCAAGTTTGTAGAATCACACAGATTTTTAAGTTATAATTGGATACGATCGGTATGTAAGTAACAAACTCGTAGTAAGGTTACAGTTTAAAATCGTGTTTACAAGAACGATACTGACTCTTTAATTATGCTTGCTCTTGTATGTAAATAAAAATCTAAATTTCTTATTTATATCTGAAATACTTTCTTCATATTTCCAAAATAAAGCAAAAATAATTCATAGGAATGTATACCAATATCGGTTTTAAATTTTTAATACAAAATCGTTGTTTGTAGGTGTAGTAAAGTGGGTAATTTGATATAACTTCTGTATAAGATTTGTATATAATAGACAGTTTGTGCCATACCATTTCATTCGTAATATAGCGGTACTCAAGCAGCAAGTATATTTATTTCTCCCTATTAACGATAGTTCAGTGGCGTACGAGTTCGGGATATTTAAAATAAATAAATATAAAGAACAAAGTGAAATGGCGTGCGGAAAATTAAACGAATTTGACATTAATTCCGGGAACTGGACATTATACGTGGAAAGGTTAGAGATGTACTTAAAAGTGAATAAAGTGGAAAAAGACTTATGGCTGCCTACTTTAATTACCGCGATCGGAGACCAAGCGTATGAATTACTTAGCAGTTTGGCGAGTCCGTTTAAACCAGTGCAATTAACATATGATGCGGCGGTTGAATTATTGCGTAATCATTTACAACCGCGGCCGTCCGTAATGGCGGAACGTTATCGCTTCCGACAAAGAAGACAACGGAACGATGAATCTGTGGCGCAGTACGTAACCGAATTAAAAAAATTATCGAAATACTGTGAGTTTACGAACAATCTAGAAGAAAACTTGCGGGATCAATTAGTGTGTGGATTACGGAGTGACGTCACACGGCAACGGTTATTCGCTGAGGATAATTTAAATTATAACGGCGCGTTGAAGTTGGCATGTGCCCTAGAAGCAGCTGAACGGGATGCTGCAGTGGTGGAGGGCTCGAATGCACCCTCTGTAGAAGGGGTTCACGTGATGATGGGTCGTGGATCAAAGGAGCCTGAAACAAGGCAAAGGGGACCGAAGAAGCCGGGACCTAGGATCCCTGTCCCAAGTGATTGGACATGGGGGGTGGACAAAAGCTGTTCAACGTGCGGGAAGCCAGGTCATAATAACAAGGTTTGCCGCTATAAAGGTTTTACATGTCGGAGATGTAAGGAAAAAGGACATCTGCAACGGGTTTGTCCGAGGTCGGGAAGCCCTAGAAGAGGAAAGAAAGTCAATCATGTGGCTGCCTCTGATCGATCGGACGGTGATAGCAGTTCGGAAGAGGAGTTGCATCAACTCAGCTTAAATAGTTATAAGCCGGTAAGCTTAGAAATATGCATAGATAATATTGTATTAAAAATGGAAATAGATACAGGGTCTGCAGTGTCATGCATTAGCAAGAGAACGTATGATAAATATTTTAAGCATATAGTAATAGAAAAAAAAAACTTAACCTTTAAGTTTTATGATGGTAGCTCGATACAGCCGTTAGGGATAATTAAACCTAATGTTTGTTATAATAATGTATGTAAAAAATTAGATTTATTTGTTATTGAAGGGGGAACGACGTCGTTATTGGGGAGACAATGGCTGTCCGAGCTAGGAATACAAATACCCTCTTTTCATAAAAATATTAATTGTGTGCAAAAATGTACTAATTTGTCGAATTACGATTTAAAAACTTTAATTAACAGATATGATCAACTGTTCAGTGGCGGGCTGGGGTGCTACACGGGCAGCGGCGACTCAGCTGCGAGTGTGGGCGAACTTGGAACCATATCAGTCTTTGGCTCGTTTAGCTCTGGTTGCGGTCTCTCTCCACACGACTCCTCTCTGACAACCGGCTCACCCATTCTTGGCATCTTTGGACTATCGCTCATGAGTGCCGGTGTCCGAACCCCAGGGGAATCATGCTGCGATGGAGTGTATGGAGCAACTATGGAATTACGCGTAGATCTCCGTCTTAACTGATCAATATGTCTGTGCGATCCTCTCCCTACATCATCTAAAATGCTATAATCCGTCGCGCCTAATCGTTCTATAACCTTACCCGCCACCCATTTATTAGCGCCCTGATACTGTCGCATCCACACATTCTCTCCCGGCTCTAAAGACCGACTGTTCTCTGTTCCTAACTTCCTTTGACGCGTTTGGGCTTCCTTCACTTTTTTATCCCTATCTGGTCTAAGTAAATCTAATTTTGTACGTAAACTACGTCCTAACATTAGAGAAGCAGGGCTTTCCCCAGTAGTACTATGTTCTGTGTTTCTGTAATGTAATAAAAACGTGTTAAGAAATGATTGAATGTCCTCTTTTTTACGGATTGCTTTTCGTATTACTTTTTTTATCGTACGTACAGCATTTTCGGCGGCACCGTTTGACGCAGGGTGGTAAGGAGCTGAAAATAAATGTTCTATGCCTAATTTATTTGTAAATTTTGAAAAATCCGAACTTGAAAAAGGCGGACCATTGTCGGTTACCATCTGCTTCGGTAGCCCCCATCTCGCAAAAACTTCCTCTAATTTATTCAATGTATAACGCGCGGCGGTACTAGGAACAGGATATACCTCGATCCACTTAGTTCTCGCGTTTATTAAAATTAAAAAAATTTTAACGAGTACGAAAGTCTTAGCCCATTACGATGCGGAAAAACCATTGATTCTAACTTGTGACGCGAGCTCAAGAGGCATCGGCGGCGTCCTCGCTCAACCGGAGCCGGGGGGCGCCGAGCGGCCTGTAGTGTACGTATCGCGCGCGTTAACAGAGACCGAGAAGCATTATTCACAGATCGATCGGGAGGCGCTTGCAATTGTATTTTGTTTAAAAAGATTACATCAATATTTATACGGTAGGCGTTTCACGTTGCGAACGGATCATAAACCCCTAGTTAGCATTTTTGGCCCCAAACATGGCATTCCGGCCATGGCAGCGAGTCGTATGCAACGATGGTCAGTAATATTATCTGCGTACACTTACGATATTGAATACATTAATACAAAACATAACAGCGCCGACGGCTTATCGCGACTGCCCGGCCGCAATGTGAGCGGGGATGACTCACCTCTCGATCCGCCCGAACAGACTTATTTACACTTGGCTCAAAGTGAATTATTGCTCGATTATAATAAAATTAAACAACAAACATTGCGAGATCCTTTATTAGGGAGAGTATTACTTTATATTAAAAGTGGCTGGCCGGATCAAAATGAAATAAGGGAATTGCAACCTTATTTTAATAGAAAAAAAGAGTTATACGAGGAATTAGGTTGTATCATGTGGGGTCATAGGGTGGTAATTCCTGAAAACTGTAGGGATAGGGTTTTAATGGATTTGCATGAACCGCATATGGGGGTTAGTAAAACTAAAGCGATGGCCCGCAGCTACGTGTGGTGGGCGGGGATCGACGAAGCGGTGGAGGCGGTATGCAAGCAATGCGAAGTGTGTGCCGCGGAGGCGGATGCACCAACCCGTCATACTGTAAATCCATGGCCGTGGCCTTCAAGGCCCTGGTCACGGATTCATTTAGATTTTTTGGGTCCTTTTCAAGATAAAATTTACTTAATTTTAATTGACGCGAGAACTAAGTGGATCGAGGTATATCCTGTTCCTAGTACCGCCGCGCGTTATACATTGAATAAATTAGAGGAAGTTTTTGCGAGATGGGGGCTACCGAAGCAGATGGTAACCGACAATGGTCCGCCTTTTTCAAGTTCGGATTTTTCAAAATTTACAAATAAATTAGGCATAGAACATTTATTTTCAGCTCCTTACCACCCTGCGTCAAACGGTGCCGCCGAAAATGCTGTACGTACGATAAAAAAAGTAATACGAAAAGCAATCCGTAAAAAAGAGGACATTCAATCATTTCTTAACACGTTTTTATTACATTACAGAAACACAGAACATAGTACTACTGGGGAAAGCCCTGCTTCTCTAATGTTAGGACGTAGTTTACGTACAAAATTAGATTTACTTAGACCAGATAGGGATAAAAAAGTGAAGGAAGCCCAAACGCGTCAAAGGAAGTTAGGAACAGAGAACAGTCGGTCTTTAGAGCCGGGAGAGAATGTGTGGATGCGACAGTATCAGGGCGCTAATAAATGGGTGGCGGGTAAGGTTATAGAACGATTAGGCGCGACGGATTATAGCATTTTAGATGATGTAGGGAGAGGATCGCACAGACATATTGATCAGTTAAGACGGAGATCTACGCGTAATTCCATAGTTGCTCCATACACTCCATCGCAGCATGATTCCCCTGGGGTTCGGACACCGGCACTCATGAGCGATAGTCCAAAGATGCCAAGAATGGGTGAGCCGGTTGTCAGAGAGGAGTCGTGTGGAGAGAGACCGCAACCAGAGCTAAACGAGCCAAAGACTGATATGGTTCCAAGTTCGCCCACACTCGCAGCTGAGTCGCCGCTGCCCGTGTCACCGCCTCGGATACGGCCAATACGCAAATGTCGTTTAATTAAACCATTGCATGATAGTGTTAAATAATTTAATATTGTGTAAGTTTACTTAATAATAAATAAGTTAATATTAACATTTTAAAAAAATATATATATGTTTAAATATTATGACTTAGGTTAAGCTTATTGTATTCAGTTAAGGGGTTGTATTGTATAGAGGGGAGGAGTGTAGTAAAGTGGGTAATTTGATATAACTTCTGTATAAGATTTGTATATAATAGACAGTTTGTGCCATACCATTTCATTCGTAATATAGCGGTACTCAAGCAGCAAGTATATTTATTTCTCCCTATTAACGATAGTTCAGTAGGGAGAGACTTAAATGTCACTTCTTCCAGTACGTTCCATGATATTTTAAAATGAAACTTCAATTCTTCTTAATATCCTTGTATTTCTCGAATGTTCTTCATTGTTCAATGGTCCGCACTCACTGAACTCTGAACAATAATCATGAATACTCCAGTCACATCTATCATTGCTCTTGATAGAATGTTTGTTTCGTAGTTTCCATGTACTGATCTAGCAACGAATATTTGAATCGAGATATTACATTTAATAGTAATCTTTTAATACGTTGAGGTTGAAACAAGTCAATTTCTCTTAAACTTTTCGAGCCATAAATTTAATAATGTTATAAACAGAACAAGCATTGATTTAAAAACCGATACGTAACATATCATTGAGATACCCACAAATATTCAGTTTCAAGTAAATTTATTAAAATGAATGACCTGTTATTTTTTTTTCTTAAATGAGATTGGTCTTTAAAAACCTGTTAAAAATAAAAAAAAATCATACAATCAGCAATAAACAATAATTAATTTATATCTCGTAAATGGAAGTTAAAAACAAATTTTTCATTAAAAATCATTTGATCAAATAAACATCAAATACCTATTTAATACAAAATTATTATGAAAAAAGCTTTTATTAGGTTAAAAAAATTATATCCTTATTTGCTATGGAGTTGACACTTCCTGGTTCACGAATCTCGGGTCATTTCAGTGAGTCCTCTTATTTCCTGTTACCGTCAAAAGCAAGGTTTAACAACCATAGCAATTTTGAAAATTGATAATATATTTTTTATCGTATTTAAAAAGTGTTTATTACTTTTGGTTAAATCGTATTTGGTTTAAGCATTAATTTTTCCAAGAAATTAAAATATTAAAAGTTGTAATGTTGACATTGTGAGCAATATGATTATTTTTAATTAATTAAAATTTTTACTGTTTGAATAGAAAAAAGCGATTAATAATCTTAACAGCGAAATTATGTAAAAATATTATTATTCAATTTTAAAAGAATAAGATTCAGATTTAGTTTTTAAAAGAATAAAATTCAATTTAAAATTATGAGACGTACCTATGTAATTATTCACGACCTATTTTTATCAAATAATAAATCCTAAATTAGCCGTCACAAAACAATAGTAGATTAATCTCTATTAAATATTACAGCTTATAGGTTAACATAAAAACATAAGACGAAACCTCTCAGCATTCCATGTATACACCGTGCGGGTGCCGGCTCTACCGTTGCAGGGAGAGGAGCTTCAACAGTGCCTGGGACTAGCGACCCAGGTGTAGGTTTAAGAGGTCCCTATCTAACGCGCCTTAAACGCTCACCTCTACCGTCCAAGCACCTCTCTCTACCTAAAAAAATTTGAAAAGAACCTACTATTGCTACTTTGGAAATACGTGCTTAGAGTGAATGGATATTATTTCTAGACAGGCCCAAATCTTTTAGTAGGTTGTAGATAGATTTAGCTGTTAATTGTTATACCTCTTTCTCCCACTCCTACCGCGAAAAATCCACGACGGACTTATTCCTAGGTACATAAAAACATAAATGTACGTAATTAGGTTTAAATTAGGATATTTTCTTAATACAATATGTACTCTTAAAAGAAAGCCTTCAGTATACTTAGTCCAAGTTTGCATCGTCGCGTACTCGTAGTATTATCGTAGGTTATTGAATGAGAAACGTCTAACACTTCGTATGTAGTGTCGACCCAAACTTATACTAAGCATAATGAGATCTAAAATTTTCGCTAGTATATACTCATTTAAATGAAACTATGTAATATTTTCGGATTTACTACGCGATTTTTTATTTTTGACTATAAGAACATACTCGGGAGTACTCGGGAGTATGTAGTTTATAGTCAAAAAATAAATTGCGTAGTAAATCCAAAAATATTAGTTTCATTTATACTAAGCACTTACTACTTTAACTTTTATTTTAATCTCAATAAATTATTTATTATCTAAGCGTCACAGAACTTCAAGGGTCCGAGTTTCCCTTTGAAATCTGTTGGAGCGTTTTTTATTTTAATCTCTTCAGTGTTAGAGGGTGAACGTTTTTTATAACGCTAGCAATTACACCCGGTTAGTAATTACCCTTTTATTAAAGATGATAAATGCCGTATGTTTTTTTCTATATAATCTAGTCTACTGTGACATATGCTTTACATTAATTTATGTCTATGCTAATGTATGGTTTTTAAGGAAAAAACGCGGCAATATTGATTACTATTTATACAGGGTGACTGGTGAATTACTATCAATATTTAAGGAGAATACTCGGTACATGATTCTCATTCGAATTATGTAAAAAAAATAGGCACTTAATTTTTGACAAAATTTCCGTATAAATAAATAAAGTGTTGACACGTTCCAAGTGTTCCAAGTGTGGACGCGTGCGGCGGTGTGCTGATACAACACTACGCCGCCGCACGCGTATGTGTGTGTGAGTGTATACCTAATCTGTAGGGTGTTCACACGATGCGTAATTAATTACATAACTTTTGGTTAAGTTTACTTAGAAGTTTATTAATATTTATGTTATATTAATTTTTATTTTGTCATATATGATCGTCAAATATCACGTCCTCAAGTATCGATAGTAATTCACCAGTCACCCTGTATATTTTTCCTGCTAATTTATAGGATAATTATATTTTATTTCAATATTTCCTATGTTTGTGAAACTTTAAAACAATTTACTTTGTCATTTGTGTGTTAAGAGTATCACCAAACATTTATACTATCAACTATTAACTAGTTATGTCGCGCTACTCTGTCCTTAGTCTCTCCTTCCACTTGACCTCTAAGGTTCAGACTTGATTGTTCTTAGGTGTCCTAAAGTATTAGAGACTGGAAACTTCAAGATACTACCCAGACGAAACTACTATATATTGAACTACATTCACCTAATATAAATCTAAATCAATTTATTTTCCAGTCATACAATTAACAACAATGAAAATGTACTTTGTAAATAACAAAATCAGTACTTGCTTTATGAAAAAAAAAAGATTTTCTAATATGTATAGTGTAATAAAATTATCATACTAATTCTACTAGAGATAATGCTTTAGGATTCAAACCAATGCCGTCTTCTAGGAGTGGAGAGCGAGGGTTGCTACCCGGTCAGTGGCCCGCGTCAAAGCTTTTAGACCCTACTTGAGACGTCTTAACTTCACCACTTTATTTAATATTAATAACTATCTTTTTTTTATACCAATGAAAATACTTTAAATGCTAAATTTATGGATTAAGACAAAAAATTTATTGAATATTTAATAGGTAATTTTCAAGCTATCACATAAAATGTTTTAAAATATGTAGCTAAATATGCATAATTGTACATTATTTTAAAGAAATTCAAAAAAATGTAAAGAAATAAAACAACTTTAATGACTTTTAAAATAACTAACATTATAATTTCATTCTTTACAATAGGTGCCTAGGTATAAATTCAAAAAGCTTAAAAAAAATAGAATTTTATACGGCGTCAAAGAAATAATTTATCCGGGGTGGTTAGCACCACCTTGTAATCACAGTATCAATAAAAATATAAATACAAAAAAGTTGCATAATGTTAAATAAGTAAAAGACACAAAGTTAAAAACAAAAGGACACAGTGCATACAAAATGTGGAATCCAAACGCCATAGACAATCGTCAAATGGAGAAACGAGTTGTGGTCGGACGGGTTAGACCCACGTGGGCGAGGAACCTGCCAGAGACAAGAGAGGATGAAGATAAAACGGAACAGGAAGCTGGAGTGATGCCTCACAGTGACCCACCATCACCATCAGAAACATGGAACCAGTCTGGGAAACAGGAGGATAAATATGATGTCTTTGGAAAGGTGAGTCTTAATTATTGGCTGAATAGTTTGGACCAGTGCCTTTATGTATAAAAAAGTATGACTGTCACTTTCATAAGTGTCATTGTCATATTATATTGAATGAATGCGATGATTTACTGTATGGCTGTACCGATAGATGTTGATATAGATTCCGTTTAATAAATCATTCACGTAGAGGATTATCATTTCCAGGTGATGTTGCTCGGTGACAGCGGCGTTGGAAAGACCTGTATGCTCGTCCGCTTCCGGGATGGAACTTTTCTCGCCGGCAATTACATTTCCACCGTTGGAATCGATTTCCGGGTACATTTTCCAGACCACGTGCCATCATTAGCAACTATAACAACCATTGAGTCTAATTTTTTTTTGTGTAATAAATCATGATATTGGCTTTTAATTTTAATTTGTTACCTTCGAACACAAAAAAAAAACTAATAAATGGTTGTCAGGGGTTCCAAGTTCAAACTGGCCAGTCACGGCGTCTGTCGGCCGGCGTGTCGATACGCTATTGGTGTTAAACTTTGCCGCGCTTTTTTCGTTCCCGCCCCTCAGTCATGACAGCTGTGATTGAATTGACTGCTCGTGAGAGTGATTTATTACAATGACAGCCAGTTTTTTGTTCGAACCTTTTTTGCCATATTTTCGGCTTTGGATGCCAATAAAATACACAGGAACCTTTTTTTATTTTTAATTAGTTCCTCACATAAAACTAAATAAAGTGTTCCGATCTTCTTTTCTAAGTTTTAAACAAAAGAAAGAATAGTTTTTGCAATACCTAGTATTTACATACCGTAAAAATTCATATTTTTTTGTACTGTCTGTTTATTAAATTTGACTTACAAATGATGATAGCATTAAAAAATTTAGCTTTTTGTTGATTCTTATCTTATTTTTCTTTAATTAAGCTAAAATTATATATAGATAAGTTCTGATTGAAGTAGAAAGGTATGATTATCAAAATAATATAATCCTAGTATATAATTAAATTAGTAATAATATGTACCTATAACACATTTGCACTCAGTAACTTGTTTTATTTTATTAACAGTTGAATTTTATGTACTACGTATTAAATTATCCAAACTGACTTAAAATAATGAAAAATGATCTTAAAAAATTAAAATAATACAAAAAGTCAATATAAGTACATTTAAATTACAAAATATGTTTCATAGTGATGTTTAATGTGGTGCAACTAACGCCATCTATTTGCAGAATAAAGTAGTAACGGTGGACGGAATCAAAGTTAAACTCCAGATTTGGGACACGGCAGGTCAAGAGCGCTTCCGCAGCGTCACACACGCTTACTATAGAGACGCACACGGTATAAAGTTTTAACAATAAATTACTTGTTATTCATATCAGTTGCCAATAATTTGTAAGACTGTTTTGCTACTAGTAGCGCCATCTTTTGAAAAAATCATGATTGTATTTTCTATGAGAATGTGTGCTAAAAAAATCTGTTAAAATTCATCGAGAAATTTAAATACCATACATTTGAAGTAATTAATAAATATAAATTAACATACTCAATCATTTTACTAGTAAAAAATAATTGTAAATTAATATTAAAAACAATTATTCATAGCATTGACTATATGTAGAATTTGTTTAAGAATGTAGTAAATTATAAAAAAGTCTTGTGTTAATTTCTTTTAGTTAAATCTATCATATGAACAATAATTTTCTAACATTACTGTTATAATATAACTGTATGTTTCCTATATTTTGTTTTCCATCAGCTCTCCTTCTGTTATATGACGTCACAAATAAAACCAGCTTCGACAACATACGAGCCTGGCTCGGTGAGATACGGGAGTACGCTCAGGACGACGTTGTCATCATGTTGCTTGGTAATCTTATATAGTATGAGCATTCGCTAAAAATATTACTATAAAACCTTATATAAATAAGAACAAAGACAAAGAGATAATAATCCGCAGGTAACAAATCGGATAGCGGGCTGGAGCGCGCGGTGAGGCGGGAGGAGGGTCAGCGTCTCGCGAGGGAATATCAAGTAGCGTTTATGGAGACTTCCGCCAAAACGGGTCTCAATGTAGAAGCGGCGTTCTCGCACGTGGCGCGATCTCTTGTAGCTAAGGCGAACCCCGTAGACACGTCGCGGCTGGCGGTGCGCGCGCAGACTACACAAGAACATCGCTCGACCTGTCCGCAATGCACTTAAATTGACGTTGACATCTGACAGATGATGACAGTTGACAAATGACATATGACAGATGACGGGTGACGTTTTCAAATGAAGACGTCGCTGTCACTTCGACGTGTATATAGATTGAATATAAAATATATGTAAATGCTAATAAATGTATTGCTGCAAGCGTTTGTTATAATGATTTGAATAAAATATGAATACATAAATAATGTTATATTTAGAGATTTAATGACAATCTTATTATTTTAATATAACAGTCACATGCAGTTGAAAACAAGACAAGTGTATATTTATCAGCTTTATATACATATACCTACGCTTTTGTATGTTTCTAATAAAAAAATATCAAAAAACCATTTATCCTCGTCATTGTATTATGTGGTATATATCTAGTGTTTATTAAGTAATAAATGAAAAGCATTATTATTATATTCATTGTTTCAGACATAAACATGGAAAATTTTTGGTGGGTTTATGGTAAAATGGTTATCTTAAAAAAAATCAAATTTAAGATAATAATTTACATGAGAAAGGTCTTAGAATTTTTGCGGGCAAAGCAATTTTAATTCAAATTCATATGAAAACAGCAGGAGCTCTAAGGCTCTTTTTCTTGAAAGTCACGGTCTGTAAAAGCTTGTCCAATATTTTAAAAAAAACATATTGGAGTTTAAAATATAAAATTTCAGAAAGGATTACTTTATTTCAATACCAATAACAAATGTTTTTATTTATTATTTTTAATTCGAAGCATTCTTGTAGGATTTAATGTGACATATAAATGTATTAATTTAAGGTAACTTGCACAAAACTATGTTTTAACAAGTCTGAGAGATGCACAATATATGTAAATGTGTTCCAACATAGAAACCTAAATTGTGTAATAAGATTATATATTATTAATATAAGATTCACAATTATTAATGTTCAAATTTATATATACATATATATGTTGTAATGATTTATTATATACATGGTGTTGTTTTATTAAAAATATATATATTTTGTGTTGTTGCGTACCTCATTTAAAATGTTATTTTATACTTTTAATAAATTACGTTGGTAAATTGTAGTATGATATATACTATGTTATATATTGTTAATTCCTTGTCTGTTAAAATATATCAGTCATATCTACATAGATATAATTAAATTATATATATCTATATATTGAACAATCTCCAAGGAGATATAAACATATATATAATATATGTACTAGGAAATGAAAATGAATCAATGTTTTATAATTATCAAATAATCGTTTATTGTTGTGGTATTGAATGTTGCTTTCGCAGAAATAAAATGGTACCGATATGTTAGTGTTTTATTTCTTAATAAATATATGATTTTAAATCGGAATCAGACCAGCCATTTATTATTATTATTATTATATTATAAAACAAATTTATTTCAATCATTACGTGAAAATTGTAAGAAATGAAGTTCAGGCTCAAAAAAGGTTGTGTTTTTAAACAATAATTAAAAAAAATATATTATATTTTTAATTTTATTTATCTAGGTTATACCTAAATACCTAATATCATTTCACTTTCGTTGCCGTTGGCAAGAATCGTTAGTTACCAATCGATATACAGGGTGACTGGTGAATTACTATCGATACTTGAGGACGTGATATTTGACGATCATATATGACAAAATAAAAATTAATATAACATAAATATTAATAAACTTTTAAGTAAAGTTAACCAAAAGTTATGTAATTAATTACGCATCGTGTGAACACCCTACAGATTAGGTATACACACACACACACACACACACTCGCGCGCGGCGGCGTGGTGTTGTATCAGCACGCCGCCGCACGCGTCCACACTTGGAACACTTGGAACGTGTCCACACTTTATTTATTTATACGGAAATTTGGTCAAAAATTAAGTACCTATTTTTTTACATAATTCGAATGAGAATCATGTACCGAGTATTCTCCTTAAATATTGATAGTAATTCACCAGTCACCCTGTATATTAAAAAGTATACAATCCCTTATCACTTTCATTATAAAATCGTAATTATAAATAATATTCCTTGAATTAATAAATTCAATCTAGTATTACTCTTAATAGACCGAGTTTCATAGAATATTTCCTAACGTCTATGAATATTTATTATATGTTAAATGTGATCAAAACATAGATAAGTAAGGAATTATTATACTAGCAAAATGGGTTTATTACAATATAAAAGAACTGAGTTATATATTATAAGACAATGTCATCATTTGTAACCGTTGCGGTAATATTTAAACAATGTCAAAACTCAAAGCATGCAGTAAACATGCAGTTAATATTTATTCAAATAAGACTAAATAATTTAGAAACGGAATAAAAATATTTGTGAGTTACTTCTTGGTTTGTGTAACTTTTATAATAATACAAATTATTTATAGCAGTTTTTTCTTTAATATAAAAATACGAATAAAAATATTTAGTCAATCAAATTGGTATTCATTTCAAAATTTGGATTAAAAACATGAGAATTGGGATTTAAAAAATATGGAGAGCTGTAAATATGTAATAATTGACATTGCTCAGGACATCCAAGAAAAATAAAACACTTTAAAATTTTATTTTATAAAAAAATATTTAAATAGCCCGCCCTTCTCATGAACTGTCATTCTTATCGATATTTAAACTTAGCGCCAAAGAGGCATACCAACATTAACGCGTGGAGAACATATCAGTCAGAGGACTTAAACAGTTTGAAAAATTAAAATAATAATTTTAATATGCCAATATATTCATCTATTAAAGTATTATTTTGCAAGGAGGTTTTTAGTTTAAAGCTTAAGTTCGATTCAGAGACTCCTTTAGTTTTGAAAGGAAAATTATATAATTAGTAGTTATGAGCTGAATATCTTAATAAGTCTAAAAATATGTGTCTAATACCGAAATGAAATGAATGGTAATATTGAAAATTTCCTGATTATCATGTAAACTATATAGAAAATTTATTTTATTCTAATAAAGTAACATATTTTTATTATATTTCTATATCTCACTTTATAAAAATATAAATATAATGTTCATATAACTGAAGGATACATTTTGAAACAGTTTGTTACTTCTGACAAGTCCCTTTTTTTGGTTGATTATGTTGGTGCCACTGACGCCACATTACGCGCACATGCGCAGAACGACAGGTGGTCGGCGACTCGACCCAGCTATTCCGACCGAACATCGACTTCTCATGCTCATCATCAGCCGCTATCGTGCCCAAGCAAGAACGATATGCAGTGCTTTGTGTTGAAGTGGTCGTGGTGACATGGCGTCCGTGTTTTAAGTGTCGTAGAAAGTGTAAAAACATTCAAAATTTTGTTTATTTACAATGAATGTAAATTATGACCGTGTTTGTAGACTGTGCTTGTCATCTACATGTGAATTACTACCGATTTTTCCTACCACCAGTTCGGATGACTCGGAACCTCCTGTCCTCGCTTCAAAGATTAAAGATTGCGTGTCAGTACAGGTATGTAATGTGCTAAATATGTATCAGAAAGGAGTTTTGAGTGAAAGTAGACCCTTGGTGTACGTGAGAACTCGTCATCCGGCTTCGTTCGTATAATGACAGGCAACGCTGCGTCTAGGTGGAGATGTCGTAAGAACGTCCACCATTTTGTAATGCTCCATAGATATCGCTCGAGTCGTGGCCGAGTCGCGTCGCATTTCCTGCAGCCGGCGAGGAATGCTCACATGATGAGGGTCGGTTTTGTCATTATTCCCGCAGGTTCGACGGGGAGGGGGCCTAGATATTAGATGGCGTGGGCCAAAGGGCGTATCGATTTATCGGACGAGTGGACCAGTGCCCAGTGCAGCTCGTCCCTCAAATAAGCGTCTGTGTTCGGTGTGAGTGTGATGTGCATGTGTGAGTGCTATATCGAGCGGTGACCCTCGACGAGGGGCTCGTCGGCGGCTGGCTCACGGCTGCCACTCGACTCGCTTCTACTTATTCGGTCGAGCAGCAGGCGCTTGTCGCTCGCTATACTTACGCCTACCTACTAAGTTTCTCCTCGCGTATCTGTACGAGGCGCGGTTTCGTCCCATGTATGATTACAGTATGATGAAACGCGCGCGTTATTTGCCTTCCGTGAAGTGATTGTTGGTTATATTTTTTCAGATAAGGGAAAATGACGACCTGCCAACTAATGTCTGCAGGAAATGTATGGATAATGTCAATAACTGGCACATATTTAAGGCAGTATGTGAAAGAACACAAAACAGATTACTATCGTTTTTAAATAAGGAGAGTGACCAACTAGAAGAGGTGAGCTTAGTTTACTTTGATAGTTCAGCATACTTGAAGTTGACACTTCAATAAAAATATTTTTAAATGAATTTTCAGGTGAAAATAAAAAATGAGCCTTTATCTGATGAAGCTTATGATGATGGAGTGGTCATTGATGGTTCATATCCTGAAAGTGAAGTAAGTTTTCTAAAATATTTTCCATATTATTTATAAAAATAATCTTTACATCACAATACTGGTTAAATTCATATTGACAGACTTACATTTTATTTCAAGGACATTGGAATAACACATCACATTTTTATTGATATTGAACTTTTATACAATTATATTAAAAAAATATTTTTTCTATATTATGTAATGAACCCATGTATGACAGAACATGATAAGCAATAATTGGAAAGTTTTTAAGTGTTCTTTAATGTTTTTAATTGTATATTTGTGACATTACAGAATGCTGCCCCATCTAGTAAGGTCCAACCGGAGGGTCCACCTATCTTGGCATCATTGGGGCTCACACCAAGAAGTGATAAGGTAGAAATAATACAAATATCTTTGTTTTGTTTCATATGAAAAATAATATGACACTTCCGCTACTCATGAACCTTTGAAATGTCAAAATTTGCATATTAATATCCAATCAAATGTTTCCGAAGTTAACTGGATGGAGAATAGTTCAACTGAATTAATTTCGTCCACAGAAATATGTAGATCCAAGGATGGATTGGCAACGAGTCCATGCTATATTAGATATTGTGCAAGACAGTGATGTCATTGATTCGCTCCAATCTAACGAAGAATGTGATGTTCTACATGTATCGGATCACAATTCAGATTCTGAGACTGATTTATATGATGATGAGAACTTAAATGATTATGTAGATTATAGAAATGGTTATAAATGTAAAAATGGTCAAATCCTATCAAAAAATCCCAAAGAATCGCCACTTGTAACAAACAATAAAATAAAGGATGTTATCAATTTGAGGAAAAATAATCTGCCAGCACTTGAGTTTTGTCCCCGACCTATAAACGCTTGGCAAACACTGTTCACTGATGACCTATTAGAACTTATGGTTACATCTACTAATGACAAAATATCTAGAAACAGTGATGTAATGGAATCTACTAATGTAAGAGAAATCAGAACATTAATTGGAATTCTGTATTATCATGGCATAATGAGACCCAGCTATCAGGAATGCGGTGACCTTTGGCATAATGAATATGGAGTAGTTTGTGTTCAGAATGGAATGACACTTGAGCGTTTTAAATTTTTACTAAAGAATTTAAGTTTTGATGTTGACAATGATGACAATATTATTCAATTTGATGCAATGTCCAGAATTCGTAAAGTCTTTGAGATATTCGCTCTTAATTGTAGAAATTCAATGAATGTTGGTAATTTGGTTGTTATGGATGAAGTTATATTGCCTTTATATGGACCCTGTCCTTTTAGATATAATATAGAAAATAAGAAAATCAAAAACGGGATTAAGCTTATTCTTTTGATAGATCCATTCAGCTTTTATGTCTCTAATTTGGATGTTATAACCGATCCTTATTTTGCAGCTGATGATATTGCGACAAAATTAGTCCAACATTTAGCTGGTACTGGTCGAACTGTTATTATGGATAGTTGGTTTACATCATCATCACTTATTATGAAGTTGAAAAATGAATATGCATTATATAGTATCGCTGGGCTTCATCACAAAGATGATATCATTCCACCAGTTTTCTTATCAAAATATAGAAATGATATTCCATTCATCACTGGATTCTTTGACAAGGATATGATTGTTAATTCTTACTATACTAATTCACAAGTTATTAACGTTCTCACCAATGATCCTATATATTATAAGAGAGTCCATACAAGCAGATCGTCAGCGGCAGCCACTTATAAGAAATTTCAATCATCCGTGGAGGTTTTAGATGTGTTAATGCATTATTACACAACTACGCAACCAACAAACAACTGGTCGTTATCTTTATTTTTTATGCTACTTAACATAGCAAGTATAAATGCTCAAGTAATTTGGAGTATGCATCACAAAAATGATGTCGTTCAACGACGTATATTTATAAGAGAATTAGCAATGAGTTTGATAGAAGCAAGTGAACCGAGGCCATCCTTGAGTAATGTTGATAGAAAGCACAATAGTTATTTGATACCTAGAGATATAACTGGAAATGTTTTAAAACGTAGAAGAAGATGCAAGATTTGCAGTACATCTTTTAAGCGCGATCGTCAATCGAAACAACTGTGCATTAAGTGTGGTATTTGTATTTGTAGAGAACACACTGTACAGTTCTGCACAATTTGTGTTTCTTAATTTTTATGTTATAAATTTATAATGAACATGTAATTCCAGTTATATAAACGGATAAGAAGTGTCATATTATATTCATAATCTTATGCTGTTGTTTTGCAAGTCAATTGATATCAACTTACATTTATCACATAACTTGACTTGTGACTTTGACTGTACATTTTTAAATGCTTTTGTAAGAATACACATTAATGTTTATTTCAGAATTATGCAATCACATGTTGTTGATTAAGAGTTGATTGTTTTTATTGTCAAACCAAATTGTTTATAAAAGAATATTATTGATTTTTAATAAATAGTTTTCAAAGATATTAAAAGATTTTATTACATTGATTGATATAATATACATTGTATTTATATCTTTATAATAAAGTTATAATAATAATTTAATTACTCACATTTCAGGGAATGGATAGTGAAAAGGATGAGGATTATGAAGAGGAGGAAGAAATTGACCAACAGCAATTCACACATGTCCCGAACATGCCAGAAGTATCCATTACAGTCATGAGACCAAGCGGTGAAACTCTTCATGCTCGTCAGGGTATTCAAGAAATAGCATCCAAGGATTGTCTAGTTTGTGGTCGGTCATACAGATATTCCCACAATGCCAGAAGACATGAATTGAACGCGCACAGTTTTGACCGATACACCAATAAAATAACGAATAAGAAGCAGCAATCACACATGCAACCCAAGTTCAGGCCGAATCCATTCAACCCCAAAGCTCGCCTCATGCCAAATCCCATCAGCCACAAAATGCAATTTCATTCAAAATCAATGCCCGGTAGAATGCCACAGAGGATAGTCGCACCGCCGAAGCCGATACCAATTAAAGCCGCTAAAGCCTCGCAAAATAACTTGCCATATCCGCTTCGTATAAAAGCATTAAAAGATCTGCAGATCAAAAAGAAGGAACCACAAATTTTAAAGACACTATTGACTTCCAAACCAGAAGTTTTGGTGTCAGAGCCTGAAATAATCAATTCAGGCCCAGAAAGCCCCGAGACGTTGATTTCCGAACCTGAAATAGCGTCTTTCCAAGTGGAAACAATTTTATCAGAACCAGAAGGATATGTCAATCAACAGCAAGATGATGACGAAGGTGGAAATGATAATAACCAAGGCCAACATTATGATACCGTTGATATGGAATCTGATAATGAAATAGAAATTGCACGACAGAATGAAAACGAAATAGATGTAGATGAAAATCCCATGAATGATCCTGAAGAAAACCAGAATGATGAAGAGAATAATATGGATGATGGGCAAGAGGACAGTGATAGAGGTAATGATGATAGTAATGACAGACAGGAGGACTTAGTAAATAACGTGGATGGTGAGGGTGGTGATGCCAAAGAAAGTCAGGATGATGAGACAGAAAAAGATAATTACCAAAACATAAAGAATGAAGATAATGAAGATGATGAAATGCCAGCATTAAACATTGCACCCGTCGTCGAGATAAATGAAGACATGCAAACTAACTCGTACAATAGTGATGGGAACGAGGAGGAAGAAGCTGACGAAACGGTTGATCCAAATGACACGGTTGATGGTGATGAGGCTGAAAAAGATTTGGACCCAGATAAAGTGTACATCACTAAAACTCAAAGAGACTTCATCTTAAAGTACCGTGACATCATTGAGCAGATCAATACTAAGCGGTGTCTTTGTTGTAATAAAGAACATCCACGGAGGAAAGCTGTTATACAGCATTTGCAGAAAAATGGACACAAAGTACCAAAACACACTTGTTATAATTGCGTAGTGACCTACGGACATATCGGTGCTTTGTTGAGTCACATGAGATCGAACACTTGCACTGATCTGTGGAAAATAATTTATAACGAAAATGGTATAACCGATGATATCGTGTTAGAAGATAAACCCGATAATAAAATTCCATACAAAGATGTCGTTAATGCTAGGTCGTACGCTTGCAAGTTATGTCCAGCGAAATTCCAGCTGAAACAATTCATTATGAAACACGTTTTAGATGTCCACGAGGATGGTCAATCTCGAGTTCCGTTTTCTTGCGTCCATTGTGGGATGAGATTTAAAGACAAAAACATTGGTAAAAGACATATTCGCAATGGAGATTGCACTGTGTATATAGCTTGTGAGTTATGTTCTGAGAAGTTTTTGAACATGCAAGATTTCAATGATCATGCTGTTTCCGTGCATGCTGGCAATTTAGATCCCGAAAACCAAAACAAATGTGTGGACGGTCGACCGACTGATTGTCCAATCTGTGGAAAGAAGAACAGTAGTTACCCCAATTTAGTGAAGCATTTGAAAGCCGTACATAACGAAGAAAAGCCTCATCACTGCCAACATTGTGACTCTAAATTCGAGCAAACTACTGATCTTAACAAGCACATATACATGGAACATTCTGATAGAAGTTTGGGTATGCAGTCTATCGAGCCCGACATGTCAATTGTTAAGGAGGAAGCCGAAGAATATCATTATTCATGTACGGAATGCAACGCCATCTTTGAAACTGTTGATGCGTGGACGGATCATCAAGTTGCCGAACACAACCAAGTCGCTCATCACTGTGATCAGTGTGAAAAGAAATTCTTACGACCATCAGAACTCGCTGAACATAAGAACACACATTTGCGAGTTAAATTTTATCCATGCAACGTATGTTCGAATTCCTACAGCACTCCACAAAAGCTGAATGAGCATATGCAGCAGATGCATCCTGGGTCAAATGCACGTGGAGGTGATAGCGATTTCTATTGCGATATATGTGTTAGATCGTTTAAGAGTCGTCAAGCATATTCTAATCACATGCGTATACACTCCAGAGTCCCGACAACTAATAGGAAACCAGGAGAATCTAAAGGATTTGCTCCTCAAATTGTCGGTAAACCCATAAAACAATTCTCAATGCAACCTGGTTATAGTCCCTACGTCCCCAACGCGCCATATTGTTGTGATATTTGCGGAAAAGGATTCATGCATAAGAAAAATATATGGAAACATAAAAAAGTTCTACACGCTGATCTACTCAATGATAGGAATGACAGCGAGGAAAATACCATGCATGCTTCTACAGAAGAGGATGAATATAATGTTGATGAAAACGGTGCCATTTTAACGACGCCACAATTTAATAGTTTTAATTTCACCAATGACGCTTTGCCATATTCATGTGAGTTATGTTATAAACGTTTTCCGCTGCGGACGTATTTGTGGAAACACAAACGCGCTAAGCACGGCATCACCAAACCTAACGCTGGTGAATCTTCAGAAACACAAACACAGCCGTCATCGGCTGAAGGGAGATCTAGTTGCACGATATGTAAAATAACATTCTCTGATAAGAAATCATACTATCGTCATAGGAAAAACGTTCACAAGTCGACTGTGCAGATGTGTAAGATATGTGGAAAACCTTTGAATTCAACTTTGGAGTTGTACGAACATCTTAAAGCTGCGCATGCTCGAGAGTTACTTGGATACAACGCCAACCAAGGCCCGAGTAAATCACAAGAGGTTGTTCAAGAAATGGAGGTAGAATACGACGAAGATCAAGATTCCGCTGACCCGAGCGTCGATTACCAGGCCAGATACCCGTGTGATACTTGTGGGAAACAGTTCGTTGGACTTCTTGCTTTGCAGAATCATCAATGTATAAACCAGATTCAGACACAGCCTCAAACATTTGAATGTGAAATTTGTCACAAGAGCTACACGTCAATTGCCGCACTGAAGAGTCACCGGGGATGGCATTTACGGTCTCCAGATGGAAAAGCAGCGGCCAATAATACTGGGTTATGGATGCCCCAAAACAAAGTGACGACCAAAGTGAGCAAACACGAAGTTGTAGACCCGTCTCAACTCGCGCGTGTTCAACATTCAACACCAGCCAACATCGCCAAAAGGAGATTACCGCCGGAAGTCGAAATAACTGTGGTTAATCCGAACAAAAAGCTACGATCTGATGACTCTATTGAATTAGATCATCAGAACAATTCGTCTGGCGTTCCTGAAGATAAATACTGTAACATTTGCGATAAAGAATTCACAAAGCGAGCGGCCTACCAGCGTCACATGGACGAAGTTCATCAACCGAACTCCGTGTTCTGTCCCGTATGCGACAAGAGTTTCACCAGGAAATCTACATTAATAGTTCACATGAAGAAGCATTACGAAAGCGGAGAAGGTACTTCTGGCTCTACACAAATGGACGAAGATTCTCACACGTGTGATGTATGCGGCAGTGTGTTCGATAGCTCAAAGTCTTTGATGGCCCACAAGAATATGCATCATGGCGAGGATGAATCCGATCAGTCTGAAGACGATGGCGGAGCGACTATACAGCCACCAGGCGAGTTCACATGCGCTCAATGCGGCGACGGCGTCGCTACACCACGAGACTTAATAGCACATCGAGCTATGCACGCTACTCCTACGAAGTTCTTTTGTAACATTTGCAAGGTCTACTTCGCCAGAGCGTTGGACCTCTCGTCCCACACTCGAGCCAGACATTCTGACAACGAAAAAGTATTCTTCCCTTGCGCTATGTGCGACCGTTTTTATATGAACAAGAAGAGTTTGCAGCGCCACATAGAAATGGCTCACTGATATTGATCCAGGACTCATGTCAATATAGTAATTAGGACCACAGTTTGGGTTTTATTGAGTGTTTTGAAAACATTGTCTGCGGTGGACATTAGTGGTCGAACTAAGTGATATTAGAGTGTCATTTTCCTATTGTAAATATATATATCATAATGTTGTTTAGCTTCATCGAGAGGATATCTACTGAGCGATTTTTTTACACTTACAATTCATTCCTTGGTTGCCGACGAGCAGAGTTTTAATGTTTAATTTTAATTTTTATTATTATTAAGTATTTGCTCACGTGTTCTGTTATTTATTTTTTTGGTCCATTGTTTTATGGATAAACATTTTGTTTTATGTAGTAGGTCGTTACAAATCGGCGTTGAGAACAATAGGTTAGTTATTATTATTTTAAAGATAATGTGGTAATTAAGTGAAGTTATTATCTTTTCTATATTTTGAATATTTGAATCGGGCCAAAATTTTGATTATAGTCATTAACAGTCACTACAACGCTAAACTGTTTATATGTAAGTACCAACGACAGTTTCTTATAAAGTTAAGTCAATACGTCGGTTCTCAAGCGCGTTCGCTTGGTCTATATGATTTTTATTTTACATTATGTACTATGTAAATAGTTTCATACTCTGATTAGTAATTTGATTATTTCGATTGTGAAAGGCGAGGTCGTACATTAAGTTTTTATTAAAATGTACTGATTATTTTATAGTAATTTCAAATGTATATTTTATACAAACTTATAACCACTAAGGGCGTTATCTCCTCATCTATGGTATTCTATCTTGGGGCCTAATTTAAGGACAGGAAAAAAATTATGCCTTCTCTATAAAGCACAATTAAAATTATTAGTGACTACAAAAAGATTTCTCTAAGATATTTTTCTATTGTTGATTAAAATGTGTAAAGCAATAGTTATTTATTTGACTATCCTCATTTATTAACATTAAATATAATATTGTTAAATAGGTGTTTATTTATATATTGATATAGTGTTACGGTAATTATTTATTCTGAGTTTTAGAATAGATAATAGGAATTTTATTTTGGAAAATGATTTCACATGTATCTTATCTGAAATGTAATACATCTACATGAGAAAATTATGTGTATAGATATTAAGTTGATTGTTTGTTTTTACAAAAATCTTATATCCCGGCATGTGATGTCTTATTGTAAATAACAGCGAGTTTTTTTTGCCATCACTTTTTTTTGAAAATTTTCACATACAATACATTCAAATGAAGATGGTTTATATTAAATCCATTGACAAATCCTTATATATATGTGATTGAGCAATCCCTTGTCAGATATTGAAAAATTGTGTTATGAATATTAAAATATTTTTAAATTATGGAATTAGAATACATATATTTGTCCATAGATGAGGTTTGTTATGTCAACTTTGTGGTTTCAATAAAGTGACTTAATGATAATTGTTTCTTTTTCTTTATCCTTTTCATTAAAATTGATCCTTACTTAGAATGCACTGTGTGTTGGTCAAACAGTATCTCGAGAACCGTATTATTTTAAATTTTCAAATCTAGTGTATAAAAAGACGAAAACGGGAAATAAAATTATTTTTTGAGTAGGTTAAAATACAATGAACATGACTTTATAGTTTCTACATGTGTATATATGTGCCCGTCTGGCACTTGGGGAGTGGGATTTTTGTTATGGTTTTTGAAGATTTGACTACACTTTCCCTCTGTTATAAATTTCAGTGCTAAACCCACAAGTCGCTTAGGTAAGCTGTCACATACTGAAAGCATCATAAGAATTTTTTAATATATTTTCTACTATAAATGTAGTTAGTTACTTTCATTAAATTATCACGCCTCCGTCTCGTGAAAACTTCGTGACTTATCTTTTGTGTCATACTTGTCAAGTACACTTAATATTAAATATCTATTCTGGATATTTATACCATATTAGTATTAAAAATAGTGAAATATTTAAACAAGTTATAAGCGGTTCAAAGTATAGGAACGCCTAAGGTATTTAAGAGATACCACGACAGACAAGATTGTAGTAAGAATGTCTTATAAAGATAATATTGTTATGGTTATAGATAAGGTAGAAATAACGTAATAAAGACCAGTTGAATATCATCTCGACGGCCCTCGAGGGGAAATACGGAAGACAAATAAATATTTCCCAAGAAAATTTAATCCTTTTTAATATCTTTTATCATTTGTTTTAAATAATACAGTTATATTCGGATATTACAAAACTATCGGACATTCATGTAAATACGAAACGAATAGTTTTTAATGGGAATTAAAAAAACTGAATATTAAAAATACATAAATTTATTTTAATTATTATATACTTTTGGTAATTTTCACAGAATCATAGATGAATTATTTTTTTCTGGCCCATTTTAAAAGGTTTTTAATGCTTGTTTTGTGGGTATTGATCTCGCGTTCAAAGTAATTAACGTTTTTATGACATTAAATATTGTACATCATTTATACTATGTATTTATTATGAGATAATAATAGATATAATTTTAGTCCGTTTTTCTTATGATTGCACTTCACTTGTTTCATTCTACAGCTGGGATATGTAGTTTGAGGCTCAGAAGATACATTTGTCCGTAACTATATTCAGATTTTAAATTTGAAATCCAAATTGAGATTTTTTAAATTTTGTGGTACGAGAGAAAGAAAAAGATCATCATCTTCATCACTGCTATCATTTCCATTGTCATCATCGTCCTTAAAATTATTATCATTTTGTAATAAGCTGTTATCTGTAATAGAATCAAAAATTTTAATATCTTTCGAGAATTTTTTTTTGTATTTTAGTTCAAATTTTTACCTTTAATAATAATATCGGCAACTAATGTTGGTAATTGCTCCCCAACAAACCAGATAAACTCATATTTATCATCATTATAAATCATATATGTCACCAGCCAGAAGCTTGAGGTGATAGAGATGTTGGGTATTTTAAATAAGCATTTCTCCAAAACGTTATGACATAACGAACTCGTAGTAAGTGTTGATATAACTCAGCTTTACTCGGTGGTAGACTTGATGGATCAAAATTAAGGAACTTTTTTTTTAAATTATACTATAGGGTTTTAGAAATCATACGTGAAGCGGTTAGTCTTTCGGTAGCCAGAGCGCTTTTTCAAACTTAACATTGATCATTATCTCAATTTTGTACAACAATAAAGTATTATTTTTATACCGTATTCATCTATAAATAAATTCAATAGTTTTTAATCCTTCTTCCATCATTTATTAGACGATTAATTTTCTAGACCAAGCTGAATGATACTACATCTCTTTACACTTTATTTCGATCTGGCAAAAGGTTTAACAACCGATTTTTTGTTTGGCAAATTAATTCTGAGCTTTTAGATAGTTAAATAACATGCTATTAAAATTTCAGCTATACTAAAATATTTTGAAAAAAAATTTTTTTAATTCAACATTCCCGTTTGGCACCGTTTAAACAACAATAAAAATATCTGGCAATAATAAATTTATGTTGTGAATAGTTCAATAAAAATAATAATAATAAAAAAACCTTCTTAAAATGATTTGAAATAATAATTTGTTTACCTGCACAAGTACGATGCGCACTGATGAACGCAACCACTACCGGCAGCCAGATAGCCCATATGACGTCCGGGGGAGTGTGAGAGATAGCATATCTAAAAACTAGCCTACCTGAAATTCTTGTTTAAAATCGTTGCTCTTAGAATATTGGTTTCAGTGATATCTTATAGTTTTAGTAATCATTAATGTTATTTGAAACCTATATGTTTTAAATTTTTTTTTGTATATCATTCTAACTTCTTATAAAAAAGAAACGGACATTAATTTCAATCAATTTTAATTTTCTCAGCAGTTGAAAGTTGAGTTCTTGGTTACTTTAATATTTCCGTATCGCTATATTATTCTAATCCTTTAATTACTAAAAACAAGATAAAAGTTATCAATGTTTACAATTACATTATTTTATAATTATCTACTTTTAAGAAAACAATGCCAGATATTATTATAGTTCCAAAAACACCCTCCTATAAACGCCTAATCATAGAAGAAGAAGCCACCGGCAGCTATTCAATATTCAATAGGATGTGTAGGAATGCGCAACGACGTTTTTTTTAAACATTTTATTGAACATCACCCTAACAAAGATTTAATAAAAAGAAAAGTACCTACAGGTAACGTGATACTCACAAGGTCTTATCGAGTGGTACCTTGATGAACAAGCAATTTAAATTTTTCCTTAAAAATATTTGGTGTCCCTGACTGAAACAAACCGTATAACAAACAAACCGTATAGCAAATAAATAAACCGAATAGTAAGCCCCTTGAGTTTTAGAGGAAATCCTGAAGTGTCGTCATAGTTCCCCAAGGCAAATACACAGTGTATCAAAGTTTTCAAGTCTCAAGCTTATTTACCTTTTTCTGTATTTAAATACATAAATAATACATAATAAATACATAGAAGAAGTAATTCTGCTAGCATAGTTTTAGTGAGAATTGATACAAAACACGTTTGAAGTTTTAGCGAACCCTATGACAAAATAGATTTTTCGGCTTAGGTATAATACATGCAATGACCATGTAGTGCAATTAATATGTATTAAATATTATGTTGAAGAGCAGTGTGGAATTGTTACCTAGTTATGAATGATATGAAGAAAATGTTCTCAATTAATATCGGCTATTCCTAGCTTCATCAGCGGTATGCAAACAATGGGTAGGCTAAGTAGAAGGTATGAATTCCTTTATTTAAACACACATTACCACTATAAAGCTTAGCACTCACAACGCTACCATAAAAAAAATACTTGGTAGATAATTTAATTCAGTTGCTCTAAGCTAAAAAAGTTTAAACAATATATCGGCCAATAAGAATATTACTTTTAATATCAACTGACTTAAACAACTTTTTAAACGAATCAAGTTGCGAGATGTAATGCGTTTCTAATACATATTATACGTTCATGGGTTTTTACACTTATAGATGTTTCTTAAAAATGGTAGGCTATTAATTTTTTACCTTTGAAAGGCGATACTGTTACTAAATTATAAATGTAACGCACATAAACATAGCTATGATAACTTTTATTGAGTGTTGTATGTCTTATGAGTGATTGTCTGTTTGTAACAATATAACAATTCACTTATAGATATGGTCACTCCAGTGTCTATATCAGAAATAAGATATTTGAGTGAAAAACTTTTCGTTTAGTTTAAAGATACGATGCTTTGTAAAGGTATTATAGGAGTACTAATAAGCTTAAAATAATAGTAAAGTAAAATGCTTGTTTTTTCAAACAATGGCGTGTAATTATTATAATTTGACAACAGTGGCTTTTAATTATTATTGATACTTTAACCTTCAGCTCCCGAGTGTTAACTAAATATTTTGATGAGCCCTTTTATACCTCAGCACACTTTTTTAAGTCGTCTACTATACAACTATACAAGTGAAATAACAGATTGTATTAAATATAGTTAATGTATTGCTTTTAAAATTGCCTGGACTTCTTGCTGTAATCTTTTTGATACGAATGGTTAGTTGAAAGCGATCTCTACAAGAGGAGCTATTATTAACAATCGTCATTCAAATTATTGTTAGAAATTTGTTAAATAAATAAAGTATTTCATACAGCTTAAGATAAAATACATATACATAATATGAAGACAGACATTCACATCTCGTCTGCCCGTGATCACGGTTGCTGAAAAGTAACTGAAACGTAGGGAGTACGTAGGTAGTTTTTACAAAAATAAAATAATCGCAATATAATCCGAAAAATATTGGTATTCAAATGTAGTTATTTAATTCTTAACAATGAAATGTTTGTAGTTTAATTAATTTAGGTGTGTAGCAAGGCGTAGTGGTTAAAACTGACTCTGGTCTTTTGCAGTTCACCTCGAATCGAACTGGTTAGACCAGGAAAGAACAACACTCGCCCAGAAAATTGACGTGTATCTGCACTGCATTACTGACTTTGTCTTCAGGTGGCAATTATGGCAGTTGCATGGACTCGAGGGTAAGTAGTAACTATAAAACCTTTATCACCACAAAAAAGAGTTTTAGCCCATAAGTCTATCTCATGTTTCATACAAATTAAACTATTCATAACATAATTTCTTCTTGAATTTACTTGTGGTGTCCAAATATAGATAGAATAATTAATTACGAGGCCTATTAGTTGCTTACAATATGTTACTTAGGGGTTTTAGAATTCAAGTAAAGTTTGTTTTGTTGTTTGTACTTACTTGTTAAGCAATTATGTATAGAAGTGGTGCGCCATCTCTTTCGTTTACATGACTTTGATTCATTATAAGGGAAGGAATTACGAAACGATATTTTTTGTTTTAAATATTACGTAAACAATAGAAATTAATTAAAATGTGATTATTTATTTTTAAATAACTTCCAGTATTTATCATATATGTAGTTCTCTGTTGTTAGGCAAGTTTATAGGTTACATTAATTTTGTTTCAATTTGTGAATGAGCCAATTTGATAAAATAAAAATTACCTAATATTAAAATATTTTTAAGCTCTTACATATTATAAAGTAGATATTATTTTCGATCGCATTATTATTTTTGTCAAATAGTGGACACTTTTCATTTACTAAATATACATTAAAAAACAAAAAAAAAACACGAATAAAAAACTGACAAATTTACGTATAATCTTGTCATATCAGATTTTGATGTGACACAATTAAGAGCAATAATATACTATTAAAAAGGTAAGTTACGTCTTTGTCTTTTTTGAGAACGCTTCAACTAAGAAGTAAAACATGGCATCACTATTTAAATGTCCGAATATAATCGAATAGCGAATTGTTTGTTCATTTCGTTTTAATGCACGAATTGTTGGAATACATTGTTTTAAGCGGCGAATTTATAATGCTCCGTTGAATACGTATATTTTATACGAAAACATTTTTCGAGAAAAATTTCGAAGAGCGGGATTGATAATATATAAACAATCGTTTCATTTGCTGAATTATATTGTTTCAAATTAAAAAATGTGATGATAGAGTCTTTAAGGTTAAGTATCGTAGGTACATTCTGTCTAAATAAAACATTCCTAATTTTTCAATATAATAACATGATAATTGATATAAAACGTAAAATCCTTTTACTTTCTTCATTCTTCACATGATACCTTTCTTAGTCATGTGTGTCGTGTGTTTTGAAGTGTAAATACTTTTAAGCTCATTATGTTCATCTAAGAACTCACTCAACTTTTAAGTTAGACATGCAAATTTTAAGTTCAATGAATTGAAACTGACATCTGAGTGACTGACTTTTGATTTACGCGATGCCATTACACCAATACATTGAAAAAAGATGTCCTTATAATGATATCTAAGATTTTCTTGACTCTTATTCATTTAAACCAAACTAATATTTTTCGGCAACCTTTGCTGAAAAGTAGCTGAAACGTCGGCAGTAAGTATTTTTTTAAATCAAAAATAAAGTCGAAAAATATTAGTTTCATTTAAATGATATCTTTATTTTTACCACCCCTGATGTTTCTGCTACTTCGGAAGACGGTTGAATATGCCCATCTGTATAAATAATTATGAATAATTTGAAGTTCAATTAAAGTATAACTTAATCCAAACTTTTTGTTTAATAAAATCAAACACAGTATAGATTGCACAAAACATTTTAATATAAACTTAAAAAGTCGTACAACAATATGAAAAATTATTATTGACTAATTTTATTCGCGGACAGGAGAACCGCTTATCTATATTATGCAAATATACTATCTTTAACACTTCCATCGAATATATCTTACAAAAAAAGAAAAATAAAAAGTATCTTTATTAATAAAAAATCTCATTACACTATATTGTATTATATTAAACTTACTTTATAGATTATCTACAAAATACTGTAGCGTTTTGGCCAGTTTTTCAATCGAGCTCCTAAATTTACGTTACATAGTTTCAATAAGAATAGGGCGTTAATAAAGTACGTGTTAAAGGTACCGAAATAATACAACTAGACTTAATCTAAATCAAAATATAAAAATAGTAAAAAAATAGACGCACATTTCCGTATACAACTTGTCATTGTTGTGCATTGAGAACGATCGATGTCGTCCACACGGGGTGCATCGCCACTACATATTATATGAAAGCAATTTACATACAAAACTTTGATAATTCATCTAATCTGTACTATATTAATAAAACAATATGCATGCAGACCGTATGGACGGACATGTATGACGTCATGTCACCGTCACCGTCACCGTCACCGTCAACCAACGACAAGCCGACAACCCGCATACTTAAGCACAATCTCTTATCGCTAACATTGATCTCGATTGAAACACTGAACTCAATTGCCAAGTGAAATATAAAAAAGATAAATAACACATAGTATTTTATTCCCACGAATTCGCATGCACCCGTTAGTTTATGATTTGAGAAATATTTTTCTATAATTATTACATATTCATGTCTTTTATAACAATGTCATATAAATATACCGTAAGACTAAACACCGGCCGCCGCGGCGCGATCGACCGGCAATGTACACAAGGACTAATATCTTCTTAAAAAAATACTGTTAGATTGAAACGTAGCTAATTCTATAATATTTATGTATATTACATATAATTATAAGAGTACAATCGTACAAGTGATGATTACACTAGGTGAGATCTCTGACGCCTTCGGGCGGCCCGCCACCGTCCGATCGCGTCCGACCGGATATGCAAACATTATTATTATTATTATACATATATATACGAATACAGTAGTTACATACCAGTAGTACTATATATACTTAGAAAGTATGAATTTTTCAATATTAAAAATACGTAATTTCTCTATTGGCCATTATTACATTCACGTGAAAAATTAGATATTTCGCGTACGAATATATTATATTATGTATACATATTTAAATATCAGTATTCATTTAGATCGGAGGACGTATGTATGTATACAGGCTCGCTCTAGAAGGTACATCGTCGTAAGCGCACGCGGCCTCTCGGCCTATCGATCCCTTATATACTACTAATAATATATCGATATTGAACGAAGACATCCAAAAGTCGACTCGGCTTTAAATAGTACGAAAATAAATCGCCGGCGAGTCGCGCGGCTGATTATTGCTCCTATCGATAAATTTACACATCGACGTAACGAACGGGAATACAAAAAGTTATGGAAAATCGTACGGATATCACAAGCGGCGGGCGGCGCGGGACGCCCCCGCGGAAAATAAAAAAATAGAGCGCGGCGCGCGTCTCTGTCGTAAAAAAGTAAAGACTCTATGAGCGGACCGCGCGAGGAGGAGTTCCCGCGGCTCAGTTCGCGAGGAGCAAGTGTGTGGGGGGAGCGTACGGTGCGGGGGGGGCGGAGGGCGCACTCTCGCGTCTCGCTAGGAAGTAGGCCGCCGGGTCCGTCGCCGGAGACAGCGCCCGCGCCGCCAACTGCTGCTGCACCGCGCGCTGCTTGATGTAGTTGCTGAACTCGGTGGGAGACATGCGGTTCGCGCGTTTGCTGCTCGTCTTCAGTTTGGTGCTCCCGAACTTGGTTTGAGCGAAGGTGGCAGTTGTGAAAGTGAGAGGTTGAGCTCGGAAGGGCGGGCCCGGAGAGAAGGCCGCCGGCGCTGGCGGTGAAGGGGCCGCTACTGGCTCCACGGGTCGGAAACATTGCGCCTCGGGGTTGAACGCGCGGGTTACCTAAAAATATTAATGATATTAAATAACCATAATTGTAACAATTTATATTCATAGAGGTTGACTATTTTCATGTTTAATACCTCTCTATCAGTCCTCTCGTCGGCAGTACGTTCGTCGCTGCTGAACAAAACCTTCACTGCACCCTTTTCGCCGATGCGGTAAGACACCTCACCTGAAACCATAATTCAATATTTAGTTGTATATTTATATAATCCTTTAAGATTTTTTGCTTTACAAAAACCTTTATAGGCAATCAAGCAATGTTATTAGTCTTAATGAATTAGATTTACGAATAAAGATTTAAGTTTCCTTTTCAGTAATATAAATAGTATATGTAAGTATTTGCTAATTTCTAGTTTTAAGGGTCATATGAAATAAGTCACTATTTAACGAATGATTGCCGGTTTGATAGGAAGAAGCTAATTTAAACAATGACGGCGACAAGGACTGTATTTAAACTTGCTAGCTCATAGTGAATAATCCGGACCGTTGTAATATCGAAGCCGCACAAATAAATTTAAGCAGATTAATTGAACGAACTAAATATATCGACTAAATTTGCTAAAAATGACTGTACATATCTACTGTTAGTGTTGCATTTAATATAAAATTTAAGAAACTTAATATACATAGATAAGTTAAGAAATTTAATTACCTGGGTCAATCCACACTGCAAGATCTCGAGGAAGATGTTCAAGAACGTCTCGAACAGGGACACCGGATTCTCGGGCAGCTCTTTCCAACACGGGGTCTAATGGACCCCCAGTCTTCAAGCATCGGAATGCAGAACCGCGACACGGTCTATCGGGGTACCAGTGACCCCTGAACTTGTCTTTCAATGCCTTTTCTAATTCCTCTCCAAAGATATTGACCCGTCTTCTTGGCAGTTTATTGTATAGGTACGATATAACAAAGTTAAGAGCAACCTGCACTTCAATATGCATCGTCGGTTTGGCTGTGGACAAGAGAAATGTATTTATGAGTGTGATAAACTTTTTAGGCTACCGTTTTCAAACTGGGAAGGGACCTGACTAGAGGTTTTTATGTCAATCGTGTTTCAAAATCACGATTTATCTCAAGATCGATGGTTTTATCTCAATGATAAATAGACGCGGCCAGATATGTGGTCGAAAACTCACGTGCGGCAAGAAAATATATATATAGATAAATAAAAATAAATGTATATACATATATATTTAATTTAGGTTTGATGAAATGATTGCTTGTTTTAAGTTTATGTAGGGACGTTTGTGTCTATATTTAAATCGATTCTGATTCTAATTACATCGATCGAGTTCCGCGAAAAGTCGATTAGTTTTTATTAAATATTTAAAGAAGAGTACTTAACGGTTGAAGGCTAAATTATATTTGACGAGATTTTAACGTAAAATAAGTTCTTTACCAATTACTTTATTTTTCAAAGAATAATCACTACAACTTAAAAAATAAAATGCACTTCATCGATAGTGTTAAATGAAATTATATTTATTGGATACTTTATAATCGGGTACAGCGTGGTGGTCCAAATATTTTAAAGGCCAATGAACTACACATATCTGTAAACATACCCGTTTATTTTATTTCTGTATCAACCAAAATTAAATGACCTTCGCAGACGCTTTAGTTAGGAAAGATCAAAGAAACGTTGCTGTAATTAGTCGTTTATTCAAAATTTTAAGTATTGCCAACTCTCTGGTTCTGAAATTTTAAAGGTCAAGTAATGCTTTTTTTAAATTAAGGATTTAAACATTCTATCTGTAACGTTACAGCTTTTATATTCTCTTTGAAGGATAAATTAAAAACCGACATTTATATAATTTAACGTAGGTATAATTACTGGTGATATATAACTGATGATAACTAAAGAAAGTGATCCAATACATATAAGAAAAATCATTTATTTTTTCCGATAATAGTAATATGTTTCTAATTTAGTATATTACGTACACGATCCAAGCTAATACTGTCTTATTTACTATTGGTTAGAACGATGGAACACGAATTCAGGCGTAAATATAATTATCACATATTTCGTCTGTGAGAATCCGTGGTTTGTTTAATTTTAATAACATATAGAGTACGTACTCTATGTGGTAAACGATCAGGGAAGTCAAGAAACTTTGAAGCAGTTCTATAGTAAAATTAAAATTGTTAACAAATTTGACTCTTGGCCTTGCACTCTTTGTAGGGAGGATCAGATATTGTGGAGGTTTGACCTTAATTAGTCTAACTTTATTTTCGTTTCTATAATGAACGATGTAATGAGGGCTCACTTAATTTGTGCATGATAAATTGTAGCTCATAAAGATAGGAAATAAGTCAAGTTAACATTAAAAGTATAATTAGATATGTAATATAATAATTTATATCCCATAACATATGTTTTCTAACTTTACCCGTACAGTTTTGACAGTAATAAAATTTAAATTTTAAAAACTTTAAAATGATCTATAGACCATACCCAAAGTGGTACGATAAAAGAATGATATATGATGTAAAGATCCCCATATATGATCAATAGCAACCCAAACTATTAAAACTATCACTGGGTATTGTATTCTTCCGTGGCGTAGGTATATTACTTTAGGACACTACCAACCTATTAAATCATAGTAGCGACTATACACGAGAATATATATATATTACTGTATTTTGTAAATCTATTTAAATTTAAAACTATATAATAACTTAAAGTAGATATATTTTTGTTTATGTTCCGTTAAAACAGTGACATTAAAACTAAATACAAGCTATAAGTAAAAACTCTATAAGTTGAACCAGAAGGCCGTCAATTGTGCGATCACTGTCAAAGCGGCCTCCGTACGTGGGCTTGAGGTTACCGTGGAATTATTCACGTGGAAATATTAGACTACGATTTTCTATATTCGATGTATTTTATTTACAATTTTGTTCACGGCTTTGTTTAATGATGCGGACGGTACGATTTCATTGAAGTTTTTATATCGAATTAATCTAAAGCTTATCTTTTTTGTTGCACAAAAACAATTCGATATTTTAAACTGTCCAGATTAAATTAATGTAAGATAAAAATAAAACCCTACAGTTTAATTAAAGAGAAGTAAATAAATTAAAAAATATTCACGCCTATCAATAATAATTATGTATGCCTCGATAATTTCGTAAGCATTTTATCGACGATATTCATTTCAGAGAAAGTGACGCCTAAGAAAATTCTTCATATAATTTTTGAGACTGACATCGCAGACGTTTTTACAGCTTCTAACTCATCTCGGAATCGATTCACGACAACGAAACTGAGCGTTGGCGTACGGCCTTTAAGTTCTGTCCTATTTATATCAGTAACCCAGTATCGATCCGACGCCCCACTGCCCGACAACCCCTTACTTAGACACTCAATAAAAATACTTATACCAACGATGCTAGAGGCTACATTCCAACGCAGATTTTCATGTACTGTTAAAACGGTCGAGACGGAATTCGACTTCTGACCGTAATTAAAAATATGTTTTCTGTTTTCTCGTTCTATATTTATTTTCTTTTGAATAAATCTGACTTTAATAAGATTGTATAAGACGTTGTGATGAGAAATGTTTCTAGTAAAACATATGGTAAATACGAATTTTTATATTGTAAGGATATTTGTTTTATTTTAAAATGCATTCAGAAATATCTCGGTATAATATTTTATACTTGTGCAGTGCTTTTGAAAGGTAACATTTTCATTAGATTCTACTTAGTCTTTATATAATTTATAAGGTAGGAAGTTTCTTAAGGAAATACATGTATTTCTATTTTATTTTGTTATAAAGGATGTCTTTACTAACGATTTAAAAGGTCTAAAGCATTTCTTAATCAGAATATACGGTCAGTTATTTTCACTTGCTTTGGATATAATGAATACAGAAGGTGAAGCATCTTGGACTCTTATCTGGATTGCAGTAAATAAAATAAAGTGCCAAGAAAAGACAGAGAAATGTTATTTCACCGAGACTAAAGACATGAGCTCGCGTGTAAATTACAATTTATCTTTATAGGTTCATAAAATATTAAGATATAAAACTATTTCTAAGTGTAGAATTAAAATTTCAACTCTGAAACAAAAGTTATTGTTGATATTATTGTGAATATGTAATAAATCTTATTAAATCGCTGTTGCTTGTCATTTGTACCGTTTGGATACAAATAGGTTACATTCGTCTACGTTACTGAAGTTCAAGTCTTACGGTCTGATCTATTATTGCACCTCTATAATTAGTATGAATGAAACAAAAACTTATTTATTTTAGCACCAATATAAGTTTTAATAAAGTAGTGAAATATTTAAAACGTTGTTAAAAAAATTATAGGACTAATTTTATACATAAAAGTAAGGCATATACATATATTCTTCTCTTTATTATGACTCGTTTCATTTTCACAATCGGTATAAAAGAATACATATCAAATAAGCCGATACAATATTTTTTACGACAAAACAGCGACGATGTTTAAAATAACGTTACTTTATTGTTATCTCGCTGGAATCTTGAAATCCGAATGTGACGTATATAATGAATCTGGAGAATTTTCCTTAAATTACATTCATATTCATCTATTTTATTCTAAAAGTAAAATAAACCAAATATCTCACTATAATTATGTTAGTATATGTATTACATTCATGCCGTATTATCATATTAAAAGAACAGAAATTAAATATATCTTTATGTTGCTATATAAAAATTTCTTTTCGGTACATAACAATCATTATTTTTTACGTCGTGTTTCGTGAGAGACATCTAATCCGTCGGGTGGGATCAAAATTGCTTAGTTTCCTTTTTATTATTTCTGTTTAGGGAGATTATGTTGATGGTTCCATTGTAAATGTGTCCACATGTAAGCAGCCCCAATTACCTTCCTGTGGGGTTGATACCGTCAATTTAAAGACCATCATCATCTATAAAGAGTTCGTTCACTCCTATGATATTGTACACGTATTTATAAATAGCATTCAGTTATTTCAGCGCTCTCAGAACAAACTATTTAACATACGTTACTCGTTAGTAATTAAATAATAACAATGTGTGTTGATTTTCATTTTAGACACTAACTAATTAAACCACATATCCAAGCCCGGATGTTATAGCAAAATTAAACAAAACATAAATAGTATGTTATTTTTAATATATGAGATACACACTATAGTTTCGTGAGAAATAATTCGTTTCATTTGAAAGAAAAGCATATTATACATGACGTCATTCTGTTAGTCCAATCGTTTTATCAGTAAATTAAAAAACCATCAATTTTAATCCCATATTTAAACTCAGTTATAAATTTCCATGCGTTGTTTGTTGCGTCGTAATTCGTTATCGTTATGCAAATTTTCTTATGTACGAACTTTCCCGTTTTTGGCTGTTTCTGATAGTGATGTAGGTTATCTCTATTTTGTTACAACATTGTTTAAGCTGATATCGATCTTCTGCATCTAGTTTTACGGATGTTTCTTGCATGAACCTGCATGCCCGTATTTTAAAAATGTTACACAGTAAAGCTAATTGGAATTTTGTCGTCTTTTACTTGTTATGAACTACTCTACATGGAAACTGTATTTTATTTTTTCCCTATTATAATGCGTATATCGGAAATATTTAAGTCTCTAATTATAGGTATTTTTTTTAAGGTTTAGTGAATAAAATAAATCCGAAATTTGAATAGTAAATTACGTGACAACAATTATTCTGGTTCAGTTATTTTAATTGCCCTCGAATGTGTAATAAAACGCTTCACATAGGTTACAAATGCTCAAGTGTTCCATTGTTTGATGAGTTGAACTAAATGAACAAGATTTTGAATTTCAATGTAGGAGACTTAAAAGGACAATCGACGTAATTAACATAATGGTATAAAATATTTTTAAGGGAACACTGTTTTTAATATATTAATATATATAATCAAAATTAATGTTATCTTTGTCAGGTCAAAGAAATCAAGAAATGATAGTAATTTATTTCATTTAATATAAGGAAATATTATAGTAGTGCTCGAGGTAATCTATAGGAAATCAAAAAGCGAACGATAATTTTGGTTTCATTCAAAAAGGTTGATCGTATTTTTTCCCTATATTTTTTATCAAAATACTTTTGATTATATACTGCAATATTATTAATCTAATGTACCGATTTATCTATACAAGGCTCAGAATCTACTGTTAATAACTGGATGGGAATATAATTCTTTATAATATCTATTATAAGACGCTTTAAATCGTCACTTTTATTTAATGATAAGCTGTGTTTACATTTCTAAAAATATACATACTCTATATTGTTGAAGAATAAACTGAGCTTGACCTAGTATTTAAACAAATAAGCCAGTAATGGTGTTGAGGTAATATTACCTTTAAATAGTTACAACGGTATATACATTTTCATTTAAGATATTAGACGACAATCTAATTGTATACTCTCAATCTCTTCTTAGTAGAAATTTTCGTGATAGTTAAATGAACTCTCTAAAAAAATATGTATAAGAAATGCCAAGGTTTTATACTAGCGTGGAAGTTAATAAACTTGAAATAGAAATAATAGTTGAAATAGAAATAGTTTATTAAAGTGAATAAGAATAAATCATACATGTGTATGACTTATATAATTACAAATTCTGTTTAAAGGTTGATAAAACATGACCATGAGAGTTTTCAATCCTAAAGATACATACATACAGGCAAAGCTAGTAAATGTCATTTAGTAGTTCTTACAAATTAGCTGTTATTTAAAACATATATACAAACTATAGCTATATCAATAGACAAGTGGTAAATTAATGTATTACCTATTGGAGAATCAAAATTATTATTTATTACGTGTATCAAAAAAATTACCAACAAGTCACATGACCGTGTATAGCATCAATCTCAAGTCATCTCATGATTGATAGCACAGAAAAAGCCTAAAACGTCTGGAATGACACAAGTTTATTGATCGATGAATCCTAAATTAGCATCAGATTAGATAAGCCGTAGCTTGTTGCAAACCACCAAGAGGAAAGAAATAATGCTCTAATTCGATAGACATTGTTGTTCGAAAAAGTATACGTATTATTTTTATTTACGGAATGTTTTGAGTAGTTATATTTATTCAACTATATATTTTGAAGCAGGACTGTATCAGATGAGAAATTGTTTTAAAAAAGTCTTTATCGACGTACATTTGATAATATCCACTTATTATTTCATCATTTACACTTTGATCTTTATTAACTGAACTATGTATTAAGATTATATTTAGAAAAAAACAAATTACTGTCGACTATACTCACAATAATTTTGTGAATGTAAAGTAATATATCTATCTAATCTAAGCCACCCAAATTTACCTTTAATTTGGCATAAACCAAGTAAAAATGAGACAATTTTATAAATAATTATCAGGCAAATAGTGAACTAAAGAGTAAAATAGATTTGAATTTTCATTTCTAACAAACATATGTTACGCTTTCAAAACAATTCTTCAATTCTACAAATCCAAATATTTTTCCAGATTATATTAAGTTTATGTAAATACTAGAATGAAAAAATATAATAAATTTAATACAAACAATTTTATATTAACGAACTTAAACTAAACGTCGCCGTTCATCTTGTTGTATCACAGATAATGTCTGCTGACGTGTGTTTTAGTCACTCTATTAATATTTAAATAGCTACAGCCAACACATTATCTAGAAGTAATTTTAAATGTATCTTTCTTATACTAATTACATTAAATTACAAAAAAAGTATAATATTTTTAAGGAAAAAGTCTTGCTTTTTGTTTCGTATTTAATCATCCTTTAAGAACCTGTTAAAGATCAGTTAATTCTAACTAAATTGCATAAGTCGTAGGTAAATTCTTAACAAAAATGTCTTTTTGAGATGTAGTGTAGTTACTCATCATATGAGTAATCTAGTTGTTTGATTGTCTTATCTCTTTACGTTAAAAACAGCTGATGTCTGACTGCTGATTATTTTTGAGTGCTCATACAAAGAATAAACAGCTTATTGAATGACGTTAAAAATTATTAAATACATTGGCATATCAGTGTTCCCATAAATGTAGAGAACTAGGTGATATAAAAATTGGAACGTTTTAATGCACCGAATAAAAGCTTTTAAAGCGAACAAGTTGAATTTAATGAAGTAGTTTAAAAAGAACGTTGTACAAATGAGACAAATATCCCATAAAACGCCGCCCATCATGTATGTTATACAAAACTGGTTTCATACAAAGAACAGTAAGAGCGCTTTCATTAAGGTGTTCATTTTACGTGAATGAATACGACTTCTATGAAGCTGAGCGACTCAACTCCTTTCTCCTTAGCAGTAACTAAGAGTTTACACTCACCATAACAAACGATTACAATAGTAACCAGACGTCAATTAAAGAATAATTTCATAGTTTATTACTTACGAGTAATATAAACTTATAATTTCTAAGATTATCTGCCTTTGATTTCGAATTAGATTCTAAAGACACGAAATTACTTACATAATATTCAAAGTTGACATTTGACCATAAATCGCTAAAAGTTCATATATTACAACCGTGATAAAATTTACACATTTCATATAAAGCAACCCTTACTTCGCAAGTTTGCTATGTGGGACGATGACGTCAAAGTTTTCGCAGTAGGCAGTGGGTCTGGGTCGAAGGGAGGTACAGATTGCGAGGAATGAAAAATAATACTTGTTACTATGCAGACAGAGTTTTAAATGCAATAGTAAAGACGTAATGACGTAATTGTGAAGCTATGAAATGAATCCTGTCTACGTAAACTTAATAATGATGTTTTATATTAGAAGAGGAAATATTAGCGATGAATTTCAGTTCAAGGTACGATTATACCTTACGATAGTAGGATCTACGTTGATTGCTTAAATTTTCTAACGAATAAAGTTTTGAACAAGTTTGAATTATGTTGTTAGGAGAAGCGCGGCTTTCGTAAATGGTGTATTAATATTTTATTTGAAAAGGTTTTATGAAATTGACGTTTCGTTATCGGGAGTTATCTTTAATAGACAATTTTCTTATCCGAAGGTTAAATAGTTTTTCTGAAACCATTAGGGTTGATTATATTGTTGTTTTCATATTGATTGAAAACACGTATTTGCGTCATCATGAATAAATTTTCATGATAATAAGTGGAAGAATTCTATTTTAGTTTAAAATGCTCTCGTTCATCAACAATGTTCATTACATAATATTGACAAGTATGACAAATTAGACTAGACTGGTTAGACGTTTTGGAAACATATTTAAAATCACAGTTTATATATAATATATACATATACTTCATTAACTATTTACCTTCTAAAACCTCAATCACAAAAATGTTTCACTTTAGAAGCAACATTATAAGATATATTTTTAATGGAGCTACATAGTTGAATAATAATGTTGTGTCTCCAAGCAAGTATATCGATGGTATGACATCTTGGAAGCTGGCATTTTGTCCATCTATAATGATTAATGACACATTTATTCCGGAGGACTGAGAAAAACGTGATTGATGTAGGATGAGAGGACACCCGTAATATTTGCCCTCATTTCCTCCGCTATGTTTTCGGATGTGATCGATGAAGTTGGATGAATTGGATGGAATTGCTATTTGTATTTACGATAACGAGTGATGGATAAATAAATATATGATTATACGATGTTTGATTAGAAATAAACGACCCACATTCAACGTGAAGGGGATAAATGGTTTACATTATATGAAAATGTCTGTAATAACATTAACTCGGTTATATATAAGGAAATAAAGCTTAATGTCGTATCAATTTGGTTTAAGCCTTGCGTGTCTATCACAATGTTGAGTCAAGCTTAAACATACGACGTCAAAAATATGAATGATTTATTTAATACACTCAATGTATTATTAGATGACTGGCTAAGTGTGAATGGGTGTTAAATTGTATCAAATATTTTGATTACAGTCTCAAATATAGTATAAGAAATCGAAGCATTAAAATATAAGCAATATATTAAATACAAGCCGAGTATTCAAATCGTAATCAGTCACATCTAGAAGATAAACAAATGTATTGGACGTGAGAACGGTCACAATTGTTTGGACAAACGTTTTGAAAGCATCGCATGTCCGTGACATTCGCGAGGTTAATACACAAACGCATCATCTTTTTAACATTGACAGCGTCACGCGACCACTCGGCGACGTCAGAAGGTCATAAATATGACACGAGTGATTACATAACAGGTGAATGTGCCAGACATATTTATTGTATTAACAGAAAGTAGCCGTTAAGACTCGTAATGAATCCAGGTAAATGTGTAAGCGAATTCGACCTTAGATATTAAAGGTCGGCAAGTGAGGTCAGTTCTGATTGGAAGTTATGGTTTACACCTCTAAAGGAATTACGAAATATTACAGAATCACGTAATGTGCCGCAATCTGAACATAAGGTGTCACATAAAAAATACATGATCATAGGACAAGGTTGGCATTTATCATTGGCCGTGCGATGCATGTATGTATGTTTAGTTCTGGCAACGATGTGGCCAACTATATAATCTATTATCTTACAGATTCGGTATTTGTATGTCTTTTTTATTTGTTTATGTATATTATATTTTATTCTATACTTGTTATTTCTTTTCGTAAATGTTCTTTGAATTTACTTGTAAATTAGCTAGCCTCAACTTTTTTCTTGAAGGTTGATTAATCAGGATTGAAATCCTTAACAGCGGCATTCAAATAACGTCAATTAAATTCCTGTTACCTCGCTCGGCTAATTCTTATGCGTTACAACTTGTTATATATTTTTCCCTCTTGATTATAGTTAATCGCGGTCAAACCGTTGTACTATCTCTTACTTGATTAAATATCTATGATGAAAATGTAGGTATATATATGTATTTTAATTCTGAACGCCAGATTTTTACAGCCAACAGTTTTTCTGTCAAATTACCGGAATCTAACACAATCTCAAACGCTGTAATTAAATAAATAAACAAAACTGTTGATAATTACTAAGTTTTAATAACTTTTCTATACCAAATATTTTATAGAGTAAGGAAAACTTTTGTAATACCCATCATATACCTGACACATATTTTGGTAAATATATGTTCAGTCTGTTGAATGTATATAACGCGTTAACAAGTTCAAATGTTTACTTAGATGTCTGTTTGTCTACAAATTTACGTATAAATTATTATTTCATGACATTAACAAACGTGCTTACAGACGTACGTGAAAATGTACATAAGGTATGACTTAAATTCGTTTGCACGACTTAATTTCGTATAATATGCTTAAATATCATGTCTATATAATTAATCTGTTTATATAATAGATGACCTTCGATTTATTTATTATTCAAAGTCACCTTAAGTTAATCGAAATGTTTTCTAAATCTATTATTAGCTTCCTACATTACTTTTCATTAACTTTTATTAAATACTTTGTTACGTAAGTAACGACGTACACGGGAGCGAGCGAAGGTTAAAAACATTAGTAGGACTTATCGTTCATTTATCTAATACAAAATAATATAACCTTATAGTCTATGAACATAAAAATGCAATACTGAATGCTTTAAATTTTTATCATTATATCTAGATAAAAATAATACTAAATAAAGAAAAATATTGTAAGGTAAGTGTATTTTTTCTAATATTATTCATGGTATGCTTATGATTTAAGAAAATGCTACAATAATAAATGCATGCTTCAAGGTTGTTACTAACAGAACAGCAGTTAATTTTAACGATAACGTTTTGAAATTCTTTTACACCGCGGATACTTGAAAATGTAATTTATTGAATAGAAAACTAAATTGTAATCATCTCTCTGTCGATCATTTGAAAACTATGTAAAGGATATTTGTTGCAAATATTATAGATTTAAGAAAAAATATAAAGTAGTTATAATGAATTTGTATAAAATAAACGTAACTTTATATTATAATTAGCGATTTTTAATAGAACTTCGAATATCTTGATAGATAAGACTAACCACCTTTTTACAGACTTTTCTTAATTTTAATGCAATAACGAGCAGCTGATATTTTACGACAAATAGATAAAAAGTGTTATTAATATTTTGTATAAAGAATAATTTTTAGTATTATTTTATATTTTAAATTTTATTTCATAATAATCATTACAATGAGTCTTAGGGTGTTTTCTTTTTAAGTATGGATAGTGTTGTTTAACGAAACAAACGTAAGAAAATATAAATAACAGTCTATGGAAAATCATGTATAGAATTATTAATTTAATCTTGTATGTAAAATAAGAAAATTTTTAAAATACTTTGCAAGAATTTTGCCTTGCATTGTACGCAACCTACTATCAATCACGATGTTTTACCTGTGAGGTAGCGATAGTGTTGTGATAAATATTATTAAGGTCCATTCAAAGGCTATCATAATGTGAATTGAAAACATCCCTTCGCAACCTTAAGGGTATCAATAGATACGTTAAGAAGATGAATTTCCCGGCGGCGTTACACGGAATAAAACGAACAAGATTGGTTTTAGCATCATAGCATTTCTAAATTATATATTTTTTCATTTTTACGAAACATTACTGTAAATAAAAATATTTATATACTTCAATATTATCATATATTTTTTATCGATATCAATGAAAATATTTACTATCCCTACTTGAAGTAAAACCGATGAATGTCATCTCTTTGACGTGACAGAAGTATGTATGTATGTACATATCTTTTGTTAATTATTTTTGGAAATACGAATGAATATTTTCATATTGTTTCTTCAAATAAATGCTAATTATATGCTTTAGTTGTATGATTTAAACTTTAAAGTATTCAAAATATAAGTGACATATGATGGATGTGTTCCGAGACTGAGTTGTCAACCTCATCATTCAATATCCTTGTTTGTTACCAACTGGTTAAAACTCACTGCAATCAACTATCACTGGTTTAGATCTGGTTTGGTAATATTATGAACGTATTAAAAAACTATTACCATTTTGAATTCACCTTTTTTTTAGATATTAGATTATGATTGTAAGGTTAGTCAAAAAGTGTTTCGTTATACATTTATTTCTATACAAGCCACTTGTCCTGGTTTCGTTTGAGAATAATAAAGAAGAAAAAGAAACCTATCTTCCTTTTAACATTAGTAAACATTGTATAAATGCATTATATTTTAATAAGTTTTATTGCAATTTAAATTAATTCTTTAAAAAAAAAAACGTTTCTTTCCACTCTTTTAGTTTTCATGTGTGGTTTGTATTTTTAAATTTTGTAATCAAACGTTGATATAAAAGATTTATTCACAAAGGTGTTATCTGTTTTAAGTTAAATAGCTTACAATTATTGAAATTAGCAACTATAATTTGACGCGTTTTTCATCTCTTGATAAGAAATAATTTCATAAAAACAGCATAGTTAATTTATCATTATAACTTGATGAGATATTTCATATGAGGCTTAGTGGCTGAAAAAGGCTTTATGTGATGGGTAAGTAATAAGCCTATTTAAGCTAACAAGATTGGCTCGCCATAGAACCGATTCTCGCCTTAGGTAACCGACATACGTTTAGTGTGTCTGTATATGAATAATTACAATACAAATAATTAAAAAATATGAATAATATGACTGTTAAATTAAATGTATGAATTTTGTTGGACTGAAGTTTTGTTTCAGTCTTTTGATGTATTAGTCCAACAGCTTTAATTTCGATCAAGGTCAGTAAAAGCGCAGTTACCGATATAATGTTGGAGCCGGCGTAAAGATGATGGTTCATTTTGAAAATGTGCCAGTGGAATTGGTGAAACAACATTCATTTTGGCAACCGCGTGACGCTCTGAATAGCTTAGTTATCTATAATTTAGATAATGGCATGCTATGTGTGATGTTATGCATAGCAATGAATGAAAGATATTTTAAAATTTGCATATACAATGTTGGACTAAAAGTATAGATATAGATACGTATGTATTTAGCAGTATTTTCTATATGTATTTTATATTGCAATTATATTTTCTCCTCTTATATGCTTATGAATACTCTTTTGTTCCCCGTAAATTCAATGCTGTTCAATGTTTTCTCTTCTTAAATTTCCTGTGATTTGCTTAGTAATAATTTGCTTGGCTTGAGCTATAAGTCCTTTAAAATCAGTACTATAGCAAGTAAATAGTATATTAATTATGTATTTTGATTCATTTACATTATTCGCTTCATATACTCTTTATCTTTCCCAGAATGCTACTAGTCAAATACAAATAATTACACATATCCTTTGTGTATAACTTTGCTGTATTTGCGAAAATAACTTCACCTAATTAATGCTATAACAATACTACATAGAAATTATGCCAAGATTATGCAAACTCTTACGTACGTGACATTATTATTTATTAACTTATTTATACAGAAAATAATTATACTTTATGTTTATATACATATGTATGTACTTCAAACTCGCTTTGGAAGGAACATAGTAATAAAAAATAAAGGGAGTTACAGATTTTATTTGTATTGGTAAACGTAAACAATTGTTTCAAAAACAATATGTATTAAAGGTTACAAATTTCCTTTTTACTTAATATACATAATTATTATATTAAATAACTAGTTTTTGCTAGCCGTCGTCTGCGTTAGTTTCAGAGTTAGAAATGTATAGCTGACCGGGGTTCTATTCCTCCTTAAAGATAGTAGATAAGAAGATTTTGGATTTTAGCAACATATTTTTTCTTTTTCAATCGGATGAAAAGTATCCTATGTCCTTGTTCTAAGTTATCTCTCCACCAATTTCAGCCAAACCCATTACATTACACCCATTACAGCCTTTCTTGAGTTATAAATAGGTTAACAAAGAGGACTTTCTTTTACAAGATTTCGTGAATGTTATATACTTATTTTATCATAAATTTGTAAGACGTGTATTTTAATTTGAAATATGCAGTTGTCTTCGCAATGAGATTAAGACCGCTTCTTTCTTAATGTAATCTAAGATTTAGCTTGTTTTATCTCATATATTAATTAAGGGGACAGAGATTTCAATGTGAAAAGGATGTTATGTTTGACATGTTACAGTGAGTTTTTTTTAATGAATATAAACTTTAGAGAACGTCTTCGTTAATAAAGAAGTATGTTACGATAGTACATACTCTCGAGCACTTATTATTGTTCGATCATCATTCCATTGAGTAAATAGTTGTATAGCGTGTTTATCAAATAATCAGTAGGCGGTAACACGGTACGGTCACGAAATATTTGTAGTATAATTACACGGAATACGTCATAGTACATACATGCGTAGTTATTCGGATGAATTAAATGTTGCTACGCAATTTTATTTGGAGCTCTTACGATAATTGATTGTTTAAAATGTTAGCTACATTTTTTTATAATATTTTAATTACTTCTTGTAATCTGATACTAAACTGATGCTATGGTTTATTCACGCTTAAACTAATAATAGCAACACTGGCTCGTTTCCGTAATTATTTTTAATGAAGACTTGAAAATGGAACAATTAATTATATTTTAGTGACAGATACATGTCAACCAATCTACAGATTGACAGCGACGTAAACAGTGTGACGGAAATTTATGATAGGTATAGTCTTTTAAAATTATAAATAAAACTGCATACAAAAAATAGAATAAAAATTTTTCATACGTAAATTTAAAAAGTGCTTAGACTATAGATTATAAACGTTTGTTGTTAATTGGTTTTCGATTGTATAGTGAATTCTTATCCTAATAGGAAACAAATAAAAAAAAATAAAGCAACAATAAAAAAAACGAAAAGAATTAAAATATAATAACTTGAATGAAAGTTTTATCATTTTTATCTCTTAAATGTGGTGACATTTTGTAAAGTGAAATTGAATATCAAAGGCAGCACTTTTCTCGATTCCAGGAACAATAAATTTTTTTTTGATCTTTAATATTATTTGACCACTATTAAAATATCTCCTTGCCATTTATTAAAAAAAATAAACAAAAGTATACATACATTTAAATTTATAGTTCCGCTAAAAATAATCTTAGAAAGAAATCTTATAGAACCTTCGTTATATATGTATTTTAACTATATATTAATACAAATATAAAAAACGTACTTGGGAATAATATTATCACTTTAAAACGTGTGAATTTCCGGTATACAAGCAATCATTGTTTTACAAAACCTCTTATGTTAAAAGATGCAATTACTTTTACTTATATTTGAGGTACATAATGTTCTATTAATTTATATACTTTAAGTTATCACTATTAGATACTTATTAATTTTATTAAATATTTTTTTGATGTCATCTTTCACATTTAGTTTTATCTATATTATTTTGGGGTTTACCTATTGTGTATATTAAACACAAAAATGAGAAAGAGGTAGTTTTGGTAACTTTTTCGTTAGTTTAAATATTGTAATATAATTTATAATATTAATCGTTCATGTGCATTCAAATGTCTCGAATAATGTGTTTGTAAATATAATAAAGATATACATATGAATTGAACGAATGCCAAATTCCGTATCGCGTTCGCGTTATTTTGATTAAAATCTATAGGTCAATATTAGGCTATTAGCTCGCATCTGCATTTCATAGCAACAAGGAATGCATTGACGTTAATATTTAGCATATTAAACGAGTTCGTGTTCATTATTTATGCATGTACTTATCATAACAGAGGAATATGCATTCGTCTACAGGTAAACCACAACCTTGGCAGCTTCGTTATCGCATTACTTATTCCGAGTGCGCTCTGAGGATCGTAAAACCGTGAAAGCGATTAGTTTTCCTCTATCGATAGTAAAGATGTTGCGATTAAAATATCAGATCGAAACACAGTCACCAAAAGGGCACCTGAACATAAACAGAGCCGGCCTTGAACGCTGAGCTCGAAAATACGCGGCGCGTGGAAATAGCCACGATAGAAATACTAGCACGTGATGTTACGTACCTCGTACGGTCGTATGGAGAAAATCGATGGTGCTCTTTCGGCGTCCGGTGCCTGACTGAGCCAGTGTGTCAGCAGAACGCGCCGCGCGGTGCTCACTCGCCTGACGTATCACAGAAAAAAAAATCACGGCACTCCAAATAAAAAAAATATTTGAACACTTAATATTTTTTTTGTTCAGGCGGATGATCGCGATCTTTGTTGGTGTTGGATTGGACGCGTGCTTTCCACTCGACGTTCGACGGCGGACTGGCTCGGCCTGTTAGCGATCTCTTCCCCCCGCCGTGACGTAGTTCAGATGTGGAAATTAGAAGCTTCCCGAGCGAGGGTCGTCAGATGTAGGTCACGGGGACTGCACTTGCCCATTCTACCGTGATGCACACTTGACAAGTTTAAGGACGTTACTGTAAGATTGGTTGCACCGTGACCAGTCCCGCTACCGGCTCGTAGCGCCTCGACGTAGACGACTGATAATATATACATATATACAATATTTACCATTCAGATTGATTTATATATTAAATTTTATAAAAAAAAACACATCAAAAAAGAGATCATGTAGATAAAAAATATGTACTAATTCTAAATCTTATATTCTCTTGATCGTAACTTTATCCATACATCCATTTTCATTCCCATTTTAGTGAAACGAATTTTATTTAAAACAAAGTGTGTTTTTTAAATAAATCCAAGCAACTAAAAATAGAACACAAAAGAAAATTTTATATTCAGAGAATTAAAATCCAAAGATAAAAGTTATCATGTTCAAATTTCATATACTCAATATTACAACTGTAGCTTACTTTCAGTTACGTAATTAACTTTATATATTTTTCTTTTTCTAATCACTTTATAAGCCATAGTTCATAAGGATCAAGACGGGGACCGTATTCGTCTTCTTAATTGAAATTAAAAGATATTTAATATTTTAAAATGAAAAATAAATTGTCATAAATAACAATATAAAACAATACAACCGTAAGCTATAAAATAATAAACATAATTAGAATAAAAGCTTCAAATCTTCAAACTCAAAAAAGAAGTTTATAAATGAACAAGCAATGTTAATTTCAAAACATAATACAAATTTTCAAAGGAATCAGTTCATTTTGTAGTTTATTAATTATTTCATATCAAAGCGTTGTTTATAGTATTTTCTTTGACTTTATATTCACTTGTTGTCACGGACTTAGTAACTGAGTTATTGTATTACATTAAATTAACAGAAATTACTCTAGTTAATTATAATCTGAGCCTTTATTGAATTAAATTTATAGTTAACTAGTGTTTGGAGCTATATGTGTCGTTATATTACTTTAAAAAATATTTTGAATTAGTTGAAGACGTTGCTAGATAAAATCATGTATAAGGAGTATGCAAGCTGAAACATTTTAAATATGTCTGTATATTTTAAATTAAAATATTTGTTAGTAGCTTATTGATTAAAATATTTCTCATTGGTTACACTTGTTGGAATAAAAGTTCATTATATCACACGAAAATTATACATAAAAGACAATTATATTGTAGAAGAGTACCTATAAAAAAACATGACCACTCTCAGTTACAATGTTTCGCAATTATAATATCATTAACCTTTACGCATCTTATATGAATTTGGACGACCAAATAACTTTATCAAAGAGAAAAATTAATGTTATAATTTGATTGCCTGTACGTGGACTGCCATTAAGCATCTAGATATAAAACGTGTTTCATAGCTCGTTGACTGTGTAAATTAATTACGCTTTTATTTTTCATCTTCAGGAAAATGTTTTCGAAAATTCGAAAAGTAACTGCGAATGAATCGACGACGAATTTAAAATTCAGTTATCTTTTCCGCTCAAATAATACCGGGGCGGCTCATCATTTAACATAATGACGCTTTCAAAAATCTATCTACGAGTATATTATTATACCTCGAGGATTATTTTTGATAAAGATTTTAGAAACGATACCCTTTAAGTGTTTCGTAGAAAATCTGTTATCGTAAATTACATTTTACAATTGAATTCATCTCAATAACAAATATGAATAAATGAAAATCAAATAAAAGTGTTCACATATGTACCTCTTTCATTTTATGTAGTAGACGATAATAACTCGGAGTTTTCAATATCTTTGTATATTATTTGAAAGAAATATTTATAAAATAAATCTCATTCAGTTAAAGAAGTTTAAATAAAGTGTCATAAATTCCAATTCAGTTTTTTTGAGTCAAGTTTTAATTTAGGAGTTATTAATAGAACGAAACAGTACTGCACAGTCTAATTGTATCTCATTATTTTTCATGATTGCTTTGCATAAACAAAACGAATGTCAATATGGCATTGTGAGTGGTATTAGTTGTTACTTGTTGTTACTTGTATTAACGGCCGAGGCCAGTCGGTTGTCATTGTTTAGCATAATTTACTATTATTACACGAAGCATTGAACGTAATGTCATTGTCAGTTACGAAATTCAGTGTTTGTTTGATTTATGTCAGTTCATGTGTACATTACGTGTATAGTTCAAATATTAAAAACACGATTATACACGATTTCGTATATTTAAAAATATTTCTGGTTCTTTGGATATTGTTTCGTTTCATGTATGAAAATTTTTTTATGATTAGAGCATTGATAAAATATCCGGCTGCTAGAGATATCTTCAACAAAATTTTAATAAAAATTGGTGATCTATGATGCTGAAGAAATTGGATTTGTTACTGTTTAATAAATCAGACATTTTGTTTTAATATTAACTATACAACAATACGGACACAAAAACAAACATACAAATAATTTGTATTTAAATTTCTCTTCGAAAAACATTTTAGTATTTATCCAATCCATTCTGTAGTTACTTCTGTATTATTTATACGTTTGAATGCTTTTAAAGTAGTAATATAAGTTCTATATAGTTTCTTGAAATAAGTATAAATGTGTGTGGTTATATGAAGTGAGCTTATCGTCAGCTTCAAACTTTTAAGAGAACATGACATCGCAGATGAAAAGATTAGTTCAAAACTAATCAAAAGAAGCAAGTATGGAAGTGCAATGATCTTATATTATAAACAAAATTGCTATTTCCAAGTCTTGTCTCTCTAATTTGTTATATTATTATCAGACCAAAGTATAAATAGTTCTATAAACAATATTTGCACAACCGAAAATGTTTATCGAGTATTAATTGGTAAGAACCATAATGCAAGTTAACATTATCTCATAATAAAAAAAAATATTTCACATTTTACAACTTCTAATTATATCAAAATATATATTTGTCTTTATAACTCCATAAATTTTAACTCTCTGTAAGACACATAGCTTATTTTAGAGACATAGACAAGCTTGTATAAAATAAATGCATTAGTATGCTAACTATAAACTAAGATTAAATTCATCTAAATAAATTAAAAAGTTTGGTATAAGATAATTTTATAATCATGGATTTGGGAATATTATTCGATGATAAAATATTATTTTTGAATATTAATTAATGGCATCTGAATTGGTACTATAGTTTATTTATAGTAAATACCTATAAAAATTAAGAAGATAAATACATGTTTAAAATTGAGTACAATATTTATGCATATTAATGATTAAAACTTGCAGTATGCATCCTGTACAATTAGTTGATACAAATTACTGGAGTCTTAATAATGGCCTTGGCCGCTCAGTAGAGTGCATTTCTTTTTACTCCCACTCATCAGCCAGTTGTAATGCTACATGCAATAGGAGAATGAAAATGAATGAAATGAAAATTGAGGTAGTGCAATAAATGATAGACTTTATAGGTAGATGAAATAAATTTTTAATTTCACACCGTCTGTCGATGGAACTTGAATAAAGTCAATATATCAGAACCTTTTTTTAACACTGCAATATTAATTATTTCTATAATTAATATTACTTCTACAATTAATATGTTATCTATGTTGACATAACATTTAACCCTACTTTGAGCGTATTAATATATATTTTTTTCTAAAATTTCTATCAAATATTTTTATTTTTTAGAAAAAGGATCATCTCTTTGTGTTTTGAAACTGTTACAGTTGGGTTTGGTTTTTAGAGTAAAAGCCATATAGTAATTCCCACATGAGTCAATGGTGGCCTAGTGGTTAAAAGGCCCGCCTCTCATGCACGAGGGCGCGGGTTCGATCCTGTCCTGGGCTACTTGCCCAGTGTGATTTTTCCGAGTTATATGTACTTTCTAAGAGTATTTAGATATCACTGATTCATGCATACCCAAAGAGGGTTGTGTCAGGCAGGCGGCCGGTCGTAAAAACAGTTAGCCAAAACTATTCACACCGTGTGAGGCAGACCCTGGCTAAAGCTGGGAAATTGCCAGGTAGAAGAAGAAGTAATTCCCACCTCACTACACCCAAAGTTCTCTTTTAACACTCAATTTCTATTCCATGAGTATCTCCATTTTGATAATAATTTCTATCAGGTTATTCTTAATGCTTGTCATCCTAATAAGTAAAGAAATAAGGAAACTTCTTGAAATTAGAAAGCCGTTGTTGTTTATGGATAGTTAAGCAAATATCTTATATCAATATATAATACTTTTACAAATGCACAGCGCAGAAAATTGATTCTGATCTAGTTTCTGAAATTATTGTTGTTCCATAACATATTTTCCTACCTCTAGTTATGTACATTCTATCATAAAGTATTAAAGTAAACATATATATGTATATATGTATATATATATATATATATATATATATATATATATATATATATACATATATATATATATATAAACGTATATATATATATGGTTGTCAAAGTTTTCTTGAAGCGATTTAGCTCTCAAAACGAGTTTCATTGGCATTACCATTATAAAAGGCTCGAATATAATTCTTTATTATAATGGACATGAAAATTAAAATAAAGGAGGCTGTATAAAAAAGGTTTTGTTACAAAAATTTTTCGATAAATATTCCACAACTTTGTATATTATAGCCGGAAATCCATTTATATTGAATATATATTATATGTAAATATCAGAACAAAAAGGAACGCCGGTGGGAATTCATTTCATTATACATACTCGTGTTTGAACGAATTGTTTAACAAATCAATTTAACTTTTTATAGAACCTTCATGCCATGTCCGTTTACAATAATAATAAACAAATATTCAATTTGTTCTATATCGAAAATACTTTCTGACAGTATTTTTACAAAGCCGTAAATTTTTTTCTGCCAAAATGAGTATTTTTTATGTAAAATCTTTTCAATCATATTTATACAACGAAAGGAATGAGATTGACAGTGCGTCTTGTTGTACAATGGCTGAAACGGGATGAAGAAATTAAATTTTACAATTCCTGCGCACATTTTCTAAGTATACCATATAAAATAGCAAAAGGTTTGCAATTTTTAATTTATGCTCAAAGCCGACTAGATTGGTTAAGTCAATTTGCGATACCATATGTGTATTCATTATTCAGAAAAATACGTAGATATATAAATTAACAAAAAATTCTTTATTCTCTATATAAGAAGTGATTTTTTAAAAGTAACTCTTTAATATTATCAAAAACAAATTAGCCTCGTTTAAAAGTGATATAAACATGAATTGCCTTGTAATCTCAAGACAGTGTTATAATTTAAAAGGCTTGTAAGACTTCAATTAGATAAGCTCGACTCGGTTTCAGAGATAAGCTAATGGGTATTAATGAAATTCTTGTCATTCTAATGTTATGGTTATTAGAGGAATCACATCGAGAATAAAACCAGAAATCTAGGGTTTGTACGTCTTTCGTTACAGTAATTATTATTTTCGGTTGCCTTAATGTAACTTCTCTCATTTACCGTATTATATACATATATGTATATATTATGAACAGTAGGAATGATACTAATAAACCTTAATTATATATTTAGGTATCAGTCAAAAGTTTATCATACGATAATGTGGTAAAATACGACTGTGAAACAAATTTCACTAATATTCGTGTTCTATTAATTTTCTCAATTTGCTTTCACACGTTTTTTTAATCAGAAGTGATAATTTAATCATACCTATCTATCTATTTACATACACCTAATTTTAATGATTCGATGTTATGGTAAAAATACTTGCAAATTATCTAACAAATCACTGAGGTGATTGTATTATCGGTGCATCACAAATCAATCGCATACGACTCTTTGATTGACTACTATAACTAATAAGTTAATTCACTGTACAGTCCCTACTAGCCATTTCCAATTGACCTATATCCCAGAAATTAATGGATTGACGTATGTCCTTTGTATTTTGCGGCCACAACATATATGACTACTGGGATTAACAGCTTTCGTGGCTTATTGTGTTGACCTTTGTAATTAGAATGACGGGTTAAGACAGTTATAGATATACATACTCTTTAGGATATTGCAGATAAATTAGGATACGTAACTGTTCTGGAGTAAATAAAGATAATTTCATTAAATATATTCAACCTCAATTAAACCTCAGTAAATATTTTAATATTGTTGTAGCTTTTAAGAGGTTTTGCCCAAAACATTTATTATAAAGCGGAATTCGATATATAGTAAAGTTAATGAAAGAATAAATAAATATTTGGCCACAAAATATACAAAGAATTTTGCTACTTTCTGGTGTTGATACTCAATGTGCCGAGTCCTTAATTGAGTATAAATTTTGGGTCTTAAAACATCAGTAATTATCTTCTAGTTAGTCCATGTTTTTTTATTATGAATAAAAAAAATATATTTCTATATCGTTTTGATTAAATCGGTCAGGTCACGAGGGTGAATTTGATTAATGGCGCCATGACATGTGAAATTCAGAACCAGGCTACGAGGAAGGCAATACAAATGTAATAGATTTCAATAGCATTGACGCGCACCGAAATGTAATCTATTGATAATAATGTTTTATATGAATGTAAAAAGCTGCGTGTTCATAAATAAAATAATACCATAATTATTTTAATTTTATATCGAACTTACAGTTAAACGTAACATTTTCATTTCCACTGTTATTTAATGAAATATACAGTTAACTGCGGAGAACCAACATCCGTGGCAAATTGTGTGCATTTGGAGGTCATCCAGAAATGCATTTCCTACTTCCTAACCACAGAAAAACTAGATTAAAAAAACCAAAAGGGCGTGAAGGTCACGAATAATCTACAATGTTTTCCGTTACAGTAAACATGACCTTAGTTTTTAGTGTATTAACGAAGTGGAATCATTAATTTAAAATGTGTTATTGAATTAGTTTGAAAGTGTTTATTTATCATTAGTTGATAGCAAGTTATATATGTTACGTGTAAAAAAACAATGAGTTTTATATTTGTTTCGATAAAATACAAACGAAGTCAAAAACTGGGCAAAGAATTTTTTTTTATTCACAACAAAAAATTTAGATTTCGAAAACAGCGTCGACATTTTAACACGAAATATCGTTCAAAAATTTGTTTTTTTAACTTTCACAACATACTAGCAATTTAAAGTCGTTTTAATTAATTCCTAGCTTCTATACTTTTTGTTGTTTAAAACTTTTTTTTTATTTGAATCTTATTAAACTCATGTAACAGTAGTTTCCAGCGGTTACAGTTTGTTTATTTTTCGTAGTTATCAGGTTTTACGTAAGGACGTTGTTATCGCTAGTTTTACGTAAGTCTCGTAATTGTTTCCTTCAATGTTGACAAAATTTTACACGTATGCGATAACTTAAGAAGTAACTGTTACTTGAATATGTATTATATTTTGAAGGATTATTTGGTTAATACAATTCTGCCTGAGAGTCTAATTAGGAGTTCGATTGTCTCTTAGATGTCTAATCGTTTTTTCTTTTCCTAAATTTAAAAAAAATATATTTTTTTTTTAAATTAAACTGTCATTTTGTTGTCATTGTCATTTGTCAAAGTCTTATATAAATTTTGAATTTAAATGCGTTTGTTAGGGAATTCGTATACTGAATGATAATTCTAAAATTGTTAATCTTCCCATTTTATCGTATAGTGTGGTAATAATACTTAATACAGGGTGTTCGTCGGTCGGACCAGCCTAAAACAATATTTCTAGTCATTGGTTTTAATTAAATCATAAATATGAATGAGGCGATGGCGGCATCGTTTGACAGTTTTCCGCAGAACCTGGATTATCACAACCCAAATTAATACCCTAAAAGGACAATAAAACGTAAATGTCAAAAGTTTCCGTTGAATTAAGAACTTTTCACAATTCTAATTTGTAACAACTTTATTTTGGACTTAGAATTTTGGCAAATATCTTATTTTGTATGCCGTCTCTTGTAAGACTTTAAAAACATTCACACCTCAGAGTTGTCAAAAGTAAAACATCATATTTTCGTGGCCTCAAAAATCTTAATATTCTTTCAGTTCTTATATCTATCTGTTCTGAAGTGCTTTGGTAAATCGATTCTGACACACTTATCGATATTCAGCGGAGAGGCACAAGATATTGACTTGATGTAATTATAACCGGTTAATTTAAGTAACGTGGATCGAATAAACGTAGTTATAACTTTAATCTTTGGTCTTTTACTACTTATCCTTTTAGAAATTCGCAACTCAACAAAGTACATTTTAGAACACATATCACTTAGCTATCTGTTTGTTGGGTAAAGAAAACTATCAAGGGATATGTATAGTGACACACATTCACATAATTCATAGAGGATTTTAAGTCATAAATAATGGAACAGAAACGCTCTAGTTTCTAAGTTTGTCTTTTGGCCAATGATTGCAAGACGGTTAGGGCGGTTACTTTGTGAAGATGGGATAAAAAAATTGTAACACTTTTGTGATAAGGCTGGTGTTGGTGTTTAGATAATATATAAGTCTGCTTGATATTCTTCTTATATCTACATCTCATAGGTTAGTAATTGTAATTGTGACACTTGTGAAAACATTAGAAAAAAAAATTTTTTTTGAGGGTTATTAGTTATTAGAATATTAAAAAAATGTCTTTGGCTTGTTTATGCATAGTTGTGCAAAATTTTAAAATTCTCTGAAATTAATTAAACAAAAAAAAAAAGACAAATATTGTCTATGAAGTTTTCGTCCGTACATAATTTAGATAATTCTCATTAAATGATTTCTTCATTTGTATTTATATGAAAAAATACATTTCGTGAAGGTTTAAAATTCAAACCTTAACAAAAAACACACACGCATTTAAACATTAAATGCGTTGCGAACTCATTCGCAACTTATGAAACAAAACCAAAAATATAAGTATATAAATATATAAAACACATTCCCGATTAATTTGTTCCAAATAAATAAACAATCCTGATAAATTTTAGGGAGATCTAATACAGAATGTATAAAGTAATTACTTCTTAGTTCTTGCAGAAATCACGAACAAGTCTCAAGACAAAGATAAACTCTCGTTAAAACATTAAGTTGTAAAGCGTAAGGGAATAAGTGGATTAAACTGTAAGCCGAAATCTCATGAACGTCTTTGTTAGTATTTGAGGTGTTTAATATTCTTTGTATAAGAACAGTTTACTCATTATGAGAAACATGATAAATAGATTTAATCATTACGACCAACTCCTTAAATTTTAAAATGAAAATCCTGTTATAATTTCACATTAATTTCCTTCATAATCATTACAAAGTAAAAAGCGACCAAGTGTGTCATATTTGATAGCTGGGGCATTTCACGTGAAGCGGACAGGAAAAAAAAAGTGAGGTTTTCAAAATTGATCATATTGGGACCATTTATACTTCTAGTAGGTATGAATGTAAACACAGAATATTTTTTTTGTATAATGTATATTTTACAAGTTATGGGTATCTAAAGAATTGTCGTAATTGAAATATTAATTTTTATGAAGGCATTTTTTCGAATTAAATAATTTCACAATAAAGTATATATCATAGTTATACTTATCGGAAAAGACTGTTATTTTTAACAACAAAAAAATATAAAAAAATAGATTTTGTTTTCATGTCCAAAACCGGAAGTAAACTTTTCAAACTTGAATTTCATTCACTTCGACCATTTTTATTTTTTATTTTTTTTATTCAAAATATAGCTTAACATATACCAAAAATACCCTAAAAAAATTAAAATGGGATTTCTATTAGTTTAGGAGTTACATTGATATAAGTGCACACGCGTCGCAATCGGCGTGATGTCTGACGCTAGCTTAGATCGGCTGGTGTGCGTTAAACGTCATGTCTTGTATAACTGGTGTGGTAGAATAATTAAAACATCATAAAACATTATTGTAACAATGCAAGAACTAGTTTATTTTGTAATTTTTAATTTTATGCGACGCTTTGGAACTTTTGAGACCTCATTCTTACATTGCAGAGGAACAGGCGCTTTATGTAAAACTCTTAAGGAGACTATCGATGAAGGACAATTTGTCGTAGAATGTGATTTTTCAGAAAATTATAGTTTTGTTGTCCAAGATGCTGCTTGATCTTTTCAATGGAATACCGAATAAACAACACTTCTAACGTTGGTTTTTGACTATAGAGACGGTAGTGAAGTAAAGCACGGCAGCATCGTTATGATCTCTGACGACTTGATACATTATACAGTCACCTTCTAAACTTTCCAAAAGATACTACACAAACATCTTTTGGAAAAATCAATAGTTGGATCTAAAATAATATACATAACCGACGGGGCTTCCAAACATTTAAAAAACAGATTCCACTTTGTGAATCTGTTTCATTACAAACGAGATTTTAATGCAGATGCAGAGTTGCATTTTCATGCAACGTCTCATGGGAAAGGGCCATGTGATGGTCTAGGAGGGAATCTCAAACGTTTAGCTGCGCGTGCGAGTCTACAGTAATCTTCGAGCAAAGTAATCGATTATACGTTTGGGCAAATTCATCTTCAAAACAAACAGCCATTTAATTCTGTTCTAAAGACGACATAGAACGACAGAGAAATTGTTTGCAACCTCGGTTTGAATCTACAGTCACGATTTCAGGAACCAAAAAGTTTCACAGCTTTATTCCAACAACCATGGCATTCTTGTGAAGAGGACCAGTTCTAGCAAAGATTTTAAATTACAAAATAAACTAGTTCTTGCATTGTTACAATAATGTTTTATGATGTTTTAATTATTCTACCACACCAGTTATACAAGACATGACGTTTAACGCACACCAGCCGATCTAAGCTAGCGTCAGACATCACGCCGATTGCGACGCGTGTGCACTTATATCAATGTAACTCCTAAACTTATAGAAATCCCATTTTAATTTTTTTAGGGTATTTTTGGTATATGTTAAGCTATATTTTGAATAAAAAAAATAAAAAATAAAAATGGTCGAAGTGAATGAAATTCAAGTTTGAAAAGTTTACTTCCGGTTTTGGACATGAAAACAAAATCTATTTTTTTATATTTTTTTGTTGTTAAAAAGAACAGTTTTTTCCGATAAGTATCGCTATGATATATACTTTATTGTAAAATTATTTAATTCGAAAAAATGCCTTCATAAAAATTAATATTTCAATTACGACAATTCTTTAGATACCCATAACTTGTAAAATATACATTATACAAAAAAAATATTCTGTGTTTACATTCATACCTACTAGAAGTATAAATGGTCCCAATATGATCAATTTTGAAAACCTCACTTTTTTTTTCCTGTCCGTTTCACGTGAAATGCCCTAGCTTTGAATGAAAATTAAACAGTACAAGGTTAAAGAAAGCAATCGACTTTCATGAAACCAGTACACTCCATTCAATTGACACCAATTCCCGAAGGCTGTAGTACACAATTAATCTTATACATTGGGTAAGTTCGATTGTTCGTTATCAGGTTCACAAGGCCGCTGCAGCGCTTTACGACAATGATGGATAGCTTGATGGATTGCTCAGCACTATCTAACTGTAGGATGTTGAACGACAATAAAACTATATTGGTATTTCCTGATTAAAACTGAAAATATTTCTATAGAAAAACACTTGGATTTGGTACAGTTTATTAGGTAATTTTATGTTTGTAAAAAACCTGGTTAGTTGTTTTAACAATTTTGGGGTGAATTGGTGAGTACTGAAAATTTCAAAGTTGCGTTGTTTTAATCCATCAACTGTTCAAGATCAAGATCAAAAAAAGTCCAATAATCCAAGAAAATAGATAATAAATTACCTATCAAGTCATTTATCAAATAAACATTGTCAAGATTCCGAAAAGATTGATGTTTTTGATGACTTTGGTTGTAAAAGGTTTTTTTATTTATAAATTATATAAATTTTTCATGTTTAACGTCATGCCTCTTAATTTTATACTAAATTGAATCTAACAGTTCTCTTGTTTATGCAGGAAAATAGAAAAGAGTTTTTATAACGTTACAATAAATAATACAATTCATTTGGGTTTTGTTATCTGTACTTACAAAAATCTTACTCACTTGTTGCCCTAAAGGCATTTATCAGGACTCATGGTTTTATCTGTGCCCTGAATATTTCTTCTATTTTAAATGATAAGGTCATACATTGTTTTTTATACAGGGTGACTGGTGAATTACTATCAATATTAAAGGAGCATACTCGGTACATGATTCTCATTCGAATTATGTAAAAAAAAATAGGTACTTAATTTTTGACCAAATTTCCGTAAAAATTAATAAAGTGTGTACACGTTCCAAGTGTTCCAAGTGTGGACGCGTGCGACGGCGTGCTGATACAACACTACGCCGCCGCCACGTCTGTGTGTGTGTGTGTGTATACCTAATCTGTAGGGTGTTCACACGATGCGTAATTAATTACATAACTTTAGGTTAACTTTACTCAGAAGTTTATTAATATTTATGTTATATTAATTTTTATTTTGTCATATATGATCGTCAACTACCACGTCCTTAAATATTGATAGTAATTCACCAGTCACCCTGTATATACGTAAAATCCCCAGTACTTCAAGCGAGCGTCTAATCTTACTTTTAAGATTAACGACGCTGATATCGTAAACTGATATTTTCATCTGAAAAAAATAATAATTTTAGTGTTTGTTACACTGATATTATTTAAGTGCCTTATAATTTACAATAGATTTTTTTGTATTTTGATGTAATATTCCGTATTATACATGAGATCGATATAATGTTTGGACTGAAAATAAATTACTTATTTCAATATTTTACAGCGTCGTTTCTAATTGTGACGTAAAAATAGTCGAAAAATTAATAGTAATAGAAGAGACGAATAAACTTATGAAAAAATATATAGTCTTGATTTTTGGATTGGTTTTGATATTTTCTTGTTTTTGTTTATTTTGCGCCAATATAGAATTTCAAAAGTTGTCAACGTCGGATTTAGAAATGTCGACAAGTTTAGTTAATAGTTGTAGATATTGAATACTATTTTTAAAAATCAAGCCAAAATCTAAAATGAAAATTCATTTTTGAATGCCATATTCTGTAGAATATACAATTTCAATAATATTATATTTCAAATATAGTTCTGAGATACTTTAGAGATTGTAGACTCAATTTAATAGAATCTGCTGTTAATTTTTTTACTATTTTTTTCCATTAACTTTTAATGTTTTCTGTTCACTTATCATATAACTATTTATATGAAAATGTCCACAGGCTTCTAAATAGTTTTCAAAACCACCACTATTCTATTGATATATCGTATATTACTCATCAAAAATATTACAATTTCAATTGAAATTATTGAAAATAAAAAATCTTTTACCAAGATTTTTTTTTTGAAATTTGTTAGGTAAAATTCGTTTAAAATGTTATCAGTAAAATATTTCATTCAGATCGTAACAAATTAGTAAGCTAGTTGAAACTATTGTTCATATTGGTTAACTCACAGTAATTTAGATAGGAATCAATAGAATTTCTCCTTTACTAAACCGTTCAGGTATGTACACAAAGCGAATAGTACTTATCAACATATGTACTACAGTAGGTATGCGTTTGTAAATATTCCAAAGGCTATAAATTTGTAAAATCTGTTAAATTAGAAACTTTAGAACAAGATGTTAAATTTAAATATTGTCCAAAGAAATATAATATGTCCTATATTGGTCTATAGGATTATGTAGGTTTTATGAATAAAAATTAATTTACGAATAATTTACTGATTCAAAATTTTTATATCTTTTTATGTTCATATATTTTTAGGACATTATACGAGTATATAAGTCGTATATAAAAATAGAAAGAGTGTGACATAGATGGCAAAAGAAATACGTATGTAGCAAGGCAAAACGTAGACGTCTGAGAATATGTCTTGACTACAAATTCTTTTATTTAAGAAAACAGGGTCATAGGCGATTGAACGGGGCAAAGGGGCTGCCTATGTCTTGAAATATTTAGGTCGATGAACTTTGCCAGAAATTCAGACTATTTACTTCAAGCTGATATTATTTTATCAAATGGGATCTATGTTCAGTCAAGGGAAATTTAGAACGGAAATTATCTCTACGTCTTCGTAAAGAAACAAATTGAAATATCAACCAGTGAGTGATACATAGTTTTAAAAATAAAACATTTGATTTAAATAGATTTTTACCTAACCTTACCTAATAGATTTACGAGTATGTTACAAGTCTATTCAAAAAAATATTTTAAATAATTAGAATATTTCTTAAATTATGTTTTAAGACATAAATTCATAACTTACATATTCTGAAAAAACTATGTCTTAACAATAATATATATAATGTCCTTGCTTTGTTATGCCAATATATTTTTAATTCATACAAAATCTGTGTCTATTTGAATTAACCAAAAAGGTTTCATTACGGTTTCGTATTTAAAGTACTGTAAAGTATAATTTTACACATGTCCACCTTTTCCCTTTAAATATGAATGCTTAATCTAAATACAGCTTTAATGAAACAAAGGTCTTTCAACATTCAAAATTTAGCAAAGTGATGTCTCGCTCAGAGTTTGCTTGAAATAATCCTAAAAAAATAAAGATGTAGCTCTCAGAGAAAGGCTGAAAGGCTTCGGGCAGCCAATGAATATTTGTATTAAGTTTGTAATTTTTACAATTTGCATTACAAGACCTTTGTTAATAGATACATATATGGATGGTGTCTATGATTTTAGAATTATTCTCTATTGAAAAGTAAATAATATAGTATTAGAACTTTCGTAAAGCCGGTCCCAGTCCTGCGCACTTTCACTAATCGAACATTTAAACAAAATAATGATGATTTATTATGGAGATTAATTAAGTTAATTTATGATTCAACATGAAAATTATGTTTGAAAGTCATTATATGTATGTATGTTACTTATCATAATCCGATAGTACAAACATTAATTGATAGACGAGCGTGTTTAGCTGCATCATGAAGTTTAATTAACATCAACTGTTCGATTCCCACAAACTGTATATCTATTGAATAGAGACGCTTGATTATTCAAAACGGTAGGCTTAGACGTATTTGCTTTAATATTTAAAAAGAAATGAATAAATACAGATATGTGTTTTATTAGCATTATTTTAATTACGTTTTTTTTGATTTTGAAATGACGTGGTCGCGGTAAGACGTGTTGAACCTTTAAACCAAACCAAATTAAAACCAAATTTACAAGAGCGAATACAAAAACTATTATGATATTTATAAAATTTCTGAAAATCTAAGATACTTTTTTCATTATAAAGATCTTTGGAGTGAATGGCTACGATGGACAAGGAAATAGGAAATTGACAAAATGTAGTTCGTTAAAAGGCGAGAAATCAATGTTTTACGGTCAAGAGCATCGGAATCTCAAAATAATTTTTCTTTTCCGTCTGCAGTTGTACGAATATTGTTTTCTTTTGTTTTATTAATCTTCATTCGCGAAAACTACAAACACTTACAGCACTTACAGATGTCGATAGCAACGTTTACTTACTCTCGACTGGATAAACGTCGTAAGGATAAAGCAAAACCAACACTTTTTTATTTAATAACTAGAAGACCTGGCGAACTTCGTATCGCCCTATAATAAAGATATATGTATTACGTTTTTTTATTTATATTTTTGGAGTTTACCTGTAAGCCATAAATCTCCGTGTTTTGAAGTGCGACAGAATGATTGACATATTAGTTAGTTGTCAAATCTAATCTCAAAAAAAAAACGTTTGTATGGGAAATAGCAAAGGGCTGTTTTTATGGTTTTCCCAGTAATGAATCAATTTTTTTCAGCTTTTATACCTTCCCTGAACGTCCACGAACATTTCAAGACTAAGATAAGATAAATCCGTTCAGCTGTTCTCGAGTTTTAGCGAGACTAAGGAACAGCAATCCATTTTTATATATATAGAAGATAATATATATGAACCAAATGTGGTATTCATTAAAAGGAGGAATATATGTTTCCGTACTAATATTATAAATGCGAAAGTAACTCTGTCTGTCTGTCTGTTATGCGTTCACGCCTAAACCACTGAACTGATTTTAATGAAATTTGGTACAGAGATAGAGTTGTCCTTGAGAAAGAGCTAAAAATATATATACGATCTATTTAAATCACACCTAAAGCGTTAACTATCCCAATGTTATGGAATAAAAGTTTAGTCTAAAGGAACCCGTCAAGTAAATTTCTAATGCTCAATAGTTTTGAAATATACTTATTACTTTTAAATTATATATGTAGTATAGTCTGCTGGATTTTGCATCTAACTTTCAAATAGTTTTGTCGAAATATATTACAGTACTATCCGTAGATTTGAAATGTTTAAGTCACTAACGGGAAAATGTATTCAAATTTGTATAAATTTATTGTCGTGACAATATCTGTTTGTCACAATGATTATATTATGTTTCTAATTAATATAATTAAATTAACATAACGTATTTCATGTATCAATTTCTATAATTATACAATTAGTAACAGTAGTATTATACTATAATTGTTATATGAAGCTTCTGTTTAATAGCATATGCAAATATGTGCTTTAAAATCTATCTTGTTATTTCTTCTATAACGCATTGAAAAAAAAAAACAGGACATTATTTAAATAATAGTTCTTCTTATTTTATTTGTTGGATCTTTTAGAAAATTATTAACTGTTTGTTGTAATATAATTTATATACAAAACTTGCGATTCATTATAAGTTAACTATCATATGAAACGATGTTTAAAATACTTAGAAAGCTACATAAAAATGTAATAGCAATTAATATTTCACGTTTACCGTACAAAAGCCGGGCGTTGCGCTGAATTACCGGCCCTCTGGGATGAAATCTACTCTGTAACTTATATATTATTCAATCTCTCCTCAGGTATGATGTTTATTAGTCTGAAAATAAATTCGCTTTTATGTCCAGTGACCTTTGTCGAGTTCACTACGGCCGGGTAAAATGTTGGAAATGAGGTTAGCTCTGTTGTTAGTCAACTTTGCCATATAAAAATATCATTACTCATCTTATTAGGGTCTCTGAGTGTGTTATTACGGAGGCCATTTGAACTGGATGTTATATTATTTATTGATAAAACTTTTTTATTCTAGATAGTGCTAAGTGAAAATAGAAAAACAATTTGTAGTAAATATTACGATCTCCATAAATTTTTCTTTCACAAACAGACAGACGTGTACATGGATTTTATTTTTATAGAAATCTTAAATGATTTGGAATCAATAAATAAACATCTTAATTTAAATTCAAAAACCTAATAAATCTACTTAATAGACGATCATCTGTGTATGTTAGTCAACGTCATATGAAAGGAAGTATAATTTTCCAAGTTGCAACACATCTTATAATTGCATATCCAGTTCTTATGTTTTCCACGTCACAGTTGAATGCACTCCACTGCACTTGCACTCAGCCCCAGCCATTGACCCTGAGCAGGTTGAAGTTGGAGGTTTTTATAAGAAGGATGACACACGAGGGTTAAATATTCTATTTTACTTATTATTCAAAGTAGCATTAATATTATACTGTTTGTTTATAAACTATTTGAAAGCCTTAGATGGTAGATAAAAATACTTCAACATTTTCCAAATAGTTTTCCTTCTATCGATAAGACGGTTTTATTCCTTTTATTTTGTGCATATGCTTATAATAAAAACAAATTGTTATAAGAAAATAATTTCTATAACGTGAACTTTTCCCACTTTTCTCTTTAATTTGTAAATACATTAATCTCGTTAAGTGTATAAAAATATGTTCTACGGTTATTCAAAATGAACAAAGCTGCGGATCAAAGTTCGTATAAAATATTTACGAAGGCAATTTAATATTATTCCGATATGTAAGTTCTTTATGAAACAAATTCAGAATACAATTTTATAAAAGAACGTCATAAGACGTACACAATGAAGTCTTGTTGGATCGGTTCCGATGGAAGGCGAGATTGAATCAGTATATCAAATCTCATATACAGACGTCAAAGAATATTATAATACACATGATTATTAAAAATATATGTTGACCGTATACAGCGAATGTATGGATACAAAAAAAAACAATCACAATATGGCTGTGTCGTGAATACATGAAACACGTTGTCAATTTAAATAAATGTTATCGTTTCATCATGTTCCATCCTGTACCAATCGCGGGGTGAACACCCTGACAGACTTGGAAGCATAAATACAACAGAGGTATCCGTAGAATATCCACGTTAGGGTTGTCGCTCGGAAAATTACGATGAAACTACGAGATATGTTTAATTAGATAAGGGTTGTCACGCCAAGTATGTTGCAGTTAATGTAGATGTTTTGTTTGTTGAATATTACATCGCTTACCCGGGAGTTAAGTCAGAGGTATGCAATCTATTTTGTTATTCTACGCTATGAACTATAGCTATGACGTAGGAACTTTCAATACCACGATTTTTATTACACATTGCATCTAAACATACATGTAGGTACTACAGGTTTCTTTTTTCCGTGTATAAAAATGGAACTCCGTGAAATCCATTTCTGGTAACACGTCAACGAAATATTCATCAAAAAATACTGTGGTCGAACCGTACATTTCAAAAGATGTAGATGTGAAGCTTTTAGCCGAAAATTCCTTTGTCAGCATGCATGGAATTTTTTTCATTATCCATTCGAATTCTCATTGTGGTCGGGAAATAAAAAAAAATTGAATCATTAATTATGGGCAATCCGATATTCATTTCATAGATTTCTAATATATCTAATTTACATAATATGGTATTTTAAGTCTTTGTAGAGTGTCTTTTAAGATACATTTTTATCTGACAAAATATCATTTCAGATGTATTTAATGGTATACCCGTATATTTACTCAATTATTCGTTACGAATTAGGAGACACAATTATTTTAACTAATCAATTTTCAAGCGAAACCAAAGTATATTACTTTATTTTAACATCGTAATGAATTTAAAATGAGTTACAAAAGGTTATTTTGATAATATATACATGACGTCTCATTTAACTATGGCTGGTTTGACGTTGACCTCTGTAATCCTAATCATATATCTAATATAACATGTTACCAATTAGTAGCTAGCCATGAACCAAAACTAAAATATTGTTATTGTTTTGCGAATGATTGAACAGAAATAATTAATTAATGTAACGTTATATTATCTTTATGAATTAAATTACGAATTGTTTTGGATTAAAGTGAATTATTTTGGACATAAATTGCTTATATATAAAACAGTAGAAAACAATTTCAACAAAAAATATTGACTAATGTTTAAATGGAACTAAAACTGAAAGTGTCAGAAAATGATAACGGTTGCTGTAAAGGAACTGAAACGTTAGGATTATGAACATACAGAATAATAAAAAAGCGTAGTATCCGAAAAACTTATTTTCATTTTTCTGAAACCTTTGATATCCATTAGTAATGTTTTTATTAGATTTACGTATACATTAAGTTAAGGAAGTAAGTTACTCTACAATTAGCGTATATTGAATTTAAAGCTTAACAAAGAAGTGTTCTGTTTCAATATAATTATAAATCTGGTAGTCAATTACTCTTTGAAAAGACTGAAGGCAAATACGTTTTCAAAATATTTGTTAGGGTAATGTAGGCTCTTTAATAATATATTTTAAACAAATTCACGAAACAGTAACTTGGAATTTATTTATCCAATAGTTTTTTTTGTATACACAAACTGTCATTATTTTTTTCAAAACTATTTTTTTAATTCATAACAAATCATAAGAAATGTCTTCTTAAGAAGAAAAAATATAATTTGACAGTTTCTGACATATTGTTTTCAATCGGAAGCATAATATTTAGAATTTTATTCCCTGTTTATTAACGAATTCTTTTTTATGTATAGCTCAGCTTAGTTACACACTTGATATTGGCAAAATCTATGAGAAGACGCCAATAACTTAAAGAGTAGAATAGAATTTCATTATTTTCTTTAGTAGTCTAAAGATTTTGTTAAAAAACCTGAAATCATGACTGAAGTAGACGTCAAGAAAAGTAAAAGTAAAGTATCCATGCATCAAGTTAAAAGTCAATCGGCTACAAGATCACAAATGATTCTTGGTCCAAAATCAACCAGCAGGCTAAAGGTCAGAAGACAGTCGTTTGGTTTCTCCGGTGTACCCGGGATAAGACCAGTTGAAAGGACTTCACAGGTAAAATTTTTCTTTGTTACTTTTATCCAAAATTAACAATTACAACCTTTTTCTTATAACATTCATTTGAGCCTCCTAATTTGTATCTATAGACAGCAATAGAGTTCAAACGTCCACCGTTATACTATCTGCCTACCTACCAGTTGGATTCCAATAATCCATTTCATGTACCTTTGGTTAGAGCTGCAACAGATGAAACACTTGATGAACATTTTACGGGTCATAAGTACAACATGCAGGTATTTACTGTTAACTTTATAGTAAAAGTTTGATGTTTCCATTAGTTAACATAACTTTGCTAATCATTCTTTTAATTTGCAAGGCTTTTTCTTCAGCTTGTTGTAAGTCTGTATAATTATTCAGGAATCTCCAGCTCTAGCTCTTCGTATAGCAGGAGAACTCATGCGCAAAGTGAAGGCGATGCAGTTCAATCGCTATCGCGTCATCAGTGTCGTTACAATCGCCCAAAAACGAGCTCAGTCATACAACAATACTATAGCATTTCTGTGGGACCACGAGCGGGACAATTATGTAGATGTCCAAAGAGAAGTTCATACTGCATTTATTCAAGTCACTACATTTGGTGTGTATTTCGATTGAACTTGGATTAGAACGTAAGGGCGCGTTTACAGAATATTGTTCTCAGGATTTTCATTTATATCATGGCGTTTGAAATTTTTGAAAATTTTTGAAAGTAAAGCATCTTTCAAATTAAAAAAAAATATATATATTTTTCTTCCGCAACGCCCTTAATGGTTTCGCACCCTTAGGGTTGCTTACGTATAAAAGTATGGTTTGTAATATCTTCGTATGTTTTTATTTGTCTGGAGGACCGGAGATTGTTAATAAAGCAGCATCTTTACGGTCGATGTATTTTGTGATATATCTTAATAAAGTATTTATTGTATACAGAGCGTTTTAACTTTTGAGAATTCATTTATAATAAAATGTTTCATACAATGTATGTACTTATAAGTCCTCCAAATCCCCCTTCAAGATTTTAATGTTGAAATATGAACTAATCTAAATCCTTTCAATTCTACATCTCATTATTCCCCTTTAACTATTATGCTGTTTGAAATTGCGGTATGCATACTTGTAAATGCTCAAACGAGCAGTGGAATTGCAAGCTACATCTGTTGTTTCAATTTGGTTCCTTTAAAATTCATTCCCTCATTTCAGAAGGAGCGATACGTTCGGTCTTTGTATTTGTTTTTTCAATTTGTCTATTTCTTTGGACGATGCTGTTGAATTTTTAAAGACATTGCCTTAGACGGGATCATATAATTGAATGTTAACCGTATAAAGAAATTCCGAAAATGCTAACAATTCAACATTTACAGTGTTAATACTAACAATGAAAGGAAACATTCGTTATATCTAAGACATTGTAGATTATATTATATAAGCAGAAAATTGATGCAAATCGTATTTTAAGTTTAGTTCGTACAAACTAATTCAAAGGAAACTTTACGGCTATCGTTTCAGCAACGAGAACAAGTTTGTCGTTACCCGCATGAGAAGGATCAAGCCTTTCTCGGTGAGTTAGGGAACTATTTCTCTTATAATTATAAGAAATAAGTGAGTTTTAAGGAGGCTTTATCTCTAGTATATATAACATACCTAATCTTAATTTTTACGAAAAATTAAACAGCAATAAAGACAATTGCACATAAACAAGCAAAAAATTATTTCTGAAGATTCGTTTAATTACATTAACAACAATAAAACGTTACGCCGTGCCATTTGTTTTGTCTAAAATTGCATTTAAACCTTTTACAGCGAGGTACATTTGTTGCAATCATAAAATTTTATTAGCTCTCAGGTGATTGGCCGGTGGGAATGTCGTTAAAGAACATGGGTACGTGTATTCTGCGGCACGTTTTTCAACTACACAAAAATTTTATCAACGCTGACATCGCACATATTTATGAAACTTGAATGTAAATGAGCACAAGTTAATCTAGTATACAAACAAATTCTAAATGAATTTATTTTATTATTAGCAACAGACTTTAGTTCATATAGCCGAAATGCAGTCAGGATCATATAGCTTTGATTTTCTTAAATTAAAATTTGAACTCAAACGAATTGGTTGTTAACTTTTAATCAAGTATTGTTTATTGAGGTAATACCCAAGTTATTTATTAAACAGTCTGAGTTCACTCATTGTTTCAGTCTCAATATTTTCTATGCAAATGTTTTTGTGAACGTTCAACGATATACTTTGCTGCATGAATTTAACAATGCTTATTGCTCTCTATTTAGATTTTGACTCGAATAAGTAACCTTATTTGTAAAGAAAATTTCGTTTTGCTATTTTACTTCGATGGAATAAAATTGGATACAAAAAGATCAAACGGAATTTAGATAATGTATGGAATAACAAGCATCTTGTTGACAACTACATATATTCAATAATGATATTACCATATCATTAATGATTTACGAATCATTATAATGATTCCAAATGTGACGGACTAATGAAATTGACAGTCAAATATCCTAGCAACCCGTCATACACAAAGAGCATACATTACCAGCAAAACCGATATTCGATTAATTATTAAGACATGAATCTATTTCAAAGGACCTTCAAAGCAATCTAACTTGCGTGACGAGGAAACGACGTTTAAAGTGAATTTTCGTTTGATGTCACGAAACTTGGTTTTGATTTTCTCGTTTTCATAAAACAATTGAAATGATTATCATTCAATGAATAAATGTCAATTGTATTTATTCATTATATTATAAATAATTTAGACAATAGTTATGGAGGTATTTCAAGGGAAGGGAATTGGTTTTTATAAAGAAAGACGTAAAAGAAGTAGGTGGACGACGTGAAAGTCGTGATTAACTTAGAGTTGTAGATCAAAAAAGTTTAAAGAAAAAAATAGAAGACAAAACGATGACTTAATTACCTCGTTACTCTCATTATTTTAAATAGAAACTTACGCTGTCAGATGCATTAGTTATTTAATACTTAATTTATATGCACCATAACGACTTTATCAACAATGTTTAAGTTAAATATAATTTACCTTCGATCTGACATTTACAATTTTCAATCTTCAATGAATTTAGAGATAGTAAGAATTCCCTAATATTAAGTACGGCAAATGTAAATAGAAATTTTCTTAATATGATACTATACTTTAATTAAGATACTGTCTTTAATCAACAAACTGTTATTTGAAGACTAGTTGGACAGCCAGACAATAAATACCGACTGTTTATTAGAAGCTACCTGAACCTTAGCAACGAAAGGAAGATTACTCTTGTTAAATATTTATAACATTAGCACTCCAAAGGTTTATTCATTCGAAGACGCGGGCACTTTCTCAAAATATTTTGAGCAAATAAATTTAATGTTAAATAAATGGAATATTAAATACGATAAAGTTTAGGTAAGATTTGAAACGTTAAATCAACTGTGAAATAAAATTATTATAATAATGAAAATGTTTGTTTTAAAACATTCGTGTGTATTGTTTATTGAAAAAACAGGTCCAAATGTTTGCCCAAGTTCAAGGTCATTTAACGGTATAAATCATTGCTAATGGCATTCCACACGACACAGTTTTCGAGCAAACAGAATGGAAATCAGGTTTTTACTGCTACTTAGTACATTTTTGACAACAGAAAACAAGCTCGAGTTATAGCTTTATATGTACGTATAACGCTACACTTTTCGTTTTCGTCAAGGACGATATTACTATTACAACTATTATAAACTGTCCATGGAGTGAAAGACCATAACAATTTAATTTAGGAGACACTAGACACTCAACAATAAGAAAATATTTATAGAAACCCTTCAAATTAGAGTAGAGACGAGATGTAATCAACCGTTTTATTTATAAATCACAACACTGTCTGCTCTGAGAAGTGAAATCACCCGTCTCTTTGACTTCTTTATTGGAATTTCGATTGTACTGAAGCCATTTTACATATGAAACAAAAACGACCTTCATTGTTCTTATCTTACATTTAAATTCAAGACCAAATGTAGCTAGATTCAAGTAATTTTTTGTTAAAATATTAAAAGCTATATGAAGCAAAAGTAATAAGAATTATAGAAATATATAAAATAAATATTTGAAAGGAGTTATTACTTCTGCTCTTCAATATAATTCTATTTATATTCAGTCGGTATTCTCAAAGCACATTTCTTAACACATTTCCTTTGTGACTAAATTGCTATTGAAAGATATCTACAGGATCGGGATAAACCAAATCACATTCTTTAAGTGACGATTCCCCAGAAAAATAAGTTTTTTTTAGGACACAATTTCTATTGTAATTCATTCTATAAAGCTGGGGGAATAAATCTGAGGGTATAACCTTTAAATATTATATAGATTTAGTATAAGTGGTTGTTAAATTTTAAAGAAATGATGTTGATTTAACGAAATTCTTTTAACTGAGAAATTTAACAGATTGAAATGAGATTACATCATAGTACAAATTGTTAAAATTAAAGTAAGATATCGTAACAATAATTTTGAGATTCGTCACTAAATTTAAAACGCGTAAGTGTTATGCAAATTAGGAGACAAAACAAGATTCAAATCCTTTGATCAAATTTTGTTACAAGTTTAAATAAACCGCGGATGATCGACACGTGACTCCGATACAGGTTTCTGTTGCCGTGATAACGAGGTTATACAACGTTATATTGCACCATAACATAACGTGAGCCGATAAGCAAATAATTACACACAATTTCATGGTTTAGCGACATTTCGTGTTGTTCAAATGTTGCTGTTATTTTAGTTTGATACGATTGTACTTACGTATGATATTATTACGATTATATGTTAATCAGAAATTATTTTACCATAGTTTAAATATTATGTTGACATTTGCTATCGTTGTCTTATAAGTGTTGTATGAAATAGGTTAACACCATAACATAACGTGAGCCGATAAGCAAATAATTACACACAATTTCATGGTTTAGCGACATTTCGTGTTGTTCAAATGTTGCTGTTATTTTAGTTTGATACGATTGTACTTACGTATGATATTATTACGATTATATGTTAATCAGAAATTATTTTACCATAGTTTAAATATTATGTTGACATTTGCTATCGTTGTCTTATAAGTGTTGTATGAAATAGGTTAATATAGTAAATTTTTCACAAAAATAAACCGCGTAGTATATCAGAAAAATATTAGCTTAATTTAAATGAAGAAAACTCGCGAAAGTCTTAGATCTCATTAGGTTAAAGGACAACAGATTAAGAAAGTTGTTTAAAAATTAAAATCGTGAACATGACTAATAAACTTGATTCATATTTTCCAGCAGTCAGTAGCCTCTAGAAGACATAAAGCTTTGGCATTAATACGTATAAAGTAACTTAAGCCAAAACAGTAATCCGAAGTAGTTTTATGAGAGGCGACGGGATGTCTTTGGAACACTTATCCCTAATACAAGTCAACCATGACGACTGGACCGGAGTTTACTCAGAGTAGAATTTGACAGAGACTTGAAATAAAAACAAAAAATATGTTATAAAATCTAAATAAAAGTCTTAAAAGTAAAAAAAATACATAATAACTAATCATATGTCATCATCTATAATTATGTTTCATATACTAAATACAATTCAATAGTTTATTTAAATGAAATTGCTAACTGCAAGAGTGAAATCAAAATATTGAACAATTTTGCAATGCTTTCCTTGATTTATCTACGATACATAAGCTAAGGGAGAGACGCGAATAGCAAAAGAATTGCTAAGCTTAAAACTACGTTCCGAAGCGATTTTTTTTTTCATGAACAACTAATGGATTCTCGAACGAATGAAATAAGGAAAAAGAATATTTACGCTCGATGCTTCAAATGATTTTTCTTTTGAAGCGTATTCTATTTTCAATGTTTTATTTAACATAATATTTAATTAAATTATTTAACAAAGTGAAATCTGCTCTCGAAGAATACATTTATATTCGAGATTTACTTTAGATATAATAAAGAATACTTATTTGAATAAGTATGAATAATTAATAATGTGTATTATATCAACTGATTTTCTTATAATGAAAGGAATGTTTGAGTTTAGTATTTTTTAAAGTTTTTTTTACCCCGCAAGGTCAGTTTATTCTCATTTAGATGCTTTGATTTTGTGTTTGTATTTAAATTTTTGAATAAAAATCTTTGTTCTTAAAAAATATGTATAAAAATATTACTTGATATATTTAATAAATATAAATCATTTGTTCTATAGCGATTAAAACTCCACTACAATGCAGATCTGAGATTCATATTAAAGACATATATAAATAGACCAAATGTATTATAAACATAAATCAAACAAATAACTATAATTGTTTTAAATTTTGTAGATAAGTCTATCTCCAGTGTACGTCGTATCGCACAAAGAGCAGCCTGTGGCGTGAGTGACGTCACTCGCTGCTCTGACGTCAGTGTGCATGTGGGTCAATAGAGCGGCCCGGGTAACACCAGCTAGAATTGGGTCACTCCTTGACGCAAAATACTATTATATTTTTATTATTATTTAAATGTAGGCTGGGTTTTATCTTAATATTTTTCACAATGTTACTCCTAGTAAAATGGTGAAGTAAAAAAGATATTTCCCTTTTTAATAACGAAAGCAATTGTACTCAAAGGTACGGATTTTTGTAAACATTTTTGATAAAAGTAAATGAAGAGAGTTTTAATTTAATTTAAATGATCGGAATTCTCAGTTTACGCTCTTCGGTCGTGTCCCCAACAAATAACTATGGATAAGTTACAAAGATAAATTGAAATCACGATCACAATGGGATCGCTAATTGCCAAAGTTCAATTCAAGGAAATTATAAAGAAAATGTCATCAAGTGAAATTCGTTCTTAAGTGATTTCAGTATCATTACAGTTTCGCTTTTAAAAGAATATATAAAATTTGAAATATTGCATTAATATACGATAAGAAAACAAACATATTTTTTATGTAACGTTAATTTAGTTTTAAATAGATACATTAAAATATATTTTTATTAATGTAAATATTTAAGATTCGACAAATTGTTTTAATTTCGTAAACTCCGCACACTTTCATTCGGCTCAGGTGTTTAATAAAATTTAAGTGTTAGTGAAATATCATAGCTACTTGGAAATTATTTTGACAAATTTACTGACATTAAACAAACTTGAGATCCTCTTTAACTTCAAGCACGCGACTAAACCACCTGGCTTACTCGTTAAAACTCTGCTTTCTGGGGATTTGTCTATTATTTGGAAAATATATAAAATTAAATACATATGATTATATTTAAGAAGTGTATGTGAAAACGTGTGATTTAATTAGTATATGGCTTGGATAACTTTAATTTGATGCTATTTTAATTGTATATTTGTTGTACGCGAAATCCTACACTTAAATATAAAAATAAATTTGTATTGTACTTATTCAACGTCCTAGTCAGTGGTGGCCTAGTGGTAAAAGGCCCGCCTCTCACACACGAGGGCATGGGTTCGATCCTGGCAAGTACCAATGTGATTTTTCCGAGTCATATGTACTTTCTGAGATTATTTAAACACCACTTACAGACGGTGAAGGAAAATGTCGTGAGGAAACCTGGACCTTTAATTTTACAATTGTAAGTTTGAAATCACATACCCGTCTTGAGCAAGCGTGGTGATTAATACATTCTCAAAGAGGGTTGATGTTACAGCATGTAAGGCAGACCCTGGATAAAGCTGTGAAATTGCCAGGAAGAAGAAGAACGTCAAAAAAACGAAAGGATCTGGTCATCAAAATTTTGATTCCTGTGTTAATGTAATTGCGTCACATTTTATTAGGTTATATATTTTTAGGGTCAGGCTATATTTCTATATAATATATTTAAGTATATTATTTATCTAGGATTAAGTTTATTTAGTAACAGTGGAACTTTTCCTTCAAGTTATTTTCATAGGAACGGTTGGCCAAGTGGAGGTGTATTTGGCAAACGGAAAATAATTTATCTGAAATATTATATTTCAGAATATTTCTATATTTTAAATCATCGAATCATTATGAAAAAATTATATTAAACTTTTCTTTTGTCTGAAAAAAGACATTAATTGAAACATACATGTTACTTTTTGAAGCAATCACTATTTATATTGTAGTAAAACTAAAATAATGTCAATTAAATATAAATCTTAATGAACTAGTTTTTAACCTTGATTTATTCCGCGTCAAATTCAGAATGTACAGCTGACCGGACGAATTTTGTTCCAGCTTAGAGGTCGTAAATAAGCAGATTTTCGATTTTAATATTTTTTTTTGTTTTAACGACACAAAAAGTATGTATACTATGAGCATTTCCTGGCTCCCCACCAATTTTCAGTTAAATCGGTATGTAAATTTTTTTGTTGTAGTGTAATTAACATCACAGGTTCCATTATTGTCTTTTGATTTTATAGAGTTTAATGCAAGGAAATTAGTTTGAAAATATGGGATAAAAAAGTTACATATTTACCACTTAATACACTTACTACATAACATGCTTTCAAATAATTGAAATTTTCAAAAAGCTGAAGGTCAAAGTAATTTTTGTAATTAATATCAAATATGTGTGGAAATCGTTTGAAAAATTTATTTCACTAAAAACATTTTTTCAAATCATTTTATGAAATTTCAAATCATCTTATAAAATCACATTAAATAAAATTTGTTTTTATTTTACTTATAAAGTAACCGTCTATTTGTATCTTTACTTAAATATTCTTTTCAGCCACTTGTAATTTCATTCTTTCAATATTTATAAGGATAAAAAAGGTAATTTCGGACGTTCTTATTAGAGTCATCGATTTTATCTGGAGTAAAAGAAGATTCTTGGAACAGGCTCTATTGAATGTTGGAAATTACTTACAAAAGCCTTTTAATTTTGAGTAAATGTAGACTTTTTTCATATTATTTCGGATTAAACAGAACTAACTACATCTAGACACACTAAGATTTATTACTTTAATAAACAGATGTAGTTAAAAAGTTCCTTTTCATATTAAATTGAAAGAAGGTAAAAGTATTCGTTTTTGTTTTATTTATAAGAATTAGTACAGCCTTCGTAATGCCATTTGATGGTAAGTTCAATTGTAGCTTTAGATAGTAAACGTAAAAATTAAAATATAGTCTGTTTTAAAGTCACCTTATCACAGATTACATCATTTTTAAATGAATGTATAATGAAAATAATTTCCTATTTAATAATAATATATGTATATAAAGTTAAATTCTATATATAAAAGAAAAAAACTAAGCCCAGCTAAAATTACGAAAAATTAGATTTGTTAATTTCATTCTCAAATCTGAATGTGGGTGTGATGGAGATGGAGATCACAAACAAATTTAATGTGGAATGAAAATGTAGATTACAAAATGTTTTTTAATTTCTCCGTTTGAGTAAAACAAGTTCATAATTATTATGAATTTCAAGCAAAAATTTTTATTGTGTTGTGTTTTTTAATTGATATCTTTCATCAAATTATTTCGTAAAAAGACGTTTATTATTATTGTTTGGTTTATTTATCACAAAAAAATGGCTTTATTAGAATAATTGCCGTCCTTAGCAAAACTTCAGGGTTACAGAAAAATAAGTTTCCAGACACATTTCTTAGTAAGTAAAATTAATAACAATAAAAGAATTAATTTATATTACGAAGTATTATATATTTTTGTTTAAGATACTTGTGTATATGATCGCATGGAGTTTGATAATGGAACCATATGAGAAAAATGTATGTTAAGAAAAAGCTTGGAATCCAGACTAACATAAAAAACACGAGGGTGTATAGCTTATCAGTATTCAAGATGGCAAGCTGGGCTTAGACGGAAAAGTACTCCGGTTCCAGGGTTACTCCCGAAAAGATTATTGGATTATGTCTTTGTAACATATTTAGAAATTACACCAGTGCGAGTATGTGCATAAAATTTGAGAATAAAATTAGTTTGGGCACACGTAATTTATTTATTTTATTATTCTTACATATACAATAAAAGTTTTTACAATGAGAAAACAATGATATAATTCGTGTGAATTGCGTTCGTCGTCGAGCGAGCGAACAAGAGTTGTTGGTGAACACGTCCTCGTTATTGCAAAAGTTAACTCTGTTGTTGGAAGCTTTGAAGAATTCTTATAATATTACTGCATTGTTAATGAAACGTTTATAATTCAATTTTAAAAGAATTCAAGATAAAGATTTTAACGAAGTGACTTTTTATTATTATTGATTTTTACATTTTATTGTTTCCACGTAATTATAAAGTTATCATTTGATACTTAATATTTGATAGTCAATTTGAGAATATGTCAAAGAACTACAGAATGAAAGTTGTGTTAAAATCAAAGACAAAAAGTATACGGTTTTTCATTAATTGTAAATATATATATATAGTTTCAATTCTATTTTTACATACAATTTGTACCATACAATCTAAATTGACTTTTTTTTAAATTTAAGCGTCTCTTATGAACATGCTATTCACGTTTTTTGTATGAAAGCAGGAGTTCCTTTATTCGTGTACAGGAAGTTTTTATATCTAGAATTTAAAAACTAACATTAATTTATCTAGCAATTACAAATAAACAGTTTTTTTGTACTATTGAAAAAAAAGTGGATAAAATCAAACTTAATTTCTTTGGAAGGCCTATTTATTAGTAAGATAGTTAACTTATATGAAAGCAATGGCATTGACAGAGCTTGGGTAACATTGAGGAATACTAGAAAGTTAACGTTTGACTTCCATAATATTTGACGTAGACCCGACCTTGACCCGATTACACCCCAATTTAACCTTTCACTTACTTAAACGTCAGATTGCCTATATCAGTAATTCGCATGCTTTGTTGGTTTATGATTTTTATTAAGTTAGGAAGTTTAAAGAAGTCTTGTTAACGATGTCATAATTATAATATGTTTTACATGATTTTATAATCTTTTGATATTAAATATAAAAGTATAGATGCACGGATTAAATTTATTCCTATAAATATCTACTTGTATTTAACATGTATTATCTATACATACATTCCCAATTCATTAAAAAAAACATAACATCAATAAACTTATCTTCAAATGCTTTATCTTAGCATCTAAGATAATCATAGAGAATAAAATGTTTTTTTAACGTTATAAAGTAATGAAATTTTGAAGCACAGACATGTTTCGAGTATATCCAAATTAGTGCATTTATATTGAATAAGTCATGAACAATATTGTTAACAGGAAAATATTTAAAACATTATTTTTACGAATCAAAAGCTTGTAAGTTCTTCCCAAAAATGTTTCAAGTAGTATTAACACGGACAATTATATATTAATATTTTAAAATAACCAATGCATAATTATGAATAAAAATTAAGCTCTATAACATTTAATTCAATTTTTCTATTACGTGTACTGAAAATCTAATTGTACTAGAGAAATGCAAAAGAAAACCCAAATGCTAAAGTCCCTATGAAAATAATGTACATGAAGGGTAAAATAAACTTTGAATTAAGAAGTATTATACAATATGTCTGCGGAATCGATCAATCATTGAATTCGGAGCACAGAAGCACTCGTTTCAGCTGGTTTCATTTGGAAAGTTTAACTAGACCCACAGATGTTATTTATTGCTTTGGACGACACGCACAACTTACAAAATTTTTATCCTGTCATTGAAATATGAATCTTATTTCTAACGTGATAATATTTATATTAATATGAATGGAAATTAAACTTTTTGATCCAATTTAACATATTCCTTTAACTGATTATATACGGTGCTTAAAGAATTTGAGACGAAAAAATATGTTTTACTGCATTATATACTAAAAGAATTCTATTAGGTATTAACTATTAACAATAGTTTTATTCTAGCCACAATTAAAATGAATATCTTGATTCTAATACTAGCCAGTGAAAGCAACTTTGTCGGCGTGGATGTCGTTTACTTTGCCAAAAACCAACCTACTTGTTAATCCGAGCTCCTATTTCATTTAAATCATCCGTACAGAAGTTGTAATTTAACTTTGAACTTTACAAAAGAAAGATTTAAAGAAAGGAATATAAAATTAAGTTTTTATGTATGTTTTAAATTATTCGCTGACAACATTATTCATAAACCAAACAAACTAGACAAGCATGAAGTATCAATGTTAGTAGGTGTTAAGTTTACTTTATATTAAGTTCATCTCTAATGAAGCAATTCACATTATTTCTTTAAGCAAATAAAGGAAATATATTAGTAAGTGTACTAATTTCTAAAATAAAAAATGCATAATTTAAATTCAATGTTCGTTCTTTATTTATTTATAAGTGAAGCAAAGCAGTTTATATTACAATATATAGTTTCGTAGTGTATTACAAATTGTCCAAACAGTTTCGACTGTTATTTAATATTTAGTGTATAAAATACAAATGTGTTGTATATTATAGAGTTGTATAGTAATATAACAAAGTGATTATAAATACCACGATCAACCAAAAATTGCCTCAGAACTTAATTTAGTTTGTATTTTATTATGACATAAATATAACAGAGTTAATTGTTAAAAAGTCGAAATCCATAGGTCTCATATCATCTTCAAAAATTACATGATGGAAGCAATTTGAATAAAAAGTTTGTTATACATGTACATATGTACATTGTAGCGTCAGTAACGTTTTGTCAGTTTATTTGAAGTAATAAACTAATAAGAGACATACATATTCTGTCCAAATGAACTTTACTCAATTTCCAGGTTCCTACAAACATTTTGTATCGATTATGTACTGGTGTGACGTCCATGCAACAGGTCATGTACAATTGTAAAGCCTTGAATCAGTGTGCTTTATAACTATGAAGATAAAGTTCCAAATTGATCGTTACGAATTGTACAGGTTTCTAGGTTTCCCAGGGATTGTAGAGTGAGATGGATAGCTCAGTACAGGGATATGACGTAGTTCGCAAATTGGTTCGATGTCGGAAGGCACTCCGACATTTTGAGAGGTTTGAAATCGTTTTGAATCTTCGAAATTGCATCGTTCTATATGCTCTATTTTAAAATTCGATTTTCTTTTAAATAATAAAAAAACATCAAATAAATCTTTAATAAAGAGAACAAAGACTTTCTCAAATAAAGCGTCTTACAATGTTTTTCTTTTTAAATAAAAGTTGAACATATTTTATTTTCATTTGAGAGAAGTGGAAGCTTGTTAGTGTTTAATTACTAGAAGAAAATCTCTCTACAGACTAAAGAGATTACAACACCTTTGTGTTTGATTTTTACTCTTTTTAAATTAAAGATTTTAAATGAAAATAATGGAGGCGAATTACAATAAAAACGAATTCGCTTTTTAAATGGCACATTTGTTTTTATTTCACTTAAAATATTTGTTCGCTTTAACCTTAGTAAATTGGTAAAGAATACTATTAATAATTAGTAGGTTCATATAATATCTATTTACAGTAGTGTTATGACGTCATAAAAATAATTTACTTGAGTCATAAAGAACAACCATATTGGATTTATATCCTGGATTGAAGCAATCTCACAGCTGTATTAGAGCTTGCCCGGGCTTGCTATTAATAGAAGCATTGATTGCACCTTTGCACTTTGCACAGCCTCCCACTCCATAGTACGTTTTACGGTACTACACTTAAAGGCAACATTGTGTCAAAGGTCATAACTTTAAAAAACAGAACAGTTATTTGTTCTGCTTTAAAGGTTAAATCTCATATGATTTCTTTATGCCTTTGAAATCTTTATAAATGTTTATAAATGATATATTTATATATTGTGTGTAAACCTCTCAATATATATTAAGCACGATAATGATTGTTATTCTTCAAGTCTAAGTATTCAACCCACGTGTATGTAGTTAAAATTGTAACAAAGGAAAATTGGGGCATGGGATAAACAAAGCAGCGTGTCAAAAACTCTTAGACAAAAGCCTCCATCTCAACCTCTTGAAGCATAAGTATGTCATGTACATATATATTTACGGAATGGGTTATCTTTAAGATTCCGAACAAAGCTGTTTGTACCGCGGACTTCGCGATAAGCGTACGTCAAGACATAGTACGTCACAGATAGCTAACATATAGCTTCACACTCGGTTTTAGGTCAGATTTAAATAGAAACAAAATATAGTATTGCAAATATTTCACACTGGCCTCTAATTTTATTGGACCATCTATTTTTTGTTGAAAAAAAAATGTATTTTCCAGCGACACGCTTTTTAAAAAGCCTGTCAAATATTTACTGTTCACTGTGATTTAGATTTATAGTTTTTGGAGTGTTAGTTTCGTATCGTTTATTAATGAATTCAGCGGTTTCATATAAATGTTTGATAGACAATTTTTGGTTAAGTGAAAAAAGTAATGTTCTCATATATTAATATAAAAGAATTGTAATAATTCATGAATGAGAAATGTCATGGAAATCTGTTAGCGGAGGCGACGACATTCAAGAGTGATTTGACTGCCTCCTATTTATTTCTTGGTTGAATTTCATCTTCAACTTCCATATATACTCAAACAAAGTACTGATATTAACTCAAGTAGGTCTTTCAATATAATTATGATTAATCATCTATATATATATAAAAATTAATTGTTGTTCGTTAGTCTCACTAAAACTCGAGAACGACTGAACGGATTTATCTTTTCTTAGTCTTGAAATGTTCATGGAGGTTCAGGGAAGATTTAAAAGCTAAAAAAATGATTAATTTAGGGGAAAACCCTAAAAACAGCGCTTTTCTATTTTCCATACAAACGGTTTTTTGACAGTATATTTTGACAATTAACTAATATGTATGTCAATCATTATGTCGCACTTTAGAACACGGAGATTTATGGCTTAAAGGCAAACTTCAAAAAATAAATAAGACAAAATTTATTTCTTAATTGAGGCAGTACGAAGTCTGCCGGGTCAGCTAGTCTTTATATATAAAAGAAATTCGTGTTAGTTACACTATTTATAGCTCAAGAACTTCTGTACGGGTTTGACTGAAAATTGGTGGAGAGATATAGATATAGAAAAAAATAAGTTGATCAAATTCAAAATCTTTTCTAATGTTCTTAAGGAGGTATTCAGTTCGCCCGGTCAGCTATACATTTCTAATTCTGACACTAAAGAAGTCGCGGGCAAAAACTAGTTTTTATTAAATTAACTGTTTTATGTAAGAAGTTTTTAATTTAGATCATATTTTTATTTAATAAAACATATTACTATCATGTCTCTGTTTCGTTCTACTTTATATGTCGGTTATACTTTATGATCAATTTTCCGTCTCACAAGATTATATTTCCCCCGAATATTATATATGCATAGACAAGTAGGCAGCGATTTCACACATGATTGACTTATTTTTTCTGGACTTTGTAATGAATATAAATTAAATTTTAAATATAACGTTATCTGAATTTATATATACGAAAAATTATGTTAAAAAAATATTAAAGTATAATAAAATTCAGGTATAGGTGTTTGATATAAAAAACTTTGTAGTTCTTTATATATTGTTGTATCCGTTTACTGTAACAAAAAATATATATATTGAAAGAAAAGCCCAAAAAAGGTGCCTAGACTTAAAAAAAAACTTCGTATATATTATAATTTAATAAGACATATGTCTCAAAAATCTTTGCATATGTTAAGTTCTCCTTTTTATTTTAAACCTCTCAACGTTACTTATTAATTAGATAGGAGTTTAAAATGTTTCAGAACTTTATAAATCAAACAACGTGTAACTAAATATTTAAGTATCAAATGTTATACTGTGTTAAATATAGCCTCCGATGGTTACGTTACTACGTCCCAGTCCCCGTAGACTCATAGAGGCAGGTGCTACGCGGCTGCGTAGACCCTTTTATGTGTGCGTTTGTCGATGTATGTGTGTGTGACCTAAATTCGGCGAGCCTTTATAATAGCCAGCCAGTGTATTTTTGGTTACTAATTTTATATTTATATACATATATGTATGTATAAGTGATATCTTTCAGTAATCTGGGATTTCTATAGAAGTGGTTAATTTAAGCTTATCAATATTAATATTATTTATTACATTATGAATCTCAATTAGCATTGGATTATTCAACCTTGTAAATTAGTTTTTTACGGTTCGCTTGTTAAATTATTATAGTGTTATTAGTTTGAAGAAAATTTTTAATCATATTTTTCAATACGAGGCAAGAACATGACTTTGTTATTACTAATTTGATTAAAAAGAAAAAATCTAAGACAATGATGAAAAAAACACTAGCCATTTAGGACAAGCATAATTATTAAAAATTTACATTAATTATTCTAGATTTTTTTTATATTAATAGCAGTTTTTAAGTAATAGATAATAGAGTAAAATATATAAGTGTATAATACAAAACAATATATTGTAGTTGCACAAACTACACAATATTAAACGGAACAGCAGACAGCCAGAGCCGTGAGCGCTGTCTTTATAATGTCAGAGGTCGCCACGATCGATAGTATCTATAAAATAGAGGCGAATGAATGGAGAACGAATGACTGAATGGTTTTGAATTGGAAATTCTAATTCCATTATGCCTATTTGAATATAGAGCACATATTTATTAGTTTTTTGTTGAAGCCGAAAAGTAAACCAATAGGTTATATATTCTATGTTTATTTAATTTCTATGGTATTGAACTATGAATATACTGATAAAATAAAAGACTTTTATTTAAAAATTATGTCCCAAACATGTTTAGAGAAATTTCCAGAAACAGAATGAATTAAACGATTTAAACAGGCCTTTATGCAAATTTCTAGGTAACGAATGAAATGAAACTATTGAATAATAAATATAAGGTAATACTCAGTATATCTAGATTATATTTGTTTTATAGCTCCATATATTGGTTTTCCTATTTCTATTTACAAAACGCACATAGCAATCATTTGCCGTCGGTATTGGTGCATGTTTACAAAGATGACTGGTTTGACGCGTTCAATACTACATACATATCTATTTGTGAAAAACTTTCTATGTTATCTTTTATATACGTAAGCTTTATCATTGAAATTCTTAGTGATTTTTTTTTGTTATTAATATTAAATTATTGAAGGCGTAAATATTTTCTTCTATATTGTGTTACTTCGGATGCTTGTTTTGTAGATTCTTGATTCTTAATTCTAGTTTACAAATAATTAATATCGATCTTATGCACCTTAAATTTGACTTTAATAAAATATTTATAACTAATTATTTTTTTAAAACATTTTTTTTTGACAGTGTATACTACCCCATATCCTTTTTGTTACATTGCCTCATTGTTAATTATGAATGAACAATAGTGTATTTTTTGCACTCCTTGGTGTTCAGGCTAAACAAAACATTATCAGAAGTGTATCTGCCTTATTTTTTCTTCTGTAATTATCTTTCGTAATAACTTGTACTGATTATATTCCAACAACACGAGGTGAGTGTCTTAGGGGACTTCATATGTATTACAATTGGGCATATGTGATTTTTTCATAGAAAATTTCAATTTATTTAGTTGAACATGGCCATATCTAATCTTACAGGCTGTAGCAATTAATTTCTTGTTTATTTTGCTATCACAAACTAGCACGCATAGGTTAACATTGGATGGTTTTATACCAAATTCCTTTTTCTCTACATTTTTATGAAAACTTTCCTTATAGATGTCATAATATACATTTTTTGCAATTTATTCCTTTATTGAGTAAAATATAAGTATCTTTATTTCTTTTCAATCCAATTTGTGAAGAAACGCGTTGGAATTCCAGGAGTGAAAATTCATATATTAGAAATAACATTTCATATAATAGATCTATTTTATAGTTTATAAATATTTAAAATAGTTTTTATAAAAGCTGTGCCTCAAATATAACACAAAATATTATTTACACTATTAGCAAAACAAAAGTAACGGATTACAGAATGAGTAGAGTAGAAATAAGGTGACGGGAAAATTTTTCATTAGTATCTCCATAAATTAATTGTATTGTATAGTATTTATAAAGATATACACATGTATATTAACATTTTTCTCACTTTTATAATATACATATTGCAATAATAACTATAAATCTCAAGCGCTAAAGAGTTAACAATAACCTAAGTCTTCACGAACATTTTAGTTATCTATCAATAGTGCTATAAGTGTTCTAGAAAAGCGATCGGAAAAAGCTTAGCACAGCAGCTATAAATCTCTACCAGCTTACGAATTCATCTAACACAGAGCTCAATGGAACAATAAATTCAGTCTAATGGATGAGTTTATTTATTTACGGCACTGTGACGCTGACCTTGGAACCACAAACATTCACAACAGCCAACGTTAAGCTATTTATACTTAATCGATAATCTAATAAAAAGTTACAAATGTATTTTGTTTCCGGGAACCAGGATTTACTGTACGTATAAAAAATACTACTGTTTGTATATAGACAGAGTATTAGTAAGACATATATATATGATAGTGCCATCTCTAGACTTGATTTGTATTATTATTTAAATAATTTAATTTAATTTCACTATTGGTGGAACTTATCAGTTATGCCAGATGTTGTAGACGGTTCTATATTAAATGTCGTACATAAGTATATGGCTTAGAAAGATACGAATGCTACTTTAACGTAATAAAAATAATTTCCAATATTGAATTACTTTGTTATTTACATAGATTAATTATAGATTGGATGTTATTTTATTACATGATATTAGTTAACAAATATTTCACTTTTCGACATAAAGTAAAAGTGACTTGAAGATTCAAAATGTTTTAAGAAATGAGGGTCTTTAATATACTTTCATATTAAGAGTAAGAGAAGGATGTGTCAGATTGATATACATATGTATTTTTATGTAAAGGTCGAAAAGGTCGCACAGATGCGGTGTCGTAGGCGTAAAACAGTTAAAAATATACGCGAAAAGGTCAAACGACAATCTTTATTAACTACAGTAATGCGACTTTCCCACTTACAGTCGACTGGTTTCTTAGCGATTAAAGTTTTCATTAGAAAAACTTCTTCAGTTTACTATTACATATTATAAATATTAATTACATATAAACTAATATATCAGTATAATTTATTATGTGATAAATACTAAGCGATATAAACCAATTAATGTATTCCCCTACCGTGTAAATGGCAATACTCCTGCCCGAAACCCGCATTCCATATTATTTATTACTGATCAATATCTTTGTTCCTAAGGACATATTTCTCTAACTCGCTTTTAGGTATTCGTGTCGTAATATATGAATATTTTTCGAACAATCTTAATTTCTTATCTCCAATGAAATGTAAACGACGAGTATCATTCAAACAGATGATTTAAAAGAAATATGAATTCGTAATAAGAAGGCTAAAATAGGTATGAAATATATTTAGGCGAAAATTTTTTTCATATTTATAATAAAATTGTAATTTTTATATGTAAGGTACTAGGTATAAATGTGTTATAGCCCGAAATGGAAAGTTTACACAATGATATTCGACGAAGCGAAAGAAGCGCTTTGTCTTATTAGTGTATAAAGAGTCGAAAAAACTCGTTTTGAACGAAAACTTTTCCATTTTCAAATATTTAAGGAAGCCCATTTTACGGAAGCGAGACAAATTCACTTCCAGCTCAAATAAAAACCCTGCTTTATAATTCAAGAAGCTCTTCTTTATGGGCGATTTCAGCATTTCTCTGCCTATTCTTTCTAACCTTAATATTTTCTTAAGACATTCCATTTAGGCAGTTAGTTATCGGATCCATACTTCGAACTTTAAGTGTGGTGGAAATTTGAATTATTTTAAAAATATAGAATTTAAGTACTTAATATCATCACATTCTGCAATTGATTAATCGAACTGTATTTGGAATCTATATTTTTATGAACAGTGTTTAATCAATCAAAATGTTATCTTTGTAACAGCAAAACCTATTAAAAACTCTTTTATATCATTTAGATTTTACGGACAGTGCACAATATAGAGGTAAACAATTTTAGTGTCAATTAAAAAAATGATTTCGTACATTTACAAAAAGTTTTTCCGTGAAGATTGTTATCTGTTGACGGTGTAAGTAGTTAGTAAAGCATCAGAAAGCTTCCAAAGAATAAGAGCAAGTAATAAGCGTCAAGTAAACAAGGCAAAACTATGAACTCATTAATACTTGTGTCTCCTTCTAATTGGATATTCTTAAGAAATACTTTTGTCCCGTCCTAGTTCCTCTTCCATAGTTATTCGAGTGCAAAACAAATAAATCGCACTTAAAGATACGAGATTATATAATTAAATATTTGGAACTTGTAATTGGATGATAAAGTTTATGAATATTTCTATAAATCGTCTTAAGTTTAGGGAAATCGAGAGAGAGATTTATTGTTATAAATTCGGAAATAGTTTGATTAATTTTCAGTTTTTGTATAATAACTTTCATAGTCGAAGCACTTTTTCATAAATATTAAAGACTCCATATATTACATAGTATTACAAAGTGGGTGGAGATCGTAATTTAGCATCACGATTTCCATTCACGTATTACGGAGATACAGACCGGGATCTATTCATTAGAATATAAATTATCAACGGACCTCAAATAAATTACAGAACAATGTAAAAGCCTCCATTTCAATTGAAGTCAATTCAGGTTTAAGATTATTGGGTACAAACAGGCCTTTTATTAAGGATGTCTAATTTATCTGCCTTTGTTCAGAACGTTCAGTGAAGATATTACTTACCATAATCCTTATCATTTACTTTCCTCTTAAAACAAACAGATTTTTCCATACTTGATGCGTATTGTTGCGTACTTGATGCTACTTTTACTTTACTTAACTGGAATTTAGAAAAAATAGCTTATGTTTATTGTTTTCATAGTTTTAACTGTGAAGAATGTATACTTAGAAACTTCTTTCAAACTAATTATATTGATAGATTTTTAAATGTTAGCATTCATATTCCTATTTTCTGATACACCACTATCAGAAACGTGATCTGAATGAGTGTTCTGTGATATGAATGTTAAACATATCTGTTCGGTCTATTTGAGTTTTTCACAATGCATTTGGAAACATGGAAGAAAAGAATTTTGGTCAAAAGTGTACACTTTGATAGACAAAAAATGAGAAGTGTCTTTAAGAGTTACTTAAACTTAGTTATCCTATAGTGGTCCAAAATCGCCATTTTTAAATGTTTTTACTTAACTACTGAATAACTATGTAAGCAATAATCACCAAAAAAGTTGTTTAACTCGGTTGTCGTCGTTTAAATTAGCTATTATAAGACTTTCTTTCTGATTTACTTCCGAGTTTTGAACGCTCCATGATTTTTTTTCTTACATTCTCTGTCTCTGAAATTACTTATTACACAAATCAAAAGGTTCCTAAAGTAATTAAAAATATGATGCACAATTTTAAAAAGCCAAATCATTTAAAGCAGAACTTAAACAAAAGATAATGCTTTAGGGTCGATTAAACTTTTCAGAACGATAACTTCGTCTCGAGGTTCTTGTAAAGAGACTCCGTCCACTTTTTTTAATTTACTAGGGAATTAGCAAAGTTTCTTGGCGTTCTTAAGAAAACGGCCTCAGAAATAATGTTAGCAAACATTTGCATTACATTTCACGTTACGTTGTTTTCTTTATAAAGGTCTCCTTGGTAAGTTTATTTCTTTCAATGTGCATTATAAATTACTGAAACTACTATTTTGCCTCACTGAAAATTCTAAAAACAACTTATGTAGATGTTTTTCAGAGTATACGGAAAGAGAACGTTGAAATTAGATTTAACGACAAGTCATGTACTCGCGATAAAATCATTTCCTGCCGCTGCCGAAACCATATGAAAGCTTTTAATTTTTTTCCCTTAACCAGAATTATTCTCACGCATATGGGCTGATTAATTTTTCATGTATTTTATCTTCTGTTTTTTTTTGGCCTCGGATTTCAAATTACATATTATGTTACTGAAATAAACAATTACTAAACAGGTGACCAATTACTTGTCCATAGAAAGAAAAATACTAGCTAATAGAAAATAAATTATTCTATATCATTTTGTAATTTTCAATTACTCTTTTGACTATAAAAACAAAATTTTTGAGCGATATTTTTTATATTTTCAGATCCTTATAACACAAAAGGGAGAAGCCTAATTTGAATTTTAATTTAGAGGTCAGCTAAAGCTGGGTAGCACTTCCCATTATCCCAAGCCACAGAACAATGGCTCATATGTTCCTGCCGTTTAATTAATGTCAATGTAGAATTTCACCCTGATCCGTAATTATGATGTAAGACATGTAGTGCTTTCAAATAAGATTAGCCATCTGATAAAATAAAGGACTAAGGGTATTATAAGCTGTTTTAAAGCAGTGTCTTTTTTCTGTTCAAAAGTATTTTTAACAACAATTTTACGAGTATAATTGCTAGTTGTTTGATTGTAAAATAAACATTCTTATCTACATCGACACAAACATTATATAGTATTAATAATTAATAATAGAAAAGTACTTTACAGAATAGTATTTTACGATATTAGAAACTATATCTATATCTATAATCTTGTCATACTATGAATACAGCCTGATAATAAATAATAAATTAACCATACAAACAACATTAAAACATAATGTCTACACCATGTTGTTTTGAAGGCAGCTATTTACGCTTGAGCCACACTATCATGGGTCATTAGGTCCTGCTAGGGGGCTGCCGCGGGAAGCAAATATAAACATTGCTTCCTATACGAACCGTTAAATTTGTTGCTTTTATATAGAAAAGTTACAATTCAAGTGTTAGTTACTTATATAGTAAAAATAGAGATTTCATTTCATATGTAAACATAAGATGCTTATGTTTTTTGTGTCTTTATTATGAATCTTATACAATTCATAGTGTGGCATCTTGCCAGATTCGTCTGCTCTCAAGGGTTTAGTTCTGTTAACACATATTCTGTAGAGAAATATCGTTTCAACATTTCTAAATTCGCCTTGATATCTTATAATATTTTATGAATATATGAATACATAACTTTACTTGTTTCAAATACGATACGAATTTACAATGTACTTGTTTCGTATCTAGATTCTAGAGGAATTTTATTTTTAAGATAATATAAATAGTGTTTCATATTTTTGCCGTTATATCGTCTTATTTAAAAATTAATATTGGTGTAAGTAAATAGTAAATCAATGGAAACAAATAATATTGATTGAAAACTAATATATTGATTTAATACTAGTAGCATGTAAGTGAAGAATGTAAGTTCTAGAAAACACATAGAGTCCAGACTTTATTTAAAAAATAAATATTGTGTTTCTTAGATAATACTTGTATATAAATAAATAATAATCTTTGTAACGATACATATATTTACAATGGAATAGTTCCATTATTTCCGTATCTGTAAAAGCCGTGGAGACTGAGAGAAAATTGAGGTAATCACCTCAAAGTAGGGACATGCTTGTTATTAGAGATAATACTGTTTAAATATACGAGCATATGTTGTTTATTTATAATATGAGGAACGATGTTAGATGATATTACGTCAAGATTACTCCATAGCCCATACAAATAGAGTTCAATGATAATACACTAGGGAAATAAAGTGTTAAGACCATATTGTTCCATTATAACAAAGGTGTATTAAAGCATTCAAAAAAAAAAAACAAATAGACATGCAAAAATATAAAACGTTTTTCTAAAGAAAAATGATTATTGTCATACTCTATAATCTGAGAAACTAAGATTCAAGACAGACAATCTTATACATATGAAAGTTTGCATAAATTTTAAAATGCATAAATTTAAAATTTACTTTACTATTACAATAACTATGTACTTAATGTACTTTTTAATCTCTACACTGTGACTCGTTAAAAACGAACAATGTTAAAAAAACCGAAGCATAATCACCCATTATAAAAAATCTGTGTTCTTTTGCAAGTAATATTCCTCTGAAGAAATGCTCAAGGCTATCGGAATTTAGCTCTGCGCTTGTTGGCCATATTCCGAATTCCAAACTATTGAAGTCACGGTCAACATGTGAACCATATATTGGTGAATAGTTTAAGTAGTCTTATCGCTTTTATTCGAAAACCTCAGCTATTAATATTTGTCGTCCCCTTTTCCAAACCATTGACGTTTAGGTTAAGAAATTCTAGTGAAATATCCAGGTCGAAACGTACAAAGTAATTCCGATGGCTATTAAAATTCCTTGTGCTCAATATAATTTACATAGTAATGAGAGATTATTTTTCGTAGTATTATTTCCACGTTCAATATATATTTTAATTATAATATTATTAGGTTGAGGGTCTGTTTGAAAAACCATAATTCGTTATATTTTATCTACACCTTGCGTGTCTTTAAAATACATGTGTAGATTTTCTGACAAATCTATTTTCGTAATGCAAACAACTGTTTTCGTAATCAAAACAAAGACTTCCTACAAGAAAAATACAAAACATGTCTGTAATACTGGCGTGTTTGAAAATAATCATCATCTCGAAACAGAAAAAAATAAGCTTATATTGTATAATACTTTTAAATTAATTTTCTAAGATTTTATTCAAGATGTAACCTCTCAGCATTCCATGGATTAACCGTGAGGATGCAGAGTCTATAGCAAACTAAAAGAAAATTATCAAAGTACAGCCAAAAGGTTTTATATTATAATTAACATCATTTTACTCTTTCATATTTGTACATTTACCCTTTTAACGGATAACTTTACATGTTTCAGACATAATTTTATGTCTTCTAAACATAATTGAATCCTGATTTGTATAGTATCTGATAATATTCACATAGCAATATTTCTTATGAATTCAAATAGTTTTTGGATATGTATTCTTTCGGTTCTAAAATCAGTCATAAAATATACATATTAAAAATAATTCTTTGTATTAAAAAAGTAACTTTCTATAATATATTGTTGGGACAGTTACGATATTAATCAATGATGGAATAAAAGATGCCTTAATTGTGTTATTATTCTGTCGTTATACGATGGAATTACAATGAACATTGTTATTTCAAAATAAAATTGTTCTTCATACTCACACTGGTGAACATGTTGTACTTACACTTGCAAATAGTGCGGTGTTCTGTAGCCATAACGCGTGGCATATCCAACCCAGAACTCAATGCAATAACAGTTGGCTCTGAGCCAAATGTGCCTCTAGGCAAATCGATTGGAGCTACATACAAAACGTAATTGTAAATAGCGATACGTATACACTTTATTCTACATTAAGTTCTTTATAATATTGTATCGTTGTTAATACATAAATCTCGCTAAGAATGTTTTATGCTCGCCTTGAACTCGGTTATTCGAGATTAATTCCGCTGAGGTTTTTTATTCGCTGTCTCTGTATTACGAGCCGTAATAAGATGCTCTTTATACTTTTATTACTTTTTTTTTATGTCAGTGTGTGATGTTTTTTTTGTTACATGTTAGTGACGTTCGTGTCGGAACTTGTTTTGATGGTTGAGACATCTGCAGAATATAAATATCAAATATTCGAATTCTGATTTTCGATCTAAGTTGTAATATTGTTACAATCTTAATTGATTGAGGAATAAAATATGCATTGAATTCAAAGGAGATTGTTGACAGCGATGTAAATTAAAATATACGTTATATAATATTTGTATATAAGGTTTGTTTAAACTTTATATGCAAATATATATCAAATAACATTTTAATACATTTAGACATCCAACTTCATTCTTAAAACGTTTACTTCAAGTACCAACTTAATAATATTCTAGAAATAAAATTTAATGACTTTTATATTACGGACGATTGAAGTAACATAACAAAGTACTGCACAACCACTAATTGAACCCAAGTATTTGCTTTGTACTCAATTTAAACGTAAGTTGTAATAACAAATATACATGAATGTTAAAATACAAAGTAAACTTAATATTTAATAAGTATAAGAGTTCTAAAAACCTTACTAGTAAATGGAACCTTTGATAATATTCAATGACAATAAGGGCTAATATAATAAAGTGAAATAACGGAAAAAGGAAAGCTTTCGGTCCGAAAATGTTATTGAATTTTTGTCAGCACAATTTGAAATAAGAATTTTTTATTTTATAAAGCAAGCAAATTAAATGAATAAATTACGTCTTGAGTATATTTAATTTTAATTTCAGACCACTTCAAATAATAATTCAGTGAAGAAGAGAGAGACATTTAATAATGAAGTCATGTCTTACAGAAACATATTGAAGGTATTAAAATAAAATGTAGCAGATCTTGCTGAGGTAAGTAATGAGCAAATAAAGGCTGAGATTTGAGGAAAATTATGCTTGATATTTTCATCACATTAAGTGAGAGTTATAAGCATAACTCTTAGATGGAAGGTTTTTCAGTGTCTATATTTTTACTAGCATAAGTCTGTGAATTTTTCTCAACTATTCTCAAGAATTCTATAAATATCGTGTTCAAAATATTGTGTCACATTTGACAAAATTCGCCCTTAACAATATTTTATGTCCCAAATATGTATAGAAGTTTTCCGGGCTACAGCTTTATGTAAATATAATAATGGTTTTCGCCTTCCTTCCATTAATTCTCAGGATATTAACATATAAGAACTAATGACATTTTGTGGATCCCAAGCTGTATTCATTAATGTGCGCGATCTTAAATTATACCACCCATTTTTTCATCAAAGTTCTCTCATAATTTATTATAGACTTTTTACAGTAATGATTAAAAATATTAAGAATTTTAATTAAAATAATATTTAGAAGTTCTTTAACTGTTTTTTCTTTTTTAAATCAACAACTGCGTAACCCTTCGTATATAGATATCGAAAAATACTTTGCTACACTTGAATAATTGATTCGTTCGTTTAAAATACATTAAGCAGGCCCGGCACGATCGCGATTCCTGTTTTACAAAACAAAGGTAATTTCGTGGCTAACCATAAACCGAAACTGAAAACGAGGTGGTTTGTAAACCAACTCAATAAAATATACACTTATCTGGATGAGACGTTTGAAAAGAAACCCTATTCCATTCGCATAAAGACGAGATTCTTTATTTTTTTTCACGAATTATTATTGTTATCTTCTGGCTGTGTATTCGCTAATGATATAGAAGGGACGGTTTAATTATGTTTAAATAAGGTGCTTAAGTATTTTTGTGCTGTTACTGTACTAATTGCTGTAACTGTTCTTATTATTATGGTAATATACTTTTATTATACACTCACATGATATAAACTTGCTTTCAGATTTCATTTTAATTCTATTTTGTGTAACGTACTTTTATTAGGATACATTAACAATGGAATCTATAAAATGGATTTATTCTACGATTCAAATAACAAAGTTTGAAATAACCACAGTTAAACTCGATTAATTCAGAGATTGTATTGAATAGCGACGGACAATTTAGCCTTCAAGTTAGAGCCTTTAAAAAGTAATCAAATATTATATATTGTAACATTTAATTTCATAATTTCTATACATTTTGTTATCAGCTGATTTATATATCATTTACTATGTTAAATGATATGCTAGATTTATATATGAATCGTGCCCAAGCGACGTATTAGCATATATTGCGATGCCACCGAAATGCTACCGTCCAACAGATTGCATATATATGCATTAATTACTGTAAGAATGTCATATAACTGAGATATATGGAAAGATAATCATTATTTACGCTCCAGTAACAGTCAATCACTTATATGTTCAATTATATGCTAGATAAAAAAATATATATAGGTTTTATAGATAAAAATATATAAAACCTTTTTAATAGAAGACTTCTTTAATTTATTAAATGAACTATGGATAAAAAAACCTCTGTAGTATTTCTATTTGTAACAGTATATATGTATATATATATGTGTGTGTGTATGTGTTATATAATGAATGAAATGACAGTAAATTTTTCATTTAAATGTACCAGTATAGTGCAACTGTATATAGTTGTCCTAACTCTGTTAGTTCAGGACTAAAGAGGTTATATTGTGTTTGTTTTAAACATCCTCACTGGGAATCTGAATATTATTATATTTATTCATATATTTTCATATAATTTATAATATTGAGTTATGTACATATGTATAAGTTTATGGCTATATGCATAAGAAAAAAGTAGGATTAAGAACATCTGAAATGAACTGTCGAATTGATTGATAATATTTCTTACTGTCTGCTTAAATAATAAATTGTATGAGACTTTTAAAAATATGTAACACTATAGAAAGGTCGAATCATATTTAAAATTGAGTGTATATTAACATATTATATTTCACTTAATCTTTCATTTATAATAGACATTATAAATTTTTTATAAACCAAACTATTAATATTCCAATTTTTGTTTAGTTCGAACTTGACGTCGTAATCTCAGTATTTTATATTATATTTCCTTCTCATTCATTCCTTATGCCATAACAATAAATATAGAACAGTAGTAGAACCCAAACTCAATGCTTGTACTCACAAAACGCAATCACAATTCACTTACCCTTAAAACCTAAACATTTATAAAACCACCTGAGCTCGAATCTATTCTTACAATAGCTCTACGTAACTCAAATTCAAAGCTTGCTATATAAAATCCGGGGCTAATAAAAGCTAGGGTTGAATAAAGCGACAATGGCGCAACTAGGCAAGGGGCACATCCGGGAACGCGGCCGGGTCAAGGTCACGGCCCGAGGATCGATGCAGCTACGCCCCCGCTACGTTCCCCCCTCTACGCCGCTACGAAACGCTACGAAAACGCTACGAGCACGCCACGAATAACATAATATATATACGCTTTGAGATATTACTCGAACGGAAAATGTATGGTTGTAAGCGTATTGAAGTATATGATAACATTATATTTCTTTTCCGAATTTGAGTTATGGAATAATCTTATATGGTAATGTTTTCTTTTATATGCGATATTAGAATACTTTTGTTGTATGTAAAGAAATTCGGTATACAATTTTTGGATGACTTGAATCATCATTCTATTTTAGGAAATCCATCCGCTATCGTACTACCTCATAGCCTAATTGCATATATTTTTGCTTCTCTATATGTATGTAGATGTTCCTGAAAGCTTTTTACATATACGTGTAAAGTATGCAATAAAATCAAGACTACTTGAAGCTATATATCTTTTTGGTCATATATATTTTTTTATACATTTGCGTGTTTTTTATGGTTTTTTTCTTTTAAGGCTCAATAAAAATATATAATATTTTTATAAGGTTTTATTTCAATATGTAGACACATATTGACTTTGTAGGCCTCTTTTTGTACTCCTTTTTTAAAGTATATAAGACTAATTTATTGTAATAATATGTATTTGATGCCCAAAACCTTTTTTTAAATCCTAAACATAATTATATCATTTAAATGAACGAACAGTCATTTAAAGCTTCAGTTATTACTAAACTATACAACAAAGGGAAACCGTATAAATAAACCGTATGATCGTAGAAAAAATATATATGTGAGTGTCACGGATGCAATGAAAAAATGCTTAAATAAAAAATAAACCGTACTCCGATTACTGAGTGTATGCTGATCTCTTTGAGAATCGGACGAATGTACGTACAATATCGAAACAATAAATCCATATCTGTCACAATTTATAACAAACCGTGAATGAACATTTAACATTATTTTATCAATTCAATTTTAACGTCATTAAAATATAACAGGTAAAATTATTTTCACCGCGAAATAAAATTTCATTGTCCAAATATAAAAGGATATATTAAAAGCCTCAATTTCGGTCAGTCCGGTTGAATTACACGAACCAGTTTCGGGTTTCGCAAAATAAAAATAAAAACATGTCCAACATGTACGGTTTTAACAAACAAACAGTCATTTACTTTGTTAGAAATGTGTCTCGTTTGAAGTACTTGTTTTTTACATATAGCTTACATACGTTTTCATGACTTGTGAGTTAAAGTATAAAAAATAATTGTATCATATCATATCATTGTATAAACAAAGTCATACTTATAAAGAAAAAATATATATTTGAGTATCACGGATGCAATGAAAGAAATGCCTTAATAATTTTGTTGCAATTAGACTTCTCGTTAAACTACAATAATTTATATATTCTGTAATAATACTCATGTCTATTTATATATCTGTGAAACAGTGCCGCTGTCATTTATAATTCTGTAGTGGTCTTATACAATGGCGTCGTAACCTTGAGAAGGTTTGTTGCTGGCGCGAGCGTCCACCCCTGTCGGTCATGGTCGCTAGACGCAAGCATACAGAGCAGACGTCCGAACACCTCGGTGCCCGACGCCCGAATGGCCTTTCGTTGGTTAGGAGTGGAGGGGGTAATGTTTATCTACCCCTCCTCCCGCCTCTCCCCTCCCCGACCGTGCCAGCTGAGCAGCGGCAGGCTATATATAGGTTGCGCTGTAAATATTCGTTCCAAGTACGGAAAGCGCCCCCTCCTATGGGGGGTCAGGTGGGTACAGTCTCCAGATACATGGGCGAGTAAAAGTTGAAAGTTCACCAGCGCCAGCATGTGTTAGAAAATGTTTTCTTTATTCAAATTTTACTTCAACTTATTCTGTGTCTCTATACTATATTGACTATTCAAATATCCAACAAAATATAACCAGATTTGTAAAAATCTATCACGCCACCAAACCAAACTGAGTAACAAAATACTTTCATATTCATTTTTCATTCTATTTCAAACAGTTTTATAACTAAAATTAATCATTGAATGTTTATTTACTGTCCATGGAAAATAAATATTAATTAAACGCTTGAAACGAGAGGAAAAATTCGTGTTTCTAATGAAACAAGAGTTTGAAGGTGAGGGTAATTTCGAAAATATGACATTCTCTTCCCTAAAATTAAAATAGATTACTTTTACCCGTGATGGGCAATTTGCGTGCGTGAACAAATCGTTTGAATTTTTTTGCTTTATGAAGGCGTTTACATAAAAATTACTTTACAGAAAATGTGTGTATATACAAATAAAGAAAACAAACACCAATAAATTATATAACCATTAAATTATATATAAAAAATAAAACATTCCGTAAACAGCATTTAAGTTAAGTGTTAAGTAATCAACGTTACAGTTGACTGGCAGCCAAGGTCGATTTAATTTGGTCCTAACAAATATCGACAGTAATTTTATAGAGCGCAGTGACTGGCTGTATTCGATTTATACCGTGATTTCCTTATTGACAGCCGTTAGAATTCGATCTTCTGGTTTTCCGTTTCATTTATGGCAGTTCACAAACTATGTAACTGATTTCGTACTCATTTTAGATACGACGGGACAATTCACACTATGCGTACTCATTTTAGATACGACCGGACAATTCACACTGTGTGTACTCTTAGGTGGATGTTCAACAACTTCTTCCGTACTCTGATCTTCGTCGAACCACGTGACATCTTTCATTGTAAATTCGAATTGTTCCTCCTCTTTTATTTTATATTTCTCGTGCTTTGGATCGTGGAAGCTGACGATGTTCAATAGAGGAGCGGTTCCACCGAACGCTATTCTTTCATCATGACTCGTAATTGCTAGTACTGTTCCAGGACAAGGGTAGGAACAAGTTATGTAGCGGTTGTGAAGATTGATGACCTCAACACAGTTTGTTCCACTACCGCCTATGATACCGTATTTACCTTTTCGGTTATACTGCAACATTAAATGCTGTTAAAAGTAACTATATACTATTTAAACAAAATTAAGAAGAGGAAAAATCGTCCATTATACTTCCAGTACCAATCTACTAAAGGTTAGAAATGAGATAAATACTCGGGTACTTTTTTCAATAAATCATATTTTGCTATAATGGGGAAAATAAAAGTTCACAGCACAATGATAAGCTTATTCTACTTATGTATGATTACGATAAGTTATGAATAAAAGTTTAAATCGAGGTTTATATAGAAATAACTGTTAATAGTATTAAATGCTATTGTTATAGAAATTTCCATTACAACAACAATGGATTCAGTCACGAAATCATGTAGATGATTGTCAAATTAATTTGACCATCACATGACCTTTCTAACAAATATTAAATATATTTTAAATTACCAATTATATACAAGTTTACATAAAAAACATCAACCTGTATTGCAATATCCAAACTTCAACAAGTCGTTTTAACTATCTCAACAATATTCAACCGCAGTGGCCTTACAAAGCGAAAACTTATACCTGCTTTCAAATTTCAATGTACTTAACAATTTATAGGATGGAAGGAAAACAATCTGCCCAAAACCTCGGCTTATAATAATATACCTGTTTATTTTGTATTCCCAAACTAAATATTATAACATATTGGAATACCTGATAACAATTAGCAAACGCGTCCAAATTCACTTTGTCAGTCAATATTATTTTAAGATTTGTAATATATCAAAAATATGTATAATTATTTAAACATTATTGAAAATAGTTTTAAAAAGTTTTTACCAGAAAATTGGTTTCCTATCTAGTGGGTTTCCGATAACATTATGTAACTCAATGTATTGTTGCACTACGATAGCTTTGAATTCAAGAGAGACCCATTTAATTTAGTTTAGTGGTTTTTGAGAGATTATATAGGAGAGTACCAAATCACACATATAGTGGTACTTTCTTTGTCTTATAATTTAGGTGGTATATATTTTTAAGGAATAAAATACCTTTGAAGATCTCCAATAGCGGCAACCGTAAATATACTCGCCATCAACATCGGGTCGTCGGTTTTGTACTCTGATGGTGCTCAATCTCTTTTTGGCAGTCAAATCCCAAACCGAGAGCGCTTCAGTTGGCTGCCAACTTCCAGAAATGCAAAAATCCCTCTGGAATATCATTGAGATCATTACATCGTTGGTGACCAAAACAAACTTTGACGAGTAAAACATAATATGTTGATGTCTGTGACAGTGGTTAAATAAGACAATAAAAATTTACACCCTATTTTATTTGTGAGAACCTCACAAATCCATTAATTAGTATTTTACACCTTTTCCCTCAATCATATTTATAAACAGATTAATTTGCCCTTATTTGCGTTTAAAAATAAGGTTTTAGTTTACCCTGTAACTTTAGCACTTATACACTTTTGGACTTATCAAGTAAGAGTTGATACATATTAAAAATTATATTTCATTAGCGATATTGCCATCTTGTGGCAGACTTATACACAGACTCAATGTCGCGACATTTTTTCAAGGGCTTTTAGCAAAAAAAAACTTGTTTTATAAAATTTACATGCTTTACAAAATTTTGCTCATAAAAAATAATTAAAATTAATAATCGCGAAAGTTGGTAACATTTTAAGCGCTTTAAAAGTTATTACAAAATAAAAATTTCATACAGACACACACTGATGAAAAACTTTAAAATAATATACACACCTCAAAGGCTACAAACTATGAGAGAACATCAAACTTGATAACGAGGGGAGACGAAACTGTAGATGAAACTTGAGACCAAGTCGACAAAGGCACAGTTTTTAATTAAAACTACCTCATGGTCTTCGCTATACAAACACTTTAAGCGGTTGGAACGGAAACTAAGTGGTTGGTAGGAAGAGTCAAATTATTGCATCTCTATATTGTTTTAATCTGTATATACATACTTGTTATATGGAAGAAAAAAATAAGGAAGGAAAAAATGTAAAGTAATGCAAAGAGTTCTTGCTTTCTGATATATACAAAGTAGCGTACAATTTGGCAAATCCATTAAATATTATAATACGCAACGCGAATACCACGGCCTAACTTTGTACCAACCTTCATTTATCACTCCCTTTCATGTTCTAAGTAAAACTCGACGTATTTTTCAATTAATCTTAGCAAATGCGCGGCATGTTTTTTATTTTTATACGTAATGAATTTAATAATTATTTACAGTATAATATTACACAGAATATCATTTTATAAATGTTCTTTAAACTTTTTATCATTCACTCAAACTCAGTCTATTAAGATGCTTTTAATAGGTATAGTTTGGCGGTGTGTAATAATTCTTCACGGTTTAATAATACACATATTTGTTATTTGAATCTATTATTTTGTTATTATACAACACTTTAAAATTATTATTGTTATTTCAGAATGTTTATGATTGCATCTCACAAGTCCCTACAAAAGGAAAGTCTCATATAAATACAATATAATAATAAACAAAAATCCTTTTTTTGTGAATAAAGACAATTAACTTTCAATTATAAAACGTTATGCAAATAATATAACAGTATTACTTTATGTCCAACATCTAAATACTAAATCTATAAAAAAATATATTAAAGAAACATAAATAATTATATTCTAATTCATAAGAGACTGACCATATCAAAATAAAGATTGTTATTCTTAGAGAGAAAAATTTGTAGAGATGAAATTCGGTTCGATTAGGTTTCAAGGAAAAGTTGACTAATTACTTAAGATATAAAGTACATATTAATAGCAATAGCATTATTATATACAACCATCAACAATATATTAAAACGTTGCATAAGAATATACTTATCTACCTTATATTATATTATATATATACTTATCTACCTTATATTCTATGCATACCATCTATGGTAAATTTTCCCTCTAGCAAATTTTAGTCCACTATGAACTAGTGACAAAAAGTCGAGAGACCTCATTCTATGTAGTACACCGACAATCAACATTATCATTCATCGTAAGATCCAGATATAAATTATCTTATTCTTTCATACTCGTATTCTTCAACGAAAATATTTTTTGCTATCATTTCTAACTTCAGACAAAAATAAAAAAAAAAAGTAATGACCATGAATAATCTTTATTACCATGGTACTTTTCTTTTTATTATTTCAATTTATTTGGTTCAGACGTTGTAATTATTATTACAAGATTGAACTAGTTATATTAATTACTTGTATTACAATTTATTCCACCAGTACAAGATATTCTGTACTCTGAAATTCTCTGCGATATAAGACATTTATTAACACGCTTGTGGTCTGTATGTATGTATGTATGTATGTAACGGAATCTTTGAGCACGATTTTAACCGGTTTCTAAACATCTGATTAACTTGAAACTTTGCATATGTCTCAAAGACCAATGACAATACAATAATTCGTTAACAATTTTCCATTATCCTTGTAAGGGCCGCCAGGATTAATATATGTATTCTTTTCATATTAACTTTTTAGTTAAGTTTGCTATAAAAGCTATTATTTATGTAATATAAAAACGCATAATTGTTCTCATCTATATTATAAGCAACTCAAATTTCATATATTTATGATATAATTGATACTTTCAAAGACTCACATATGTGTACAAATACTTGCATAAGTAAGAAACATTTTCCCTATTCTCTTTAGGAAAGATCAATATTTTTATAATAAATGGCCATATAAAAAAAACTCAAACTTTTTTGTTTTCATAAGTGACATGCCATTTTTATTTACTAATGACAACGTTATTAAATATATGTAGGTAATTATTAAAGAAAAGCTTTTTCTGGGTTTGTTCCAAAAGTCGATTTTACAAAGAAAAGAAAAAAGAAAGGTATTAAAATTATTTCACATCATAGATTAATACAGAAATACATTTAACGATTCTCATGTGTTTTCACATTTTTATTATAATAAGAATGACATGAATTTAAGAAACGTATGTTACAGTAAGCCGCCTAATAATTACCCATCAAAATAAATTCGTTCTTTCTGTGAACTTCAAATTCTACTTAAAATTAAACATTTTGTATTTGACAATACATTGTATAATATAATAGATTAAATTAATTTGAATATTCTAAAAGCACTCAATTTCTTATATTTAAGAAATGATGGTTTTTTGATGGTTTTCCAAATAAAATACATTGAAACTCCCACAGAATATGAAATACGTATAATAATACTTACATTCAAATCGATGCTGTCACCACATATATTAACTCCCTCGAAAGTCATTATGCATCCAACATTACATCTTATATCCCAAATCTGAAAACGAGTTCAAAACATTCGCTTCATAATTCTGAAATATCATAAAGTTTAAAATATGTATATTCTTTGTAGTAACAATGTTTAATCCAGAGAATTCATAATAAGCACTTAAAGTATTGCAATCATGTAGGTATGCTTTTTAAATTGACACAGTCTCTTTTCTTTGTTGATGCTAAACGCTCAAAGCGCTTAATAAATAATTTGAGTTAACCGCTAGCAAAATATTTTAATCTCGACAGAGACGCTCCGAGTCCGCGGTCGTTGACTGATATGTTTTATTCAGGGAGCGTTTAAACGATTCCAGTAAAGTGACTCGGACGAGTACTTAATACTCCTTATCAAGGGACGTGTGGAGATCATAACAATAGGATATACATACAACAGTTTATGTTCACTCGCTTGCTTACTAGAAACAGCTAAATGGAGCTTCGGGAATAAAACTCTTTCAAATTTAATAGTCATGTCGACCACAGAGCTGCGTCAAAGCGACTCGTTTTTGTTATTTTGCTTTGCCGCGTTCAGTTAGAACATTGTATATTTTTTTCGACAAGGTATAATTTATACCGCAAATTCTACATTACGGTCATTTACAAAGAAACCTCTTTATATATTTAAAATGTCTTTCTCTTTATAAATTTTTAAATAAAAAACATCCATTGTGAATTTAATTTCTTCATATTAAAAGTTACCATAACGAGGCTTTCGAATTGTGTTTCCTTTGCTCCAGTTGTTATCAGTTTTTAAGTCATAAATAATAATAATGTCTACAAATTTTTACTTATTTCTAAAAAGTATAATCATATAAATTATATCATATTTTGGTACACATTGATTGCAAAACTTTTTGACTCTCAATCTTAATTTTTGTTAAAACTGAAAACAATATTTCTTAAGGTTTGAGAAAATATTAAGGCTCAGAAATATAAGTACTCCACAAATTTTATTTGATATATTTGGCAAATGAACACTTTGATAAAATACTTATTAAAAAGTTATTTTGGCTTAATGTGTTTATATAAGATAGTCTTAATATTTAAGCATCGTTGATCGTATTTATTTTGTTTTTCCAAGTTTTACTATAACTGAGTTGATTAGAACAGATAACGAAATAAAATAAATCCAATATATATTCTAGATAACATAGCATTGTTTGATAATATCATGCCTTATTATGTATTTTAATTTTATTCATCTGCCCGAATATAAATATATAAATTAAAATTTGTATATATTCTTTTTCAAAATACAAGTCTATTGTAGGTACAATTAAAGCTCAAGTTATTATTTTTCATATTTACCCTCAACGTTTTATCCCAGGCTCCTGATGCAAATAGAAACGGCTTCTGGTCGTGGCACCTTAGAGCACAGACTTGCCCAAAATGCATTCTCTGAAGTTTCTTAGGTATAAACTGTAATCGGAGTTTGTGGACCTTATATGTTAGGTCCGCCTGAAAGGACACAACTAAGTTATAGGTATGGAATTGTTTGTTTGTTCTTGTGTTTACTTGGATATTCCATTGTAAACAACCGAAACTTGTCATCAAGAATGTTTCTGTTACGTCCCCTTCGGTTAGAACAGTATAATGAAACAAACTTAATTGTATTCTGTAACGTTCAATAGAATTATATACTCTGTGGAATAATTGTTACGATGAAAATAAAAATTAACGTCCCATCTTCAGGCTCTTTTGAAATATTTTTATATTGGTCGATTTACAAGATTTATACACTTTTATAACTATTAAACCGCTTTTATCGCATTAACAAGGTTTTTTAATAAGCTTTTAAAAAAGGCAAAATTTGTAAAGCAAACAGGAAATTTACTGAAGATCTTTCAAACTATAACATTGGATTTTAGTCCCGACAGTTAATACGTTTTATGGTTGGGTACAGATAAAATAAATAAGGGATAGTCTTGATGTCCTCGTCATCTGGCGTCGCTGTAACATGATAACAGAATCCTTGACCAGTACCGACCTACTTTCACAAGTATCCTTACTTTTGAATAAATCGTAAACCCTACACTGATATTGCCAATAAACCGTGATCGGCGGTTTTACGGGAGACACTTCTTTTTAATGTTGGTAGCAAAATTTCGAAATAATAAAGTATTTGACTTTTCGTTCGTATTAATACCACTTTTGGAAAATTTAAATTAACCTACAGTATTCACTGTTGACAACCATTATATTTTAATAATAATATTAGATTTGCCCGCGACTTCGTCTGTGAAGTTCGTTACTAGGCTCAAAGAGAAATGTATAAAATATATTAAAACAATAGGTATGGTAATTAATAATCGGCAGTGACTTCTATAGCCTACGTCACATAAGTACATGCACAATACAACTATTATGTCTTGATCCTGTGGTAACATGGAGTTTCGAAATAATTTATGCATAGCCTACGTCTTATTCTGGAGTGTAAGCTACATTATTGTAAAGTTAGTAAGTGGTTTTTGCGTATATGAGCAACAAAGATCCATAAGTCCTCATAAACTTTCCCATTCAACACATTAGTTAGGTAAAAACCCGTAGTATTTATTTTAATGCAATATATTTCAAGGTTTAAATTTTAAATAAAATATATTGGACATTATTACAAGGTGAAACCAAATTCAATGAACATTTTGTATTCATTTAAAAGCAATTTAATAGTCTTTTAACTGGAAGGAGGACTTTTATTAAAAACAAAATAAACATATTTTTTATCTTTCCAGTTATTTAATTTTGATAATGACTTCTTATTGGGACATTATATTTAAAGAGTCTGGAAAAGATCAAATAGAAAAAAGGACAGACTTAAAACATTAAATTCAGGGTTAGTTAGCATACATTAACTGCCTAAAGGCAAGAAGGTGGTGGGATAATTTAGTATACATTTTAAATCTTTTTTCCATTTAAATATACAACTTTTAGATTAAAGTATTTCACTTTAATATTACGAAATAAAAATAAATTTTCATTATGAACATGAAAAGTTGAATAGAAACCGAAAATGTTAAAAAGCTAATAACAATAAATTGCATTGTACCTGACGTTTTATTCGTAACAACAAAACGTATTTATTTAACTTTCTGTAATTTATGTAGCCAAATTAACTAACATAAATATTACGCACCAACATAAATTATACAGCCAACCGCTGCTATATCGATAGATAGGCATAATGCGATTCAATCTTTACATTAAAATTATAAAAAAAAACGTCAGCTTTACGTTTGTTAAATTAAAATAAATGTATATACTTATTAACCTCTAGAGTTTCCATATCGTACACTTTTATCGAGGCGTCAGCGTAGCCCACAATGATTTTCGCCTGATCAGCCGATATGCCCAAGGATAGTGCCGGCGATCTCTCTAAAGTAAATAACAAAATGTTGGATCGTGTTCTCGTAACAAAGGATCGTAATTCGATTCCCGTATTCTTATAGACGAATATATTTTTAGGAGATATTCAACTTGCTTCAATTGTGTTCGATTTATTAACCTTATAGACCTATTACAAGTGATTTTGAACGTTTGTGTGAAATAATACATCTTAACTAAAAAAACCTGGGTTTCAGAATACAAACCATAAATTATTCTAAAGACTTCCCCGATATCTTAAGCATACAGTATAATACATACACAAAAAAGTACTACACATTATATCGCTATGAGCTTAAAATAACTTACGTGTTATAAGCGGGGTGGAGGCTGAAGATATTCCAGGAGAACCATAAAACTGTGTGTTAAGACATTCCAAAGCAGGATCGGCACGAATACAATACCCGGGAGGATCTTCTACTGATGTTGCTATCTGTTTATTGTGTTACTACTTACTACCTTGATTAGCAAGAATCTTAAGGTTAGAACATATTCGGAATCATGCTTATATGTAGATATTAGCTTATTTGCGTGAATACAGAAAGATAAGCAAGAAGTCTGTTTATATGAGTATATAAAATTTAATGCGATTGTGAACAAAATTAAATTTTTAATGAAAATCTCAAGTATTTACAATATAAAGTCTCGTGGTAACGTTGAGAATATACGCATGCCTCATCATATTTTTTAAGTAGATAACCACGCGATATAGAAATTGTTAAATGTGGACATATATTCCTAAATGTGACTGATCTGGGAATACTACATAATGATTATGTAATCTGTATTATAAACTACATTAGGTATTTCAATTCTGTATATGGCCCCATCGCTGCAGGCGGCATAGCACACACGCTCTTCTAAACGACTGTATTCGATAGCATATATGGGTCTCGGGGGAAATTGTATGTTACGCAGAGTACAGAGAACTACGCCTGTAGTACCGTGACGCATCTGAAATAATATTATACAATAAATATTAATAATATATGAATAAATTTTACGCCCAATTTCTTATAAGTACAAGTTTCAATGTTAAGATGAACATAGCGGAATAATTTCAAAATAAAATCAATCATTCCATACAAAAAATACAATATAATAATGCTAAGAATACAATCCCTGAATCCGCAAAAAGTAAACCGCTCAACTAAACAATACTACCTGCACCATCCCTGACGCATGGCCTACAATAATGTGGCCTCCGTTAGGAGAGTAGGTCAAAGCCGTTATAGCTCCCAATTCGGAACAATACCATCGATTGAACAATATCTCATTTCGAGTGCCTTTTAAAAATCTATCACTGTTTTCTTTCATCCATGCGAAACGATTGTGCTCTTCTTTTGGACCTTGATAAAACATTGGATACCAAATTTTTGGAGATTCCTCATTTTCATAATACGAATATATATTTTTTGTGTATTCCGCAATGATTTCATTATATATATCCATATTAAAGATACTAGATTTTAGGTGAGATTGTTTTTTTTACTCGACGTCGATGAAGCGCAAAGTGAAGGTTTAATATGTATAATCTTCGCTTACCTATATTGCGTGACATGCTCGACAAAAAGGATTCGTTGCAAATAGAAATAAACTACATATTTATAAAAAGCGTATTTTTCTATAGCATACATAGATTTCTGTTTTTAAATTATATGTACCTTACAATTATGAAGATAAAAATATAATATAATAAGTTTTTAATGTTCTTACTTGAATTAGTCCAGATGAATGACCCACGATTAAAAATTCGCCATCAGGACTATATATCATAGCGGTAATAAAGCCGGTTTCTGACAAATAGTCCAAACGTAGCAGAGATTCATTAGGAGTGTCTTTAAAAAATCTTTCTTCGTTGTCTCTTAACCAAGTCAATTCTGTTAAACTTAAACTTTTCTCCGCAAAAGAAACAAAGCCAGAGAGACCCTTCTCATCTTCACGAATAAGTTGTCTTTTTATCCGATACCCATATTCCTTGACAAAAACTTGAATATCAGATTCACTCTCTGATAAATTAAATCGACTGTATGTTGATATATTAAAAAGATTAGACGCCATATTATTTCTTAAACAAAATAATGTACGCTATTCACAAATCCATCAGGAAATATGAGACTGGTAAAATTCAAACTGTCAAAAGGTAAAGAAGTAAACCTAGATAAAATACTTAATAAAGTTTTTATATTTTTCATTTACTTATGACGATATTGTTTATTTTATTAATAATACTTAGGGATTGTAGTGAGACTTAATGATTATTAAGTAACATGGCCCTAAATAAAAGTATAATTCTCAGAGTTGGATTTTCAATTCAAATTCTTTGCAGTTGGCAGTTATAATAGGTATTGAGGGGAAGACGAGAGGAAAATATTTAGGCTCGTTATAAAATTAAGTATAAATAAGTTAAAGCAGATCATTGTTCATGAAAATATTTGGTATCGCAAATACGACTTCATTTCATAAACATTCTTTTGAAATTAAGTAATGAAACCTATAATTTTACCTTTATTTATTGAAATAATCTATCAGATAAGTAGTTTAAAGAAAAAAAATAACAATTTAACAGTTTCGATAATGTTTTTAATGCGTGATACGGAACGTTGTTTATCTGACAGTGTATCCAATATAATACAAAAAATACGATAAAGACAGAAGTAGAATATAACCACAAGAGCGAGTGAGTAAAATAAACAGCGTCCTGACTGGGCGAATGCAGCCGAAGGTTGCCGATGTTGACGCCATATTGTAATGTCAGGTTAGGTGAAGGTGGTGAAAGCACTTGCTTTTTATTTACAATATTTGTCTAAACTGGTGATTTATCAATTGATTAGGACTTAAAAACTAAAGGTATGTTATAAACTTCCATTATTTAATATTAGTATAACAAATTTACAGACTTATAAAGAAACAAATTAGTGTAAATTGTCGGGTGTGGTATTTAGTTCATTTGATACACGGGCATTATACTTTGTTTATTTTGTTATTATTATTACTTAATTTCCCTTCATTACATAAAATAGTATTATATATTAGTTTATATGTATATTGTGAGCTTTAATTGAGAATATTGGCAAATAGCTTATAAATCGATAGTCACGGCTGCGTCGTATTCTAGTTTCATAGTTTATTTTTTATAGGCGCAGGGTGCATCACTGCATCCGTTTAATCATGAGTTATCAGATACCATCATCTCAGAGCCGCACAAGTAAGTAATTCTATAATATATCAATTTTAATCCTGATCTGATGATTACTTCTTATAGAAACTAGTTTGTGTGTTTGTGACTCATATCACATATTTCAATATTGTTATTTGTAAAGTAGTTATGACAGTTATAATCATTGAATGGTATTTATTATTTCTGTGCATAAAATTTCAATTGCTAGGATCAATTCTTTAGCTAGTTGAAATTGTTGGAAATAATAAAAATTCTTATAAATATACAAATTAAAATGAAATTATATATTCATCAAATTCTATTGTAATTAGTTGTAATGTCTTACACAATTTTGACCACATGAATTTACTCTTATATATATTTATTGATCTTAAAATACTAGTATAACCAAATCTAAACTATACTTACAGTGTCTCATAGCAACTATGGTGGGTCTGATGTGCCGATGGCACCGAGTAAGGAGCAGCAGACCCTTATGTGGCAACAGAACTCATACTTGGTGGATTCTGGTATCAATTCAGGTGCAGCTACTCAGGTGTGTATTTATTATTTCCGAACTATTGATCAATTATTTGATGAAATTAAATAGGTTTATGTTATAAAAAAAAATTCAGATCACTTTGCATTACTTAATTATTTTAAAAAGTACATGCTCCCGATGTTTTGGATACTTTCATGATCATGTTCCAACATGATGATAAAGTCTTCATTTTCATGTCATGAATGTCAGGAGTATGTACTTTTTAAAATACAGTGTAAACTCTATATAACGACACTGAAGGGACCGTGCATTTTAGTGCGTTATAGAGAGTTGCCGTTAAATAGAGGGAAGAAAAATCAGAATTAGAAAAAGACAAAGTTTGTTTCAGACTACTGTTAGTACTTATGTACATAAAAAAGAATGTTATAAAGTCTGTTGTTTTTGTTTGACGTGTTTTGCTGCACCAGTAATGTTGTTGTATTGTTTACGTATTTTATTCATATCTTGCGATATTGAGGCATATTGGTGAAGAACGAATTTCTTAGAAAGTTTGGTATGCATGATTACGACAGTGGAGTTTATTGCGGGCTAGGATAACAAAGCGACAAAAAAACGTACACAGCTGCGCATTTTTTACTAATGTTAGCAACTTAAAGGGTACCTTTTATTACTTAATTTTGTCGTTATTGAGAGTGGCTGTGACGCTATATAGAGTGTATCAATGTATGGTAGACAAGCTAAACCAACCAAAGTCAAATGATTTCGACGCTTTAGAGAGTTTGTCGTTAAATCGAGTGTCGTTATATGGAGTTTACACTGTAATATTATAATACATAGCGATGGGAAAGTATTCGTTTTGATTAAAGGAATTCCTATGAAAGTTTTAGACCTCATTACATTTCTCTTGTTTCTTATGCTAAAGTAGGTTTAATATGTGATGATTCTGTGTATATAGAAGATTAGTCATAAGTCAACATGTAAATCCCATGAACTTCTGAAAGTATCAATTACATGTTCATAAAATGGAAATACTATCAAATACCATGTGGTACCTTTGTTTTATATTTTCTTTACAACAAAATAAACATCAAAATTATTTGTAGTATTTGTTATTTCAATATTTGTTTTATGTTTATAACTTTATTTGCAAATTTGATCTTAAATCTTAATGATTTTGGAAAAACAATTAAGTCCACAGTAATAAGAAATAAGAAATATTATTAAAAAATTGAGTAAGTTATGTCTTTAGGTAAATAATTTTAACCGCGTGTTATAATTTAACTCTGAAATCATTAATTTAACAATATTTTTTATACAGGGTGACTGGTGAATTACTATCGATATTTGAGGACGTGATATTTGACGATCATATATGACAAAATAAAAATTAATATAACATAAATATTAATAAACTTCTAAGTAAAGTTAACCAATAGTTATGTAATTAATTACGCATCGTATGAACACCCTACAGATTAGGTATACACACACACACACACACTCGCGCGCGGCGGTGTGTTGTTGTATCAGCACGCCGCCGCACGCCTCCACACTTGGAACACTTGGAACGTGTACACACTTTATTTATTTATACGGAAATTTGGTCAAAAATTAAGTACCTATTTTTTTACATAATTTGAATGAGAATCATGTACTGAGTATGCTCCTTAAATATTGATAGTAATTCACCAGTCACCCTGTATAACCTTAATATCTCTAAAATTTTATTACGAGTACAATTTTCTTAAAGGTTTACATTTCATTGTATCTTCATAGGTACCATCTCTTACTGGCAAAGAAGATGATGAAATGGAAGGAGATCAGCTCATGTTTGACCTGGACCAGGGTTTTGCCCAAGGCTTTACTCAAGAACAGGTTGATGGTAAGTTGAACAAATAAAATCATTTTATTACATCTCAAGTTATAATAATGGGTAATAAGAGAGTGATTTCTCTCTGAATTACCTATCTGTTAATTTGTGGCCTTCTTTAAGTCATAATAAGACTATACTTATAAATTAAATGACAGTAGCATTTTAAATATCACAACATCTAATAATTAAAGAATTTGTTTAATTATCTAATTACTAATATATAAAATTTCCATCTCACAATGCTAGTTACCGTACTCCTCCGAAATGGCTTTACTGATTTTTACCAAATTTTATATGTGTATTCAGTAGGTCTGAAAATCGGGTATTATCTATTTTTATACCTTTAGTCATAAGGGTTGTTCACCCATATATTTTTTTTGTAATTATTCAATGTTTTTTTTTGTATTTTATTATAATGTGGCATTAAAAATGCATACAATTTTTAATTTTTATTTTTAAATCACTAACCCCAATATTTTTTGCTGGGTAAACCTACCCTAATAAGGTTTGCTGCTTCATCTAGTTATTATATAATGTGTTTATCATTTTCTACAGATATGAACCAGCAGCTATCTCAGACGCGGTCCCAGCGTGTGCGCGCTGCTATGTTTCCTGAGACTTTGGAGGAAGGTATAGAGATTCCTTCCACTCAACTGGACCCCGCTCAACCAACGGCTGTCCAACGTCTATCTGAGCCATCTCAGATGCTTAAACATGCTGTTGTTAATCTTATTAACTATCAGGACGATGCTGATTTGGCTACAAGGTTTGTATGAAAATCATATGTTATGCACTATATATTGATTTAGTATTTAATGCACCTGGAGAATTGGTTTTAACTAATTAAATATCTTCCAGGGCCATACCTGAGTTGATCAAACTCTTGAATGATGAAGACCAAGTGGTTGTGTCTCAAGCTGCTATGATGGTACATCAGCTATCCAAGAAAGAGGCATCTCGTCACGCTATCATGAATTCACCTCAGATGGTTGCGGCTTTAGTTAGAGCGATCTCTAACAGCAATGATTTGGAGACTACTAAAGGTGCAGTGGGAACCTTGCATAACTTGTCTCACCACAGACAAGGTTTACTTGCAATCTTCAAGAGCGGCGGTATACCTGCTCTGGTGAAGTTGCTGAGTTCCCCTGTAGAATCGGTGCTCTTCTATGCTATCACCACACTTCACAACCTCTTGCTGCACCAAGATGGTTCAAAAATGGCGGTTCGCTTGGCCGGCGGACTACAAAAGATGGTTGCTTTACTGCAGAGAAATAACGTCAAGTTCTTGGCTATAGTGACTGATTGCCTCCAGATCTTGGCTTACGGAAACCAAGAGTCGAAGCTAATCATCCTTGCATCTCAAGGACCGATCGAACTTGTGCGTATCATGCGCTCCTACGACTATGAAAAGTTGCTGTGGACCACATCCAGGGTTCTGAAGGTAACTTATAATGTAACATAAATTTTGTATATAAAAATATATTTATTAACTACCTAACAATTATCTCGTCACGATAGGTATACAGGAATAAAAGTAATACATGACTTATGAGTAATTAACCCATTTTAATCCTAACAGAAGTAGTTTTCTGGATCAAAAACTATGTTTTTAACTAAAAAATAATTGTAATCAATTAATATTTGCTAAAACGGCGAACTCGCTGCATGTTAGCATGGAAGTAATTTCTTTATCATATATTATAAATTTACATAGGAAGTGTTTGTTTGTCTGTCCATAACATGAAAAATTATTAAGTAATGAAGTAACATTTTCTTGTGATAAAATAATACAAGATCTATCTAATATTTAAAATTGTTGTTGCATTATAGGTGCTGTCAGTATGCTCTAGTAATAAGCCCGCCATAGTGGAAGCGGGTGGCATGCAAGCCCTTGCCATGCACCTTGGAAACCCGAGTGGCCGTTTGGTCCAAAACTGTCTCTGGACTTTGAGAAATTTGTCTGATGCTGCCACCAAGGTGAGTTAATACGAGAAAGATTTAACTATGTAATTGAATTATCATAATTTCTATTGTATGGAATCATATTTCTCAGTAAAATATACATATTAATTTTTTGATTTTTACAATCACTATTGTATTATAGTTCAATAAATTAATAAATCATCTTAGTCATTTTTAACCACTTTTTAAGATAACTTTTAGTTTTCACATAAAGTCCGCCAATCGTAATTCCGCTTTAGATAGCATTCATTAAATTTATATTCATTTAAACTTAACTATTTCACCTCTCATTATTCTTTAAATGCCAGTCATATTTATATTTAGACTAGCTTTCCGCCCGTAGCTTCGCTCGCGTGGAGTTCGATTATATCGCGTTTCCAAGAGAACCTTAAAAAAATCTGGGATAAAAGCTATCCTATGTTCTTTCTCAAGGTCAACTCTATCTTTGTACCAAATTTCATTAAAATCAGTTCAGTGATTTAGGCGTGAAAGCGTAACAGACAGACAGACAGACAGACAGAGTTACTTTCACATTTATAATATTAGTAGGGATATGCAGTCAAAGAGCTTAATGCTTTCAATATGCTTTTTTAAATGAAAAACGTCTACAAGAAATAAGTTCTAGTAAAAATAAATTTAGTATAGTAAAGTTAATTGAATCAATATTACCATAATATATAATATCTATATTTCTCCAGCACCACCTTTAGAATTCAAGCCATATTTCCCAAGTCCCTAGGCTTTTGCTATTGTTTGGTTTATTTTCTTGTTATCCTTTGTATATAACAACACCTCATAATAATAAATTCCAGGTGGAAGGTCTAGAAGCTCTGCTGTCAAGCCTCGTGCAGGTGCTCGCTTCAACTGATGTCAACATTGTGACTTGCGCTGCTGGAATACTCTCCAACTTGACCTGCAATAATCAGCGCAATAAGGTAAAGTCAAAGAAACTATGTATATATATAGATATAATGTTCTCCTAATTAACAACACTTCAATTTAATAACATTAATTAATCACTTATGGAAAAAAACTCCTAAATATTTTTTTAAAGATTATATAAATAAAACAAAATTGAACTATTGTAATGTTGATGTTATACATAATATCATATCGTTTGGAATAGTGCGAATCCGCATAACTACCTTTGGATAATTCCGCGTATCTACAATAAACGCAAATTATCAGAAAGTTCAATCTGAAATATTTTCTAAATAAACGACTTTTAAAGTAATTTTTAAAATTTAATACTAAATAATTACTAATTTTGAAAAAAATACCCTAAAAGTCGTTAATTTAGAAAATATTTCAGCTCAAACTTTTTTCTGATAATTTGTGTCCAATGTAGATACGCGGAATAATCCAATGGTAGTTACTCGGATTTACACTATTCCCGATGTTATATTTTCTGGTAACATGGAATTTAAAATGCATTACAAGCATAAAATATCTTCATTTCACTAATTGAACCATGAGAAAACTTCATTTTATAAAAAAGTATTTAAAATGTTTATTTTTATTTATATAAAAGTAAAAACATTTTTACTACATAATTGTTTGTAATAAATTCCTTTTATTTTTGTCGTTACTTCTACGTTATTACAACTACATAAACATAACAATTTACATAACTAAAAAAAACAATATGTATGTACCACAATGTTTTTTTAAAGTTTTTATTAGTCTATAATTAAAATTTTAAAAATTGTATTTTTTAAATATTATCACAGGTTATACTGAAAAAATTTTAACACTATTTCAGTTAAATATTTCTCTAATAGTTAAGCCAAAAACTATAGAATCTACATATATTTCCCAGGTGACTGTTTGCCAAGCTGGTGGTGTGGATGCTCTAGTCCGTACAGTTGTGTCGGCTGGAGACCGCGAGGAGATCACAGAGCCAGCTGTGTGTGCTCTCAGACACCTCACCTCGAGACATGTGGAGAGTGAGATGGCACAGAATGCTGTCCGTCTACACTATGGACTACCGGTATGTATTAAAGTTAACATACTGATATAGCGTTTGATTCAAGCTGAGCTTTGCACTTGTGTGAGTGCACACGGATAGTGTATGTGTGTTGTCAAATTTTTGAATGCCAACATCTTTTCTTGTTTTGAACCGGTTTATACTGCTTTTACTCCACCTCGCACCTTCCGCACTTCAGCCTTTGTACTGGTAGCAACGACAAATGTTGAAAATGCATTGTCAAGTGAAGAAGAATTTGTATTGTTATTTCAAATTTTTTATTTATATATAATTTCTATTATATTTTTATAATATTCATAATACATATTTCCATCTGGCCTTTTACAAGTTTTTCTTATTTTATTTTCAATCTAGAATAGCTCTAGCACTTATGTTATGTGTCTATTTATAATATTATAAAATTTAATTCTAAAAGCTTTTTTGTCTAACTCTACTTTTACTTTCACTCACACAAGTGCAAGGCTCAGCTTAAGTCTAACGGACTATACTTGTATAATATTTTTTAAGTATCACACTTTAGATTAATGGAAGGAATTTCATATATAATTCATGATGTTTATATATTTGATTTTTATGTAATGTCAGGAGCTACAAAACATGTGTATTAATGACTTGTGTGACTGATTGTAGTAATTAATTTACATTTTAAGTTTTGAGTACATACATTGCTTGATTTCAATATCATTTGTAAATTTCATATATTTTCATTAAAAGTATTTGTGTTTATATTCTCTTTTTTCTTGAGTTCAATCCCATATTCATATCATTATCTCATTCATCCTTCCTATCATATCAATCACGTGCATGTATCATTTATTTTTCCTATTAATCAACATAGTTTATGTAAGTCCTTCTTCCAGGTGATAGTGAAGCTACTGCAGCCTCCGTCTCGCTGGCCGCTTGTGAAGGCTGTAGTGGGTCTAGTACGTAACCTGGCTCTGTGTCCAGCCAACCACGCCCCACTTCGAGAACATGGTGCTGTTCATCATCTTGTTAGACTCCTGATGCGCGCGTTCAATGATACACAGAGGGTTAGTAAATCAAATTATAGCTATCTCACTTGTAATGATAAAAAAATATAGGGAGTTCCCTACCTGGTATTGTTTCTATCATTTAAGTAAAATAATTAATATATTTGTATTTAAAAGTACATATATCTATATATCAAAAACATTTAGCAGTTAATGAATATGAACTGTCAGTCATACCTATGATCGTTTATACCACCAAAAGTTTAAAGTGTATATGTCGTAACGTGACGCTAAAGAACTTACTTTCTTCGGCGCTACAACCCTTTGTGGGTCTTGGCCTCTTCCACAATAGACTGCCATGCACGACGATCCTTGGCTGTCCTTCTCCAGTTCGTTCGTTGTCCGTTTTCCTCAGCCTGGGTCGTCTTGTTTTGAGCGTTCCGGTATTTTCTGTTGTGGAAGTGTTCGTAACCATATCTGTTTTCCCATGCTGGGTAGTTAGCCCCGCGATGAACCCTCCTCTTTTATCCGGGCTTGGGACCGGCAGTGCAGCAGACTAACAAATAACCTACTACACCGGCAGAGTTTACGTGACGCTAAAGAAAGGCATCGGTGTAATAAATTTGTATGGTTACGTTTATATTAGTAATGAGTAATGTATTGTGATGGCTTGTATTGTGTAACACATATATCCATCTTCTTATATAAAATTATCGTGTTACAATGTTCGTTCCCGTACTCCTCCGAAACGGCTTGACCGATTCTCAAAAAAATTTTCTAGCATATTGCATAGGTCTGAGAATCAGCCAACATCTATTTTTCATATCCCTTAGTGATAAGGGTAGTCCACTCTTAACATTTTTCTTTAATTTTTAGACACTTAATTTCTTATTTTTCTATTATGTCGCATTAAAAAATATATATAACCCTTAATTTTTATCGCCAATCTTTATTTTTTTACAGCAAAACAGGGTTTGCCGGGTCAGCTAGTCCTAATATAAGTTTTTAATTGAAATCTCGTCACTAATTTAACTACCAAATTTTTCTAGCAACGTACATCTGTATCTGGAGGCGGGGGTGCCGGCGGTGCTTACGCGGACGGTGTTCGTATGGAGGAGATTGTAGAGGGCGCTGTCGGAGCGTTGCACATTCTCGCTAGAGAGGGACTTAATCGCACTCTCATAAGACAACAGAATGTTATCCATATATTCGTACAGCTTTTGTTCAATGAGATAGAAAACATACAGGTTTGTCATATAGTTAACTATAATTTTATCATAGTGTGTGTTGAAAGGATATAAATGTTTCAAACTTGTTGTACATTCATGAATATATCAAATGCAAAAGCCTCTTTGATATGTACTGTAACGATTTGTAGTGCTGTGATATATTTTCGTTCTCAAATCGTTTTTATCCCTCTCCATAAACAAATGAAAAGGACATAGAGTATGTATAGAAAGTAATAAGAATTGATTAGGAAACACCTTAACAGAATTCCCGTTTTTGTCGAAAAGCACTTGAGTCTGAGCTAAAATAGCATTATCTTCACTATATAATCAATAATTAATGATTTCCAATAATATTATCCTCTTTTTATTAATATTTAATATATATTTTACTAGCGTGTAGCGGCGGGCGTGCTCTGTGAGCTAGCGGCTGATAAAGAGGGAGCGGAAATGATAGAAGGACAAGGAGCCACTGCACCACTTACTGAACTACTGCATTCAAGGAATGAAGGTATGTATAGGCGTATATACATTTTTTCAGATATGTATAATGTACATAAAAATCATACTAAAAAGAAACTTTTTTTTTTTGTGAAACTTCATTGTTTTGTGAATATGACCTGAGTGGAATAAACACAATGTTAAATATCCAAAGTTACTCATTAATAATTATTGTGATGTGCAGTTAAATCAAACAAATAAGTGTAGCTTAACTAGATTTTCAATATTCAGAAAGCAAATATGTTGCTTCCAGACACATTCATTATTTTTTTCTAATTTCCAATATAAAAGAATGGCGAATTGGCAACACACTGTACTTGTTTTATCATTCAATACCTGAGTATCAATGACTTTAAAAAATATAAAATACAAAAAAATATATTTACCGTGAAAATCATACTCTTTAAACTATACATCCAAATTATTCGTTTTTTATTACAAGCATATGAATATATATAAATAAATAAAAAAAGTTACATCTTTTGTTCTGTCTGTTTGTTCCTGCTTATCTCTGAAATAGCTGGGCGGGCTTTGATGGGATTGTTATTGGGTTGTAGCTGATGTAATAGAGTATCATAGAGTAATTTTTATCCCGATTCCGAAATTCAACGTTTTCTCGCCCGAGTAAGAGTCACGTCGCATGCAGCACTTAAAATTTTTTCATTGTTATTCTCTATTCGGCCGGAGCAGCGGGTAGTAGTTAGTTAAATGTAAAATGTTTATATATAACTGCAGTACTTTGTTAGATTTACAAACATTCATACATATCATATATATTAATATAACTCATACAGATAAAATACTTATATATTATTTCCAGGTGTAGCAACATACGCCGCAGCCGTTCTGTTCCGTATGTCAGAAGACAAACCTCACGATTATAAGAAGAGACTCTCTATGGAATTAACAAACTCATTGTTCAGAGACGACCATCAGATGTGGCCCAACGACCTCGCCATGCAAACCGACCTACAGGTATCATTCATTAACATATCTATGTACATGTAAATGTAACAATTAAATTTTGCATATAAATATAAATGTACATTTATGCGAGCTTCATTTAAATGTATCAAATGTGATATCCTTACATTAGTTTTTATTTTGCAAATTTTTAAATTTATTTTCATATAAAAATGATTGTTTATTATTTTGCGTTATTGATTTAACCCTGCTTGTGTGATGTATGTTTGCTGTTGTATTACATAGGACATGCTCGGGCCGGAGCAGGGTTACGAAGGTCTATACGGAACGAGACCATCTTTCCATCAACAAGGTGAGTTATATATTAACTGTGACATTATATAATACATAAGGTAAAAAACATTAAAAAATAATTATAAGAATATCTTATAATAGATTATATATATGCATTATTCTGTTACATGTTATTGAACTAGGCTAACATTGTATTGATCTAAGTAATCGATGTCAAGTATGAAGCACATGTTTTTGTAAACTTTAAAATATGTTTCTCTCTTCTTTACACGCAGCTTAATCCGGGACCTATTTATCACTAAACTCAGGTGATGGGAATATTATTATTATTGTGTGTGTGTTTTACTATTTATGTACTATTTGTGTTCTAAGCTTTATATATTTAATGAATACTTAATATGAATGCCCGATATTTGTCCCCGATTACTATATTTGTTTCTGCTTTGGATTGCTGCGTAATGAGTCGTTGAGAATTCGTATAATCTTATTAACAAATTAATATAAAGTATGTTTATTTAAACAATTAATAATTATTGAAAATTAACTATAACATGTTATTTTCGCTTGCAGCACATGATAGTTTGTTATTTCTTTAAATATTTTGTGTGTGCGTGTGTTTTAAATACCATTTATTGTATTATTAAAGTAACCATACAGCTCATACACCACTCATTTTTCCTCTAATCTATATATTATAGTGAAAAAAATAATACGTAAATTTTACAAATTACATTTAATAACTTATGTAATTCAATGCGTAACATTTTGTTCATATCATTTTAAATATAGAATCCATAACTCTAAATAATTTAATAGGTAAATAAATCACCTTACATACATTATTGATTAATATTTAATGAAACAATATAAATTAACATTATCAAAACTTAATATTACAGGCTACGATCAAATCCCGATAGACTCAATGCAGGGGTTGGATATTGGAAGCGGTTTCAATATGGACATGGACATCGGTGAAGAGGGCGCCACTTCCAACGATCTAGCCTTTCCTGAACCGCCGCATGATAATAACAACGTAGCAGCCTGGTATGACACCGATCTATAAGACAGACCTTTCTTATCTGGACACCAAGTACTTGACAAATTTGTAATACTATTGAGTATCAGTTGATTTAAATACATGTAATAATAATGTAGAGCTGAAGTGTATTTCAAATTTAATTAATATGTAATGCAGTATTCAAAATGGTAGATGTGTTTCGTAACAAACAACTCGTCAAGTTAATAACCTCACTTTGAATTCAATCATTGGTTGTTAAAGCGTTCTAAATATATAGAATGAAAAAACAACTCGTTACACTAGTATTGTTTTATTCACAAAATTTTATGATCACAAAATTATTCAATATAAAATGATTCGTTACCAAAAGCAAGAACAAAATGCCATCGATCCTCAAATTCTGTGATAGTCACACGACCTAACAATTCAAACATCTGTTATATAATTGGAAGCGATTGGTGCTATACTTGAGTCGGTATTGTATTTCTAAACAAACAAACGCCCCGGGCATTGATTACATCGGGTTTTGTACGGGAACGTATGAAATGCGTGTAATCGGACTATAGGGTACACATTACATTATAAGATATAGGCTTTAATGATAATATTTTTTAGCGTAATTCGACTTATTTAATATGTGCATTTACGATGTGTGATTTATATGTTTCGTTACAACTATTGGCTGGATGACGTTTTATTTAAATAATTCATAAGACTGTTTGATTGCTAAGAATTGTATTTTATATTGCTTTGACTGCCATGTTTTTTTTATTTTATCATAATCTTGTTTACACTGATGTTCACTGATAACAATGAGTTTCTCATTGTATGTCACTTGATTCGATTCAAGCGACAATAACTTGTGGGTGGAGTGTAAACAGATGAAAAAAATCAGTGTACGAATGATATGCTATTGAAACAAGTTAGTTCTATATTAGGAGTAAAATTATAATTTCAACTATCATATAACTCCGATGTCACGCACTGAAGTATAATCAATGTACTAGTATAAAATATTTTAAACGTTTTTTAGTAGAACAATCAATATGTAGTATTAATAATCAGTGCGTACTGACCCTTATCTGAGAACAATCAATGTAGTTCACAGTAATTGTTTTATTTCTGACATAAGATTTGAAATGTACTAAATCAGTGTTTGTGTTAAATTGTGTACACATTAGTTTACACACAAGTGCCAAAAACAGACGAAGAGTTTTGTTCTCATCAAACTGGTCGTGAACTTCAAAATATTCTATATAAGATCATTTCTGAAGTGATTAACCAGTTTAAAGGGATACATCGTTTTGTATGAACGGTAATGTGCACACACCTTAACATTGTATGTAGCTTTGTGTATTACAATTATGATATTAGGAGAGCACACTAACGTAACGTACACGTAGAGTTAGTATATTGTAATCGTATATTATAAGATCTAGTATTAATTGCGTAATTCCTCTAGGGTCCTCATATATAATTTTTCTATTTAATAATCTTAAGTATCTTTACCAATGTTTTTATACTGATTCGATTATGAAGACATTGCTGAAGCATGTTTTTTGTCCATTTAGTTATGGATATTAAAGTATAATACAAATGTATGTTGTTTTATTAATGTCCTTACACCTATTATTCATTCTAGAATTTAAATTAAATGAAATTCTTGGTTGGTATATGGATCAAATCAACTTCAGTTAAGATAACTTTTAGATTGTAACAATGCAAAAAAAGAATTAAAATGCACTTAATGTATGCATGGTAATAAAAGTCTATAGTGTCTTATATGGATTGCAAAGAAATTGACATGTTACTTACAAAAACCAGCATACAAAATAAAAATAGTGTATGTAAATTGTCAATACATATTTTATTATTTGAAATCATAATTTTGATGTAATTAAAGACCCTTTTATCTAAATTAGATGCAGGCGTCATAAAGATGTTGAAGTTGTGGCTCGGGCTCGCTCTAACGGCTGATTCATCGGCTTTATTCAGGGATCGTAATAGTTTTGGGATGAATCTAAAAAGACCATCGGAGCTCTACAAACACCTAAGAGTTTCCAAGAGACATATCCTGGGAAAATCCCATGATGACGTCGTTACATCACTCCCAAAAGACAATGATGCCCCAGAGCTAGAGTCACGACTTCAATTCCATAAACAATTTATGATCGGAGCGCAAAATAACAGAGTAGGGTTAGGATCAAGTAGGAAAGTCCAAGATACGGATATATTGAAGTCTTTTATTCGGCAAGACGAGAACGATAAATACAAGATCCATGCAATGAGTTTAGAAATGCAGATCGAGTGGTTAGACATAGAAGATTTTTGCATTCCACTAGCACTAAAATGGCGCACCCTAATTCATGACTGGTCGCCAGCCTTGCTAAAATTTTATCTCAATGCGTTCCAGATGACTCTCCCAGATCAGAGTAATTTAGTAAGATGGGGTAAAGGTACCGAAAAAACTTGCTATATCTGCGGAAAGGCAGTTGGAACTGCCAAGCATTTGCTGGTGGGATGTAAGGTTCTCCTGGACAGCGGTCAATACTCGCGTCGTCACGATAGGGTTTTAGAGATCATACGTGAAGCGGTTAGTCTTTCGGTAGCCAGAGCGCAAAGGGAAATAACCACAAACGAGCGATCAATAGGTTTTGTGAGAGAGGGCACCAGGGCTATAAAATCAAACGTCAAGCCTTACTCAATCCTTAAAGCGGCTTCGGATTGGACTATCATGATGGATACGTATGAGAAACAATACAAAATTCCCGAGGATATTTGTGCGTCGGCCTCCAGACCAGACATATTTCTATATTCGCGTATTTTAAAGCGCGTTGTGATGATAGAGCTTACGGTGCCTTGGGAAACCAACATCCCCAAAGACCATGCCATCAAGGTCAATAAGTATTACGAGCTCACTAACGAACTAACTCGAAATAGGTTCGTCGTTGATTTGTACGCGGTAGAGGTGGGAGCGAGAGGTATAACAGCTAAATCTCTCTATAACCTACTAAAAGACTTGGGCCTGTCCAGAACTAACATTAATTCATTCTTAGAACGTACGTCGAAGGCAGCCCTAGTAGGTTCTTTTCAAATTTGGTTAGGTAGGGAGAGGAACTTGGACAGTGGAGGTGAGCGTATAACGCGCGTTAGTTAAGGGGCCCCTTAAACCTACACCTGGGTCGCAAGTCCCAGGCACTGTTGAAGCTCCTCTCCCTGCAACGCGATGGACCCGGCACCCGCACGGTGAATCCATCGAATGCTGAGAGGTTTCGTCTGTCTGTTTAATAAATTATTTCTGCGTCGGCGTTCAGACGAGACATATTTCTGTATCTACATTCGTGAATTTTAATAGACCTTACAGTTCCTTGGAAAACCAGCACCCCAAAGATCATGCCATCAAGATCAATAAATATTTCGAGATCACTAACGAACTCACTAAGAATGGGTTCGTCGTATATTTGTACGCATTAGAAGTGGAAGCGAGAGGCATAACAGCCAAATCTCTACAACCTACACCTAGGTCGCAAGTCCCAGACACTGTCGAAGCTCCTTTCCCTGCAACGCGATGGACCCGACACCCGCACAGTGAATCCATGGAATTCTGCGAAGTTTTCTTTCGTCTCTAAGCAAACTATACTTCAACATTGTCTGACTATTGTCCTTATAATCCTCTAAGGCTTCTTTAGCTTGAGAAATCATTGTAAAAGTTAGGCTTAACAGGTTTAAGCTTGAAATATCAACCCAAAAAGATAACTACATTACATGCACATTACTATTTAAATAGTTGTAAATTTAGTCAATGAATTGAGATAGGAATGTAAATTAAGGTTTTGATTTTAAATAATTTCTCTAATAATTAATATTACACACTAATAAATTTAATGTTGAGAAAAATATTAAATAATTTGTCAAATTTAACATCAGGATAAACTTAAGGAGTCTTATTTGAAGTTCAGAACCAGAAAGAGAACTTACAAATTAGGCTTTAAATGTATCCCTTAAACAGTAGGTACTCAGAACAATCAATGGACCTTTTGCAAAAAGTTCGTTGGCGAGACTTTACTTTTATGTCCAGAAATCTCCACATTTGGTCCACTGCCAAATTCTTCCAAAATAATTTATTACTTAACATAGGTACAAGAATTATATTATGATAATATGTAGCAGTTGCTAGCACTCCCCCATATCAAGCATTGTATTTATTGTTTAGCTGTTAACTTTTATTAACAACTCCTTGCTTAAACGATCTAAACATTTAAGGAGTTTTTTTTGTTTTAGGGCTCATATAGGATACAAGTGAAATCTAGACGCCTATTACGTAAGACATGAGGCTAATGGAGAGGTTAGCTCTTAAAGGTTTTTTCAGAAAGGTAACATGAAAACTTTTTAAAAATTAGTCTTGCAAGCATTTTGTACTAAGTAGATAAAATACGGTATAACAGTATCAGTTCTATCCTTATTTAATACATATATGTGTTGAGATTAATACAAAAAAATTAATACAAAATAAAAAAAAAATCTTTTATATAAACCTACAGGCATACTTTCATGTTTGAACATTTACTTAGCACAGATTATATATAACTAATGATTGTTTCGCCTTTTAATTTTGATCGTTAATATCAAAATGGCGTGTATGTTAAAGAACTTAACAATAAAATAATCTTAATAAATAATCAAGATATAATAAACTACAAAAAGTAATAAGACCATATACTTAATAACATTTGTCAAACGTATACTGCTGTGAACATCGACATATACTAATGGACATGCCATAGAGATGAGAATTATGGCACTCCGAAAGAAATAAAGGAAACGAAGTTTCGGTCTATCTTTATCTCTCTCAAAATAGTACCGTACTTAAGACGTTATGATCCCCTTCTGGATAATTTATTATTTTTTAATGTCATATACAGCTTTTTAGTAAATGTCGATGGTTAAGGGGAAATAAATTTATATGCCGTATTCGTCATGAAAACTGCGCGCCAATCATCAGTGAGAAAGAGATAGTGCTAGACCGAAAGCATAGGCCATCTCTTTCACTCTTTTCAAACCAAAAAATTACTGCAGATTATACGCGTACGACATGTCCATTAGTATATGTCGATGGCTGTGAAGGCCTTATTTTAATGGATAAATTCACAATAAAAAATTTCTTTACATCAAAAAAAAGAAGTTGTTAAAATTATAAATAAACATATGATCACAGCATGTTAATGTGAAGGAGTAACTCAATACAGATCCATGAACCGAGTGATCAAGATATATCCACGTGAGCATCAAAAGACATAACTCGCAAAATTGTTCGTGAAGGTAGGCGACCGCAACCGCATGACGTAACTTCCCTGCCATCGTCCCGACAGTTATTATGTACAATTAGGACTTAGACCACGGCACGGCACTAATCTTACACTAACTTCGACGTATACATAAATAGTTTCCGCCTAATTCTTGGGGTGGTGCGGCAATTTCATCAGGTTCAATATACATACATGTGTGCAATAGAATAATGATAATTTTTAATGCTGTTAGCAGTTACTACTCATGCAGTATAATCTTAGGTATAAATATTTCTTTAATAATTGAATACAAACAAACATGGTTAATAGGTATTTGGATATGATTTTAACGATACAATTTCTAAAATTACGTAGGTACCTACATGCTATTTATTGTTTTGAATATGATTTATTCTTATAATTAGTATGATAAATAAATTAACTATTTACGCTTATTTAAATTAATGTAGCTTTTCAAATAAAAAATTTATCATTTTCCTTGCGTACCTATAGTTATTAGTATGAGTATTTTCTTCAAAGCATTTCGGAGAAAAATAATTCAGTGGTTATATTATAGGAAGCAGTAAGCAGGTGATCGTATTGCAATTAAAGAAGCCTGCAAGGTTAAAGCTCTGCTCTGTGCCTCTTGGAATCAAAGCTACACCCACTTTTAACGTTGAAGCATTCATATGATAGGTAGGTAATTGATCAGTTTTTTTTTTGTATACCTACTAACCGTAAAATCAAATATTGTATTTGACTCCTCTTGTAGAGCGTAATTAATAATATTTATAGAAGCATCGTGTATTGTCAAAAAGTGTCACTGTCTTATTATCATTAAGAAAAAACTATCGACGCAAAATAATTTAAGCATGGCGCTGGGTTATACAAAAAAATGTGTGAAATTTCTCAAATCGGCTGGTCTCGGTGGATTCAGGAAGTAAAAGACTTGCCGTTAGATCTAAGTTTGGGAAATATATGCCTAGGATGATAAGAAAAATTCATAGTTACGGCATATTTTTGCGGACTAGTATTTCTTTGTTAAATCAAATTATAAAATTTTCTTATGAAAGATTTCGTTCGTAATTCAGTATGACCTCACAAAAGTTGTGAAAAAATACTTTTTTCCAATCAAAAAAGTATGTTATCGAAAAGAACCAATTTATTACGACGTGTTCTTTCATTAACCTGATTTATTTGTCTTGAGTAAAATATACTATATAATAGTTTTAATCCCACCACCAAACTAGTGGAGTCAATTTAGTTAAACTTCTAAAACAAAGCATATTAAATGCCAGGTAAACATTACGGAACCAAGTTTTATTGTGTCGTGTTGTACGTGTAGTTGAAATAGAGTTTTATATTTTCATTTCATTTTTATAATACATTTGTTACAATGTTAATTTAACCACTAGTTTATAATTAAAACATTCGCTACAACCGTTAATTAACGCTGTATTAGCGTGACACACGCTAAAATTCTATACAATTCACTGGGGAGATTCCAAATCACAGTTTGAACCTAATAATCATCGAGAAATTTACTCATGTATGTTTGATTCGTCTAAACGGTTTTTGGTCATTTCCCATGCGATCACATGTAATTAGATGTATGTTCGATGTAGTCTTATTGCCTCTGAATAAAGGTCACGGTTTGAAAGTTGGTAATTACGAAGGAGTGAATGTTGGTGATAATTATACAGTGAAGTTTGAACTCAACGTTTTCAAGTAACGTGTGAATGGAAGATATGGAACTTTGTGTATTTTAATTACATATAATTTTGTTTGTTAATCCTTTCAGCCTTTGAATGTTTTCAATTTATATTCCTAATGTATCATTATACAAAATGTTTTACCTTACTGTGATATTGCTATTCATATATGTATATTGAAATTAAATTTTATAAGTGAAACATGACTGAATAAAAGCCTTTTCAAGTTCCTTAGGTATCTAGGAAGTATAAGTTCACTCCATTCATACAATATTGAATTAAAAAGTGATAAAAAAGTGCATAATATTTTTATAACACTATACAAGGTAAAACTCCAGACTATTGATGATAAATACAAAATACATAAACGTGCACAGTTAAAACAAAGAATTTATAGCTTAACTGTTATGAGTCTCATTAAAGGTTGCATCGTATCTCCCTGCAGTTAGAGTTTACGACCCCTTAATAAACCCCGGTCGAGGGTAGATTACATGATTTTTACGTCCAACAGTGAAAACGCATCTGTGTAGATCATCAGACTTCGAATTAGTTATTTGATGAGATCTTTTAAAAGTTTTTAAGCAGCGAAAACTTACTTATTGAAACGTATTTCAGTTTAACATTGAATAATTACTGACATGCGATCTCTTCACATATAAGCACTGTTCATTGATCATTTAAATAATGTAATATTTCCTATATAATGCAATTTAATTTAAGAATTAGTTCACAATGGCGAATTTAGTGACGAAAAAATATACTTGATGATATAATACAAAAAATGCAGAATAAACATCGCTACAAAAAGTATAGTGTTATTGTAAAACGCAGTAACTCCACAGCCCAACAGTGACCGCCTGAAACTGACAGTCCACAATTAGTAGTAACCGTTAAAGGAATTTTAATTAAATTCTATGAGAAACTTTGTGTAAACTTTTACTTTGGAGTTTTTCCTTGTCTCCAAAAATTGTTTCTCCTTAAATCTATCGAAGAATGCCTAATTGGTTTAATTAATTTGGTCTTGATTTGTTTTTGTGAGTGGATTGCAATAATCTTTTTTTATGTATGAACTAGTTTTTGCCCGCGACTTCATCAGTTTGAGCTTCGAAATTGGGTTCACAAGTGTATAAAATGTACTAAAACAATAGATATGGTTACCAATCGGCAGTTCCATTTATAGATATATATTCTGTGTCACGCGAATCCATTCAATATATAACAATTACGTAGCGATCCCGCGGGAAACTAAAAAGAATTCCAGGATAGAATAGTCAATGTTTTAGACTGTATTTGAGATAAATTAATGCAAATTGCAAAGTTAGATAAAAATATCTTTAAGTTCTTTTTGCCTGAAAAATTAACAACCATCCATACATCCTCACAAGCATTCATTTATTATATTAGTATGATTTTTATCAAGTAAATCGACCGAATGCCCTAGTCTGCAAAAAGTAAAACTGTAGGAACGCAATTTTCTTTTAAGATAAATGAGATTTATTTTCTGAATCGGAGCGTCTTAAACGATTTCATATTAATATTTCCAAGAAGCAATGTCATTTTATCTCAGAATAAATTCTACAAAGATCAAAGGAATCAGAAATAGAAATTCTCTGATAATAAATCACAACTTTAAAACTAATTCCCAGTATATTTAATAACAATGATTATTTTATGTGAGAAATGTAATAATTTGAAATTTTAAGGCAGTTTGTAAATGTATAGAACTATAATGTGTAATATTATTTATTATATGGATCATTAGCAGTGGCGTGTACACCATAGATGCAAATAAATACTGCATACCCTACGCATATAACAACCAAACCGATATTGTTTAATTCTTACATACTTTTAACCATACATTACGAAATACAAATGTTTAAATTTTAATTTAATATGACATTTGATTCAGGATTTGCTATTAAGTGCTATCTATAGTTACGAGTAGATTTTCAATATTGTCATTTTGTGTAATAAAATTAAAATAAGTGTAAAAGTGTAAAGGTGTCTGACCGGTTGAAATTGAACTAAAAGAAAGGTAATGTTATTCGTTTTAATAAAAAGTATTATGATAGTTTTAATTAGTTAGCAGGTTGTGTACACACAAATAAGTTATTTTGTTTGCCTTGTTTATTGATTTCAAATGATAATAATACCTAAGAATGTTTGAATCTCTACTGAATATTCTGGATATTTACTGGATATTTAAATAACTTTTATAAAGCTGTGATGAACAGATCGTAATCGTTTTAAAGCACTTTCGTGGTTCAAATGTAGTTGAGAGATTCATAAAGTATATAGATGTTCATTCTGATTGGTCGACTGCTGTAACATTATGCTCGAATATTAGCAATTTTAAATGAAATTTATATTTTCAGATAACTTCGCGTATTTATTATGTTTAAAAACTACATACTCCCGACGTTTTGATTACTTTGCAGCAGCCGTGATCACGGCAGACATCGCGTCTCCCAGTTAAAAATAATAGATTATGCGTACATAGTAATTCAAAAATATTAGTTTCATTTAAATGAGTACTCGCCAAAATCTTAGCTCTCATCATATTCTGCTTACCCTACCCCAAATCTCTGTGCACGCCACTGATCATTAGATTTATACTTAATTAACATTTGGGTATTTATCTAAGCTACATAGATTAAAGGTAATAGATGAACATAGAGGTTTTAGCTTCTATGATGGTTGATTCGTTATTGTCATTACAAAGACAATGGCAACACAATACCAAATACACGAATTTCGTGTAGTACAGTACCAGAAGTCATATTTTATTTTTATAACTTCAATTAAATATACAACTTCAAATAGTAATAATTAATATTCTCTTTTCCTAATAAAATAACGTCTATAGTACCTAGGCCTACAGTAAAAGCATTTCTAACTTAAATAAACAAATAAAAATATCAAAAATTCGCTAGCAAACAACACTTCCTTATTCACATTTTCTCATTCGCTGTCTGATACTTAAAATTATCCACTCTCTTGAGCCATAACTGCATTGCACTCAATTCAAATTAGGCCCACTGCAATAAAGGAAAATGAGTTTTTTTTTTACGAACGGCGAAGTTGTTTTTATTGTGCAAAAATCTCATTTTTCCCTCTACACTGATTAGGAAGTTCATTTAATCGGGGTGGATTTATTATAGCCTCATTTATATGTTCCTACAAAGTTTATTCACAATTCATGTTTTCGTGTGAACTGTGTAATTATTGATTTTGTTGAACACATTGGATATATTAAGTGGCAATGCTTCAGTAGGACGTAATTATTTATATGTATGAACATCAATACGATTAGTTTTCGAATAATCTATCATTATTAATCGTTTCTTTATATTATGTCTTTTACTTCCAATTCCGTTTAAAGTTCTGTTCTATATTTCAAATATTTTTTTTATTATGCTTATCTTATTTTTGGAGCGGTTAGTTCATTTAACAATTTTAATAAGATGCTTTAACTATAAAAATGCGGTGTTTTGTCACAGTATACGACATTACTTTTTTACTTTATTGAGAAAGAAAAAATTATCTCACGCTATAATTCAAAATACCTAACATTTGATGCTTAGTTTAGCTATTTACAAATAACTAACAATTATCAAGTTGTTAAAAGAAACATAACATTTAAAATGTGTTTTTTTTATTATTTTATAATAATTTTTCTAATCACAAATTACCTAATCGTGATAATCATATAAAATTTGCCTATTCCCTCGATTTCATGGTTAAAAAACAAAACATGTCAGCTTAAGAATCATTACTAGATATTATAATTTATTAATTCGTATTTTTTACATTAAAAAAACTACAATTTTAATTAAAGTTAATTATAAAACTAATACCACGTTATAGTCTACTTCACATATTATCGTTTTACAATAAACAGTATTAGGCATTCAATCAAGGAATAATGAGTATCAAGATAAGATAAAGTAAGACATAAATCTCTCAGCGCCAATTATAAGTGTATGATTGTAATGTCCAAGGAATCGAAAGTCGTGCGAGACAATGGGTCTTTTGGGAAATATTCGCGACAATAATTGGGGTCGGTGTGACCCTAGCGGAGATGGGTTGTCTGCATTTATATTACATAGTAAATACCTTCCAATAAAATGGATATTTTATTGATAATATTACCTACCTATGTACAGCACATATTCAATTATATATTCATATAGTTATTAAGCGTACAGTTTTGTGTTATTTGGGTAAAAAGTAAATCATTGTATACATTCATACATATTTTATATTCGAGGTACCTATGTACTTATATTAAATAAAAACAGTTTTTAAAACTCAAGTTTCCTATAAAATTTATGATATCTAAAGGAGGTCACCCGTTGTTAAACCTGCGAAAATGAAGGGAAACACGTAACGAAGCTGATTAAAGATGGCGCAAGTTTTAAGTTATTCGTAAGAGAAAACCTCCAGCGAAGTTTGGTAAGCTGCGGTCGACCGCATCAAAAAGACGGCTTCAGAAGAAATATTCTTATCTGATCGTATAAACTCTGCGGTTTTAACTTGGTTTCGTTTTTTTTTAATCAGCTTAAGAACCATCAAACTAAATAAGTATAAACATTATTATTTCGTTATGTTTTATTATGACTACCCATATTGGAAGTAATCAAAATTATCAAATTAATTTTATTATACTATGTGCCGTGGTTTACAATCTAGCATTGTTCGGAACTCCCATCGTGTAGGTACAATGGAATGTTACTGCATTGTCATAGCCTTCACAAACCGCGTCAATCAATGACAACTTCGCAGAACGGTAACACAAGGCAATTTGTGTTCTGTTTTGAAAGGTGTCCCAACTTTATAATTGGTGCGAATTCGTTGGGAGTTATTAGCGCGGCAACAATGTTGCTGCCGCGTCTGTAACAAAGGTCCCGGTACAAAAGTTGATGTTTTCTATTTTTAAGTATTATGTTGTTAATATTATTAAGCTTTGAAATAAAACATATTTTAAAATAAATAGTTATTATGGAAGATTCTATAGCCATATTAAATAAAGAGAATAACTCGTATTTGCGATTTATTTTTTACAGCTTTGTTATTTCATTTCTTTTTCGTTTCGTAGATTCAATAACAATGTCCGCAAAACAACATTTACGGTGAAGCAAAGTTCGTCATTACAAAGTTAAATCACGTTTCAATTTGTTTTTGGTTGAGTGGTTTCAAACCTATCAGAGATAATTATATCTCGCCATAGCAATGTATTTTAATATCTACCTGTGTATAATGAAATGAATATTTAACATTAAATAAACTTAATATAAATATAATAATGAAAATATTTTAAATAAATCCTTTTATATATCTACGAACAATTGCAAAGTTAAATATTTAATTATCAGTATACTAAATCAATTTTATGCTATATTTATGAACTTGAAAAACAATAAAGGATAACTAACTGAAAAATAATATGGTCCACTGGCCACAGAAGCCATCGGATCTATTATGATCTATACAATAATATACATGTAACATTGTTATCAGAATTACATCGTAATGGGATTTCAGCTGTGAGATGAATTTCAGTGTTTAGTCTAACCTAAATAGAGGTTAGAGTAATACGTTTTGCAAGTAAAACAGTGGGTTTAATAGAATAATATATTTAAAGCAAACAATGATTTGGATTTATAATTTTGTTATAGAAAAATATCATTATAATTTGCTTATAATGCATTATTAAAAACTTCGTTAATAGATTATATCAAATCAAACACTCTTTCGTCAATGGATGATCTCTTTTCGCTCATAATTTTTGTTATATTCTATATATATTTTTATTATTTTTTTTTTTTGTTATCGCGGTGAAAGGTTTTATACCTACCCCTCCGTCTAGGGGAGACAGAGGCGGTTATGTGGGATTCACGGCCAGAAGGGCCCATGTTACCCACTAAAACACCAGCGGTCACTCTCCGTTGCCGCCAAGTGGATCGCCACGGGAAACGCCGAAGCATGCATCCGCGACGATCCGGCGGCGGGCCGCGAACGGCCACCTCCCCCCCCGAGGGCTCACTCCAAGTGACCAGGAGTGTCCCCCCGCCTGGCGGGCTTGCTTAATCGCGAGAGGGTTAACCCCTTACCCCTCCCACCTAAGCCCACGCGGCCAGTCTCCAACCACCCACCGACGAGCGCAAGCGCCCGACGGCAGACAGAGAGGAAACCGACCGACCACAAGCGAACTCAGGCCTCCGGAGAGACCCGAGTATCCCCTCCCCCCCAAGACAGCCACGGACGGCCTCCTGCCAGATCCGTGACCGTCTTACTCCCAGGGCTGTACCCCCAGCCCTCCCCCCCGTGACTGATTGCACCGGAATACACCAGTGGGCGATGGGGTCGTCACGTCCCGACGCCGGACTGCGCCGACAGTGGCCGAGGCCACCCGCCAACACGTAGGGCCGAACTTGGCAGCGGCGGTGTACACCGCCGAGCCTCGTCCTACCCACCTCCATGGGCTGCACCCCCAGCCCGGGCCGAGACCCCACGAGGAGGTCAAGGCCCTTCCCCCCCGTGACTAATTGCACCGAAATACACCGGTGGGCGATGGGGTCGTCACGTCCCGACGCCGGGATATATTTTTATTATTAATATACATATATTATAGTCAGTGGTGGCCTAGTGGTTAGAGGGTTCGATCCTGGCAAGTACCAATGTGATTTTTCCGAGTAATATGTACTTTCTAAGAGTATTTAGACATCACTGATAGACGGTGAATGAAAACATCGTGAGGAAACCTGGTATTATAATTTCACAATTATAAGTTAGAAATCGCCAACCTGTCTTAAACAAGCGTGGTGATTAATGCTCAAATCTTCTCCATGTGAGAAAGAGGCCTTTGCTCAGCTCTGGTAGGCTGAATTTATATATACATATATAAATTTAAAACTTGGTATACTTTGGACTTAGTCTAATACTGATATAAATTAAATTAAACAATAATATTGATGAAAGGTTTCCTTTTGAAATTATTAATAACGTATCACTGTTTTTGAAGAAATTTATTTTATCCATTCATATAACAAGGTTGTGAAAATCCTAAATGATAATATAATCATAAAATAGGTACATTAATAAATCGTTTGTCAATGAATCATAAATGGTGTATTTTTCCTTAAACGAGTAAACTTCCTAATGATTCGATTCTTCCTATTTATAGAAATACGAGGGTAGATGAACTATAAGAATGTATTAAAACTCTGAACCCTAATTAGAATTTCAACTTTAAGACAATTACATATTTTATATATAATCTTAAATTTTCATTTACTCTATCTTCAAGCAAAATATATACTTAGGTAATTGTTAATCACTTATGATTAGGCTAACTTATTCATTATTCTTGTAAATACAATTGAGTCATTGTAGTTTACTTGCAGCATGAAAGCGAATAAACAGGAAAATAATATTTTAAAATTGATTCCAATTCCATTTTTCCACTTAAGGCTTGTTAAAATTTAAATTTTTTATTGAATATTATTGACAGATTTTGCGAAATGTAAAGTATTTGATACATTTAGTCGTAATTCCAAGTATCTAATTTAAAACTTGTTATTTAGTAACTATAATATTATTGACGAAAAGTATCTCTCGATTCCGGAAATTACTGTTGGATCCACTGGATTTCCAAGAAGATTTTCCGGGATACAATCTATAAATACGACTTCAATACTAGATATGTTATTTAAATACATTTTAGTTTTAGGATGCACATAATACGGAATACGAAATAAATACAAACATTAATATAAAAGTCTCATATTAAAATGTTAAACACAATGTTTATTATTATAACTGATAACAACAAAAAAACCTATGGAATAACTTGAACATAAGATTCCGAATATAAGTCCTATATGGTCAACAAATACAAGAAGTGCTATCAGAGTAATCCTTAGCGCCATTCCCTATATCCCCACTCCAAACCTGTAATGCAATAGATAAACCAAATAATTCGAATCGATGAATTAAAAGTTTAGATAAATCATTAAATATTCACTATACATCAATTGATCTAGTTGCTTATGCTAATATTAACTGCATTTTATGGAATAAATAAATCATTTATATTTTAGTCTTTAACTTCAGATTTGCTCTTGTAATATGAAGACAAGATATAGCATCCATACACTCATTCTTCTCTTCATATTTAGTGGATGTATCTTGTGTATTAAACACGTAAAGCTAAGCAGTAATATAAAGGTTCTAATTAACTTTTCAACGCCGACGTCTCGTCGGTAAGTCGTGACCGCGCCGCTACACCTCATATTAAGAGTAAATCCTTTTAAATGCATAAATAATTTAGCTGACGTGGATTAAGAGTTTCATTATTTACACCGATCTACCGAGATTCTTATGTTTTTGGTAATAATCAGACCGAATATTTTTTTACTATGTATGTTTGTTTTAAAATCTGTATATATACATATATTAATTTTAATCTGCATTGAAAACTTAGTTTGATTTTTTCTGTAGACGGAAAATTCGATGCAGTATGTAAAAAAAAATTCCACACTTAGAAAACATGAGGTTAAGAATTTTGCTAAGATAACAATTTTGCAAACAATAATGCAGGATAAAAATCCATTAAAATAATAAAAAAATCTAACAATATGTTAACAATAAATGAAGAATAAAGCTATGGTAAATTTAAAGACTATCTACAGACTCAAAACATGTATAGTTGGGACTGATACAAGCGTAGCGACGTAGCATCGTAGAGTCGTAGAGGTGACTAAATTTATTAAACGCTCTTGAGAGCGAATAATATTGAATATTATTTGATGTTATGATATAATTAGGAAAAAGAAAATATATTATTTTAATATTACCTACATAATAATTGAATTAATTTAATAAGAGGTTTAATTCAAGTTATTGTTCAAGCCATACGGTGGACATTACTACAGTACAATAATCTTATGTACAAGTATGATATAGTAAATGTTATTCCGTTTGGGAACATATTAATTTAATATTATGTTCGTTTCGGTGTAATATAAACCGAACGTCGTATGAGACGTAAAGCGACCCTCGTCTCTTCTGTTGCATCGTAATCCTCTTAATAGATTCCGACGGTGTACGTCCTGATAAATATACTATCTTAATGAAGACAAAATTCATATTCGATACGAATGAGAGTTTAGAGTGGCTAAAGGTTCCTCCAACTGTATAATACTAGCTTTTGTCCGCGTCGATGTCTACGTCAGTTTCAGAATTAAACGGATTTTAGATTTCGTAACCAAATTATTTCGGTCGAACGAATTCAAAAGTATCCTATATCCGTCTCCTGGTTCTAAGCCATGTCTCTACAAATTTCTAGCCAAATTCGTGTAACTAACACGACTTTCTTTCATATATATATAGATTATTGGCGTATAAAATATTGAACACTACTAAAATGGATTGCCTTTTAGAAAAATATATTTAAATTAATAAAATATAAATTAACACCGATATATAAACTAATTATATAAAATTAAATGTAAAATATGATTTTTCTTAGCTCAGAGGAATTAATCATTGATATAAAATTAACAAACCTTCAATTCCATTAAGGACCAATATGATTGTGATTTGTTTAACTATCTAAGGAAGTTTTCCATTCTTATTAAAACTATGGAAAAACAATGTATACAAGCAAATAGACTGTTGCTATAGTAGATGCCTAAGACCCATGTTGGGATGGTAAAGCTACTGTTTTTCAAAAAACACAATTCTTACAAATAATATCATGATTTACACAATAGGACCAATGTTATAACATATTAACGAGTAGTTGTAAATAATAATCTGATTATAAAAAAAGCTTCTGTATAAACAGTAGTCATTAGAATGTATGTACATTACCTTCGTGTTATAATTTGAGTGTTTTTACGAAAAGGGTGCATAGGCTATTACTGTGATAGACATTTCACCACCTACGACAACATTTCCACCTTTCCTCAGGTGAAATTACAATCAAGCATTATCCGGTTGAATTATTTATAAAATGAAACAGTTAACTATGTGACAAACTACTGTTAAATTTCTAAATATATTTTAATAACTTAGATTTATTTTACAGTTCACGAAGGAACTGCTAAATAAGTTTAATAATATTCATAATGTGATTGAGTATACTTAAGTCAATTTAGCACGTTATTTGTATCTTTACCAGATTCTCTAAATTTAAGAATTTGTTTTAAAAACGTATATTGATGTGATGATACTTTAACAAAGAAAAGAGAAACCGCTTACCTAAAAAAGAAATTATCTATATACTGATGACAGTTCTTATAGGTAAAAAGTAATATACTAAATAATATACATAATATACTATGTTCAAAAGAGAAGACAAAAGCCTGTATATGAATATACTTATGACACAGCAAAACTGTCTCATTAGTTACGTAGACGGTACAGTAAATGTCCTAGTTTTTATTAATAATCTTATTCTTACCGTTCTCAGAGGAGCGGTATTCTTAGCAACGAAGAAAACGAATATTACATAAATAATTAAATATTTCAAGACTTTATTTCCATTCATTTTGCCGTAAAAGCAAAAGCTTCAGAGAATTCACATAAGCCGCTTATCGTCTAATATAAATAGTAACACACGGAAAATCATTCGATTCATGGCGATTAACTTCCCCATGGTGCCCCGCAAACAACTCAACTATTAACACTTCAACGCAATTTACTCCTTTACTCAAATTTTTACTTTGATTGAACACAAGTTATTTTTCAAATATTAAAGTTTAAATGACGATTATCAAAAGGATTTACAATACATCTATAAATTCCTTAAACTAATTAACTAGACCTAAAGTTACATATATCACAATTCACACTGTGTTCAAATTATTATGTATTTCTTATTATATTGAAACTTAAAAAATACGGTTTATTCAAGACTCTGCTGTTATTTAAAAAAGATGTAAAAGTATCTTTAAATTTTTATGTTAATATTACTAGGAAAAGCAATTTAGTAATAAAAAGAAGACGAAATCATGAAATAAGTTGAATAAGATAAAGTTAAGTAAGAAACTAAGAATTATTTGAAATTTATTTTTGCTCAATATCTTTATTTTTAGAAACTAACATTTTTCGCTTATACGCTTGCTTTTTTTTTGTAAAAAAAACTACATACTCCCAACGTTTAGGCTGTGTGTGTGACATCTCGTCTGCCTCACGGGCACGGTTGCTGAAAAGTAGCCCAAACCTCGGGAGTATGTAGTTTTTTACAAAAATAAAGCACACAGCAGGTATATTCGAAAAATATTGGTTTCATTTAAATGACTAAAACTCTAAAAAGTCTTAGATCTTATTATCTTTTTTTTTTGTTGAATGTATTAAGATTTAGATTATATTTATGTGACGCCACCCAACTAAACTTTTTTAATATTACAAAGATATGTAGTACCATTAGTATATCGAAAACGCATGGTAGTGAAATATTTGTTATATAAATACTAACTAAAACAATAGTATCAATATGATTTCCAACTTACAATAAAAAGTGTGTAGGTATATTAAAAAAATCTCGCTTTATTCAGATATCATGAATTTGACAAAGTTTGACCCGTGACGTAAACTACTAGTTACAATGTTTTTCATTTCTTAATCCTTTTAGTTACAAATAAAAAACTGTTATGACAGTTTCTATTAAGTTTGAAAATGTATCGTAATAAGTACAGACATAATTAAACTATAAATCAATGCCGTGGACTTTGTATATTTCCACAACGCAACCAGTTTGAATTGAACAGAAACTAATTCATTCATATCCATATCATTTATAACAAAGTTATACTAATTCGCTGATAGATTAAAATTATGAAATATGATAGGTGATTTAAATATCATATTAGTAATCAAACGAAAAAAAATTAAATATAAATTTCAATTACTTATTCTATTATCCAATAATGTAATAAAATATGTCATTTTTAAGCAAAAAATCAAAAATTCTAACCGTTCTTAAACATTAGGACAAAGGTAAAACTTAATTCAAATCTGATATTAAAACTTGAATAGTAATAACATCATTATGGGACACAAAAATAATTAATTATTACTAGAGTGTAAAGTGTTAGCCAATGTTATGACGACGCATGATATGAATTAACCGACACTATAATAAATTTACGTCGGTTAATTTATTTTAATATTGCAAGAGCTTGTGAGAGATACCCATAAAAACAAATCTTTAAATTCATGTCAATGAAAAATCAACTCTATTCCTATAGCAAAAGCGATAAAAATGCTCTGCAGAAATATTAAATTTTTGAACCGTTAAAGGGGTGTTTGTAATTAACATTTTAAATAATATGTATAAAGCAAAATAATTTAATGCGACGCAAAAAGGGTTAAGATTGTCACTTAAAAATCAGGGCAAAAGCGAAATCATGTCGTTCAGTGAATAAATAATTTATGTGATGTAATTGTGTTCTTATATTGCATTCAAATATAAAGAGAAAACTTTAAACTTGACATGAAAGACTTCTTTAATCAATTTATCATTTAAATGTTGCAAATAAATACACATAAGTATTGCCTTTGCAATAACTTGCAAAGAAAAATTATTTTATGTTTTTATTTATATGTATAATAACATAATTCCTCTATGCATATACTGTAATGTACTGTTTATTTGTATAAGAGTAATATTAATCAACTTTAAAAGAAGACCTACATTGACTTTACAATCAAAAATAATATGTTTATTTTTTAAACATGTTGGCTTTATTCGCCTTATTTATAGTTTTTTACACATATTATGTTTCATATAATTTATGTTCTAACTAGACTTTAATATTAAAAGTATAGTCAGGAAATATAAGAAAAGTCACATATTTAAATATAAATACATTTGTGTCTTTCTTCATTTTGTATTGCGTCTTTATATGAGACTGCATCATTAAAGATGTATTTAATAGAAGCCGTTTTCGTTAGTTTTATTAATGTAACAACTTTATTTACTTTTATTCAACGGAACTCGTCCCTCTAACTCCTTTTACCTAATTCAAAATTTATTATAACATCATAAAACTTTTATCAAAATCAACGTAAAGTTGTCATAACTTTTTGATTAAATGAAATTAATCATTCTCGATGATAAAACGTCTTTCCTATCAAATTAAATTTTAATGTATATAGTGTATTAATGTTTGTAACATAATTCAATTTGGTTAATCATTTTTGATGACTTCAATCCTTTATTATTTTATAAATCTGTATACAAATTGTACTGTAATAGTTATAAATTATTATATGAAACATATGTTTATAAAACGATAAACAACGAGATTGAAGCCAACATGTTAAAAAAATAAACATGTAGGTCTTCTTTTGAAGTTGATTAAAATTAATCTCATACAACTAAAATATACAGTATATTTATAAAGGAATTTCGGGTTATAATATTTACAAATAAAAGCATAAAATATTTTTTATTTAAAAAGAAATGCAAAGGCAATACGTTTCCTGGAGTCATCTGAGTTTATAAACGTAAATTTCAAACATTTTATTCTTGGCGTTCTTCAACTCGTTTTTATGCTTGTTAGTCCAATAATTATAAGTTTGTTTCTTTAAGCTTCGCAGCTCAAATTTCTCAAATGTAAAGTGCCGTAATGGAAGCGGTTTTCTGACTTAGATACCTATTTAACTTTTACCTAACCTTGATTAAATCCAAGGATCATATGTTAAACGACAATTATTATGAAAATGTTCTTGTACGCTGTATTGAAATGAAAAAATATATATTTAATCATAGAATAGCTTTTCAATAAAAGTGTGTTACATAAATATACTCTTTTTTAGTTCTAATTTTAGGTCCCTAAATTATTGTTTGTTGCCATGACGTTTTTTGCTAACTGCGTATATATTCAGTTTGCAACAAATGTCATGAGTCATGACCCAACAAACGGTTGTTGAAGAACGACTCAAATGTAATAAAAAGATACACTTTAAGTTGCAAGAATGGTAAATAATATTATGTTATATATTTTAATATATCGTTGACTTTCGATGGCGATAGCGAGTCAAGTGACTTGGAGTAAAAAACATTTTAACAACTTTTCAATACGAAGAAATTATTTCAATATAACGTACTTTAAACATATCATATAGCTATTGATTTTAATGTTATTATCTTCATAAATTTTACACAGTAAACACTAAACAGTACTTGAAAATACAACCAATATTTTTTTTATGTTATGCAATATTATAAAACTAATATATTATTTATTTCGAGAATTCTATCCTTTACTTTATTATACCTCGATTAAAAAACAATAAGAACTATACTGAACAAATACAAATGTTGAGTTGGAAATAGGTATAAAAATAAATAAAATTATCAAGGGTCAAGCGGGAAACGAATGGTATATTAGCCTTAACCGTTTTTTAGGGTTCTGTACGTCAGCCCGCAGTAACGGAACCCTTTTTTATTTCAATGCTTAAGTCTATTTTATATACAAGACAGCTTTGAGTTATTTAGATATAATGTTGTAATATTCCAATTTTCTTACCATTATTTTACAACGAGAAAAGAGAGATGGTTTTACCGTATCGCGTTTCTGATTTATATTCTTTTTATCTTCATCTACCTGGCAATTTACCCAGCTTATGCCAGGGTCTGCCTTACATGTTGTGAATAGTTTTCGCTAATTGTTTTTACGACCGGCCGCCTGCCTGACATCAACCCTCTTTGGGAATGCATTAATCAGTGATGTTTAAATATTCTTAGAAAGTACATATGACTTCGAAAAATCACATTGGTACTTGCCAGGGCCAGGATCGAACCCGCGCCTTCGTGCATGAGAGGCCGGACTTTTAACTACTAAGCCACCACTGACTTCTATATATAGTCACATATATAGCCTTTTTATATTATGACAATATTACATATGAAGCTGAATTGGAAACCAAGGTTTACTTCCCCAGCAAGAGATTAAATAACGCCCGTTCGATAAAATTATTCTTAAAATTTATTACTGCACGGTAAATAAATAGTAAATTTCCTATAATAAAATTATAAACTGTGCTGACACACAAATTTAAATTTTGTGTCGGAAAACTATTTTCATCATAAATCTATTTACGTCACGGTTAGTTAACAAACTCAAAATAAGTTTGGAAACGCAAAATGGAAATTATTCTATTATGTAACAAACACATACAGAATTTGTCATATTTGTATTTGTATGTGTATTCTATTATGCAGAAACACATGCACAATTTGTCTACTTTTATATAAAATGTAGCTCTCTAGAAGTTTTTCTTTCTTTAAAATTCTAAAAATATGCCGTGTTTGGAAATTTTGCTCACTTTGAAGTTTTATTCTTTAGAAATTCACCTGGCGATGGAATAATACAAAACTTGATACCTACACACGTTCCTGAGAAAGGGGAACTATAAAGTTCTAAAAAGACTTTTCTCAAGTATTGTACTATGAAAAGCGAATAATTAATATTAATAATTATTGAAAATATTTATGTAATCACTCCATACAACCTAAACCCATTCGATTTATTTCATATCTTATAAAAATAACGTAACTTTATAAAAGTTTTTATAATGCAATTAAATTATTTTTGTCTTACAAAAACTTCCACCTATGTATAAAACATTTGTTTAATATATACATACTTGTTATGGTTTAAGATATTTTTATGACAAATTATTTATAGCCGAAAATTTAACTTACGCAATGTATCGAGTAACATAATTAACACCACGTTTGAAATTAATTTATCAATGGCTGAGCGTATGTCGATTTAATATTCTACATACATATATCATTTTATCGTTAATATACATATCTCTTATTTTGTATGAAAAGTTAACATAAAATCTTTAGCGTTTTTTTAATTTAATCTATCCTTCAAACGTTAAGAACAAAAGTGTTAAACTTCATCGTAATTTTTTTTTAATTCAATAAGTCAATATAAATTTATAGATTTTTGTGTTACCACTGATAATTAAAAGATGTCCTTTTAGTATGACAAACATACATTCATAGTTAAATTATTTTCTGGAATCTTAATTTCGCTCTCATAAAGCCCATTCATACAATATAATTTCATTCAGTCGGACGAAGTATTTTATTGATATGTAAATTAAAGATATTTTAGTATTAAAATACCTTTTGAAATACTAATTTCTTTACAACAATGCTCGCATTCTTACCTCACAAGATATAACGTTTATTTATGCCACTTTTAATATAAAAGAAACAAAGTGGAACTTCTTTTTTGCCAAGTCTCTGAAACGTTTTATCCCAGACTTGTTGAAAAAAAACTAGGATCCTCGACTACCCATTCCAAGTAACGTTCATACTTTGAAATAATGTTATTACTTATTATTTTTTGTATTACAACATTTGATATACTTTTCATAATTAATAACACAAAGAGTCTTAATTTCAACATTATTTATATACATAGGTATTAAGGAATAAACATATAAAGTAATAGTTGAATAGTTTAAACATTGTATTTATTTTACGAAATAAGCTTTAAGTAATAAATTCTCAGAGTTAAAATTGAGTGAAATAACGGTTTTATTAATATAAAGGCGTGGGTAGACCGCCCTCGCCTCCGAGATCCGGGAAATAATATTGCAGAACACGGTCATGGTCAGTTATCGAGTATTTGCACGTTTAAAAACTTATGAATATAACATAAATACAAGCTTTGACAGGGACAAAGTAATGGCCACATTTGTTGCTTGGTTCTAGGAAGTACTGAAAATATTTGTATACATTTTAATAGATCATATCAGTCTATACAGATTGTAATGTTTTATTTCTTTCGAAATAATATGTACGTATTCTGTAAAATAATCTTTGATGATATACAAAATTATTTCAATTCATAATTCTAAATACTCTCAACGGTTATTAAAATATTGAATGCGAAATGTATAAAGTGAGTTGTAGACTGGGACGCGCGTTATGAATTTTGAATAACATTAGTTTACTAGCGACTGTTGGCTCAGTGCTTTAACTATATTCTGTAAAGTATAATAAATAATACAATGCAGTTACATTTATTATGCTTCGGTTATTTTTATTGAACTGTAATTTTTCCTATAAGTAAAAGATTTAGCAGAATAAACAGATACGTAAATTTAATAATCCACTCAAACTAACACAAAAATCCGTACAAACGTCAACAGTCTCTTATAAGCTAACTTTATTTATCTCGTAAAGTACTTGTTAATACTCAACCCCCGGGGTGGGAGTCTGGCTTCTCTGACTTTGATAAAGTCTGACGCGTCGGTCGACTAGTTGCTAGATCAGTCGATTCACCTTGTTCTGTAATTTCATAAAACACCAATTTATGTAGACCTTCCGCTGAATATTTGAAACCGTTATATTTGTATGGAAAAAGAGGGGAGTGGTAGCTTTATTAATATTGTTTTGTAAACATGTTTGTAGATTTATTGTTGGATTATCGTCGGTCAAAGGGGAGACAGGGGTGCGTGGAAATGCGAGAACATTTATAGACAAAACTTGTTTACACTACTTAAAGAATTAAATCACTTCAGTTGATATTTGCCTAGAAATTTGTTAATTTCTTTGTGTTTGTAGCTCAATAATATGTTTAACTTTTATAACGATAGCTAATACTGATCAAATTATTTAAAAGTATATACTTTCATATATATTTTTTGTATGTAGATAACATACTATGTTATCGAAACTATTCTTAAGTTTATTAATTTAAATAATAAAATGAGTCGCACACTATACTTTCTCATAAATAAAGTAACCTTAATATATGATAATAACCTAATTAAGAAAACAAAAGAAATTAAAAAAAGAAACACGAACTTAATAAACAGTCTTACAAGTTATTAAACAAACTTTTAATTTGATCTTGTGGTCGCCGATAACAATGCAGCAAAGTTGTTAGGCAGAGGGGGCGCGGTGGCCGCCAATCTTTCTCACATTGCAGTACAAAATCGTACTTCTCAGTAAGAACACCTCGCAAAACTTTACCGTAAGTAAACTCGCAAGAACCGAACTGAGCCGACATCGAACGACCGCTGCCCGCTACGCTCAGCTACCCGCCACCGCTACCGCCCCGCCCCGCCCGCGGCCGCTACGCGATCTACAATCGCCTCCCTCCGCCAAACAAACGGACAAGTTTTAATGTTTTGCTCACAAAGTGTATGATTAAACGCGGAGAGCGGCGGAGAGAGTCGGCCGTAAGTTATTGATTTTCCCCGACCGAACCCCCGTCGACTACGCGGTTCGCGGTACGATTTAAGAGCTCTATGCGACTATCTCATTAACAAAACCTTATCATATCACCTTAAAACTACTTTTGTTATCTAATAGTCCATATAGTATATCATTTGGAACTTGTAAAAAAGTTTCTAGCATATGAAGTAACTATTGTGAAGTTTTTTTGTGTAATTGTTATGAGAAAAGTTAGTAGTCGCTGCGCAATGGTCGCGCGAGCGGCGTCAGACGCGCACCCAACAACTTCAGATCGTTCTACGTTCCGAAGTTAACGCAAAGTTCCGCCATTTTGGAACATGCTCACAACCCACTTGTTTTATAAGAAACTTTTTATTAATTCCTGTGGGCTGCGGAGTGACAGTGAGATGTTTTGAGGTTATGCTGAGAGTGGATATACGTTATTCTGACTAGGAACTGGTGTTTTTTTTTGTTTATCGGTGTCTGAGCGGCGTTTGTGAGTGTTTTTGAATATTTGATACGTTGTTTTGATGTGTATTGAGAGTGACGTTTCCGGGATGATGCTCCAGTGATTTGTGTTTACTTCAGCAAGTGACGGGACGCTTCTACTACACTTCTTGACCTTGTTTATGAACCGGACGTGTAAATAAGTTGCAGGTGATAACAACTTGACTTTCTGTTATTAGTTATACGTAGTTTAAAAGTTCTGTCAGAAGTTTTTGACCAAAGTATTAAGAATTCATATACTTGCGCGGTGTTATGGAGGCTGCTACTAACTTTCTTTTGTGTGATGCACTGAGTTAACTTACTTTTTTGACATATTTAAGTGCATTCTGTTTTTACTACATCACGTTATTATGAAAGAACTTTAAAAATATTACTTACATATTAGATAGCAAAATTTTTAATAAAGTGAAATTATAATATTGTTTAAGTTTCTCGGAATTTATCTCGGAAGGCGTAAGCTTTACTGCGTGACAGGGAATTTTAAAATGGTAATAAGAAAGATGTGACCTTGTCTTCACGTAGAGATCGATATTGTTACTTGATTAAATATTATCTTAATGTTTTTAATCACAAAGTAACAAACTAACAGTAAACTATCTGAATACAGATATTTATCAAAAACTAAATCATTAGTTATTCCAGACATTTCAGATGAATGAGTGAAGTTATTCGATAAAACGTATAAGAAAAGTTTTGAATTTCATTACATCACAAGTAACATTTGAACTTGGGTTATAATAAAGAGATATAAGAAATATTTCTTAGAAAAAACTCGTTTGTGTCATAAATAAAGTAAAAGCCTACGATATTGGAGATCGTTTTATTGGGGACGCCATTACAAAGTCATTTTAGTAACTGGTCCCAGTCTCGGTCTATTGTAGAAGGAAAATCTTTCTACAGTCACGGTTCTCGATGGGATAACGCAGACGAACATAACTCGCCAAAGGCCTTAAGTAAAGTTTATCGTACAAATAATAATTAACCCAATCCCGACTACTCAAAGTACAAACTCGTATAACAGTCAAGAAAGCTATGAAACTTTGTTAAATAACTTTTCAGATAACTTGAACTTCGTCTATTTGCACAAAGTTCTAAGCGGAATTCTACCGCGGGCTAATTCAATCTGTGCTCGCTTGTAATAAATGTTGTTTTCGCGTAATACCAATTGGGGAGTTAGTATACTTTGCTGACTTAAAAGTTCTGGACTTCACGAAGCAAAACGCGAACTTTTGTAGAACATTTCAGTGTAGTTAGTACAATGTTATAATGGAAATAAGCACTTCAAAATGGCGTTTCCAGCAGCTGTGTTAATAAAGGTATATATGTATCAGTTTTGATGTTTAAACAAATACATAACTCAAGTTTAGAAGCAAAAAATTTTTTCGCTTTACTTAAAGTTACATAATAAATTCAATCACTTTTTTATTTTTAAAATGTAATTAATGAATCATTTGATACAATTATTGTATCGAATATTTAATACCTTCATGATTTGTCTATACCTACAAATTATTACACGTAAATACAAATGTTAAATAATGTATGCATACATACTTTCTTCAATTATGAATGTTAAATATAAGTCTGACGTTTTGAATTTACTCATTCAATTTCTGAATTAACTAGAATAAGTAAAGCAACTAAAGATATTATGTTTCATGCCAGCTTTCATTTGAATATGAATCTTATGTGGTACATTTACGATCGAAAGTTTGTTGTTAAAGTTATGGAGCCTTTATGACTGTCTCTTTATATTTGCCCTGTTTCTTTTTACTTGCTTTGAACAATAAATGGCCTTTTGGAGCGATACTGTATTTTAGGCTTCGAACACATGTTACCTTTTCTTTTTCTACTATTTGTTTCTTATATGCTTACATTATATTATACTAAAACTATTTACAATTCAAAATGCCAATTAGAATTTTATTGTCAATTATATCAATAAGCTAAGTTATAATAATTTATTTTGAGAATTTCATACGAGTTTTATCCTTATGTAAACGCTCCAAAATAACATTGTGCTTCAAACAGAGACTCGCCCACTAAATCTTCTAACTTGTTGTTCCCGCGATCTCATTCACTTATATGGATTCCAATTTTGGTAAAATTAAAATCAAATCTTGAAAACACAAGCTTGATGTAACATGGAAGGCCTCACTAAAAACTCATCAGTTGTTTCAGAGATTATTGTGAACAGATGAAGTGAGATAGAAACAAATAAAACTCGCTTTTATTTTGTTCTGTAATCCGTTTACAATCTGTATATAATATATGGATTTTTTTATAGTATGGACAAATTACCCAAGGGTTGGGACTGATATATATATATATATATATAGTTATTATTACTTCATTAATATGTTGATAATGTTCAGTACAAAATAGTATTATTTTACTATAATTGAATATTCAACTTTTTAATATAGAAAAAAAGTGAGTTTTATCGAGCATATTAATGAAATTCTTTTCTGTTTGACGTGTGTTGCCAATCTGTTTGTTTCCAAAATTATATTATAATTACAAATACATTGCTTATACTGCTTAATTCTGCGAATGCGATATTAATATTCTCTGTGCCGTTTCCACGAAAGTATAATATACGCTTCCTTTCTTCAATTATCTATACAAGCTATTGTTTGAGTATTATTGAAATTGAGTTTTGCATAGAAAATGAGTGGATTTAAAAAAATAGTCGTAATTTTGTTGTTTACTTTCAATTTGAGAAAATAATGTTGAATTATTGTTTGTCTAGAGTTATGAGTTTAAATTTTATTGACGGAAAGCGAAGTTATTTTTTATGAATCATGATTTCATTAACATTGAAATATTTCACCGTAATATTATTAAGAAAGACTTAGCTTAATAAAGCGCTATTGATTAAAATAACTTTCCGAAAAGAAAATTAACTTTTTGAAACTCAATACTTTCAAGGTTTTCTTATCTCTTAGATATTACACGAATTATTTAATAGACTATTTCATATCAGGAATAATACTGTAATTCTCTTTTTTTACACAAACATATGAACGTATGTGTATGTGCGTCTTATTTATACAACAGACACATTGTTAAACTCTATTGAATTCGAGATTATTGTTTACTATAACTGTTATTATCTTTAAACTTAGTGAGATTTGAATGGCTTTCAATCATCAACGAATAACCTCAGCCGACGGAAGCACAAACAATACTTCGGTAAGGGTGCAAGATTAACTGTGGGAGTCAAAGTTATTCGTTCGTATGCTAACCAACCTAACCTTTCCGGTATGTTTTCTTATCCGGCCTTATAAAAAATGGGCTTAAAGTTGAGCCAAGTGTGATATGAAATGATTTTCAGTATGTAGTTGTTTGGTAATGAGAGGTATGGTATACAAGAAAGTACCCTGGTGAATGCCTAGGGAAGACAAAACATTAGTCTTGGTGGCCAAGATCCTGAATAACCGTAGCCCTAAACGGTCCACCAAAGATATGGCGCCAAATGTCAACAGCATGACCCTCTCCTAAAAATTCGCTCTTCGCTCAGTAATAAGAGTGAGAGCAACATAAATTAAAACCCTTATTCGTGAAATTAGAGTACGTCTCAATTTCATGAATAAGTTGAGATTACAGTTTGCCAGATCTAAAATACTGTAGAATTACCAATTTATTTTTTAGATTATCCTCAAGTAAATATAATTAGCAGAGGCATGCACCTTTGCTTGCACTCTTTAAAAGGATTTTGTATTTATTTCCCACCAAAATCCACACTTCACTTGCTCAATCTTTCCTTCTCGCCTTCATTTATTGCAATAATAGCTAGAGCTACTTTTAAAAATACGACAACATTACAATGTTTTCATCCGATTTATTACAGCTTGCGTAAATCTGACGATGTTTACGATTTATATTGTAAATTACGATGATTCTCTATCCACTTCTTTCCCAAATCTGTTGAGATAACCTTCATCAATGAGAGAAACCTGTATCCATTTTTTTGAGAGATTGGGTGAAACGGGCAAAGAGGATATCTATAAGAATTTGTCCCATCTCTTTCCACAATACGATTGACCCCTTTCTGAATGTCCCTCCCCCCACAGGTCCTTCGTCTTGTGAATGACGAGTCGAAAAGCTACTTTAACAGTTTGGTTACAACCCCACAACTGGGATTCCACTTTTGATTCAAAAAAATTAGGAAAATGATGCACCATAAAAACCCCGCGAATTCTACCGCAGATCAGTTTCAATTTCAATCAGTTCAATTTCAGGCGACCACCAATAAACAGTATGAAGTTAGGTTATTTAATCGTTGTCGCGATCAGGACATGCCGAGACCTGAACAATATCTGAGCCGTTGCGGATTCGACTGAAAGCAGATATCTTTATTTGATATACAGGTAATCCAACAGGGTCTGGCACAATCGCCTTCTTGGCTAGATCACTAATCACTTGATCTACTTCCAAATTTACAAATTGTTGTTAAAGGCTGTTCGTGTGATTCACTAAACGGTTTTTTTATATCACTCTATACCAATACTTTTTATCTCTCTTTAATACCCTACTACATATTTGTAAATGTCTCAGGCCTGCTTCAAGTATAGTTGAAAAGAAAGGCCACAGTAGACTGTGTTAATTTAGCTCATCAGATAGTCTATTGGTGAGCCGGTGACAATAAGGTGGAATTTGGCAAGACTAAAACAAAAATGAGTTTTTACCATCAAGAGGACTATGTCTACCTTGACTCTTTTTGTTCAAAATTTTAGAGTATGTCACTGACACTTTTACTCGACTTTCCTTAGTCAGTATTACATAAACATCAGTATTTAATTTAGCGATATATTAAAGTATTTTATTCAATTTCACGAAAATGATAAATATAAAATTCATGAGTTTGATAATGCAAAATTATAACATAGGAGTGCTTTCACTTAGGAGATTTTTGCATCCGACTAGCTCTAAAATCTATCATCTTAATTTATAATTGGTCGCTAGCACAGCTAAAATTTTGTTTAAGTTCCAAATGAGTCTCCCAGATCAGAGTTATTATTATTAGTCATTATCAGGGTAACGGTACGAATAAACTCACTATATCTACGTGAAAGCAGTTGAAACTCCTAAGCATTTGCTGGTGAAATGTATGGTAATTCTAAATAGCGCTCGATTATTGCATCGCCACCATAGTGTTCTAGAAAACACACATGAAGATGTTTTGAATTTTGAATTTTTTTATTATTTCTTCTTTGTTTGTTCCCCTGAGTACAAAATCTTTTAGTTTTCTTTCTATCCTATCCCTGGTTCGTCCGTATATATGTAGATAGGTTTTGTGTCATAATACAAAAAGACATAGATACACCTATCCATCCCAGTGAATAACAAAGTCGGTATTGTCTTTTGATAAACATAAATATTGACTCAAGTAAAATTTTCTCTCTCAGGTTGCGTAATATTCGATCCGCTAAATTAGATATTGTAGACAATGCCTTAGATGCTTTTGTTCTAGAAAATCTATCAATGTTATAGGATGGAAGGCTGTAAATCGGTTGCACATTTTATATCTAATTTGTTACTACAGGTTTTATTTGGCAACAAAACATAAAACACCAAGTCAAAAGTCTTCCTTGGATACTCCCAAAAAGTAAAACGTTTCTTTTTGCAGCTTTGTCAGATTGAGATGGCAGTGATCTTAGTTGAAGTTATTGCTCAGCATAGATAATGCCTAACAGCATGTGAGACACACAATGTTAGGAGAGCTGAAATAATTTTACACAGATTAGTCTAATTGAAATGAAACAAAGATGTTTCAAAACTCAAGACGTAGACGTCTAGGTTCTTTGAGATCTTCTATTGATATATCTCCACGACTGCACCCAGATCCTCATTTTAGGTGGATTTGCACTCAAGTACATACAAACGTACGAGTGGGATTTGTATTTACAATACCATCCACCTTGACTAGAACTTATAAGGTTGTGATAATTTTAACGTTATCAGTATCGGAGTTACCATTCTGCAGATAATGAAAAAAAAATTCATTTGAATTCTTGCAAAACTGTTGACTGATTTGAAGTGATTCAGAGAAACTTCGGTGAAAATCCATCGTTATTTTATATTTATTGCCCTTGTAACATGTAAAATACTCAGAGTAAAAGAACTCTGAAGGTACGGTTATTTTTTTGCACTAACTTGGTCTGGAAACTTAATTTAAGATTGAAAATTTAGTAAAACAAAGTTTAACTTCTATTTGATAAAAAAGTATTAGCCAAAATAAAAAAAAAGATTTGAGGTAACACATTAAAAATAGTTGTTAAATAAAAAATATATTATTTTTTGTACATAGCAACCTACATATATTTTGACATATTATAGCGAGGTCTAGGATGACAGTTTAGACGATCACCTTACTTAATAATTTTGATTATCTCTGTTATCTTCTGAAAATTATAATAATATTGCTTTCTGGTCAATATAATGAGGAATAGATATACCGAACAATGTACTAGCTACAATCTGTTGTAATGTGACATGGAATAGATAGATAATAAATTTATGGTTTTGTAAAAACACAAACTGTAATAATGATACTCACAATAAATATTGTCAGCGTATCTTGGTATCTGTTATTGTAAGTTTTTTAAGACTACTCATCATTCGCTCGCCTCTCTACTGTCTAATTAATCCTTTCTCATTACCGAGTCACTAGAACTTCGAAAGCGCGGAGCTACTTAGCAAACTTTGTTACTATTGTTTGTTGGAAATACGCCACTTTATTATATTCTTTGGGACTTTTAGTAGCAATAAAATAGAATGATGTTTTTTATCTATTTGTTCTTTGATAGTTATTGTTTCCTTTCCTTTTGCTTATAAATATTATAAGGAATGTAATAGAACAATCGTTTGTTATTACTAGATGTACTTCCATGTTTTGGGAAATAGCGTAAACATTTTGTTTTGATTAATTTGATGAGAATGTTGTTGAAATTAATGAAATTATGACCCGACCTACTAAAATCAGGATTCATATGTGTATTGTATTCTTCTTTTCCTTCTAGACTATGAAGTAAAAATATATTTTTAAGTGAATAACTTAAATATAATATCACGGTTATATAATGAAGATGAAAAAGGCAAATTTTCCTTTCACAAAATTGAATTTACAGGCTCCGTCTTCTTTTATAATAAAAGCCAATATGGTAAAATTGTAATTTTGTAAATCTGTCCATTTTAATAACATCTTTGTGTAATACTTACAAACTCTATTATATCATGACAACGACGTTGAAGGTCGACTTGTTATTGAACTTTGTACAAACTTCGATGTTACGAGTAGTTCCAAAAACTAAAGATTACGTATTAACGTTCATGAATATAAAAACATTGCCAATTTATCATATACATATATTCCTCTTGACTATGTTTTCCTTAACTTATAAATGTCAATAATTCTTAAGTATCTTTTAAGTAACTTAATTAAGCTTTAGTACATAATTCATTTATAGTAACAAAATACAACAATCAACACAATACCTCTTAAAAAATAAATAACCAATGACACAAAATATTAAACGACGTTCACGACTTTTTAATTTAGTAAATAAAACGGATAAAGAAAAAAAATTCAGTCCCAACTTATAAATAGAAGTAATTGTTCAAATACTAAAATATAATCGCTTCAAACAATGTTTAAGATCTTACGCTGAGCTTTAAATTGAATTTTCGAAGCTCACCGCTCTCAATATCTCTATACTATGTATATTACGTCATACATCATAATTGAATACAAGACTGAGGTTTGAGATATTTGAAATTATGATTAAAATATTATTTATAATTACTATATAAAAAAAAATTATTAATGGCACTACTTAAGTGTATCTCAATCATTGTATATTTAATAGAAGCGTAAGTGTATGCTAACTTTGTAACATCAAGGTAAAGTTGAACGAGTTATGAGATTTTATAGTGTTCTACTTTGATAATGTTGAATTTAAAACCTTTATATTAAATATTTACATAAAACGAAGCATTTGTTTTGAGCTTTACATTTAATGTAATAATAATTGAACTTACGAGTCGCTGTTACATTTATATAATATTAAAACTTTTGAAATAAATTTAATATCTCTTCATAATATCTAACCTTATAAAGTCTTTTGTGAATAGATACTAGATTGGTACTTCTATTTTCATATTAGTTCGCCTTTTGCTGGCTTATATAACATAACAGAATATTTCTTTAGTATTCCGAGTAATAATTTTAGTTATGAAAATTTTATTACTTGCATATGAAAGCAATACAAATATTTTATAAAGATAACAATATTACAAAAACTTTAATAACAATAAAAATATATAATTCAATTTAGTTTACACAAAGGATGTTACTACCAACGGGGTTGTCACAATACAAAGAAATGACCTAACTATTTTCTATATAGGTTGACAACCCTAGCGATATCAATAAAAGAAAAACTAACTGTCAAGACTAAATAAAAAGTTGTTCATTTATTTTTAAAAGTTGTCGTTAAATATATGAACGTCATATAAATTGCATTGAACCGAGTCAGTTGCATCCTCGGCGTCTGTTGTCGGAATAACGCCGTGAGCTGACAGCCAACTGCGCAAGGACCCGGCCACTCACACATAGATCATAAACTCACACATAGACACCCTAGTGTATCTAGTGTACCTAGATTATTAGTATGCTGTTAACCGCTGGAGAGTGTGTACGTCAGTTTGTCCGGATATGAATGCAATTGAATGAAACTTTAATACCGTCTGGATAATTGTATGATATTCAATATATCTTAATACTTTACTATATCTTAATATTGAACTATTGATGATGTTTTATGTTGATATGAAAGTAATATTAATGAATATTAATATGTATTAATATTTTCAGAATGTCACGTAAATCTCGCCAGGGGTACACCATTCGTCATCTTCTACAGTTGCCGAGTACTCGCTCACCGGGGCCTCACCCTCCGCCGCCGGCTATCAAGGTTCGAAAGTTTTACAACTTTGGTTACAGCTTTCTTAATTTGAAAACTTTCCGTCTTCAATGAAATACTTGTAGAAGTTTTTAATTTCGTTAATACTTCAAATTAAATTGTTGATAAGTTTTAATTTAGAGATGTTTTTTTTTGTACTTTGAGAAGCCTCTGTTTAGCTTAGTTATTTAGCACGTTTGTAACCTTTTTTAGAAATATTAATGAATAATTGATAATAAACTATTTTTTATTTCTGGTTTATTTTGTCTTTTTTTAGCTTTTCAATTAATGACCTTCGTAAATAACAAAAATTGTACAAAAAAATACCTTAATTTTTTTTTATTTTATGTGCCTGCATTTTTATATTTTAATTTATGAAAAACTTTTCCTACAAATATGTCATATCTATCCGCCTTTTAATAAATTTGTGTAACAAATTGTAAAAGTATGCATCTATGAAAAGAAAGTTGAAACTTTCTTTTCACAGCAGGTAATAGATAAATATGATATGTATAAACTAGGTATAAACTATATGTTCCGTGATGTCTATTACAGGAACCATTAAACTGTAGATTATTACTCACCCCATTCTAACTAGTTACGAATTTCCCTCACAGAGGGCGGTTATTGCAGAGGGTAGCTGAAATAATACAAAGTTCGTTACCTTATACAGAGATGGCGCTGTTCTCAAATTTGAAAAATAAGCTGAGATGACTTATTTAGTAATGAATGTTAGTTTATATATTTTTATAATAAACAAATAAACTTTGCTTCTGAAAAGTTAACTTGTGTTAAACGTTTTTCGTCCTTCGTTTATATTTTTTTTTGTTATGTCTTTCTTAAACGACGATCGATTATTATCAAAAAATTATGATGTTATTATTAAAAACAATAAAATTTTCTAAATGATTAATTATTATTATTAAAAAAAAACTTACTACCGAATTATATTATTCTATTATTGAACCAATATGAAATACTTTAAATACTTATTTATCTACTGACAAAAACTACTTATCTATACATAGAATCCTTAAAAACAAGCTCATAGCATTAAAAGACGACTAGAAAGTTGAAAATTATACCTGAGCTCAATGTAAGTAAAGTCATTGCCAAGCCAAAGCGGTCTCCTGTCTGGGAATGGTTGAGACAAATTAGGATTCTTAGCAGCAACCTGAACTTTCTAAAACTAGATATGATATTTCACCAAAAGTTGTGTGAGTCAGATTATTGAAAAGGATTACTCATTGTAATAGATTCACCCTTGTAAAATATTATTTAACATCATACTAAATACAATGAATAGTTAGTCAGTAATGGTCGAAAAGTTAAAATTTATGTTTAGTGGCAAAATCATAATTCTATTAAACTAATAATTAAATTGTTATTACTATGGGACGTAATTTTATTTACTCAATTACAGTTTTTCTACTTGTGTCTGACATAAAATTTTAAATAAAAAGTTTCATAAAATATATGTTCAAATAAAAGTTTAAATAAAATATACATATATAAGTAAAAAGAAATAATAGTTATCGTATTATTTAAATCACAATCACATCTTAGTACATATTACTTTACCTATATCAAACGGGATATCAGACTAGGTTTGTTTTTTATTTCATATCTATATTTCAGTTTCTACATGAATTTTTTGGCGCCATTATACTGATTTAATTGGGGCCGTCAATAGATGATAACGATTTTCGTTGGTATATTATTACCTAGCAAAGTTTTAGTTTTCAAACAAAGTCAATTATTCTAGAATATAGTATAATGTGTATGTAATATTACCATTTTCAATTTCATATAATTAGTATAATATATGGAAGTTAAAGTAATAAGAAAGTAAATCGATTTTGTAAACGTTACTTGGCTCCAAAGTGGCTCCCCTTCATCGGATTCTCAAGAAAACTATTCGAATTGGCTTTCCAGTATTATTTACAAAGCGAAATCAACTATTTATTTGTCGAATGATGGCTTTGATCTTGCGATGGCCGTACAAACATACTGTTGACCTTTCAATGAATTATAAGAAAGAATGTCATAGATATAACCAAAAGAAATTTTTGTTTTAAAAAATGCATTTAGTTTTTTTTTTTTATTAAATTTTATAAATTATTTTAAAAAGTAAAGCAAAGGTTTGTACTTATTAAAACTAAACAGTAAATTAGAATCTTTATGACGGTATTTAAATTGAGTTTAAATATATTATAATAAGAATGTAATCAATTGAATTAAAAGTATTAAAAATATTGTCATTTAAGTAAAAGTATACAGATTTTTTCATGAAATACACAGTCATATCCACTCTATTATAAAAAGGGGTTTCTTTTCACGGTCTACTGGTTGTTAGCCCTTCGACCGTTTTGTCTACATTACTGTACATTTGAAGAATTAATGTCCTTACAAGGGTAAATCTTTGCTTTACCCGAGATTGACGCTCATTTCTTGTGAGGTTCAAGATTTGTTTAGTTTATTGGCACTTTTCTGGGGCATTTGATATTTAAGAGACAATGGTTTGTATATTTGCTGGGAATAACAAAGTGTGTGTTAAACATAAATGATTTCTTTTGACAGTCGTATAATATATATTATTCTTTTAATGCTTGTTTGTTTTGACTGACTCAAAACCTAAGATGCTTCTTATCTTTACAACACTTACGGTGCTAAAATATATAGGTCCTATAATGAATATCATTCTAATTGTCAATGGTCAATGGTGGCTCAGTGGTTAAAGGGCCCGCCTCTCATGCACGAGGACGTGAGTTCGATCCTGGCCCGGGCAAGTACCAATGTGATTTTTCCGAATCATATGTACTTTCTAAGAGTATTTAGACATCACTGATTAATGTTGATTCCCAAAAGAGGGTTGATGTCAGGCAGGCGGGCCGGTCGTAAAAACTAATAGCCAAAAACGATTATTCACAACATGTAAGGCAGACTTTGGCTGAGGCTGGGAAATTGCCAGGTAGAAGAAGAAGAATGAATATCATTCTAAGTATAAAATTTAATGATTTGCATATGCATATTTATATGTTTAAAGTTTAACATATGAAAAAACTTGGTAAATTGTACGAAAAATACCAAATTTTTGCTACTATACGGTAAAATAAGGTTTCTAGTGAGGGATATTTTTAGACCATAAATTCGTCGTTAATCTGTTGAGTGTTAAGTGATTAAGCGCTCGGCGGGCGGTCCGGTCTTTTATACGCCGATTTGTTAAACAGTTACATTCAGGGTGGAAAAAAGTGATGGGAGGTTGTCGATGAAAGTTTTAGATATAGGTTTGATACAGTAACAACAACGGTTTCCTTTAATTTTTATATATAATAGTCAAAAGATTTGTATGAAATGTAACAAGCAAATTACAACCGTAAGTCACATAATATTAGAATAGAGAATGTCTTAGCAAATTTATACAAAAACTATTTGATGTATTATTATCTTAACTTATATCTGTAATAACAGTACTAAAAATGATTTCTGTTTGTTACAGGTAAGGTCTTCAGTATATTCACGTTTATTGGTCAGGTGTGAAGGTGTTCTAAGAATCTTGAAGCGCGATCTGCTTGTAAAATATAATATATGAAACAATAATGAGTTTATCTTTATATATAAAATACAATATTATTAATAGATCATTCAAAAATATTTATTTTATATACTATAACCTGTACGCATTATCTTTAAATAAAAACTTGAATTAATTAGTACAATAAATTTCGTCGATATCGAGTCTAGCACCGCCCTATTTCTACAAATACAACATAGTGTCGGTAATATTTCTTGTAGGCTTCACGCCTGTAATTTACCGGCGGCTACCTAATGTACGGTCTTCCGATTGAAATATAAAATGTAATTGTTATTTATTGACTGCTGAGAGGAGGAAATGAATTGTTTTATTGTGAATAATGTTTGCCCTTCGACCATCAAATATTTAATCTATAAATTTTAACAACACCCATAATATTCTTATGAATCTACGCAAGAATAAGTTACAGAACAATAATAAATTGTCGTACATTAAAGAAATATGTTAGTAATAAAACGTAAACCGACCACTTGTATGCTTCTCGATGCAATAAAAGAGATATAAGGCATTAAGACAATCGGTTACGCCAGCGAATAAATTGGTAATGGCAAGAAGTTAGTTTCGCGTATTTTAGGATTACATTGCTCCCGTGTGGCCACTTCGCGATAAAATCTAGTAATGCTTTCAACTCACGACATAGTGGCGATTGCCAATTTCTCTTACTAGGACATATGCTAAAATACCTTGTACGTATCACGACATTAAGATATACGGAGAAATTATTTCGAGATTTTGTAGCGCCAACTATATCCATGTGCTAAAATTTATTTAATTTTTTATGGTCATAATATACTGTGTTTATACTGGGCTGTCTTTGATTTTTTCGTTAAGATTTTTAAACCAAACGAGACGTAAATACTATTTTCGCAAACATTATCTCTACTAAGCCTTAACCGACGAAAAGGAAAGAATTTTAATAACATCCAGAACGTATAATTTATTGAGTTTAATTTAGATTTATGTCGGAATTATTAAAAACTGTAAATACATGTCGATATTAAAATAAAATTTAATGATAAAGTAATTTATAATTTGACAATATATCATAAAGTTAGTGGTGACATTTTGTCTTGAGGCAGCCAAGACGTGACCCTTCGCCACAGAATGCCAACCTCCTAACGAGTTTTTGAAAGCTCTCCTTACAACGAAACCATCTTAAAGGGATTTGCACTTTGTAACTAAATTGTTGTCGTGTAACAGATATGGCTGTTGTTTAATTTGATTTTATTTGTCTCTAAAGATATCATAAAATATACTCGTAAATATGTATTTAGAGCGTCTTACCAGCAACACAAACCTATCTTACTTCATCAAGATTTAAATGATAATTGTATAATTGAAAACTATTTTCCGGATATTTTTTTTTTGATTGCATGAGATGTTTGTGGTAAATTGAATGCTTAATTATGTAACATATGAACATTACAAAAATTATAATCATTTATTCATAACAATTTTTCCATAAAAATAAAATCCAATGAACGTATTTGATGAGATTAACGTAGAAATTACATAATTTATAGATATATGGTTTCACTTTACCTTAATATTTAGGAAACAGATACTAGAATACCTATCGTCCCTTATCGTATATAGTCTACGTTTAATATTAGAATGGGTATAACGCAAGTCAACCGTCTTCAGCTATCTAAATCCCATAATCCACACATTATGTATTCATCATTGCTTATTAAAACCACCTGTAAATCCCGTTCTTGCGTATAACGTTTCCATAACGTTTCCTTCCTTGACTTTTGTCTCGAATCTCGGCACGTCTTGGACATCGGGGACACGTCTTACAGAATTAATAATAAGCCAGGGTGCGGTTTCGGCCGCAATGTGCCGAAATTTCTAACCCTCATTACTGGTCCTCTGCACTCACCGCGTGCTTCAAACTTTGGGAGTTCGCGCGCGCGTTTTACCCATTGTTTATAGATGTTGCCGACATCTTGCAGCGTTTTAATAGTCGCATTGCGAATGTTCCGGTGATTTGAATGCAACCGTTGCGTTTGCTCTAATTGCAATAGTTTTAAATTAATGAATTCCCAGTTTTCTTGAGTTAAATGTTTTAAGTGATGTTACTAGATTGGAGATGAATTTCGTATGCTGCTTTTTATTTTGTTTTTTTCGTACTTATTTTAGGTAACGAGATTTTCAACACCCTTATACATTTATATGGAATCTATTATTATTATAAAAATGAAATTTTGTTTCTTTTTTTAAATAAAATTGTAAATTGTTGGTATTTAAAATGTAGTAGTGTAATTTAATACATTTTTTAATATCACAGCGAAATTACATTATGTTAATATTTAAAATTAAATATAAAACAATCAATTTATTCCGTATCAATTTTAATTAGGCACGATTTCTTTGTTTTAATAAATATTTCCCTATTGACGAATTACATAGTTAAAATGATTAAAATGATTATACAAACATTCGAGAATAATGACAGAATTCCGATAAATTTTATCAATACACTAGTTTTTGCCCGCGACTTCGTCCGCGTTAGTTTGGTCAACAGTAATATAATATGTAGGTACAGCTGACCAGGCGAACTCTATTCCGTCTTAGAGGCCATAAATAATTAGGTTTTTCCTGTTTCAATCAAACAGAATGATTGACATATTAGTTAGTTGTCAAATCTAATGTCAAAAAAAAAACGTTTGTATGGGAAATAGAAATTGGCTGTATTTAGGGTTTATTCCAATTATTCCAATTTATCTCACCTTTTAAACCTTCCCTGGTCTTCCAGGAGTATTTCAAGACTAAAATTAGCCAAATCGGTTCAGCCGCTCTCGAGTTTTAGCGAGACTAAGGAACAGCAATCCATTTTTATATATATAGAAGATTATACGTTAAAAAATGTCACGATAACTTTATAAGACTTTACTGACAATGAAGATGATTCAAACAATTTTGAAGGAAAAATATTTATGATATTGTTGGTTACATGATTTTTTTAAAGGTATCGTAAATAAATAGTTCTAACGAACTGAACTTAGCGTCAGAATTTTATAAACTTTTAAATAAATGTTGTATACATTAACAAAAAATTAGGTTAAAGATGTATTAACAAATATCTTGCATAATAAATATAACATTAATTATTGAGATACTTTCACGTAAACCTCCGTAATAGGCTTCATTTAGAATCTTTGTTCTTAGCGAATTTCTTGTTGGTAGTAAGAAATTTTACCTCACTCATACTTTCCGGAGCATAAAAGGCAAGTCATTTATTAAGACAAGCCTATCCGGTAAAGCGGATATTCATAATAATTTCACAAGGGTGAAAACATTCTCCTAAAATCAAAAGTTCGTTTCAAATTTCAATTACTTATTCGTTCGATGCGTGTGCTGCACGGTCTCAGAAGGAAATGAAATAACACTTAACTTGATTTATAGCAGAAAATATTGTGTTATTATGAATAAGTCATTGTTTTCTTAATAAATCGCGATAGAAAGGAAATGTAAATTTTAATTTAATGTGTGTGATGAATTTGAATTATTCAATTTGTGCGCACATGTACAGAACATGCTTGAATGAAATGTTTTATTTGCACAACCATTATGTTCATATACATTCTTGGTATTTGTATAAAATTTAATTATTAACTACATATTAAAGTCTTCACAGGCGTTTGTGTACAAAAAAAATTAAGCTTATGTAAAGTCTTTTGTTAGAGTGCAATAAGTGTTATATTCAAGAAGTTTGGTATTAAATTATAGATTTTATTAAACAAGGCAGCAAAACAAATTTTATTTCCTTCCATGGCAGCGTCCGTACAAAAACAGAACACGAAAGTTGGGCGTACCAGCGGCTTCCTCCTGTGAATTTATATCGTTCCAAAACAAGAAAACAAAAGTGGAGCCGCGCCAAAGGTACATTATCTTAACAAAGTACAGCAATTAGGTACACGTTCCACATCTGACTACAATAATTTAAATATGATAAAACAAAGTGGGACGCCGAGGCGAAGAATAAGGCGGGCTCCGCTTAACTTATTTATAAATTCTTCCTGTATTCCTTAGACGTTCAAGACAGAGGGCAGGCAACCCTTCCCCGTATAATGCAATAAAAGGGGCACTCATATAAGTATCACCGCTTTACCTGATAAGGGGATGCTAATCCTTCCTCTTAGTGTCTTTATGCTTTCTTGATATCATCGATCCCTTTTGGTTTATGGAAACAATTTTATACTGAAGTTACAATAACTAGAAAATCACAAGTATTTTTAAATTAAATTTTCCTTACAATGATAAAAACATAAGATAATTACATACATACATCGCGGTAAGCTGCAGACAACGTCACACTATTCTTTCATAGCGGGTTCAGGATACTAATGTCTTGATTTAATTTTAAGTTGACTCGGTCCCAAGATAAGAAGGATCTTAGTTATCTTTAACAAAGCAACTGAGCCAATTCGATACGCCACAATCCTTTCGCGTATCTTTAGCCTCAAAGCTATAAAATTATAGATCAGACTATCGACCCCGTAGCCTTTATTTGAAGCCAACGGAGCGAACTATCAAAGAAACTCTTCTTAGGAGTTAGAATCTTAGGGTTGGCAAGTTTAGCAAGGGTTGTGAGATGCGGGTAGGGTGTTTTTGAATGTAAATAGTGGTGCGTGGGTCTCATATGAATTAAATTTAAGTAATTAATTGAGGAGCAGGTCCGTCCGTGCTATTAAGATCGTATCAGCTATTCGTTTTAATTGCTGCTATACAATTAGCGATAATTACCAGGTATAGCTGTTTACACATATGTCGCATGTTTTGATATAAATTTTATTTTTTTTGTTTTTATCAATTAAACATAGGTTATGAGATCTAAAAGTTTAATTTAAACTTACTTATTTTTATCAATTAACAGATTTTTTATAATCTTTTGTGAGAATGTTTAGACATGGTTAAGTCAATGTTAATTTTAAATTTCCATGAACTTTTTATGTGAAATTTTATTAACGAAAAGTAAATTAAAGATGTATGAAAATTATCTTAAATTATAAAGTCTAGGTTTGTGTAGGTTGTGTAGGGTCTTAAGGGACGTAGTGGGTCATTTATTAATTACAGGGAACAGTATGTGTCGAGGGTAGAAGTCAACAGCTGAAGAAAGGGGTGGGCCATATTTTAAGATGTCGTCGTCATCTGGGAAGGAATGCGTGGTTTTGGGTCCGGCTTAATTATTTATTACTAGCTACTATGCCCGACATATCTTGTTTACCAGTTTATGTTTTGAACCAGCAGCTAAGGAAACATCGCTTAAATATAATATTACTGCGAGAATATGATATTTAAAATAGATTCGTTTGAGAAATTATTCACTAAATGAGTTTAAATTAACATAAAATGAGTGTGAAATAAAGATTGTCATTCAATTTTTATTTTTTATGAAAACGAGTTTAAGATAATACTGTAAATTACTTGCTTCCTTTAAGTATTTAACAACAGATTTAAGTTGTGAATTGGATATGCTTTAGTCGAATTACTAACAAGCTGCCTGTTTCTATTGAGAGGCTGGCTCCTTAGTAATATGAGATAGGATCTACGGTGTAATCTTTGAACACTAGTGCAAGTTTTTAATCGTGAGTCATTTTAGAGTAATAGTTTTGATAAAATTTTCTTACTATTAAATTACCAAATAAAATATTCGAAAACTAATATGATAATAGGTAGTGAATGTAGTTGTTATCTATTTGTGATAGTCACAACCTTATATTTCAATAACTTCACGGCCATGCAACACTGGTTGCGTTAAATATTCAAAGAAGGACAAGGTTCGAGTCCCCGGGTCGTCAAGGCCCTCAAACGTGAACTCATGCCTCCCTAATTTCCGATTTGTCGACCTAAAGGGTTGAATGATTAGCATCTGACTTGTCAAAACGCATCGAATCACTATTGTTTGTGACGTAATGACATCTATTTGATTGTTACAAATTGGATTTTAACGACTATTTTATTAAAAGGAATATTATACAGTATTTTACATTACATACATTAGAAGTACAAAACAATAATGTCTGTAGCATAAAAATAAAGTACAATAAAACATATACAAGTACTAAATAATCCTATTTTGGAATATTTGAACTTTGTCCTTCATGGAAATATGTACGACATAATTTCCTTGCGAGTACAGTCGTGGGTTCAGATATTGACCTTTCATTTACTGCTATAATTTTGACAGGTAAATAAACAACTGTCAGCTATTAATCCCACATACAATACAGAATTCTCATTCTATCATTGGTAAATAATTCAGTTCTGTCACGTTGACGGGCTAAAGGTCCCCTGCTCGGAGCATTACCTTCGTAATGACACGTGTAATCCTTACACGGCTGGCCTACGACACCTCATGAATGTATCATTTATCATGGAGGTTTTTCTTTTCGTATATTCTATTTCGCATCTTCACTAATAGCTGAATGATATGTGGAAATTACGATGAACATTTCATAAAATACTTACTTAGAGTTATTACATAATATTTGTAGGTGCATACATTTTTATTGAGCACAAAATTTAAAAACGGCCAAGCTGTGATGAGCTTGAGAAAGAATAGCAATTGCATTTTATATGCAAGATACATAAATAATAACATTCACTTTAGCATTCATTTTAACAGGTACAAGTAATGTAGATTTTAAAAACGAATAGTTATGTAGATTATAAATAATTATTATCACTATGAACCAAAAACTAAAACAAAAATAAACAGCAGTGGTCATATGAAGGTTCGAAATTTAAATTGTCCAGAGCGGCTGGCGACGTATCGGCTGTCACATTACAGCCCCACTGTTATTATCAAAGTTTCTGAAGGGTCTGCACGCTCGCCGCAACGACGCCGAGCGCCGACCGCTGTCGAGATGAACCATCCTATACTGCATACAAAAAATATCGATACCAATATCATTTTTGTTACTTACATTTTACCTAGAATCTCCTTAGTAATTACTTTAAAACTTATAGTCAAAACGTACCAGGGAAGCACATTTAATTTAAGTTTACCCGTCTTGTTAGTTGCGAGTGCATTACATGTTTAATCTTAAAGAGAAAATGGACTGTAAAATGTTATATAAGATAGACTATAAAACACATTAGTACCTATCGATAGAAAATAATATATGTATGTAGATAAAAGTTTGATACATTTAAAATGTATATATAAATAAAAGTCCATCTCTGTATACCAGTGTCCTCTGTCATAGCGGCGCATATGGTAATTTCTTATTCCAATAGGAAATTGCGGTCAGTCTCAATAATCCATCATGGGATGTTATTTGTTCGTCCCGGGACATGTTTATATCATTTTATGTATTCCTTACAGGTTTTTGATAAATATTTGTTTCCAGTCAGTTCGGACATGTCCAGGAATTGAATATCCGGCGGGTGAGCTTTGATTGGCATATGTTAGGAATTGGTATAGAACCTTTTTGTTACGAGAATATTAAATGCAGGGTTTATGTAATTTGAAGCTACCAGTTTCTTTATAATAATAAATAATGTTAGGTTTAACATTGAGCGTATGTGATTAAAAATGGAATATTTATGAAGTGTTTGTTTTATGAAACATAAATCAGTCATCTCGTCATCATCTCGTCTGCCCGTGATTTCGGTTGCTGTAAGTAATTGTAACGTCGGGAGTATGTAGTTTATAATTAAAATCGCGTAGTAAATCCGAAAATATTAGTTTCATCATGATTACTTGGTTTAAATTTAATATTTTTAATTCTAATTAAGGCTAAATGTCACATTATTAACTAGAATTTATTGTCATGAGACGAAACACAACAAAAACTGTTTCCCATGGGCGGTGTATGTCATTACGATGGAGGCTAAGGATCGCATGCATACAAAATCGGCCTTATCAGTTATGCATAATGCGGAGACCCCAAAGGTGAGCAAAATATTGCATCATCTAACCTTAGTTAAACAGGGTGTTGTTATTTCTGATCTCTTGTGTATAATCGCTCTTCGTGACACACATATCGAATATGTATAAAAATGTCATATGACTAAATATCATATTTAATAAGCTAGTATTTACAAGCTAAAATTATAGCTCAGTAGTGTATCCAATTGACATATTTTAAATTAAATATTTACAATCAAGGTAATTATCCCTGTCTTGTTAATAGGTTAGGATTATAATCAACTACAAATTATTTTGTGAGGATCATGAACACTTGTATATAAATTTTTATATTTACATACTTTGGAAAAATATTTCAAATTTATATTATTTGAACATACTGTATAACAGCAACTAACCCCGTGCACCCAACGTCACCCTGATGGATATTGTTCTGAATCTATTACACTTCTTTATTTTTCGCGACCCATGAATATTTGACATTTGTCTTCAATACAAATGGATAGGTACTTTTACATAGGAAAATACCAATTTTGTACATAAAAAAAAAAGTTAAGAACTTGTCGTGAACGCGAAATGTGTTAGACAGTATCGGTTTCCAATTAACAGTGGCACAGTGAGCCTCATTATATTTTTAATTTGAGGGCGGAATCTCAAATTAAAACGAAGGCGACGTCAAAGGACAGACTGCCATTAGAGCTAAATAATTAAAGAATTCGACCGTCTTCACAGTCGTCGGTATTAAGAAACCGCTCCGCTTAACTTCGTAATTTTGATTTAGGTACCTATTACGTAACTCTGATACAGGATTTTTAATTGGGGAAGCATTCATTAAAATGGGACAAGTTTTTAGACATCACAATGTATGGTATGTACTTTATAAATATATTATTTCATAGCTCTTAGCTGTTAATAAAAAAAATATATCGTATAAAGTTTATTATGATTCATAGTCGACTACAAATATGTGACACATGAAAATATTTTTTTCTACAATATTCTTAAAGAAGTAACAACATATTAAAACTTCAAATGAAAAGAAATAAAAGTAATTCTTAAAATAAAAGTAAAACGTATTTAATAAGTTTTTATTTCAAATTTAGTCTAGACGTGTGAAAGATCGTTTACAAGCTAACGAGCTTCGTCGTAGAATTAGAATTGGCACAATAGTTGTTGTGAAGGACTTCGCCATATGAAAATTAACAATAAGTGTTTACATTTAAACCTGGTTTTACACTAAAATATTATTAACACAATAAATTTTAACTTCCTAATGTAATATTCGCGGATGTAATCAAAGCTAAAAACATCTTAAGCAATAAAGTCTGCGGCGCAGAGGTACTGTTCGCACGATGGTATTCAAATGGAATAAATCCAGGTTGCCGGGGTCTAGGACACCCAAGGGAGTGATCTCGACAGAGATGACCGCTCCCGGGTACTTGACACTTAGATGAGACACTCCGGGCCCTTCAGACAAGCGGCACATCCGATAACATCACTTCCAAAATCATTCGTAGACAATAAATAAATGTTAAACAATATATTTCTTTCATGGGTTGCAATCATGTAATAGTAATTTTTTTTTCGAATTAATTCGTATTGTTAAATATTTTAAAAGAAAGAATAAAGAATAATATATAAAAGGAAACCTTATAATTTTTATTACAATATTAATTGTTATTTCAAATATAATGTTACATTAGATAGAACAGGAAATTTAATAACCTATTTTAAACTACGATTTAGAATGTATAAATAACTCTCTTTATTTAGGTGAAGTAAAACTATAAAAAAAATTGTATCGAAGCGTTTATTTCTCACCTAAAACGTAAGTCTGTGGGGCACATTGTCGCAGACAAATTACGATTCGCTCCTACAAGGGCTGCAAAGGGGTAATGTTTACATTTTAATGTAAGAATACAGTCGGTACACTGCGCTCGTTAAGGGGATCATCTCGCCCGCAATGTGGATTAAATGCCTCTTTTTGCTTTCACTATTAATGAACTGTTTGATTAAAGAATGTACCGTGAATTCACAAATTAGTTTACTCTTCGTCATGTTTTTATAAAGCTTGAATATTTTTAGCTTCATATTTAATAATTTTAAATAAATGAGGATTACATATTTTTTAAGAGCACTTAGTGGAAGTGAGTAACAATAAATGTACTATTGTTAACAAATAAATAATATAATTATCGACATACAAGATTTAATAAAATGACAAAATTACTTGATAATACTACAAGTCAGTTATGTCTTCAGTTATAAAAATTAAGTCATCTTTAAGGGGCTATAACAATTTCAAGTTAATATTAATCGCTTTTCTTTCGCTACCCTTCCGGGACCATCATTTTATTTCCCTTCAATTCGCCCCAAGAGGATAACTATGATATATTTATTATTACGCGGAACTTCCAAAACAATAGAGAGATAATTTCGTTCGTAAGTAAGAGCCATAGTAATAATTAATTCAATACAATTAAACTAGAACCGATTTATCAAGCCTTCAAGGATAATATTTATTAGAAGTTTCAATAATAATTAATAAAAAAGCAGCAACAGAAAAGCATAAATTGCTATAAATAATAAAATGAAAAGAGTAATTTACTGTAAACGTCTTTATGGTTTTCTATAATTAAAAATATTATAAAACAAATCTAATATACTTAACGTAATTTTCAAACTAAGTCGCTATTATAATTAACGGTACGATACTTCTATTCTTGGTAAACATATTTCTTTTGCAGTCCTATCAAAAGCCTACTAACGTACTTAATGGAAATATGGCTATACACTCATAAAATATATAGATATGTTTATAATACATATGTTTCCTTTTTTTCAAAACTAATCTCGTTAAGTGCTATTTTCAAAGAGATTAACATGGAGAAGTCATGAACATAAATAGATAAAACAATATGAGATTGTCGCTGTCACAAACAATGTATCATTGAAATCTACCTAACAAGTCCGTCTGTCGTACGTTTCACACTTTGAATCAATAGCAAAAATCAAACTAAACATCCCCTCACGTCCACCTAACGATCAAACTGAGTTCTAATCATGGAACGTCAAAAATGGATATCGAGAATTGAATCGGTGCCTTCTTTTTTCAAAGGGCGGCGTTCAAATGGCCAGATCAACTCAATAAGGGAACCGTGACGTGTTTACTCGCAGCCCACAACAGAGTGCTTTTTTTTTAATTTTCCAAACGTTATTTACCTCGTGTCGTAAAGGCATTGTGCCAGCGAACAATGGTCGGGGATATGCCGCTTTTTTTTTCTTTGTTTTAAACAATTTTTGCTCTTTTCCGAGTGTCCGTGAAAGCGGAGTGTTGCTATTCATTTCGATTCGGAACTGATACGATAGCTGTCAAGTTACGTGCGTTTTATTCTCTTAATTCAGATAAAGGTATTGTTTATCATTACTGCTAAAGGAGACTTAAGCAATGTTTTTGTTTATTATCTTTAACAGTTAAAATTATAAATACTATTTATGTATTGTAAACTATAAAGTTTATATATGTACATAAGATAAGCTTGTTAAAAAATTACCATTTCGACTTGCCAATTTTGTTCAGCTATCGTAAAAAATTTATATAATAATATATTTGAGACAGATATCATGTATATTGAAAAAAATTCTTATCTTCAACTAGCTTTACGTAAAATTGCGATAATGCTGCACTAAACAACCCAGAATACAAAATATAATTGGTATATAAATTATAAAATATCCAATGTAAATAAAATATAAGTATTATAAAATATTAATATTTTTCCAGTTGTTGGATCTGAAAATATAAATTAAGGATGGATCTGAAAATATATATTAATTGAATTTTAATGAAAATATATTTGTCTCCAAAGACAAAATTATTATTTCACAAATTATTATTTGCATATATTAAATAACTAACTTCTGAAGGATAAAATAATAAAAGGCAGCGATATATTTAATTTTTGTTTAATGAAAAGCTGAATATGACAAATTTCTTAATCTTACATTTAACGATGTCGTAACTAAATTTTCTGGAACTGGTTTTTGGTCACATAAAGCTCGAGTCTCCATAATACAGTATGGAGAGAAGGAATTAACATAAAGCTGATATGAATTCAAGGATAGATTCATGGAACTACTGCAATATTTCTTCGTAGAGCCGTACAATCTAAATGAGTAATATCTAAAAATATATGCATACATTTATAATTATATGTACAAACATTATAATCATTAGATTATTATTTACATGATAAATAAAAACAGTGTTCAGTGGAAATATCTATTTATCAAAATAAATTATTTCTTATCATAAAAGAAATACTCCAGCAATTATTATTGCTCCAGCTTTCATAGTTAACTAAATAAAGGTATAGACTGAACTTTATATTTAATTCAAAATTACTGGTGCAATTATTATTAGGTACCTAGAAAAATATTATCAAAATGATTATTTCAATTAATATGTTGTTGAATATTATTTTAATTTTATATAAAGCAATTAGTATATTTTATATAAAATATATTTGCTTATAAACAAGTATATAAAGAAATGGTAATAGATATTATTTTTTCAATGCACGTTTTTATATATGTGAGTGAAATTATTAATTTTATTTCTTAAACGTTCTTGTCATACGTCATCCACAGATTCTTATAAAAGCCGATATGTCAATGAAATAACATTTTTTGGCTACAATTCTTTTGCGACTAACACTAGTCAATGTTTAAATATACTGAAAAATGTCATCAAATCTCAAAAGCGTTAAGTTAAACTCATGGAATTTGCATCGCGAAGATATTGCATGGGCAACTTAACGTACAGCGGAATGAAGATTACCTTTTCTTTCCGCAAATTCGCTTCCATATTTTCATTATTGTATAAAAATGTACATATATCTTCATCTGAACGAAATAGACATGAGATTTAATCTTAAAAGTGTATTCCAGTTCGTGTAGGTTTATCAGATCTAGAACTATATTTCAACCGTTTTAATAATAAAGAAGCAATAAAAGCTTCGTCCTTACCCGTTTTCAATAAACACCTTTATCGATTATTCAGCCCGTCGACCATACTTACATCTCTGAAGCCTCCGCCATAGACAGAAAGTTGGCAAACTAATTCACGACACAGGCATAGCTTGTGTCGGGTGGCTGGTAGGTGGTCGCCTGGCGATAGCCGGTGGCCGCGGGTGGAGGGCGAGGGGGTGAGGGGATCCTCCCGGGGGGTGAGAGGGTGAAGGCGTGCTCACGGCTGGGCGGCGCCGACCAATCCCAGCGAACCACCCAGCCGACCCCGCCCTGTTCACCTGCGCCACACCATTAAGCCTGCTTTCCTTGTACTTTTTTCGCGGACCTCGCATCCGTTCCCTGGCGCCGTCTTTATTTTATTTTCTCCTTTAAACCTCCTTCCAGGCTCGCCTCCTATTTCACGCCCGTCGTTGGTAGGAGAAAACCTTTTGTGAATACGAATGCCGAGCAGGTATCCGCGCTCGTTAGTTACGGGCGCTGATATGTAAAGTAAATAAAGGTTCTTTGCGAGACGTCCGTGTAATGAAGCCAACCTTTCTATGTAGGTATATACCTAGCAATCGGATACAGAGACGTCTAATTAAACAGCCATGATATCAAATATTCGACAAAGGCTCGCATTACAAAGTTTTGCTTTACGAGCGTTGTCGCGCAGAAGCTAGTAATAAGTTTAACTTCCGTATCGATCTTCAAAAACTTCTTTATGAATGTAATCTGAGCCAACCTTGCTCTACATTTTGTTTCAATGGCTCCAAGAACGTCGTATGCAAGTCCCTACCAAGGTGAATGATCTCCACATCGATGAAGTTTAACTCGACTTGGAAAAAACTTTAGCGAAGTTTGTTCGCGCCGCGTGATTAGGAAGACTTAGTTTTGAAGTGAGTCGGGAACAGTTTTTTTTTTCCAGTTTTGAAAGTAGGTGGCTCAGTTTATGATCCGGGTGAAAGTCGCGGCGGATCGATGAACTCCGGCCGGGGTCAACTTTAGCGATCAAAATTTGCTAATAGCCAAACATAATACGAGGGTAGCGTTTCTCTCCAATGTTCAAAACAAACAAAGCTCATGTTCATTTCTAAGCAGTGACGAAAACAAATATTCTATTGCCATATAAAAACTATTTCATACGAAATTTCTTATTGCCATTTATATTTAGAGGCAGAATTCTTTCTTTATATCTATGTGGGCTTATCGGCGAATAGTAAAGTGTACATGGTATCAAGGAATGTCGCTGAGCATTATCGTCGAATGATCGCGGTAAACAACGTATGGCGGGCGCGGGCGATCAGAAATGAATTACGACACAAAAGTTTCACTGTAATTTATCACCGTTCGTAGTCAATGCTGTAAATCATACTGAACACCTGATTTATGTCTATAGAACAGATAGTTCATAAGTTTTTTAAAGGGGTATTTATCAAGATTTGTACAAATAGTAAACGATTGAAATAATATAATAATAATAAAATAATAAATCCATCTTATATTTTAATAGACTCTAAGATTAATTCAGAATTAGCACAAGAAAGAAAGTCTTGGTCTCACAATAAAGTTTCCTTTATTCCACTTAATAATGATTAATCAAAGTAAATTGTAAGTAGCGCAATGCGTGAGCTAAAATTATAAAAATTATTTTAGTTACATATATAAAACACGTCAAATAACATATTACTCATCCGTTTCTCGTCGAGATTTATTCGTATGTATTTATGAGTCGTTATCTGTTCCCCTATAACGTGAGGAGTGCAACGTTCTCTTAAGAGTTTAGTTGAGGTAAGATAAGAAACTTGGACGACGCCGCATCAGCTGCTAACATCGAATGGTGAAGCGTCAACAATCTTTTATCACATCGATAACACATGTTATTATACATAGAAACCGACTTAAAATAAGTTCTAGTATAAAAAGAAGAAAAAATTATATTACTATAGGGTTTAATTCATAGTAATGTTTTTATTACACGGATTATAAATAATGTATGTGACAGATAATATAATTCTCAATTATCTTTATTTATTTGTCTTAAAAATAAATTATTTTAAATCAATTTGTCTGTCTGTAATAGTAATAGAGCTACAACATCAATAAATCAATCTCACAATCCATGTTACCCATCGTGTCGAACAAAATGTTAAGGCTTGTTCCCATTTGAATATAATTTGCCTTTCAAGATCCGACTTCAGTCCGGTCTTAGAAAAGCTAATCAATTATTTAGGGGGCTTTCATCTACGTCTTCAGACAGAGGTGAATTTGGAAATGAATTATTGATAGATATTTTATTTACTTTACAAGCTAGCTATAACCATAATAAAAAAACGGTAGGAATAATTGATTTCGACACATTAAATTTAAAGATGTACATTATGTTTAAAAGGATATTTTTTCTTCTTAATTAAATAAGTATGACAAAAAATTTCAAATATTTTTTTTCTGCTATAAATCACTACGTAATTTAATATATTATTTAGATGCTAGTTCCTCCCAGTATCGGTAAGATAGTTTAACGTTTGCAATTTCACTATGTCTGTCTAAATTGTTGCTGTGAATAAATTTCAATCAATTACAAGGGCGAGGTGTACGGACATGATAGTTTGAGAATAATACCGCGGACTAACTCTTTGAATATTCATTATATCTTTGATGTGTACTGTTTACGAAAGAAACCTGTTAGCATAATACGATCATATTTATTGATAAATTTGTATAGTTTATAACAATAAATGCAAATTTAACCCCTTCGAAAGTTATCTCATTCATGGAGGTTGCAAATAATATGCAATAAATCATTGAATAGTGCTGAGCCATGGTTTCTTATTAACCATTGTCTAACATCGAGTAGGTAATTAAACGTCGAGCGATAACCATTATATCTCCACTTGGCTAGACCTTACCAATATTGATCTAATAAATTATCTATAGCTATATAATACGGATTATTGAAGATCGCTTTTGTGATAAACTGGTCGGTAATATCTTCCCAACGACGAGGATTGTTAGAACTTATTACGAGAATTAAATTACTATATATTCCACTTTATTTCTTCATTCATTCTAAAACTATATTTATGAAAAGTATGTTAGCCAAACTGACCAACGAAAATCCCGATTATAACATTCTTAAGATGCAAACGTTGCAGATATTTTGAAGCTATGTAGAGGTCTTACCAGGAATGCTTACATCGTCTTAAAATTTCCTCCACCGACTTCAGGCTTATCTAGAAACCGGCTCTATATTTGAATTCATGTTATTATTATTTAAAGTGGTATTTTCCTTTTAAACAATTTAAATATTTATGAATAAGATGTGTTTTTTTTACTTTATAAGTCTGTTATTTTCGGTTTGAACAAAATTTAATAGAATTTTTTATGAGCAATTTATAAAATACTACGTATACTATATTCGTTGTATATGCAACTTCTATCTAGCTTCTAATCAGGCTTCACTTTTCCCAGCGGGTTGTAAGGAGGAAGGGGAGGGAGAGGGAATTAATGGAATCAGGACGCGGTCACTCCGAGCTAGCTGAATCGGTTCGCTGATTTTAAAGGATTGCTAGGAATTTGCGACACGCTTCAAAGTACATACATGTGGTGCAGACTTGGAAATGCTTTGGCAAAGTCTGAACTTAATTTCATGCTTACGGTTTCATTTTGTGTGGTTATTGAAACCGATTGTTAAGATCTTCTCTAGAAAATAGCTGTGAAAACACTAATGTAATTCTTGCACTGTACTTGATGTAACACGGAGGAAACATAAGTTTATGTTACCATATATTTAACTAAAGAATTATTTTTTAATTTCAATTAGGGGTTTATTTAAACGAGAAACCTAAAATCATCATTTAAATGAAACGCGAAGTAAAATCCGAAATTATTAGTTTCATTAAAATGAGTACTCGCGAAAATCTTAGATCTCATTATCTGAAATCATCATCCATAACATATATTATATAAAAGATAACACAAAAAACATTTATTGCAGAATATATATAGTTGTAGATAATACGGATCTAGGAGTCCGCAAGGAGAAATTGGTCTGCGGCCATCTGACGTACATATGTATATGTATATGTGTGTACTGTAACAAAGTTTTCCGCTGGCAATTGAAAGCGCCTCGAGCGATGTCTGTCTTCAATCTAAAATTATTAACGGTTATTCAACATGACTATTTACTCAGTGGACCCGATGTATGTGTGTCACATGAACTCAACCAGCGGTCCATCTATTTTATGTATTAAAACCAACGATATTTTGATAATACATATTATATTCGTAGTTCACAGAATTGCTTTTCATGTACAACATATTTCCAGGTTTCATTTTCCAGTTTATTTTGATATTGACCAATACTGAAATAAGACGCATTGCATTTCTCTCACGTCACAACCCTATTCAATTTTCAATAGCAAACATTTGTTCGCCAAGTTTTCACAAATCAGATTTAAAATATGGATATTTTTATGTAGATTCAACCCTCGGACCCATGTGGGTGACAAGTGTGAGTGCCTTGAGGCTATGCTATTGTTATATGGACCTATTCAATATTTCTTTCATATATTTCTAAGAAACCAATAACCGTCTAGAAGTGGGAAGAGCTGGGGGAAGTTCCTGCATTATTCCTTGCGAAAACATAACTTTGAAAGAAGCTTAGTATTGTTTTTTATTTGATACTCTTATTGGCAGATTTAAACTCGCGTTCCAAAGCGTATATATTTTTTCTATATATATAATATTTTTAAAACTGGACTTTTGTTAGGTTTAAGAAGAAAAATCGTAAATAAATAACAACTTTTTAATAATAACAGTAAGTGAACAACAGAGCCCTCCTAAGGAAGGACCAATGATTCGAATTTATGCTTTATGCAGTGGAAAATGATAAATTTATGGGCGTCCAGTTCCTGCGAAACATTTCGATGTCTTCTAAGAAAAATATCTTTATTTTTATGGTTACTACGCCACGTTTGCATAATGTACATTTGAATATATTACTTTGCGAGTCTCGTTTTACTTTCGATTCAGTTACTTGAACAATTTCGTCTCCACTTGCTTATTTAACAAATGAAAATTAGAAATGTATAATAATGTATTCCCAACATGAACTCATACTTCAAAGTTGGTTCATTGTGTAGCATTTATTTAAAGACCAAAAATTTTCGAAATAAAATATATTAGTGTAAATTATAAGTAAGGAAAGATTCTCAAAATTAAATTTTATAAACTATCGTACTAAATTATTTCAGTACTGTGTGTAAAAGAAAAGATAAACAAATTTTAGCTAGCTTAAGACAGATGGCAGTCGAGCTCACGTAGGACACAGCGTTGCCTCAACCCTTTTCGGGTAATATCTTTAAAAGTTTCCCAGCCTCCCTTCCCAGGGGTCTTGCCAGCGATCTCTTTACGTTTGCTACCTATCAAATACCATTAGCATAAAACGATGTAACGAAAAATCTAGAAATGGAAATTATTAACTTCAAAGTCGTAAAATGTTTCTAAAGCCTTTAATGATACCTAAGAGTTTTTATACGAGTATTAGCTACTGAAAGAATACATAAGTAAATTAATAATAACAATTTTATATTTATATCTGTTTCAATACAAAATAAATAAATATAAATATAATTATATCTTACTGAATAACGTTTCATTGATGAAGGCTATTAGAAAATACATTTGCTATTAACTTCAAAGATCATCTCAATTCTGAGTATTTAATTTAAACTTAATTTCGCTGAAAAGATTATACACCACCGGCAAGGGATGATTGATTTAATTATTCTACTCCTAAGACGTGTCCTCTCTTATAATTACGGTTCATTACTTAAGCATCGCTTTTTGCAGGCTAATTACTTAATAGATGTAACAAGTTATTTCCATCACAAAGTTGAACGTTGCAAGTAATCGATGGTAAATAGAATCTAAATACAATTGATGATGACATGAATAGATACAATACCTGGCTTCAATTTATCTACTTACAAAGCTTTGATAAACTTGAACAATTTATTTTCAGTTATATCTAAACGATTGTTTGGTTAATGTTATATGTTTTTTTTCTTTGGTTGAGTTTTAAGTTAGTTGCATATAATAATAAAATGAAATATCGCTCTTTTCAATTTATTTTTCTTAGTCTATTTTTGTAAAATATGGCAGAACGACATGACATAAAACAAACATGTTCTATGCTATGTTACAAGAGATTGAAGATTGAAACTGAAAAGTACAAGTATTAATTTCACACAATTCTACTTCATAAACAACTGTTGTGTTGTTTTCGTTGTTAAAATAAGAAAATATACTAAATCACACAGGATTATAAAACTGAATGAAATGTATTGAATTTTCATTATACATAGAGAAAAAATCTCAAATCTGATTCAAACAATGAACGATCCAGGGAAAAATTACAAAATTATCCTCTTGCAGCGTGGATCATCTCAGTAAATAGGTCAAAGGACCCCCGCCCTGGGGGATGCCCTGATAAAACTTTGGATCTCAAACTTTTGTTTTGAGTACCTCAGGAGCCGCCGGATAATGTAACAATAACCGGAATGATTTAAACTGTATTTACCACATCCACATCTTCATGTTGACTATATATTGAATTATTTAGAATTGTATTGAATAAAATGAAACAAACTAAATTTTTCTGTTAATAATAATGGAATTATAAAATAGATTTATATTTACATTCATATTTTTTAATAACGCAAGCTGTTGTTATTGTTTTCCTTTTGTTTATTTGTGCCATTGAAAGTAAAAGAAGTGACAGATTGATGAGTTCAAATTACTGTACGCTGCTTACACATTAAATTATCAGTTTAGTGTCAGTAAAATTTACGAGGAAATTGTTTTATTTTTTTATCTTCTGCTCCCATGTGAATCCTGTACTAGAGATTAGTACTCGTAAACTATAAACTATCTTCCAAAAGCGACGTAAACAAAAACTGAATCTCAAATGCAAATACTTCAACGCTATCAAACAACAGAATCCAACGTAAAAAGCCAACAGGAAAACAAATAGCGCAGTTTGTTACAGGCAATCAGTTACTTTGTACCGGGGCCAGTGGTCTGCAACCGCGCAAATAGGGGCATAAATGTGAATGGATGTTAACGTGTTTTTTACGACGGCTCCACGGACGTATCGTTTTGTTTGCGTCCGATATCTTTATTCCGATCCACCCCACATGGAATTAATTTTTTGCCCTTACACTATTTTTCCTCATATTAAGGATAAATGATTCACAGTGATTTCCTTTATTCTTGTAAAGATTGCGACTCAGTTTTATATTTTTTTGTTACATGAAAAATAAAAAGAATTCTAGATCTTTTATATATCATAATTGATTTTAATCAAGTTATTAGTTTAAATATATCGTCTTTTTTATACCTTTATTATTCTTGAAAAAAATATTTTAATAATACCGATACGAGTGAATCATTTTTTGGAAATAGTTGAAAATTTCATCTCTCAAACCAAAACATAAATTTTTCCCTACTTGTGTTTCTTATTAAGTTTCCTGTTTTTGTGCAAAACAAAGAAGTCGTCACCGACAAATAGGATCATACTAGATTGACAAAGGTAATTTATTTATAGGATTTATTGTCGTGTAGGGGAGGAAGAGCCAACATTGACTCTGTGTCGAAGTGTTTGCTTTGGGACCGACGTGTTCTTTTTGGGATGACTTTTTCAATACTCTCGATTCAGGATCGGTAATCGATATATTTAGATTTCTTATCTTAGTATTTTTACACGATTTTCATTAATTTCATGTCATGGTCTTTGTATAATTAGACGGCCTTTGAAGAATTTCGATTTTACTACATATTTTGGAAGATAAATTCATTTATCGCTATTTTTAAGACAAACTAGTCCAAGTTTACATATCGGAAATTGTTATATAAATCGTGAAAATGAACTTTGTCTAAGTAAAAATATTACGGATAAATGTCTAAAGCAATAAAGTAATAATTACACCAGTCGAGTACCGATGTATAAAGGCTTAACTTATTGAAACATGTGATCCATACATCAAAGGATGTGAAAGATGATCAAAGCATAGCAGGGAACAATTATTCGGTTTGCTGATGATAAATTGACTCCATAACATGAACCAGAGCACTTTTTGTCTACCATGAGAGTGATGAGCCCTGAGGCAGTGTCTACAATATGGAAAGGGCTTTTTATAGATCCCTAAAAATATATTCAGCAGACATTCTAGAACTTTACAATTATATTTACATTTCATATGTAGAATTCTAGTTGTACGTGATTTCTTTATAAAAATTATACAGTTTCTTATAATATAGTTTCTATATAGCATTATTATAAGAGTCCATCTCTACAGTTGAAACAACTCCCCGCGGCCTATTGTCGTGTCACATTAACGAGAATCGCATCATAACTCCCGATAATCTACTTTTATTGGCTCCGTTCACTGCTTTATTACTCAAATATTCCATATCCTAGTATCATATAGGGGTTGTTTAGGACGAAACAAATACATTTTGGTATTTCATTTAAATCAGCACTCGAATATCATTTTTTAGTTTTTTTGTTTAACGTATATATTTTAATAATTTTATTCTACTTTTGATGACGAAATGTTTTTATAAACAAAAAATCATAGAAACATAAGAAATTAAAAAAGTAAATCTGTTTTAAATAATTCTAACATAAAGATCCATTTTGATAGCAATTATAATTATTATTACTGGGAACAAAGGGCAAGATCGCTGTACAATCACGATCAAACATTATACTAAAGACAATTCATTATTAGAGAGCAGTTATGGAGGCTATAATCGCCAGTTATCGCCCTTTTATAGCAGATTTTACGACGCAAACTATTCAGCCAAGAAATGTACTTGTACTTATCTGTACATCTATTGTTAGATGTAATTAGAAGGACTATCACGTAAGATCGTACTTGCTTATTATTATTTAGCATAAAAAAATTAAATAAAAACAAAATAACATATGATATTAAATAACATTTTGTTCAATTCAACTAACTTCAATAATGACTTCCTTTATTCTACTATCTATTAAAATATTAAAGTCTATATAACAAATTATGTCGATAAATTATATGTTTCGTTGTCTCTCGATAAAAATTTAACACTAGTTTTAAAACACAACTTTATTCTGTTCAGTGAATAAGTAATGTATATTAAAATATATACATGTTTTACACCATTAAATTTAACACACCTACATATTTTTAAAAATATAAAAAGGTATAACGTTCAAAGCTATTAAGTTGTAATAGCTGTTTACAGCCGGCACTCGCTGTGCGTTTCCAATATATTATGAGCTTGTCGGCAATAAAAAGGGTAAGGAAAAAATGAATAAAGCGGGAAACGTTAAAATAAAGGAGGCCGCGAATATATACGACTTCCTTCAGGAAATAATAATGCTGTTTGCAATTCATTTGGCTCTACCTGGTTACCCTCGGCTTTGAAAAACAACGGATCGCCAGGCATTTCTTTTACAACCCTTCTTAGTTTTTTTTTGGGTGGAGGGTCGCGATTTTTACTTTAGACTTTCTTTAAACTCTTTGATTCCTGAAATCAAAGCTTGATAGCGGATGTCAGCAATATGGTCGTAACTGAATTTAATGCATTTGTTTGTTTCAACAAATCAACCCAACGACGTGGAACTTTAATAATATTAAAATATATATAACATAATAAATAATTTTAATTAGAAATATACTTAACTTATCAAAAATTTAAGAAAACAGTTATATTACACCAATACTGTATATTAGCTACTCTATTTTTATGGAACGATCAAAACAAAATATAACATATGTTTTACAACATTAGTAGCTAACAATAATTCAAATATATGGAGACGCCAATCCAATATTTAGCGACAACATTCCTCCTTGGCGTCTTAAGCCGACAAATTGCGTGTCGCGAAAGAAAAATCAAAGTAACAAAAAGGCTTGCTTACATTTAAAAGCGTAATTGTAACTAACCGCTCCCCCTTATTAATTTACCTCGTTTATTCCCGTCACTCCCCAAAGTCACGTTCGTGAAAAAAAAATACAGGATAAATATTCTGGACATTATTTTTCGGATTCTAATTCAAAGACAAATCTAGATCTATTCGTATGAACAAGAACTTCATAATATCAGTAGAATTATATTTCTACGTATAAACTACTAACACACTACTTTTGAATATCTCTTGAACAGTTTATGACAGTTTATATTTAAAAGACTGAAATATTTCAAATACTTTCATTGACAAAGTGATAAATGGTATGATATGAAGAAAGATATTAATTACAGAAATCAAACTACTAAGAAAAACTCCTTTTTCAGTTTAAAATTTAGTTTATCACCATTAATTATTATATATTATTTTAAAATACTCAGAGTTATTTTAAATGTTATTACTATATGTAATAAACACGATGTCTTTAAAAATATTATGATATTTTCCTAATATTTGATAAAACAGAATTTTTAAAAAGAACTCTAGATAAGTTGCTCTTTTTTAGCCTGAATATAAGACTGACGGGAAACGCAAGCTCGTCCCGTCTCAAACCGCTTTTTTAAATCCCAGTAACAAGCCAATAAATCCCGGCGCATTTTTCTCCAGCCGGGATCCGCCGCCCCGAAAAAAGGCTTAGCGCGATTACATCCAAATTTACTTAACACTTAACACATTAAGCGCGTTAATAAAGATCTTTATTTGATTTCCTTATCATGCGTCCATTTTAATTTGATAACACCCAAATTGGGTCTTGTGTAAATTTTGTTATGTAAATTCAAGCCCGAATATGATTAATTTTACGTTAGGACAAAGGATACCGCGGACACATTACTAGATTGGGCAGATGCCGCCAACATTCGTTATTAAATATGTGTAATTTATATTAATAATTAAGATGAATTTGTTCATCACTCAAACAAACATCGTGCAGGTAAACATGAAGAGGTTTGGAGTTGCTGGAAGCTGTGCGAGTACTCTTTTAATTAATTAAGTGCCTATATGAGTGGGCTGAGCAGTCTCAAATATATTTGCTGATTACCATCGCTGAAACTCATCTGGGTCTATTTGACTTTTGTGTATTAACAGAACCAAAAATTGTAACCATTGATCACTATGGTTACCTGTGTAATTCTCTCCTAACACCTGTTATTGGTCACTCCGTATCGGTTCGAATCGTTTTGGATAATTAACAAGACCCTCACATTCATTCAGTAGTGAATCTCTTCATTCGATCTGTTGAATCTAATCAAATATAGCCGAGCTATTAAGAAAATCAGTGTTTACAACATGACACCTCTTTAAAAACAAATTCTTTGAAACATTTTTCTTTTACTCGCATATGGGAAAACTAAATTTCAATACACTTAAAAGTCACATATGCTTCGAGACGTCATCTTGACCCGGAAACCTAAAGTAATAAATTCAAAATATAAATTACTCAAATTCATCATGGGATGGGTGGATTAATAATTACTATTCACAACTGGCGCACAGAAGGCGCCATGATTAGCAATACGTCACCAGTAAATATGGCAACACTTATTCCACGATTTATATGGGGGAGAGTGGGGTAATGGGGATATTTGACAATAAATCTAGCCACAGTGACTGAGTACAAAGTACTGGGCCCACAGTGTAAGCTCCTCGGTCAGAGACATCCATTGTAAGGCACCCACGGAATCCGATAATGCCTCGAGATTGTCCCGTCTTTCCTCTAACACCTCCGATACTCCGAAGTTGTGTATTGATAATTTAATGTCAGATCTTCCCTAATTTATTCAGTGGAATCAAGTGAAGTACTCAAGTTACTCAACTATTATTTTGGGGTTTCTAAGTCTTTTTAATAATTTTAAGGAGAACATTATCATATACATTTCTGTTACATATGTATTGAGGTAATTGATACTCCCGGGGTGAAAGTAAATTCAATTAAATTTTTGACAAATTCATGGGAACATTTCTGTTTTCAAACTAAAAAACAAAGCTGTGAAAATGACTATGTGTATAAACAATTTATAAGTAAAATTTAGGTATCATCTCTCTTAACTATAATACCAATTATGTTCCAACAGCTTAATAAATATTTAAATTAATGGTTTTATATTTTTACTGTCTTTTCATATTTTTACGTTAATGAAACCTTTTGCATTTAAATTCAATCTTTTTGATTAATTTTTATATGTATTGTTAGGTACTGCTTTTAGTTATTTATTTTTCATATACGCCAAAGAAATGTAACTTCTAACTCATGTACATAAGAACACACACTTTTTTTCGTCATGATTAATAACGTCTTACATTTTATTAAAAATCTGAACATCAACCGTAGTTACATCACACGATGGTTCATATCTGCTATAACCAATAAGGGATTTTAATATGTGAGTGGTGTGCGAGCGTGCCGCGTGTGCGAACCGGGCTTGGCTAAACTTAATCTATAAATCAAGAACTGAAACTATTTCGTAATTAGATCGTATTTAGGATGGGGTACAACACCTTCGGCTCCTTGAGAAAGCGCCTCCCAAAGGGTCCGAAGGTAAAGGCTCTATTGCCTTTCAAGTACCTCTTTAACGGCTAATATCCTTGGTAAATGGATCTCAAATATTTTACTCCATAACCGTTAGGGCTAAGAGATGTAGCCATGTTTATTGCTTTTCGGTACACTATCAAGAGGCTCTCATATTTATTTCATCATAAACAAATTTGTTATTACATATTTTGAGTACGTTCTTATTAAATACAGAACAAATAATCTGCTTACAAGTTAATAACGTGAAACAATTTTATAAATTCGTCCGATATATAAGCGTACTTTGCTAATGTCTATGAAAAAATTAAAATCAAAACAATCGAGACGTAAAGCCTCTTAGCAGAGCGCCATTCTTTTATTCTGTAACGCTTTTGATGTTTGTGTACTTAGTGTTTCATAAGTTGATCCTATTACAATGTCCAGGTAACGCGTCACAATGGAGTCGCCGGGACGCTAACAAGATTATAACTTTATTTTGCAAATTAATAAAAAAGAACCAGGCTGTGTTTAATTCACCCCAGCTCACCTTTCCTTGCGAATCACGTAATGACACTAATGACGGACACATCGCTGTCATATAATTTTAAATATATATTGATTGCCTCCGATTAATATTAACAATCAAACAATAAATTCAGTTTTAAATGACATTCACTAAATATATAATGTTGATAACTTTTACGTACACCAAAAATTTGCTTACCATCTTTTTCTTTATCTTTTTTATACTTTTAGAATTCTGTGAAAAGTTTGTATACCTAAGGGTGTTATTGGGATATATAAAACAGATTAACTTTTAGTAAATACAGATCTGTTTACACAGTCACGTTCTGGCAACACCGGACTCACATGTCATATAATCCCGTGTTAATGAAACGATAAATTCGTATTCCGTATGAAGTACACTTGTCCAATATTTTCCCCTAAGAGTGACGCGCGTTGTCTCTCATTAACTTAATATGTTATGGTTTGTACTTCGCCAATATCAAGGAGGAAATGAAATATTTTTATAACTACAGGATGTGTCTTAGGTATAAAGAAAAAAAATATATTTCTAATAATTTTTTTGTTATACCCATGCATTTTATTTTATAGAATTGATGATTTTATTTTAATAGAATCGAATATAACTTTAAACTTAACAGTAATAAGGTATAATTTTAGTTACGTAAATATCATAAAAATATTTAAGAAAAATAGAGAGAAGTAAACCAAATAATCAAATATATTTAGTCATTGTAACATTCTCCCCTGTATAATCGAGTTGTCATATGTTCGTCTCACATAAGGACACTTGTCATAATTTTATGTTCATATCCACTAAGCCGCAACGCTCAACGACACTAATTTACGAATGACACAAATGAATCATTACGGCAGAGCATTCCTAACTATAAACCAATTTATTAATACTCGAAAATATATATCACAATTGGGTATAACAATTGTTTGTTTTATTTTATTTTACTATTAAATAATATATTTTTATTTTTTCAATCATGTTCCATTCTATTTAATTCAGTCAGCTTGTCCGCGGTTGTATCCGTACATTAGGCTCTAGAAGTTCTGCGAATGGACTTTAATGATCCGGGTTGGACTTATGGGCGTACCACAAATGCGAGTTGATTCCTGACACCCCGGGGAAATATATGAAAAGAAGTTATGGGACTTTTACATTAACCATTCCTTGAATCTTCAACTCGATTATGTTTTATATTTACTGATCAACAAACAGATTTCCAGTTTATATTTATTGGGTGATGCAAGGCTTATTAGTGAACTATCTATTACTGGAACCCTTTATAACGTGACACAGCTTATATCTTCACTAATAATCTTCAATGGCCACCGGTCACTAAGTTACTTAGATGTTTTGCATTAATCAGGTTCACCTGCTGACTGGTTCGTCCTATTAGCGTAACCCTTGCTCACCTACGTTTATATGATTGTGCCAAATCGGCAAGATAATGCCGCGTATTTACTCTGATTCTCGTCGTTAAAAGTTTGGGGGCTGACGAGGGCCGTCGTTAGGCCCCTAATGGCCACCATTTGTCTTGTCCGGCCTCTAGTTGTACCCCGCTAATGAAATTATTGCCGCAACTATAGTAAAGGTTATAAATACCCCTGAAAGACCCGAGCGGACGCCACCTTGTTTCGCACTAATGGACCGGTCAAACTGTAAACTGTGTTATCAATGAAATTACAATTAGTGGAGGGGATAAAAATTACGGAGGGTCGGAAGTTGCATTTACCGATGTTTATCGTCTAGGATATGGAAGTTATGCATGCTTCCATTAATTGCGTATAGCGTGGCCAACAATAGTTTTAATTTCATATTATTCCGAACAAAAGATGTGTATAGCTTTATAAATCTTTTGTTTTCTATAGGAGGAAATATCTTTTAAACGCTGCGAACAATAACCATCGGTGATAAGGTGAATGTATGTCCCGTCACGTTGCAGTCTAAATGACACTTGCCGATGAGTTCGTAAGTATAAACTTGTACGATATGAACACAATAAAGTGCGACTTTCCGAGTATTTCGGGAAATGTGTTGGGCAAGAATGCCATCTGCCTTGGACAATCAAAACTTGGAATGGAATTTTCTGCTTAGCGTCCGTCGTATTGCTTTGGACAGCTTCACGACCCATGTGACGTCTTGAATGTGATATTTAATATCATATTAGAATATTTATATAAAATTAATTCGATTATATACAAATATTATTTTATTCGTACAACAATAATCGTAAAAATATGGGATAAAAGAATTAAAAAAATATATACCAAATTATGTAGACTCCTAGGCATACTCGTATTTATAATATTACTACTTCACGAGTTATTGATACAAATAACAAAAATGAGATTTTATTATAGAAATTATATATTATTATCCACAAAATGGTCTCTAATTTGATATTTCGATTCAAGTTAAAAACAAAGACTTTCAATTAAACGGTTTCTAATAAACATAAAAGCAAGCTATATATCGTTATTTGTCTAGAACCACTGTAAAGTGAAGGCCACATCAAAACGAGCCATCGGGTGCGCCACAAAAGGGATCAAAACGGGAAATCGACGCTTTTATTGTACCTTTATACAGTGAAAAAACGCTCATCTCCAAATACCCTAATCTTTCTACATCAAACGATACAAAACCTTGATATTACACGCGTCATTTGAACAGTCTCAAAGACATTCCTCGCCGGGGAAAAAATTAAAATAACAAAGCGAACAATGGATGTGCGGTGCTCGTCTGATTGCGAACATCGCGACTAAGAAGCCAATAATATTAAAAATTCTTTACCGAATTCTATATTACATGCAATTTTTTAATTTAAAAAATTATATTCAAATAGTTATCACAAATATGAAATAGGAATGGTAAAAATTTAAGAGACTTTTAAGTTAAACATTATTCATATAAAGAGTTTTAGTTCTTTTTATAAATTCAATATTTATCATACATATTTAAATATTATAAAAAAAAATTAAATCAATGAATCATTTTAACTAAAGGTAGAAACGTTAAGGATCCATGAAATCTACAGTCTGCGGCGACACATGATGGATCAGGCCTCGGGCTTTTGTGTTCAATTTCCGAACGGTTACCTCCCAATACTGGGCTCCAACACTCACAGATTTTAAACGCATTCCGCCATTTTGTGGGCCATTAGTCGAGGTGAAAGAGGCTGTGATTATGATTGATCGCGCACACAATACACTAACTCGACTTGTTGAATGGCTCCCTCACGTGTGCAACCACGTTGTATTGTTGCGAACTTCCAAAAATAATTCGTTACTTTGTTTGATTGCAAAGTTGTTTTTAAATTGTAGCACTCCGATAATTACTTGGAGTGCGTCAGCTATTACGTAATTGGAAATATATAACATTGTTTTAACGTTGCTTTCATTGTACATTAATATTTTTATTTTAAACCTAAAATCTTACAATTTATAAGTGATTTGTGAAATCAACCTACCTATTAGTTTTCACAAATAAAATATACATCTTTTGATATCGTAAGAAAATATGATATTAACCTAATTTACTATTTTATAAAAAATAAAATATTACGATATTTCTATTGAATACGCAAATGTTTGAATTTTTATAAACAATCCCAATATCTATACAGCAAAGTATGAATGGACTATTAGAATTTGATACAATCGCATTTCTAGATAGTGTTGTTCAAAGGAAACTGTAACAGAAACCTTTATATCTTTGAATATAATAACAGTTCTGCAGAACTATAATAAAATAACGGCGCTATATTGAATCGAACCAGTGCACCCATTGTGAGCTCCGATCGCCGCTGCATTGGAAGCAAATCGAGAATGAACGTAGATTAACAATTCCAAACTTCGCTTTAAGATGTTAATTTCAAAATGCCTGACTGCCTCGATACCCCGCACTTATTGAAGTTGGAATGTAAGAACAGTTGCATACGATCTCTTTGTTATCAGACTCTAAAATAATATTCTACTTACGTTCCTCGTTGTCTAATCTAAAATAGAAATATACATTGATTTTGTTGTTATTTAATAGTAAATAAAAATATAGGTAATTAATAAATTATATATGTACGTATGTAATTAAAACCTTAATGTTTATTACAATGCATACGTGTGATTTTTCTTCATAATATAATTACCTGGATTTATATTTTAATTTAGTTAAAAAAAACATTACTATTATTATACTAGAAGACCTGGCGAACTTCGTATCGCCCTATAATCAAGAAATATCTATTACGTTTTTTTATTTATATTTTTTGGAGTTTACGTATTAAAGCCATAATTCTCCGTGTTTTGAAATGCGACAGAATGATTGACATATTAGTTAGTTGTCAAATCTAATGCCAAAAAAAAAGGTTTGTATGGGAAATAGAAAAGGGCTGTTTTTATGGTTTTCCCTAGTAATGAACCAGTTTTTTTCAGCTTTTATACCTTCCCTGAACCTCCACGAACATTTCAAGACTAAGATAAGATAAATCCGTTCAGCTGTTCTCGAGTTTTAGCGAGACTAAGGAACAGCAATCCATTTTTATATATATAGAAGATTAAGAAAGTAAAATAAAAAATAATAAAGTCTTAATTAGTTATTAATATACTCAATTAAAAGAAATAAAGGAAACACAACTAAACAAAAATACACACAATTTTGTTGTTTCAAAAGAGAATAGAATTAAAAAACTAAAATCGAAGGAAGCAATTATTTTTTATCTGCACGCACGAGCGGGTACGGGGACTTCGCCGACACATGGCACCCGCGGGACGGAGATGTTAGTGCACAAAAAGTAAGATTCCGAGGGGAAATCTCGGCTTTCTTGTGCACCAACTAACATTCTTTATTTAATCTAGAATAGTTTTAAAGTCAGATTCTAAGCAACTCAATTTTAAAAAGAAACCTGTACACACAAACAACACTTACGCTGATATCTCAAATTTTTTGGTGTATGATAAAATAAAATTTTCATCGTCCCTAATATTTCACAATTCATCATATGTTTGTTCATTGCTATTCACGAGATGCGAAGACCTTTCCAAATGTCTTTTTTATAATCTGTTTACTTCTCCCGCTTACGGAATAATCTCTTTACATCATGCATTTTTTTTAATGCTTTCTTATAAGCTTTTTTTATTTGATAATAATATTATCCAGCTACATTCACGGATCGAATTTTTATATGTTACTAAACAATAGAGTATGTAGAACATAAATTATAATTACTTCAAAGCTTATTAATAAATTAACACCTTCCTACAACAACTGTAATTATATAAAGTTTATCAATTTGCCGTTCATATAAGTTAACTTGATTTAAGAAGTACTAATGCGTCTGCAAAAATGAGTTTAAGGTAAGGTTGCTATATAAGATGCGTTCCGTTCAGTAAATAAATGCTGGAAACCCTAAGTCCTTTTCCTCCAAGTCTGTTCCGACTACAATGTTTTTACGTGAAAAATTAATTCTGTATCTACATCAGATCTCTCCATGAGATTGTAGGTAAAACTGTATGATCGTAGGTTTATTTTCATAATAAAAAACATCTCCCCAACGCTTACTCATTTCTAAATCGTAATTATTTGTAAAATAATAAACTTGAACGTGAATATTTAGATGATATATAAAACATTATTGAATCTAATTCATACTGAGCGAGGCATTTAACAAAGTTTAACTGTACATAAAATTTTATTGACCCATATATGAAATAGTGAGACAATCTCCAAGGAATCCGCGGAGCTTTTCGAGTCATTAGCCGCGTTTTTATTACTCAATGACAATAAACATGTCGTAAGATATCGTCTGAAAACATTCATGGAATTAGTTCCCCCGTACATTATTTCAGTTATTGTATTCGGTATAATCGATTCGAATCGGTAATATGATTGGTAATACCTTCAATATAGAAAATATTTTCTTCCACATTTTCTATTTATTTAGAAACAAAATGGAACCACCCCGCTGGATCAGGTAATATTTATTGCTTACAATTTTGCTTACAGCGGAAAATATTACAGTACATTTTTCCGTGGCGTCTCATGAAACTCCTAATTTCTAATGGCCCATTTGCCACTTTGTCAATTGCGCCAATAAATAAGCGCTGCGACTGACTAACGGTCCCGTCTCGAGCTAAATATCGTGTCATTCTTTTATTTGTTGCCACTCCAAGTCGACTGTTGGACGATAATTCACCCTTTGCGATATTTGTTTTCTTTTACAGAGCAAACAGGATCATCAACTAATTAAATAACAATTTGTCAATACCAATAAATAATAGTTTCATTTTATTGTAATGTAATAAAAATTACCAAGTAACTTGTTTTATACAATTTTTTACATATATTCTGTTCGCAGGAGTCAGTTTAAACTATGAATAAATAAAGGAGTTCAAGTAACTTCGACAGTCGCTAGCTTGCCTCGATACTTCGGTTCACACATTCGATCTATTAATAAATAGTATATATACCATTAAATCTATACACAACTTTTAGTAACTCTGTACCTGTCAAAAAATTAAAAAATATATTTTTTCAGAAAACAAATATCAAATATGTTCAATATCAATTTAAATATATCGAATCCAAAATATCAATTGCAATAATTTTATAGAATGGTCCATTCGAATACTATCTGCAAATGGCGTTGACTCTAACTGGCTGAAAGCAAAGTTTGAATATCGTATTCTATTTTTGAATTCAATAGTTATATCAAACTTTTTAAACGCTATTACTACTAAGGACTAGTAGTTTTTTGCCATTAGTAAAAAATATTGTGCTTTAATATTTATATTATATTGTGTCTATATTTTAATTAATTAAAGAATAATTAATTAATGAGCTGTATGTATTGATTTTCAATGTTTCTTACCAATTACTTTATAAATAATTCCAGCGATATTTTTTTGCTGTTATCCTTTGACGTAGATGAAATACCAAAAAGCATGAGTAGTCAAAGTCGATGAAGTGAGTATGGATCAGTAAGCAATTTGTTTTGGCAAATTTAGTAAGTGGTCTAAATGGTTGTAAATATTCAAATAAACTAGTCTACCAAAAAATCTATTCATTCGAAATATATCACGTATTTCTAAATAAATTTTCAAAAATAGTGCAAGCATACTAGTAAGCTAGCAAAAAGTTATTTCGAGCTAACGGCGCTTTTGTAATTAAGGAAAATAAAATCACGTCCGTGGCAATGTGTTACGTCAGTTCAAAACTAAAGTTCAGTTTCCAAAGTTTTCCTCTAAAATCCCGTACATAAAAGCCAGTGTAAACTCATAGATGGTCGCACATCACTGTTTATTTAAAGCCGGTTCAACGAGTAATTTCCTTCTAATTTTGCATTTGTAGCGTATTCTCGATGTAGACATGGCATACTGACTACGGTTGTCGGACATGTTGATTTCCTGCTTGTCCTTAATCCTTAAATTATAAATGGCAACGCAAAAGTTTCTCCAACATTTACCTGAATTTAGCTCGATCAATTTGGACATTCGGTTAATGCTGTTACAATGGAACGATAGCGAACTCCGAGCAAAGTAAACGTGTGATGAATATATTTATAACATCCAAACCTCATTGTGTATCTGTTTGCAATTTTAAACAAACATTTGGGGTTATAAAATTTAATTTAGTCCAGTCATCAGTCACAAGGCGGGCTGAGGTCACGTCACTGCTTCCGTAAGATAACGTGGGGTCAGACGGTGCACTAACTATCCGCATTCTGATGAACGTACCCCTAACAGACCCCAAATATGCCACTTGGCAGTAACGAAGTGTTTTAGAACACCAAATTTAATAAAATCTCCTCATAATTACAATAACAATCAACTTCAATATTAAGATAACAAATCTAAACCATATTTTTGAAGGAATCAATTTATCTTTAAGTCACTAACTTGAGCATATTATTCATAAGTTTGTTAACTTCCCCAACGGACGGTCCAAATGCAAACAAGCCGCGAATCGCGATATTAATCATTCAGTACACTTCCTTGATATCGAGCGGCGTCGTGGTAAGCCAGCGGTTTTCCTAATTGTGATTATCGCTAACTAGGTGTTGACCGTCGTTGCGGCTGACCGATGGTCATTCGTAATGCACCTCCGAAGGGGTAGTTACAACTTTAATTAAATCCCCTTAAATTTGTAACAGTACTAAAATATTGTATATTGAATAAATATAATTCAGTAAACGCTTTTTGCAGGTCTTTTTAACTTAAAAATGTTCGTACAAAGCATGCCAGCTCGTTACACGACACAGTATTCACCATACATTCACTCCTCATTAAAATTTGTACGACAGCTTCTAAATTCTACTCTTTTCTCCGCACCTCCATTTCAATATACAGGAAAAAGTGGAAGAGCGCTGTGTACGGAGTACCGAGCCGGGTTGGCAAAAGTTTTGCCTTCCCATCCCACGGAGGGGGGCAAAAAGTGTTGCCGACGGGTGAGCGCTTGTATTTATACCTATGTCGGGGAAAAGTTTTCCGTGTTGCGGGGAGTGGTGTGAGAGGCGAGGGTGGACGCATGCGCTCTCATTCAGCCGCAGAGCTGACGTGACAGTCCTCTCAGGACTTTAGAACCAACGCCAGGATGCTACTGTTCCTTCTCTAAAATAAGCAATTTACGTATTCTATGCTTCCTGATTTTTATAACATTATATGTTTTAGTTCTAATACAAAGCTTAAAATTGTAATAAAATTAAAGATTTTGAAAGGTTTGAGTGAATAAAGATAATTGAAAAAGAAACCAAACAAAATATTTTAAAGATTGGCTAGGGTTGAGAATGTAAAAAGGTCATTTGATTGGACTAGAATGAAAATAATAACTGTAGCATGTAAAGTTATTAGGTTTAGTTTATATTTATCTTTGCATATAAGACATTAAGAAACCATAGTAGATTTATACTTATAATATAAAAACTTTCCTTGAGAAAAATATTCCTCATATTTAAATGTACAGAACACTCAATTTAGTTATTTACTTAGTTCTTCACAACACACAATGTATTTGTTATTGGTGTTATATAAACTTGTAACAATAGTTTTGGATCTTCTAACACTATTAATTGTGTACTGAACTTGAATGATTGTACACATTATGTCGACAAGTATGACGTGTACGTTATGTATGACGTCACATATCAACACTTCGGTACCGTGTATGAACTTGAAAGCGACTCGCGCGCCACTTTCCAACGGTTTTGTTACGACTTGTTGTTACTCCGTTTGTTACTAAACTAAATTTGAGTTGCTAAACTAAAGTTGTAGATATTTAAAGGGAACTTTTTCTCGGAGTCAACGGCCGCTTCGACCGTCCGCGTCACCCAGTTTCAGAGTACCTACGGAGTTATGGCAGTTGTTCGTAAACTACTTGGACCAGCGGGCAGAGGGCTGCAGTTAGAAGGTCATGGCGCTAATTTGACCTTGCCTACAACTTCTGCACGCTTGTTCAACTAGTTCGATGTTCATACTTTATTGTCTGTAAATGTTCACACATTAGAGAGGTGAAAGTATATTCTTAAAACAATAGTATAAACACTAATTATGTAGTTATATTTCTTTGTTTATTATTTATAAGTCAAGAAATGTGACTCTCGCTAGTTAGTCGTCTATGCGTTTATGACATAAAAGGAATCAAAATTACAAGAGTCAAGTCGATTCTAAATGAATTATCCACCAATTCCTGCATAACGAAACATCAAAATTACCTTAAAACGAAAATACTCGATTACGTTGGACGGATCGGGACGACTTAATTAACAGAATCTCCATCCCGTCAAAGGATTCAACAAATTGGCCACGACAAAATAATGCGGAAGATAATAGCCGTTTAGACAGCTCCGAATAACCGCCGTGGGCACAGCACCTGACTAACAAAATTAATTACAGCCCAATAAGGAAATATTAACCGGCCGCTTAATAAGCCATTCTCGAGGATACGCCACAATTAAATTGGGAGGGTCGCGAGTCATTATTTATAAACAATAATATATCAAACTGATATTTTCAAGATGGCGCCCACCGCAGACCGAGCGATACGTCACGGTACTGCGCCTTGGAATGGATTCCACTGAACTTATACGATACGATATCAAATATTTAAAGTTAAGAAAGTAATTTCTCGAATACACCAATAAAAAGGTAATTGTTGATTATCGACCACAATGTATAGTAGTAAAACAAAAAGTACTCATTATCCAAAAAAAATACAACGTAAATATAAAAAACTTTAAGACACTAAAATCATTACACAAAAAATAGTCTGTTAAACAGCTTTTTTAATATAAAAAAAAAACTAGAAAGTGCAATTTTTAATAGAAACGAATTTCATGAGTCAAAAAAACTAATTACGAAAGCAAAGGAAATATTACTATTACGAGAAAATTCATCTGGATAGCTAGATGTACTCGTGTAGAGGCAAAACACGGCCCGGGCGGGTATTTATGGGTATATGACGGAAAAGTTTTGGAGCGTAGGAGCTAAAGCCATCGATTTTCAAAACTTTTTCATGGAAATAAACCTACTTTCATTGTGTACGTGAGCTAAGGCTGTGTGAGTGCACACTGGCACGTTGAGGTCACACGAATTCAATTGATTTTAAGATCGTAATGATTTTCTGTTATAATCTCTATAATAACTAAAACAAAAAAAAATACATAATTAAACATTTTTCTTTATTGGTAAAATGATTTAGTCTGAAAACTTGACGATTTTTTATATCAGGTATTCAGTTTTATTACTTTGCAGGATAAATATAATTCATAGGGTCTATAACTTAAATATTTAAACTGATATATAAGTTTTGTCTCTTGACACATCATCTACGCCGTCTATCGACCGGCTGTATAAAACACACACATACCAAGCGTCGTCCTTATAATAGGTCCGCAAAGGAAACTTTTTAAAACTTTTCCAGCGAGGCAATATGGTTCGTGTTCTCAGCCGTTATGTTTTATTTAGGCAACATTTTCCATCTCTTTCTAAACCAGAACACTCGTACGTTTTAGAAAAAGACGACTGTATTTTTCGTAGAAAAACTTCTACCAGAGCGTCACGACTGCCTTGCCCGGGACACGAAATAATTATTTCTATTCTGTCATTGCTTTTGCGCTTTTCAAACGCATAAAATTCCGAGCACATATCGTTAAGTATCATTTAAAACTATACTGGCGAGTGTTTCTTTTGATTTAGCTGTTTTTTGTGCCTTAGTATATGGGAGCAAGAGTGCAGTCTCATGGTGATCGTTTATCAAGATCGCCGTCTGATTGGGGCGCGGCTCAGCTGCGTTTTATTGTCGAATTACGTGCCCATTCAAATTTTAATTTATATTTCCTACATTATATTGGAAAATTGATTTTTTTTTGTTATAAATTATAATGCAATTCAAATTTATGGAATCAATAACTTCTTTTGCTCAGTTCTATACATACTTTAATAAATAATAACTTAGTATTATTTAATATCAGATTTATTTAAAAAATTCCTGGCTGTTGTAATGTGTTTGAAGAAATTACTTCGAATTGAATTTTTTAATATTGATTTTTGCTTTATTTCGTTACATTTTTTCAAGTTATATATTAATATATTATCCCCTACTCTGGAGTTGCATTCTTACTCAATCTTATTATTAATTTAGAAGTTGCAATAAACATGACAATTGAAAGTAGGACGAATTAAAAACAAAAGAAATTTGTTTTAATGGATATAAAGAAGAATAATAATTATTATTTATTCTTTACAACTATTTTTCCGATAAGTACATATCGATCTAAAATCGTACAATATTCATAAATCCATTTCTACTTCGTCGTTATCCCTACAGCACTCGTCTAATCTTTATTCTCGTTTTAAAAGCGAGGTATTATCAAATAAAAGTCGATGTAAAATCGCTACCGGTCCAACTTTCCTCCGTCCTGGCGAAGCTCGTAAATCACCGACCATTGTTTTATGTGTTCTCATTACATAGATTGTTTTAGGGCGGTAATATTAATCCTGTTATGATTTACAAAAGATATCTTATATTGATGATCTATAAGTAATGTTCTATGTTTAAATAGAAATGTATAATCTATTATATACTTACAATTTCAGAACGGTCACTTATTTAAATGCTACAGTAGAGTTTTTCAGTTGAATTCTTAAAATTAGACGGAATTTTTTTCCAATAGACAGTTGTCCAAAATAATATAGTAATTTTTATAACTGATAAAAAAATACATTTTCTAAGAATTATGTTTGTATATGGTAAATATAAAGAATATAATTTATATAATTTATGTCTTATTTTATGTATATATGTACATTACATCGTACCTCGTTCTGTAATCATAAAAAATATGCCTTTTACATTAAAGTGTTATTTAGATTACATTATAGTGTTATTATTGGATAATGCTGGTAACTTGCATATATAAATAGGAGTGTGTGGTGGTACTTTCTCTTAAGTTTTTTTTTCTGATAAAAACCGACTAATACTGTTTTACGGCAGAGTAATAAAAAATAAATATGCTATTAATTGAAATGAAACTGTTTTCAAATAATATGTGTTATATTATAACATGATGAAAGTTTCATCTCATATCTTTGTGATCTCGTTTGCTGAAAAGGAACCGAAACTTTGGGATCGATTGATATAAAATAAGAAAGCGCGGTATCCGAAAAACTTAATTTTATTTAAATGTGTACACGTGAAAATATTTGATATCACAAACACATTATACATTTATTTAACAATTGTTAATTTTTCGAATATATTCTTGTATTTAAATTAAATGCTTTAAAGAGGAATCAATTTACATGGTATTAACATTTTAGTTGTGAAATTATAATACACATATCTATTAAATTACTTGATTTCACAGAATAATCAGATTTTAAATTTGGAAACACTGTTTATGATTAACATTAATAGTTATTTAAGATATTAAATCCTTTGCAGACTTCGAGACATACACAAAGAGATCACTTAGTGTACTTCACGTATTGAATCACAGTGTATCATATATGAAATAGAACTTTTGTTACTCTGTTATTATCCTTTAATTTTATTTATAATAATATATGGTAGTGCCACTAAAATTTACTGATATTATTCTAGAATATCAAAATTTGAGACTAGGTACCAGAATTTAAGAAGATTAATCTGAATATAAATATTATTACTTTTTATATTTTTTTTTCTTCTACATAAGTTTGTATCTATTAAAAAGTAACTGAATATTATACTCTCTGAAGAATTAATAATCAATTGTCACTAGTCTCAATACTGCATTATCGTGAAACATTGCATTCAGAATTTATTTCGTCCCCGGCAAGACGTTGTCACGAAACACAAGAATCACTGCAGTCGCATAAATAAGAATAGTAATTAACATTCGTCGCAATTCGTGTTTTGAGGCAATTGTTGTATAATTAATGACTTTAATGGATTTACTATCCAAGATCTCCATTCTTTCCAACGAGATTACATCGGTGCTACAAATTTAAAAATAATAATTGATTCCTTTCTTGCCTATTTATTACGATCAAAGACATAATTACCACATAATCCACATAATTTAGAATAGCTGTCTGCATATCTGTTTGTAATGGAGCCATAATTCTACTAACATGACAAATACGCACAAATTACAATAAAATTACAGTAGGCAGTATAGCGACATTTAGCATCACGTGCGTTGTGTAACTGCCGTTCATTAAGGCAGTGTTGACAGCATGCGTGCGCGCCGTCCGCGCCTGGCACCGGCCTATATCGCGCCACCATCGATGACTAATAAACCGAGACTGAATCCAACAAACTCACTCATGCGTCACTCACACCCTTAACGCAAGATAATACAGTTCATTTTACTTTAAATTGTAACAGAATTTATTTTTGTACATCCTATCGCAAGCAATATCAACAAAATTATAAGTGCGTTTGTTGTGATTTCTAATGTTTAGGTGTTAAGGTTTATGTTGCTTTAACGATTTGATTGTATTAGTATTAGTTTCAGTTGTAATCGCGACCACTTCTGACGAACACTTATATCATGCCTGCCCCAAATTGAGCGGTTGCTGTCAGAATTCACGTTGTCTACTATCGACTACGATTTATATGTGCGTGGGATATAATTTCTTCATTTCCTTTGATATCTAAATAATATAAAATTTTCGTGTTTCATTATAAGTAAATTGTATACCACTCCAATATTTTTATTAAGGTACCTTTTTATATAACTTTCTTGCTACGGAAATAATCAAAGTAATAAAACTTATTCATTACATTTGTTCTATGTTAACATACGTATATGAGAAACATACATATATAACATACTAATATTATTCAAACATGGCATTGTAAATAATTTTAAAATTAACACATTTTAACTTACATATAATAACAGGTCTATGTATTTTAGATTTAAAGATTGCAAAGTTTCATTATAAGAAACGGCCGAGCACCTAGCGATTACTCATTTCGCAATAGCCCAAGGCAATTAAAAAGGAAGGGGTAGTGCTATCATTAAATGGGAGCGGCGTCTTAACAAGAATATAATGCAATTTTAAAATAATCCCCGCAAAAAAGAAATTAATGCAAGCACCTCGCTGGATTCTCTTTTTATCTCCTTAATTGGTTTTCACATCTTCTAGTGTAAAAAATATCGTGTTCTTTGTAATCTCGGGCGATGTTTTAATAAATATAACGAAGTGATCTCAAGTCGGGGGAGTAAAAAATATTGCTGCCCTTAAATAAACCTTCACACTTGAAAGATCAACGTGGCTACTGGCGCGTTTAAGATTTATTGGGAAATAATTAAATGCGACGCCCGACGCCTTTAAAGATAGTAATTAAAGAAAATTAACTCCACTTTCTGCCTATAATGAATTTTGAAATAAGAAAATTTAAAAAACATTTCAAATATTTTCTTTTTATAATAAAATTGTTAGATAAAATATTCGTTCATAATTAATAATTTTGTGATATCTTTATCTATGGTATGAACATGAATAATCCATCACAGAAAACAATGTTGTTTTTAAATTGAATACAATGGCGGGCAATTGACAAATGTCTTTATTTTTCTCTTATGAGCCAAGTTGTTGCGTTTCTCATCGACCAATACGATTGTATCCAGCTTTATCTTTTCTTAAGAGGCTCTTAGCTGTTTTTATAGTCAAAAGTTTTCTTCTTTTTTATTCGTATTTCAACTGCAAAATAGTTTTTCCTCCGATAATGTTCTTAACTGCTTTTGTGGAGACTGTTTTTTATTTAAATTCCTAAATACTCTTGGAAAAATATTCAAAAATTGTTTACATTGTTGGAATTTTTCTAGAGAATCGTTTTTATATCTTTTCAAGCTTTGTTACGGCTCCATTATTTATTCATTTGAATTAGTCGTAGGTTTTAAACTCTCTCACTCTCTCTCTCTCCACTATTTAATTTATGACATATAACACTCTGTATTAACTTTGTAAATAAAATCAAAACACTTTGCTTCTACGTAAAGTAATGTAATCCACTCATAAAACCTCTATTAATCCTCTGCAGTGTTGTGTCATCAACGGTAGCCGAAATTTTAATCACCCCCTATCCCCCCTAACCCCCTTGACGCCGCAGGGCTCCGGACGACCGCCTTACACGATATTCCCATTACTTAGTCCATGGCGATAATAAAATTTAATATAATACTGAGAAAACGGATGCAACCCATGCCAAACAACGAGCGGTCGACATTTTACGTATGAAATTGTAGAAATGAATTAAAATTATCAAAAATAAAAATATCTACCAATATCACCCCAGTCATGAATGATTTCAATTTAAATTTTAATATGAAGAATGTTTAAATGATTTTACTTGGTGGTTGAATATTGGTTGCATAAATAAAAACTAAAGAATATTAACGTTGAGCCCGACATTCTTTGTTAAGCAATAAAACAAAGTCGAGCCACATCTGACTTCAGCCTGGAGCCGCGGGCTGTCGAAGGGTTAGGTGTATCTTTTATGCGTCCATCTTAGAATAGGGGTCTGTTGTGCCGAGAAAATTGAGAAATGGACCGGTTAACTTCGTTACAGCTCCCTGGCGCTACTGGATTACCGAGCGGGTTGAATAAAAAATATTTTGTTTTTTACTATCGAAAGCCAAGTTATTTATTGGTGCTCTTTGGATAGGGAGAGAAAACTATTTATTTTTTAAACCAACCAATCGTTAAGACTATATTTATGAGTTCACTAATTAAATTTATATTTGGCAAAAGCGAAGCTATCTATTATAGGGAAAGAAATAACCAAATATGTACTTAACCTATAGAAATTCAATAATTTTGAGATCCTTAATGTAAACGAAGTCTTTTTTGTTATAATTATAATCTAATAACAGAATAAATACAAATAATTAATTTTGTATGAGTGCCGAACGCAGGTAAGTTAATTGCCGAGTTGCAAGGGTTCAGCGAGCGAGAAGTTTTACACTTTTAAAACTTGGATGCAGTAAACTCATTAACCAGAGTGCGGGGCTTATTAGGCAAGGTACTCTACATCGGGTACACATTGCCCAGGTGAATAAATGTGAGCTTTGATAAGACTTTAATAATTTATAAGATCCTAAAAATACTTTCAAATTTAATACTAAGTAAATACGATCTGAAAAAATAGAAGACTATTTGAACCATGTCATTATTTTCTTGTAGAAATATTTCGTATTATTTATAAATGAAATGGTTATTACGTATTTATGTTGGTTATAAATAATAAAGCATTTACATAGTACTCATACTCAAGTACTTTAGACGTTCAGTTCAAAGCAGTGTTTGCTTTGGGATGCAGACGTCATAAATCATATCAAATCGTATAATTAACTGTATGACTGTATGAGCTAGGAAAGATAATGGTAGTGTTTTGAATAAAACGAACTTCGTAGCACACTTAAACAATAAGTCACATTATATTTGTAAAGTCAAATATTGTACTTAGTATATATATATATATATATATATATATATATATATATATATATATACTAATTGACGTACTTAGTAGTATAGCGAACCATACTATTTCGATCAAGTTCTGGATCTTAATACCTATAAAAATGAAGTAAGGTTTTTTCTAAATACTTAAAATAAGAAAGCTCGTTTGTAAACATCAAATACTATTTATTAAACTGAAATACAATACTTTAAAGACAATACAAAACCACTTTTATAAATAATAAAAAGAAATATTTGTTTAAAGTACTGTCGAATATCATATTTAATTAAAATGATTAATATACATAATCTTCATAAATCATTCTCAAAATGACAATAATGACGGAACCATGATTCCCTTCCTGTATTACCTTGTAGGGAACAAACTTAAATACATCAAGGCAGTACATCTACTAGGACACAAAATTTTAGGAATCACGAGAAGATTACATAATTTATTTTTTATAATAACAGAATTTGGCTTAGACATAACCTAAAATATATTTCTACCAGCGACCTTGTAGATATTTTTTTTAAAGTTTTAACTTAATTTATCTCCGCGTTATGGATGCATATTGCATATTCACTGATTTTCATACTTCTAGTGAAACCAGCTTTACAAACATTTTCAAAATAATCTTTGAAACGTTTCACTCGTTAATTTTTAATGTTTGGCTTTAAAAATTTAATAATACATTTTCATGTTTTGTATCGTGGTTCAATGAAAAAATAAAATCAACAGATATTCAATGGTAACGAAAGACTTGCGTGATCTTCACGATATCTGTGTTCGTTTGAGGTCCAGCCGCGAGCGATTATATATGTATGTATATTGGTCCTCTCATAGAGTTAAAGGAACGCAAACACCTTACAGGCCCCGGCTAATCGCTTAATCAAAATTTATTCCGCGCTTTGATTTTAAATTTGGGACGCAACATTTATTACTGGGCCCCTTCAACAACCCTTCGAGGGCGGCTTCATTATCGCGGATTAAGGCTGCGGAATATTTTATCGATCGCATCGACGCCAGTATTCATTTTCAATTAAGCGCAAAGTGTTTTATTAAGTTGGAGCGGAATTGATGAGTTTCGTGAACTTATATTTACAATGGCGTGTGTGTAACCGCCGGTGAGACAGTCGCTTGTCTTGGAGCATCGGTATTCTCGGAATATTATAGAACATATTATATCGTGCCTTTGTCACGACTTTTCTTGATAAATTTTAATCGTCATAATATTCATCTCAGATATAATATTCAGTAAAGTCCCTTGTATAAAAGAAGGAATGATGAAGTAATTCCTTTGCAGTTGCATTCGAAATCACGTAGCTGGAGAAGTTCCGTCTAGTTTTCTAGGTTTCTAAAATCGATATTCAATTCCAAACAAGATTCCGCAAAACAAGTCGAACAGATAAATTAGATGTTCTTTAACAAAGCACTGTTGGAACGTTGAATGCTGTGAGGTGACTTCAATTTCCTGAACAACACCGCGGCCCCGACGTCAAACGTTAAACTTTTGAAGGCTTCTGCGTCATGGAATCCAGTGCACCTTTGTAATTACGCTAAAGTAAATAGATTATTGTGAAATGTTTTTTTTTCACACATACAATTTATTTTCACCTTTCTAAGTATGTACAGCTAAAAGGAATAATAATAAAACAAATTGACAATCTTTGCTTGCACATGTTAAATTTTTAATTTGATGAATTTCTTTTAAAAATCATTATTTTGCACCAATATTGTATGTTATATATGTTGTATTATAGTTTTGTTTACCCATACTTAAAGAAATTAAAAGCAATATCTATGATTTAATTGACACGATATTTTTTTTAATTATTATTATTTGTGTAAAGTTGCTTAATACATAGTTTTACGAATCTCTAAGTTTATAATACGTATTAAACAAAATAAAATGTCTTGATAACTTCGTTATCACAGATGTAAATTATTGTAGAAATTAAAAAAATCCATATGTTAGAGCATCAACAACACTTCATACATAGTTGTCTAGCATATTTAGTATCGTAATTAACTTAATATTTATCACGTAGTCTGAGAGCTGTCAGAATATCCCGTTACCACATCTACCTGGGTGCGCGGACTTTATCCCATTTGTCTGACGAGACGAAGCGGTATAAACATGGAGTAACTTTTCACTCTACGCCATCCTGGCTTTGTCTAATCAATAACTTAATGCGTGTTGCATTTTGCTGTAGTATTTTGAGAGCTGCCAGGGTTAATAGCCTGATATTATAATACGCTGAGTTACGCTTAAATATTATGTTACGTATATTGTAATATGTTATTCCATTAACAGATTTAATTATTAGTTTTATTCGCTGATTTAAAAATCACCTTTAAAAATAACTTCTGATTCAGACTATATCTTAAACGTTATGTTTCCTTAACCGGACATAAAATAAATTAATAAAAGATAATCGTCACAATGCGATCTGAAGTTTCAAAGATACTTAGGAATAAATTATGTATTTATACATATAAAGTATGGAATGAAATATTTTGTCATGGGATATAATGATTTCTTAATTAATTATTGGAATACTGCTACTTACTTTTGCATATATTTCTTTAAAGACAGTTAAAAGTATTAACCTTATCATACAATATGAAAGTTTCATATGAATAAACATAACAGAGTTTCATTTCGCAATATTGCTCGCTTTTCCTAAATAAAAAAGGAGCTTTCAGGTATTAGGCGAGCGAAATCATTTCAACTCGTTGCGAGGCTCATTGTCGGAACAGCAATAGCGTCCGCCTTCACGAAACGAAAACTTTCGAAATGCCCTCGCTCGGGCCTTTATTAAAATCTACAGAGCATATTGCATAACTGACAGCAATAACTAAGGCGACCTCCACGCCACAACGGATTCAATATTCAGCGTGGGTTGGAAAGTTTTATTATTGCGGCGTAAATATAATGAGTACAGGTGAGCTTCTCTGCAGGGACTCACATCCGACGTTATTATAAGAGACGAAATTAACTTATGTGGGAATATAATATATATTGCTATCAAAATTTATCTCTCGAACCTATATTAAGAACTTTAAGACCTTTTTTGTTACCTATCACCGTACGTGCGCAAAGAAATGTTTCCCTAAATTATTGTTATATTAAAATCCTATTCTACATATAAATGTTCGTTAATATTTATTGTACACAAAAACGCGTTCAAAGTTATAGGCTTTTAAAATACATGAAGCAATATTTAAAGCGGGTACATAAATCAAAAGTATCCTGGCTACGCATATTTCATACTTAATTCTTCCTGGTTCAGGCTTTACTTTATGAGCCGTCAATCTTTCGCAAGTTTACCTACACCTGCATTACTTACTTGTACATAACTTTTTGAAAGTTTTTTAATGTAATTAAGAAAACCATATCTGAAATTATTAGAAAATCTAAGGTTTTTTAACAAAACCCAAAAATACAAATAGCAGTTTACAAACCTGTTTGTAGTTGAAATAACTGTCTCTAGTGGTTAAGCAGCTAGTTCACGATATGTATTATATATTTTATTCAAAGCGTTGAAAAACATTTATAAATCTGTTTCACTTTGGTCATAAATCTATTGTTCGGAATCTCAGCTGCAACATCCCAAGGCGCCCATAGATTGCAATGTTGAAACGTCAGAGATTCCCACTACGTAAGACATTTAACGTTTGGCCAAAGCAAGATTTGTCAAACAATAAGCACTGCATACAATACAGCATATACGTTATTTGCTCAAGCTTAAATACAGTAGTATTCAACATTTTAGTTTGTATATTATATTACAAACTTTTTATTAACATAGACTTGAGTCCATGCAACAACGTGCCAGATTTTCGACATCAATGAATCATTGGATTGTAATTGTATGTAGGTATCTTTCCATGTAAATGCTGATCACAATATCATCTAAATAAGTTACCCAGCTTTTGATTTCCAAATTCACACCCCGTTAACGCTCAGTAATTTTCTTGTTCGGACACAATTTCGTGGACCCCTCAAAATAATAATTTCGGGAAACTATTATACTCGATCCTCTAGCTAGTAATTAATTTTGCCTAAAACAGAACAATTGAAGCGTTAAGATCTGGTAGACCGCTTCCATGAGGACTTTTGAAAATAGTAATTAATTTTCAATGAACTCTGGTAATTTTTAATAGATTTTTTAATCTAAATTACACGTTTTTCATTTATTTTTATATATAAATTACTTTTGCTTACAATCTTCTTTCTAACCAAGCTAACTGAAATTATTTGAATACAGGAACAATACGACACATCATATTAACATTCTACAATTTAAATATAACCCGTTATATTATGTAAGTTACATTCACCATTTCCTTAACCAACATATGCAATGACACGACATACGGACCAACTTCTGAGAACAAAGCCGCAACTCGCCGTCTGTACGTAGCTATTTTAGAATTGTCGAATTCACTTACAACTCTGATGTGCTATTTAACAGATTAGATTAAAATTAAATAATATTGTTTTGTAAAGATAAATTATCTGCATAATTTCCTAAGAGATCCACACATGGATAATTAAAAAAACTATTCCAAATGCTTTTTTCAAATATTGTTATTAAAAACTACACATTTTAAGTTAAGTTACCTTATTTAAAATCTTTGAAGGAACAATTCATCACTATAGCAATTTTAGCTGCATCTTTTGTATATATTAAAGTTATATAACCATGGGCACGTACATATGTATATGTACATATATTACTGACCGCCTACTAGCGCATTCTCACCTGAGGCTTGACTTGCTAAGACTTCGCAACTTTGACGTCTGTTGCAAATACTAAGATTTAAATCAATAGCTATGGTACAGTCGCCTCGCTTGACGTCAATAAATAGCTTCCTATTAAATAACTTGTGGTTGCGATCGGAACTCGATAATAACTCCCCAATGAAAGTATTATTATTTCACAGTAATATCAAAATTAAATATCGTTTTCTGTAGATCTGACTCCTACATTCGTTTTTATATCTAGTCAATTTACAAAAACGAAAAACAGCACCGAGTTAGTTGGAGTTTTTGCATTATAATTAACTACCGAGCCATACCGGCACGTAAGCGCCACGCTCGCCATAAATACACCAAGAAATCGGGACTATCCCCATAAATTCCTCTCGTAAAAGGCTCCACGATTATGTTAGAGGGTGGTATTAGCAAAGTTCGTCCGATAGGGGGGCCTCCCTAATACATTTTTCGTTGATGTAACACGATTTTCCGACGTCTCCCGGTTACGTGATGGATTAAGGAGCTTGGTCTCACCATCGGATTAAGATGGGCCGTCTATATTTAGGGCATCAGCCAATACACAATGTTTGCTTGTCAATAGATCCGGAGTGTTTATTATCCGTAGGTAAATGTATCATAAGAATGTAAGAGGGTGTAAGCGGTAAGTATTTTCACAAACTCACTAATACGTTCTTCCCTAAATGCTATTTGCAGTAGAACACAAATTATACTGACCATTTTATTAGTTCTATTTTTATACATGACTTTGCCTGAAAATGTATTGTGTTTAATATTTGAATGGAATTATTGTTTCTAAATTAAAGTTGTAGTGTAATAGGCATAAAATGTATAACAAAGCTAATGGTTTTCGAATCCCTTAACCCCTTCTTTAATATAGCGTACCTTTAAATATAGGTACTTTATTTTACTTTTCCAGGGCTCAAACAATAATCATAAATACATTACACGCGATTGGAGATGCGAGCTGTTCGTAAACAACGTACAATATTGTTTTTTCGTTACATAAAATGTATTCTATGTAGTTGAAATAAGGTTCATTGTGAGCTACGTATAACGATGTTGTAATACACTGTGTATTCTTTCACACTATTACCTATCTAACTTTGATGGATTCTAATAACAATGTATACAGTATGTATATTACAAACACATTTTTATTTATGGTTTCTAAATTAAAAGTTCTCATACTATATTACAGTCAAATAAAAAAATCTTATAAATTAAATAAACACGTATCAATGATTTATGCAAAACTTTATCAAATACGATAGGACTGTTATTTGTTTTCTTTCCTTAATTATATACTGGGTAATAAGTATTCATATCCAATATTGGTACATATGTTAGAGAAAGTTTCCAATAATTAGAAATCTTTAAGGATTTTTGTCTTAATTTAGAGCTTAATGGGTTTAATTTTCCTTTAAATTTTGTACGTGTGTTTTATATTATCAGCAAATGTTAATTGGTACAAATTTTAACTAATTTCCCTTGCATCTAGAGTGGCAGCCCCCGAAACGTATAAATACTGAATAAGCAGTAAACTGTATTACTTCGACGAACCCTTTTCACTTGGCGAATTAGTAAAAAGCTACTGGGGAGTGAAAATTTTAACTTAAATGCTCCTGTAAGCTTACGTACCTGAGTGTGTTTGACAGTCCGAAGTGATTACATTGCAACGCTCTACCCTTCCTTTTGTTTGTTTTGATTCGGTTAAATTTGATTTGCGACATTTTTAACGCCTTACAATTCAATGTATCAACAGTATTCATGTTATTTTTATTCAATTTTTTTTTTTAAATGCACAGTTATTTTTGACTTTTCCATCGCAACAACCAGTCAAGTATTATAACCGACATTATTACGCGTAATTAAAAATGCCAACATGCTCGCAGACATGCTCGGGGCCCGTCTAATTAGCAAAAAGTTAATAAACAGACTGACAGTGACAAGCTCCCGTGAAAATGCCAAGATGAAACACGTTTAATTTGCATACTCATTACGTTACACATACTAACGTGTGGCTCTATGACTCGACGGGCAACCGTAGCTAACCAACTGGGACTTCTTATCATGATTATGAAGATAATAAATCAGAAACCCAGTTACAAGTACTACATAATAAAATGTTCATTATATTTAAATATTATTATTCATGAAATGAAAAGAAAACAATGCGTGACTAAGTAACATAGAAATTGAAATAAAAACATTGAAGTTTTAAATATTGAATATTTTAAAAACCAATTACTCCTCATTTCCAATTAAGTTACCCAATACAATTACTTTCATTAATATTGAAAAAACGTTTTTATCACATAATTCTCGTGCGTATTACTTCACGTATTAACAAATAGAAGAGTATTTCCCATCAACACTAGCAATGGCAATCCTTCAAGCAAAATCATTAAGGTCATCTCACAGTTACAGGAGCAGCGAGCGACCATCGATCTGTCAAATTAGTCACCCTTACGGTCGAGTGTAAGGTACGAAGATGCTCCCAGCTAACGAAGCCAATCAGAGCATACGTCACTCAATGGATAATCTATCATAATGACATCGATTTCACATCTGCTTGCAGGGATCACGAATCGCATGGGTAGTATTGAGCCAATTACATCATCCGACATTCGACGTACATTATAAGAAATACATATAAATATTCTCTCGTAAAGTATTCGCTCTAATATACAGCACGCCGAGCTACGTGCCTTGTAAGACGCTATGTGGTCGCCAGTTGCCAAACGCTCAATTAATGTCGCGTCACACATCAGTCTGGAGTGCACTTTATAATTACACTCGACGTCATCATTAAACATAATTCAAGTTTAAAATCAATACCAAGGTGGATATAAATACGTTTGACTTCATAATCAATTAAACATTTAGATTTGTTTGCTTCCATGAATAAAAAAGAAAACCATTTTTGAACATCTTGAAAAAAGGAGCTGTAATTTGTCTTGATATCCTTTTTGTTGAGGTTTATATTTAGCTATGATCTTTTTTTTCTAGTGTTGTTTTTCGTTTCTTTTTGTTAAGCTATTCCATCTTCTGAAATGCAGCTTTCTTTTATCCAATACTAAAAAACACGTAACAAAAATAATACATATTAATCAATACATTCATTATATTTACGAAAACAAGAATCGTATATCTATTTCCAGTATGTAGTCCCAGTATCTAAAACTAACTCACTCATCTTTAATGAAGAGGTCGCTAACGCGCAGTCATAATGGTTTCCTCTCAGCCTTTGTCAAGACTTCGCAACTCTTATAAGAATAACTAGGAGAGACTGGCCTACATGTTACTGTCATTTTCTGAAGGGTTTATTTCATTACGTGTAGAAATTTGCAATAATTACAATTTTAATCAATTAAATTCAGATTTAGAGAACGATTCATATTAATGAAGCCTTTAAATAATGAAAAGTACTTATCAAAAAACTCATTAAGGAATAGTCTTAAAACGATATTACAACTCACGTATTCTTAAAATTAAATCTCAAAGGCAAAACATACTGAATTAACTAAAAATACAGTACCATAAATAATATAAACAGAAAGTGTTTGTCAAATGTTTAGAAACATGGAGTCCCTGTTATTTATCCCTTCGTAAAATAAACAAGCCCATAGTTCTTGGAGACTTCTTCAAATTCATTCCATGTGATACGTTCCTGATTAAATACGCCCGCTATTTGTATAAGACGTAATTAAAGATGCGACGTTTACGTCTCAAAAGAAGCTTCATTTATTAATTTGTCAGCTAATATTTGCTTCTAATAAATTCACGTGCAAACTTATTAGGCTTCCTTTGAAATGTGAGAAATACAGACATTATAATATTAAAATATATTTTAATCAAACCTTTTAGTAATACTTATATTCCTGAATATTCTATATAAGAAACAATTGATTTCTATTATAAACAAAGATGTTATTATTTCATTCTCTTCCTTATTTAAAACTAAACTATTAACATAAAGTTTATGCCAAAACTTTAGGAATATAATTACAGGAGCGTCACCTGCGAACAAGGCGTCTGTATGCAAATACACCGCGGAAATTTTCTGCACCTTATTATAAGAATGCGAAAGTGTTCAACGCTAGTCGATGTTGAGATATCTCATCTGATAATACGCCCTTCCAATTTCCTCGTTTTCATATATTCACGAATAATATTTAGGGTGCAAAATATTGGGCATAACTAATTTATTCCCTATTCCTCGGATGCGGTATGAAGGTGTGCACAATATATTTTAATAACGCACTCTCCCGAGACTCCTGTGATACGGATAACGAAGTTGGTAACGCGAATTTTTACTTCACGCAGATGGTTGCCTCTGTAATTTAAAGAGGAAATTTCGACGAAGTAAATTTACATTAAGTCAGATATGTTGATTACATCTGAATTATAGTTGCTCGTTAAATCACTTCACTTTAACGGGGAATCACTTCTTAGTCGGTAGATTTAGAAAAAGGAGAGTATTTATTTAAGTTCGCGTATTTTACGTCACAATCATGATATTTCGGTTTGGAGCTCACCTCTTCCTGTGTCGCTTTCGTTACGGAAATATGACGGCTCGGTATCAACTCAGGTCGCGCCCGCAGATTGGATCGAGTTAATTTCGCTCCACAAACAAATTGACAAAGTTTAGAACGGGGCATATTTCTTCACCCGCCACCCCGCGTTCGGAGATTCTCGGCGGAAATTAAATTTTACATCCAAACAGACACTTGCCAGTGAACACGTGCCACAACATGTTGTGACGCCTTGGTTGACACACACCATCCGTAATATATCAATATCCACCCCAATAAAGTATTAAAAATTATATGAAACACCTTAATTACTATACTATAACTTGAATTACAACAGCATATTAAAAAAATAACCAAGGATTATTTTAATACCAAAAAATAAATTGAGCGTTTTTAATACTATTCTGCGTGTATATTGATGAATTTTCTTCTTTATAAAACAGCAAAAGTTTTAATGACTTACGTAATTTATTTTCTACATAGCAAAAAGGTTTGAGTAATGTTTTTAATACTTACATAAACGTTTACGGATTGCTAAAACTAATCCTTGCGCACTATCAAAATTGCAATTAAAAGGCCATTTAGTGAGCTCGACAGACCTGGGGTCACCTCGAGAACGCACGAATTGGCCATTAGCGGGCGCTTCGGACCTTGTTTACACCGCGCTTGCCCTAATGACGACCTTTGCTCTTCCCTTCGTTAAGGCGAGCGAAAACCTCACACTAAAAGGCCTCCCAACTGGACAGAGGCGTGAGGTAAAGCCTTAATACGAGAGTGGGAAAAGGACAAAGGGTGATGGCTTTCGGATTAAAGCGCAAGTACAAGGCTGTTAAAAGGCAAGCCGAGGCAGCGCCAGGGTTAACAAGGTTATTACGGGATCATCCCCAGCAACCGCCGACGTAAAAGTGTTAATTATGTTTAGAAAATGGACCAATTTTCTAAGTACATATGTAGATTTCATTTATGACAGGATCGTTATAAATGTCTGATTATAAAATAATTGCTCCAACTATTGTAAGACTTCCTTTAGACTATGATTGTACACTTACTTTGTTACGATATATTAAGTTCTAGTGGCAAAACAAATTAAAAGGTATAACAGAAACTTTAAAAATATATAGGTATATATTTTAATGACTTATCGCAGTTACGATAATAACTGTAGTAACTTTAGCATAAATTTACAAATCAATAAATCCACCACATGTGCAAACTAACTATAAATCTGTGCATTAGGTGAAAACCTTCATTACTTAAGTCCGTAAAACCCTTATCCCATAACGTTAATAACACAATTACTATAAATCTATCATCACTGAACAAACACGGTCCGAATCTCAGCCTAAGCTAATACATTTTGTCCACACCCGTATTCATACTTAACGACTAGGGAGTAGTATTTGCTAAACACACACGCCGCCCGCACGAGCGCAATATAACCTGAAGATGCCCGGGTCGAGCCCCCGGGTCCTTCCCTAACCCGAGAGGACAGTAATTACGGTAGGCAAATTAAGCAGTAAGGGGCCCAACAGCCCCACTATGTCCATCTTTGTACGCGGGTTTATTTTAGGTTGTTTCTCGTCTCATTACAATGTACTCTCCCCTGCGGCGCGCACACCTCCGCAACTGATTCAGGACGGCATCACAGTTTCATTACGGTCTGTCGAAAACAATCCAGTCTAAATATCTATTCTTGGGTGCGCGCACTCCGAAATTACATTAGTCTGAGGTGGCGAAGGCTCGACTCAATTTGTTTGGTCGTAATAACGCAACGCTATCAGCCTGGCTATAATAAATGAGCTATTGTGAGAGCAAATCGGAGGAAAACGGTTTTACGCTGTCTGCTCGATTTTATAGTTGCCTTGAAGCTCCTAAGTTTGGGGAATTGTCTGTTCGTATGAATATATTACTTCAAATGAATATGAAGCAGTGATGAAGCAAATATAATATTAAGGATTTATTCTGAAACAAATGTAATGGTGCATTTGAGTTTAGTTTAAAGATGTTCCTTGTATTCCTATTTATAGGCTTGATAGTTATTTTATTTCAAATATATTATCATCTATATATATATAAAAATGGATTGCTGTTCCTTAGTCTCGCTAAAACTCGAGAATAGCTCAACGGATTTATCTTATCTTAGTCTTGAAATGTTCGTGGAGGTTCAGGGAAGGTATAAAAGCTGAAAAAAATTGATCCATTACTGGGAAAACCATAAAAACAGCCCTTTTGTATTTCCCATACAAACGTTTTTTTTGACATTAGATTTGACAACTAACTAATATGTCAATCATTCTGTCGCACTTCAAAACACGGAGGTTTATGGCTTACAGGTAAACTCCAAAAATTATAATTAAAAAAACGTCATAGATATTTCTTGATTATAGGGCGATACGAAGTTCGCCAGGTCTTCTAGTATATCAATAAAATAGACGTGGATAAAAAAGAATATTTAAATTTTAACACCTATGCTATTTCCTATTTTAATATCTTTAAAAAACTTTCTATTCATTTCTTTTATTTTTTATATATCCACTCATCTCGATAGCAAACTGTTCTTAAAAATATTTAATGTAGATATCGTTTTATTGTAAAATATCCTTAACTACAACTCTTAAAGAACTCTTTCGTGACAGAACTATTCAGCCTGAGATTGAAGAGTAGGAGAGCAAATATAATTTGTCCATTAAAAAATGTAAAGATGACCACACTCATGATGGTCACAAAGCATCTCGTTAGCAGCAGTACGTGCCGCTTGTCACACACTTCAGCTTCGGCCCTTCCTAAATAATGAGAGGGTTGCCCTTGAATGAGAAAAGTACGTCTTTGGAGACGGTATATACATATGAACATTAAATTATTCAAATGAAATGAAAATTAAATAGGCAATGCTGAAACAGTACGTTAAGACTTAAATAAAAATTTAAAAAATCATTTTCAAAACTATTTGACTTTATGCAGATTCTATCTAATCATATCGATTAAATATTTTTAATATATTATAAATTATGGATGTATGTATTAAAACTGGAAAATAGTAAAAGCTAACACTATCTTATCCACACACGAACTCATACATCCATAATTATAACCCCTTGGGAACTAAAACCTACGTGGGGCTGACTTGTCGACGGACCTTACTGAATACCTCTTAGATTGCCACGCTCCTAAATATAGCCCGCCTGAAACAAGGAGTTGTATTGGCTGCTTCAAATGGGATTTCAGATATCTTAAGTTATAGTATGCTGACGAAGGGATCTTAATAGAGTTGCGTTAGTTATTATATCCATGGATTTATTGCCGATAGAATGGTACAATGGCTTACTAATTGCGGTCCTCCTAATATTGGGTATTTTGTTGCTTCTATAATTTGTATTTCGCAGATACAAAGGGTTTTGATTGGTAATCATTTGTTTAGAGACTTATTATTGTGTTTACTAAAAATACTTTATTCTAATACATACATATTCTCATATTAAAACTTGAAACTTTTAAACTTAAAATATATAACACAGTAAAAGTATATTCTGTATAAAGACGTTTTGACTTAAAGTGAACACCATCAAGAATCGATGACTGAAGTTCACTGTCAGCTATTTACATGAATTAGTCGACATTTATGCCTTTTTGGACAAACCACAGTGTCGCAACACCTGGCCAAGAATTATACGACCGTTATTCGGTTCACTGCCTCATCTGTGTTTTATGTTATATTAATTTCGAAAAGTAATTTTTCTTCCATCAAAATCTGTACTTTATAAACTAGTGTCAAATACACGCCTTCTACTAAAATTACAAATCATTAAAAACGAACTTAAATAAGGCACCGAATAAATGAATGAAATCTTCCCGTCAATCCTCTAGTAAGGCGGCACGGTGCCTCAGGCCGATATCCGAAAGCTATCTTTTAAATAGCTCCTTTGTGAGAGTCTATCAGAGCACTGGGAGTTGTGGAGCATATGCAAATAACCTAGCTCGGTTTACCTTCGTTGAACAAATAATCCTTATTCAGGATATAAACCGTTACAGAAATTACATATTTATCATCTAATGAAGATTTTTATCATATTGTAATAAAATATATTTCAACACACAATTAATTCTTAAAGGATTTGCTGTCCGCATTCCACCATTTGTCTCAAGCGCACCTCCGCGCGTCCGATTTATTGCACAGTTTTGTGAACTCTTAACCGTTACGTGATCTGCTTCCGAATCCAATTTATATCTTCCATGGGACAACTTTACCCGCCTATTCTTTACGACTCATCTTCAACTTGAATCTATTGATTTTAAATGAAAATTTCTCTCCGTGTTCACTTTCTTTGCCAATATTTAAAAATATTCAATAATATTTATTCAATTTTTAAATGTAATGTAAAACAAGTTATGTAAAACAGATTTAAAATAAAAGAAACGAATTTTCATATTTATTTTACATGTACAATGAAGTGAAGTATTTGCATAAGTCTAATGTTGGGATGCCAAAATCGTTCATTATCAAAAGCTAAAACAGCAGAGACGGATTGAGTGGAAATCAGTTGACCCAAGCATTCAGACGGGGTCCCTTTGTCCTAACAAAATAAATCCTATATTAATTAGCGTTGGATTCCTTCGAACTCACCAGTGGCTATTGAACAAATAATTTAACTTAGTCTGATAATTAAAGCGACTGTTCCATACACATATATACAAATATATAAAATACTTGCAAATGTATTTTGAAAGTACGAGATAATTAAAAAAATATGTTTCGTGAAAACAAATAATTAGTATATTTAAAATTATAATAGTTAATATTATATTTAAAATGATTACAACATTTTCGTAAAGATTTGTGTCGGAAAGAGCCACGGTCACCCGATGGGCATTTAGCATTATTATTTATTGACTCCCCGATTCACTTTTCACATCGCCCCTCCGATCCCCACGCAAACAAATCGGAAGAAGTAATTATTAAGAATACTGCAAACAGACAGCCTTCGGCGATATTATTGGACATTTAGTTCAGATTGTGCAAGACTTGATATTTGAAATATATACTGTGTATTAAATTTAAGTTTCACTAATTTTGATTTTATATGTCGTCATAATAACCGAATCAGTATTTACAAGTACCAAGAATAAACAGCAATGTAGTTAAACAAGGAATTGTGATATTTGCCTGTTCAATAAAAAACACCACTCCATTCAACATCGGAAGTCTAAGCATTGGTAGTTTTGTTATTTTGCACGGCAGATCCTTTTGTTACTTGGATTCGCGTTAAATGGGAGGGAAGTTAGTATAGGGAGGTGCGTTCAATCGGCCGAATGGAGCAATCTTCTTTTCCTAATACTATGCATCGCATCTACTCTTTTCTGACACGTGAATAAGTATTGATAGCCTTAACAATAGCCAAAAACATTCTTAGTTTAAGGAAACGGAGGGGTCAACTTAAACTGGCGATACTCTGAAAAGAAGATCGTCGTCCACCCTAACTCTCACCAGCGTATAAATCAGAATGTAATATGGTTCGACAATCCAGCTAGTTTTTTCCGTCTTATTGAACCTTTTCCGATCAAGAAATGTGACGCCTGAATCTTTTATTTGGATCCGGTATAAATATAATTACAAATATCTGCGGAAAGAAAAGTAAAATGTAAGTTAGGATGGAACAAAAGTTTAAGATATTAGAATATCAGAGAAAGGAGTTCAGGTTTCCTAATAATCGATCGATAATAGTTTCAATACTCCAAAAGATCCAAACAGGAATCGGTTGTCTGCGGCGAGCTCGGAAATTAATTCCATTGTCTATAAGCGCCGTTTAATGAGACAAGTGTTTTGAGATTTGTAATATTTGCAAGGTAACAGTAGAATTCAGATTTGAACCTTTTGTTAATATGATAAAATGAAATGACTACTCGTAACTGTCTATATGTTATATGCATATTATATATTTTTTAATGAAAATAAAATTAAATCAACTGACAATTTTTAATAAATTTATTTATTTATTTATCTTTCTTGAACATTTTTATAAATATTATAAAAAAGACGATTTCAATGCTAAGTTGAAGTCTTTACCAGGTAGCCTTTGGTATACGGGTAACCAAAGGTATGGGAGTGTGTAAAAATAAAATAATTAACATATTGAGATGTACAAAATAATTTAATTAAGTAGGAAGTTGTAAGTGGTGTAAGTAAAAATAAATAATTAAAATACTAGATTAAATGAATAAAAACAATGATAATATTATAAAGGTTATAAATATTATTTCTTTAAAAATGCAGCCTTACTTGATATTCAGAACATATCTTGACGGAGCCTTACAAATAGCCTTTGGTAAATCATGATCACGTTCGTATGTATAGTTGTTACAACAAACAAATGAGATAAAAATTGTAAATTTATATTTACATTATTTCTTACATAAATACTATATATTTAAAATATGTATAACAAAATGTAATATGTAATATGTATAGTAAAAAACTTTATTCTTCAAATATTTACTTAGCTCCTTCCCTATGATAAAAGGAAAGAAAATTGAAGCTGTTCATATTACCAAAATAAAGTACTAATCTATGAATAAAGAAAAAAATATGGAATGCAAAAATAATAAATTTACATAATCGGTTCAGAAAAAAGGAGACAGTATAAAATAAAAACAATACATAACTAATAACCTATTAAATATTTTATCGCTTTCATTAAGGTATATATATATTCAAAATCCAATTAAGTAATAAAGAAAGCTTACATAACGTATAAACGGAATGGTAAACATTGAGAAGGGCCATCAAAATACTTAAAGTCTCGGTCGAGGAAACTTGCGAGTGTGCTCTTTTGCATGGACGGTGTGTTACATATATCTGTAGTGTGTTGGGATCCTTATTTCATGCTCCGTGTCACATCTTATTGCCCCAGGTCCTATGAAAGCTCTAATTATAATTACTGATGCTCGCGTGCTCAAAGTTGTTGTTTTTGAGCTTTGATGGCATACTAAGTGGTGGTTTTATGGTCGTCTGTTGTACTAAAATATATCCAAAGATTAAAGATATTTTTAACAAAAGAAATTATACAATTATAATTGTTTTATTAAAACAAGACTTAGATAATATGTATTACGATCATTAATAGAGAAGGACGAATTATATTTTACATAATCTCATTATTAAATGTACCATTATAAATTTTAAACCTTATTTAGGATGCTCTTAAATAAATTGCCGGAGCCTCTGAATGGAATTAACTTAATCGAATAGTTGTTTACACCGTGTCACTGGGAGCAATTAAAATTGTTTCCAAAGATAATAAATCATTCGCCAGAAGTGAAACATCACGTTGGTAGGCGTTGCACACCTTGCAATAAATTTTCCAATTACTAAGAAAATTCCATTGACTAGGGAGAGAACAGTAACATTAATTACGTAATATTCGTACATGACTTGTTTTATTGCTGTACTTTGACTTGTACTTCTCTTCAATCTTCTGTTTTTTTTATTTATCCCTAAAATTCGATTATTTTTAATTGCTATTTGTAATTCGTTATTAGGTAAAACTTCGTTAAACCACAAGACGAAGATAAACGATGTAAGCATCTCGCATATTTCATTACTTCCAAACCAAATTTGATTTATTCTTCAGTTAGCCAATTTAATGATAAATATACAATATCTACGAAGATAATTTGTTCAACAGACAGTCTTAGTTGAAAGGAGAAAATCAAGTCACAATTAACAGTACTTTAGCTTTGGTTTCCCGCTTGTTTATAACCTTATTGCTCGTCATAGTTTATTGTCCCTTTTTACTGTTAAATGCAGAATAAAATCATATTTTGTATTGCGATGAAGGCTTCAAGAAAAGCCCCATTTCTTGGTTAAGGGAAAGTGAAAAGTGAAGAATTTGTGTTAAAGTATTTCAATAAAGCTAAGTATATGAACGTGATTTGATATTACATATTCTCCTAATATAGTAACCGATTTTCTAGCTTCTCAAAAATGTTATTACTATACTATGAGCATAAAAACCCAGATTTCGCAATTGTAAAAAAATTAAGAGTCATTAACATACTCTCGTCACATATGTTTACTGATATAAAACTATATATATAAGATTTCTCAACGCTGAATATCCATCTTAAATATTATTAAAATATATGTAACTATTAACACCATTTTATTTAAATACATTTTGTTCGTGTAGAATTTTATTTATTCATATTATTAAAAATGAATCTTCCATTTAATGTATCCTTTTACATTGAATAATATTACTGGAAAAAACATTGATATGTTGAGTTAATAATTAACAATTTAAGTGAGTTTATCTTCCAAATATATTTTTATTCCAAGTATTATAGACTTAAAAAACTATTCTAACTTTTTAAGTTCCATTTATAACTTAACGCTTGATTCAATAGACCTAACTTTTATGAACAAATATTAATTTTTTTTAAGTAAGGTTTTAAATCATTGCTGTATTGTTGATGGTGCTCTCTACCGTATAATTCCAAGTAATTTAATGTATATTGAACATTATTTTATTAATAGACATATATGTAGATGGAATTAAATAGAAAAACGTCACAACTCATAATATCTAACAATACAATTAAACATAACAGGAAATAAAACAATTACTTATAATATTTTCCTCACATATAAATTAAATTAAATCCAACATAATAATTGTTTCAGTCGTTATGGGAGTCATAATAAACGTAATGGGGATCTGCATTGACTTATGACACATTGTGTACACACATCCGCACTTAGCGGGGTGTTAATTTGGCGATGACTGTCTCCGCAATCCGTCACCGCCTCGGGCCACACGTCTTTCTGATGCCGCATAAATGAGAATAAATTACCTATATCATAGTTAATAACAAACAAATGACGAGGCAATATATTTAACATGTATACACATGTCTATTGTTACACGAAACATCTTGTAACGGAATTAACCTTCATAAACTAGGAAGAAGAAATAGACAACGTCACTAGTATTTTTAATCATGTATACTTTTACAGATATTCCTACTCTTAGTGTCACGTGCATCAGTTGACAGCTTCATAGTAAATTAATATAAGGCTTAAAAGAATACTTACATATTTAAACTGAAGTTATAATGTATCCATAGTTCCAGGTTGGATATTGAACGAAAGTTGTATCGATGTCAAGCTTTTGGTGAACAATGTAATAAGTCATTACTGAATCGCTACAGCCTGCCATTAAAACACTAAACTCTGTAGTATTTGACATATTTGCGTTACGAAAATCGACGTTGTTCAATCCCGCCCTAATTATAAGATGAAGAGGGGTTAGAATGATCGTGAGTACATGACTGGGTATTTTTGAACCCCACTTCAGTAAGAAAGATAGGTATTGTTTTACTGTGGTTATTAAAATTTATGTAATAAAACTTAGTTACCAATGAACATTATTTTCAAAATTATTTATATTTCAATGATATAGCATTGTAAAACAAAATATTGATAAAATTAATACCAGTCATATTCATTATAACTTGTGACTTCTCTTTTGGATAAAATCTATTAGGACTGAAAACACATTTATCAATTAAACTTTGATATATCATATGTATGTACATACTTGATGCTTGAAAGTCGAAACAAAGGTTGGCCGCGATAATTGGATGTGGCCGATCTGAATGCGCGCTAGACGCAACTTAATTGAGGTTTTAGAGTTGGGCTAATTCGCCCACCTCGATCCCTTTCGTGGGGCTTCGTCTGACTCGACTCCCTGTTGAGGTTAAGTGAGGTGATGCCTAAATGGAATGTATCATGTTCTTTGAATGGCGACTGAACGTTTGAATGGTGTGTTTGGCGTCATAGCGAATTAATAAACGTTTTAACAATTTTAGTTATATGTACAACTTTGAAAGCGTTTAAAAACGAATTTTAAAACAGATATATATTCACTTAGACGACTTCCTAACTACATAAAATACAAGGAGTCATATTCAGAATCCTCTCACGTATGGCGTAACAAAAAGTAACAACTAAATATTTCGGAGACGGTCCGATAGGTCGGGTGCGGATAACAAAAAGTAGGGCTTTGCCCAGGGGCCGACACCCGTACAGATATGATAATCCCAAGTATGTAAAATAGTGAAATTTAAGGCCTCTTCATGTGAAGAATTGCGCTTGTTCGGTAGGCAAATTATTCTAATGCCGCCCTTTTATTCGAGGCACACTCTGTGCATGGGTCACCGACTCCTCCAACGCTCATTTGTATTTCAATAAAATACCACTAACCCTATCTAAACAGAACCGTCAATTCACATATCTGATAGAGCTTGTTAAATAAGTTCCAGTCGATAAACATATCCGTACATAAGTACAGCAAACTGTTACATGTAACAAAGTACCAGTAGAAACAAGCACACTGAATGGTATTTCCAATATCAAAATATTATATTAATATTTATAATTAGACCGAGTCTTGTCGCAACGTATATTTATAAATAAAATCATTTAAATAATAATTACTAAAAATTATATTAAAATTTAATGTTCAAATTTAAGTACAAAAGTTATTCTCTGAATTCAAATACAAAGTTATTATTAAATACCTATAAGTAATTTATTGAAATTGTCTTGTTTTTCAAGTTATCCATCAAATGTACATTGTTATTTTAGAATTTTCATTTCAGCGAGATATCAAATCGGCCATCCATTAATCGATGCTCAATGAATCAATTTGAATATATTGAGCTAAGCAACCATCCTGGAGTTTACATAAAGTTGTGTATACGATGCTGTAACTCAGTCAAAAAACATGGCTCAGCTTGCTTACAACAATGTGGACCCCGTCACAACAAGCTAAGGTATTCGGATACAAAAGAGTAAATAATACCGACATTCGGTCCTTCAAACCCGGTCTCGCAGTATATCGTCTCGCTTGTCCGATTTCCATGGAATCGAAAAGTTCACACAATCACGTTTTCCTCATCAGCCTGCGGGGAGCATAATTCTTCCTTCCATCTGCCGTCTTCCTGTATCTACCCTTGCGAAAACCTCTTTTTGCCGGGGTTCGGCCGGCGGCACTGTTCGCGATACATAAATTTCAACGATCGGTCATCCCTTAAAAACAAGTTTAGCTCTTTATCCAGTGTCGACTAAGTTAAAGAATGGCTCGGCCGTGCGTTACCCTCCGATTCGTTACGTATTCAAATTATTTTCCCATCCTGTTTTGCGTCCATTTGTGTTGGCATGTGTACCTACGAATTCTGTCCTCTTTTGTATTCTGCTTGATTAATTAGAGTTATTTTTGCTACTTAAGAATGATTTCTGTATGTTTGTTTTGGTGAAAAAAGTTTTATGAATTGTAAATGAAGACATGCATATCAATTAGTTCTCGTCTCAAGACAAGTCTATAGCCAGTTATAGTTCAAGGAAGCCTATGCCTAATTAATTGACCGCGTCACGTGGCTAAGACAGACTACCCCTTGAGCATCAGACGGCCACCCCTGTCGGAGTAGTTCTCGCCGACTTACCGTCCTCACGTGATTCCCTCTACGTAATTTAATAATAAGGTTTAAAACCGTCCCATTGTTCAGAACAGAATAACTAAATAATCAGGAATAGCTCACAAAAGTCAAAAGAGAGGTTTTATAGCTATTTTTAACTATCAATATATAAATTCTTAATACATAGAATGATTACTATACTTATTGAATATCAAAGAAACATATTTAAATTTTTCTCCGTCACGAAGTAGTATACTAAAGAAAAGAGTTTTAACGACTCTAACGTACACAAGTTAAATATTATGTATATTTAACTTGTGTACGTTAGAGTCATGTGTACATGAGAGTCATACGGATTACAACATTACATTTAATACCTAGTACATTTCAAATTTACTGATATGCGTTGGTTAAGTAAACTTCTCCAGTAAGAGGGTGTTGAAAGATAAAGTCTGACCGAGTGCATGCGACGCACGTCCACTCTTTACAAATTCACAACTGATGTTGAACCATTCATATGGCGGATAAGTTTCGCGGTGTGCGACGAGCAGAATGCCGTGATAAGTCGCCACAACTCAACAATGACTGAATCGTGAGTTGATTTCGCATTATGTAACAATCTCTGTTCCACTTTAGAATTCGCTGCCTGTATATGGACGCTAGCTAGACTAAGCCGTTCGTAATCTAGATACTAAATTTCACCCTAGCGTATTCTAATTCGGAGTATTTACTTGAAACTTTACTACAGTTGTAATTTCTAAGCACCTAATGTCCTATAAATTTCTTTTATTATTGTCTTCTAGAATTGTATAAAATATAGAAAGGGGTAAATAACAGTTATGAGGTAATGTAAATGAATGAAAGACAAATATTTATTTGAGTTACTTCAATAAAATAAATCAAGTCTATTGAACCGCATATTAAATCCCTTTTAAAAGCAATATGTTTCAATACTTATCATCATGACAAAAGTGTCCACGGACATGTCGCCAATAACATTAACGGATAAAAAGTAAAGCATTCAGAGTAACAGAAAATATTCGATCTTGGAAAGCATGTCAAACATTTCATATGGTCGTAATGATTTTAGACCGATATAATACTTATCGCTCGATAATAAAGCTTATATTAGGATACCATATTTGGATTGTTAGAAGCTTAGTTGGAGCGCACGGGGGATTCAGCGGAGCATAGCGCAGTGAGTCATGCAGTTATTCAATAAGCCAAGACCGCTTGTCCGGATTTACAGCACCGTGAAAGACTATGTGAATGCAGTAGGGTTATCAGTTTTATGTGACATTAGAAGATGTTATTCCACATTGTACTGGTAAAATGTTGAATATTTCGACTGGCTTCTATATTGTACGCTTTGTTGCTCGTTCATCTAAATGTATAAGTACCTTTATTTTGTTTATTTCTATTGCTTATCATTTTTAGATATAATATACAAATTATAATGTTTTTATCGTATTTTAATTATGTAGTTATTCCAATACTTTACCAAGTACTAAACATAAATGTTCGGAACTAATAATTGTATACTGGTAAATATAGGATTCTGTAAAACATTTTAAATTAAATTAAAAAATTCCACAAATAAAGTTTAGAATTTAACGAATAATGAAAGTACAAAATGTATAAAGGCATAACTATAACATTAGTTAGCCAGTAGCCGAAACAAATCCGGGATGCTGAAGCGGTGATGCACTCAAATTGTCAAAGCGAAACTCCAGAAGCCGGTTTTACAACGCAATAAAATATTGAAATAAATTTCGTCCGCGAACCAGCAATAAAATAAAATGCTAACAGTTTTTACGGCGCCGACAATATAATGAAATAATCGTAACGGCAGTCGACGTCATATTGAATTGCCCAATAAATCTTCCTCGGGTCATATTGTCCACAGTCCTTGGCAACACTTTAATATCCAGAAATATCATTCCGATAATCGAACCCGCGCACACTAGCTGCCCCGTATAAATCATTCCCCCGCGCTTGCTGTCGTTTATTTTTCAGACTTTCCATTTCCAAATAAAGTCCCTGAGCAGCGGGCCAGTGCTTCCTCTTTCCGGGGCGGTTTTTACATGATTTGTGGGCTGTCGGCCATTTCCCTTAATACTGTCAATATTTCAAATATTAATTGTTATAAATCACAAAACTTCTATAACTTTACCATTTTTTATTGCTATTTTTGAATTAATTTTACACATAAAGAGAACATTGACCGTTAATAAAATTTACATTGGATGAAAAAAAAATAACGAACGTACGAGGCGAACGTGTTAAATTATGAAGGTGCACTTAACTCGTCATTCCTATCACTTTGAAAAGTTCCGCCCATAAAACATTAACAAGCACTCAAGAAAATTCCCGTGTACTGGCCCGTTCGTTAAGTAGTGTCAGACGGTAGTTTTTCCCACCTCGCGCAGGCCACTAGAAGCCGGAGGGCCCCTGTCAACGCGATTGACCAGCCGATATCTCCCAAGAGTGTCGCCCTCCGGCCCTTCAAGCAACTCTCCAAGATCATTGCAAAGCCTTCAATTAATGACAAACAACGTCGCTATCCAGCGCCCAATTTTCACTTGTCGTTTCTATTTTACACGTTGACAGTTGGTATGGGTTGTTTTAGTTACAGTTTACCGAATACCCGAGTGCATTAAGATTAGTTTTATATTCGTAATCAATAAAAGATTAATAATATTTTTTATAACAAACTTCTATTTAAATGTCATTATTTACCTATATAATATTATGTATGTTTATTCGAATAAAATTCTACTTTCGAATTTAGATACTAAAAAAGGACAAAGTATATTTTCTACTTTAAAAACTATACAAAAATAAAAAATTCTTGACCAAGTTCTTACCTCACTTTGAAGGATTTAAAATTATGATGTAAATGCACAATAACTATTACTAAGCAACTAGGTAATAGTAAATTGAGAAAATCATTTATATCACATAGATTTTGTTATATGAGTTGACAAGATTTCTCTCTCTGTTCTTTAAAGAGATAAAAATTTAATCTTATTTTTATTCTCTCTTTTCCTATCATTAACTATTACCGAAAAATATTGAGTACATCATCGTATTACAATACTAAACAAGAAAAAAAAAACAAGATATATAAAACAATAAAAAACCTTCGTTATATTTAATTATAAATCGAAGTAAAATTATATCACGAAATAACAAAAAATAAACATAAAAAAAAATCTTCGATATTTGTGGACACTACTTATATTACGCACCACAGTATGCACATCGAATACATAACGAATGTGATAAATTCGTTCAGTGAGGATTTGTTCGCAAAAATATTTGTAAATAGTTCTAATACAGACCATTTAACCACCACAACGTTCGCTAAGACCGTAATTATCACCACAAAACACGTTGTGGTGTTCAGAGGAATCTTGTCCGATATTTTCATGAGGCGGAGAGCGCTTACTCGCTCGGCGCGTATCGATCGGGGGGAGGGACTGGGGGGCAGAAATTTGGGAAAACTTTGAAAGTTTCGCGTCTAATTCAGGCGCACGCACACAAGCACACCGACACCGGCTTAAACACACACACACACACACACACCCAGCATACTCAGGCTGATACGTAATTTGTGTTTTGTTTAGTGTTCGTTTGAAATGTCACGTGTCTTTCTGTTGGTTTAAAGAATGATAATATGATAATATTTCAGATATATAATTTTTATAGGACTTAATTTTTAATTGCAATTTGGTTATGGTGTATGATTCAAAGAATATTTTCATACTTAAATGTCTTAAAATACGTGTAATACTGAAACATATATATAATATATTATTAATAAAATTTATTTACCTCATAATAAGAACTAACTAAATAAAACATCAGTATTCCACAACCAAATCAAATCACTATTGAGATTACTTTTCCTATAAAAAACACTAAACCACTCTTACACTTCAATGTTGTCACATACTGTACTAAGATCAAAGCGATATCATTAGCAATTGTAAAAGCGTGAGTGCTTTGTAAAAGAAAACAATTAAGATGATGAGAGTAGGGTGACCACAGCGTATCGACGCCGTTGGACAATAGACCCGGAGACTGCCGTTTCCTGCATCACGATCAAAGGAGCTTTTTACAACTTAGCTGTTAAATAATGAAATACATACCATAAAATCTCCTTACAAGAATATATTAGTTATACGACTGCGACGTGGTGACTAAATATTATATCATTCACAACATGTAATAATCTAAAATAAATATCATAATGATAAATCAATTTCTCTATAAACGTAACAATTTTAGTTTGAATTTCACTATTTTGATTTAAATAAAAATAAATATAATCCAACCCCTTCGTATCTATAAAATATTGTCGCCAATTGTTTTTAATTTATACTGGTTATAATTTTTAAACATCCTTTGTGGCTTGGCGGTTTGTAAACAGCCGGCAAATAAAGGCATTCCATTGAAAAAAAAGCTTTGGTGGACAACAAAAAATAGGCCGCAAATAAAAAACAAAAGACAATGAGATCGCAATTAGCGTGATTTAACGGCCATTTAATTAAAGCGTGATTAATGCGTTATCATCAGAGCGATTATTTTCTTGGTTACTCTATATTATTTAATATTATTTAGGCAAATAGAAAAAATAAAAAAAATTCCTTAATATTTGTATAAAAAACCTATCCACCTATTTCTTGCTTAGTTCTCAATTAAACACTTCTTAATCTTCAATTTCAGTCAACCAAAACATCAATACCTCAAATAATGTTACATTTCTTGTATCCACTCTAAAAATATTTGTTCTATTTCAATAAAGTAAATATTTATTATTTAACAATAATATTAAATTAAGTTAATTATAAATAAGTGATCATACATTTTAATTTTCGTGAGATATCGTCGCCAATCTCTATAATTATCATTCGAGCCATTAGTGTAATTACTGTGCTCTTTTGGCACTCGCGTTTTGTTATAAACTAAGATTTAAATGATATTAACATTATACAAATGTAGATTCATGTTTATTACTTGTTAAATTGATATAACAAAGTTATTTCATATATACGTAAATAATAGATAAGTAATAATAGAATATTTACATAAAAGACATAGATTAACATTTTGTTGATAAATTCTAAATTGAATATTAAAATTATTACCTATATATACAAAAAAAAATAAGAACAAGTTGTATGAAAGCCTAATTTATTCTGGACAATATTTGGTTATATAAATAGATTTTTGAATCTATTCCCTTATAATAATTCGTAGTCACGTACAGTTTTAAAACAAATGTACTAGTATAAAGCACGTAGCTGACAGTAGTATATTTAAGGTAGTTTAAAGAGTGGTGGCAACAAATAAAGCTGTTAGCTTCCAATCGGCAGTCGGGTCACGACGACACACGGGATCAAGTGCACTCTTAGAAGTGCTACACATGAGATACGATGGCAAGATATATCTTAAAACATCATTCCACTAATAAAAAAAATTAGAAAAAAACCCATTCAATGTACATCGAATTAAAAACATAAATTGTTAGTCTATAAAATAGACTCTCACTTAGAATATGTTAATATTATTTTTTTATTAATGTAGTTCACCTTATATATACAAATAAATAAAATGTAGAGGTAATTAAAATTCAGAAGATTTTTTTATATGGATACTTAATCTCAAGATTTTTACGTCGTGTGTGCCAGCACCTTATAAGAAAACGGAGGCGAAGTAATAAGAAAAGGTAAGAGTGCCCCATTGAATGATAACTCCGGGCCTTTGTGTCCTGCGTCCGTCTTGACGAATCGAATTAAAAGGCTTATTGTGTCTACGTGACAGCTCCTCAACCCCTCACTGAGGCGTTTTTGTTTCAAGCAAACTAAAATATTACGGACCATTCACTAGATCCCCACCGAGGGAGGGTCTTGCTACTTGAATTTGTACTCAATTTTTAACAGGGACCCTTAATTAAGAGTTGCTCTTTATTGGCAAGAGAAGTCTTAATGCGTTAATTGTCGAAATGCAATCTCGGATCCGTTTAATCATTCGAATGCTCAGCGTTTTAATTTCGAATTCAGTAATGAAATTTTTGTTGTAATAAATTATATTTTTAATAAACTTAATTGCTCGAAAAGTAATAAATTTTATTGACATGTTTTTAAACGTTATTATTTTTCATTTCAGGCATCACTTCGGCTTCGACAACCGTCTCCAACCGACCAAGGTAAGTTGCTGGATTTAATTATTAATAGCTTTAAAATATTAGAGTAGTATAAGAAAATTTGTAATATCATAGCAACTTTTAATGTTAAAATTAATTTCAAAAGAAGCAGACGGAAAGTGAAACACTGTTCCTTGACATAAATCCAAAGAAAAATCAACTGCCATTACCCGCAGCTTGTTCAACATGTCTTAATTATTCATTACATCCCACGACGCAATTCCTTATAGACGGCGACCAAAAAGCCAAGCATAAAAATATATAGATACTAAAACGAACACGCACATTAATGAGGGCTATGCAATATTTATACACAAGCTACCCTAATTGCTAGGGTGGAGAGTGGAAAAAATGGGCAATTTCACGTAATGTAATATGTATATTTAAGGTGAATTCCCGAAGTCAGTGTTGAAATTCGTCGCGGCAATACTTAAGAGAGACCACTTCAAGTTCTTTTTCGTGGCAAGAAAACTTCTCTACTATAAAAACATTCATTAAAAAAATCTCTTTATAAATTACACAAATTTACTGTCACTAATTAATTGAATTAAATACAGCTGAAACAAATCACTAGACTGGACAGTTTGGTTTTACATGAAATTAACATTTATTATTTCAAATATTCTTAAATTTATTAATGAATCTCATAAAAACTTACACATGAAAAATATCACATTTATTAGTAAGAAGTAGAGCAACATACTTTCATACACCGTAAGTAGCCAGGATTTTTATTTTTTCAATATGTTTAGACGCTCAGTGCTAGTCCCCTCGCCGCAATTTCCTCTTGACGGAAACCCTCAATCTAATGATACGCCTGTGTTAAAAAACACAAGGAAATTTAATAACGTCAGCCCATAGAATGGGAAAACAAAGAAAAGTTTAATTTCGTCGATTCCCACATGCTCAATATCGCTGAGAAGTTACGCCCTCTAACTGAAAATTAAAAATCTCCTAAAAAGGTAAAGACAATAACCTTTTGTTATATATATATATATAACATTTAAAGGAAAACAATAATCAAGGAAAGTTAATAAAAAACAACAAGCCCCAAAAATCTGCATATCACGATACGGGGACGTTTACCCTCCAGTAATTATCCGCTAAAGCTTCAACACATTTCAAAGGTAAGCAAATTAGTTTTACACTTAATGGTCCGACAAAGAGGTTAAATCTTTTTAAATCGCTCACAATGTTGCCAGAGAGGAGAAACGGTAAAAAAATATTTGCATAAGCTCACCCCGCATATATGCAAATCTGTCGGCCCGTACGTGGAAAGGCGGTAAAATTGTATCAAATTGTAGCAACGACACGTAGGCTTTGCCGGCAATTTGTCAAGCGAGCAATAATTATTTAAAGCCCCATCCTGCTGTGAATTAGCTACACCGCTGGATATGGAATTTTAAACAGGGAACCTTCTATCGGGAATTTTTTTTCAGACTTCGTCAAATTCAACTATTTTTGTTATATGTTCTGCCATATTATTTTCAAATATGTTTTTTTTATATCCGATAACAAATGACACATCTACGGAGATTTATTGCTATTTTTCGTAGACTTCACTTAAAAACGCGTGATGTACGGATTAAATTAAGTGAATAATTAAATTCAGACACATTAAATTCAAAATCGTTATGTGTAACCTATAAAGTAAATAATTTGATTTACCACAACCGCCACGGTCACGTTTCGTCGCCTTTCAATAAAAACAAACTGCAAATCGTCAAACGAAAAGCCGAATTAAACAGGCGATGGGCCGTCCCGAAAAATGTTATACGCCACCTGTGGAACACGTAATCGTATGCGTTGATCTCTCCCGGCTGCAGTCCTGTCCTCTTCCTACATGGATGTAGATTATCACTTTCTAATAGAAACTTAAAGTGCGTTATGTTTTTGGTGATACATTTTATATATTCATATATTTATGTTGTTATATTAAATTACTATCAATGTACTTGACACTTTCTTTTGTACAAGATTATACGTTCTACATAAACTAACGGTATTTTTTTAATTTACAAATAGTTTTTACATGTTAATAAAATATTCTTCTAATCCAGATTATACAATAAGAAACAAATCGCTAAGATAATGGCAATAAATTTCAGAATAGTGTGAATTCATTTCCAGGTGCAATCTATCTTCGTTTTGAAACGCATCCACACATTCAATTCCGAGCCGATAGCTCGGATTGCGGCGCTCTGGCAATTATCATTCACGCAATGATTTCACCGGACACTCGACAGCCCCCGACACACGCCGGTCTATTAACACGCCTATCGCATTCCACTCAATTGCCTTTACGGATTTATTGACCGGTTAGATTTTATTTGTGAAACGGAAAATTGATTTCATTACCTGTTTGATTTATCATTACCACCATGGAGGTAGTCATTTGCGATAACTTTTTTCATTTAAAGATGTAATATACGTTTTGAAAACAAGATTTTTTAACATTTTCCTACAAAATTGAATAGTTTTTTTTATTTTTTGTACAAAACAACGTCAAGGAGCTCCTTAAGTGGCCGACGAAAATTTTCCCACGGTTATGAGGTCTTAATAGTGAGCCGGTCCTTTATGAAGTCAAGCGGACACAATAACGATAAAGGTGAGTAGAAAATCCGGACAATAAAGTCGACAAAAAAGCTGAGCGAGGGCTAGTGCGGGGAAATAGTTCGTGAAATTTCGAAGGGGTCCCGGCCACGAGTACGGGACACTTTACGACGGTCCTCTCAGTAAACCTGCCATTATGTCGGGTTAAAAGATCGTCCTATTCGCAATATAAAGATACCGAGGCAAGATTTGTAGCGGGTTTATGGATGTAGAAGGGTTGTTGGATGCGGTTATTACGATCATGTCGAGTGGAGAGGTCGTATCATCCAGAAGTCAACATTGCGAATATGATGGAGGACTTGGGGATGGAACCAAAAATGGCATTCTCTGTTCATTTTTGAGGAAGTGCTTATTATTATTATATTAATATACTTTTTAAGATAAATTAAGAGAGTTTCACTAAAGTTTAAAATATATAACTTACTTGTTAAGGAAGCACTTAATAGCGAAATCAACTATCAGTATTTTTAAGTTATTTAGAAACAGCGTATTGTAATGGTAGAACAAAAACTCTTAAAAATTGTTTAAAAATAAATACGCTGAATATTTGCGTTTTAAATAACTTTGTATCATTTCTGAATGAGACGAAATAGATATGTTATATGGTGTATAACAAGTTTCATGGTTTTCTCGAATAAAGCTGATCCCTAAATATTAAACATTCAAATTATGTTGTTTCATGTTTTGTTAAACAACCAAATATAAAAATAAAAACTTAAGTGACATCTCGTTTCATATTCTAAGAGGCAGCCGTATTTAGTTTTCAGCCAGTCTAATTGTATGGCAATCGTGAGTGGGCAGTATAAACAAGCCCGCTTGAAGGCGTTTACAGGTGTTTGCTAAGAGCCCTCACGTAAACAGCGCAGTTTACACTTCCTTTTGCTTTCCGTGCTGCAACTAGTATTGTGAAATGTTTCTTGTGTTTAGTTTCCATTGGTTATACTAGATTTTGTTTTGGATGACTTGAGATATATAAATCTCTCGTGATAAAAAAAAAGAAACATAAAATAAGTACATTATTAAAAAGGGTTTTGCTTAAATAATAAAATCCGATACAATGGAAGAAGAAAATATTAATTAAAATTTTAATGACGTTGATCTCCAAAATTTGTCTTACAGTTAAAAGTCAAACTTAAAAAACACTTTCAGCCTTTGGATTTAAATACAAAGTTGATGCATACTTCCTAATTCATATAAACAAATTAGATACATATAATTTGTATGTAAAGTCTGATCTGGATTTAGTAGACTGCGGTTGATACTCGACACGTCCTCGGTCACCGGTAGCATGAACTAGCCCTTTGAACACCTACAACCGCAAACATTTTGTACACAACATCTGCCCCGGAGTGAAACGGAACTATATTTACGTAACACATTAATGTTTTTAAACACATAAATAAGCATTGAAACTGCTAGTTCAGTGAATAAATAAAACAAAGCAACCAGAGAAATAACTGAATACATTCAGCAAAAATGGGAATTAAAAATTTTCAAGCCGCAAAATATGTATTAGAATCAGGCACGAGTTGGAAGTTGGTTCGTCCGGGACGCGGTTTTGCAAAATATGCAGCGCTTGCGTATTCCTGCCTGCATATTACATGAGCAACTTTAACAGATTTCTTTAATATTCTAGCGTGGGAAAATTCCATTGCGATCTTTACGATAAAATTTTACACAGTATTATTTTTATTTAATATAACAATATATTCATTCCTTAAAATATTTTAATTATCTATATTTTCTAAAACTATTTTAATGACGTGTGTAATTACCGAAGATTTATACTTATTGCATATATCTTCTATATATGTATATAAAAATGGATTGCTGTTCCTTAGTCTCGCTAAAACTCGAGAACGGCTGAACGGATTTATCTTATCTTAGTCTTGAAATGTTCGTTTAGGTTCAGGGAAGGTATAAAAGGTCAGAAAAATTGATTCATTTTCGGAAAAACCCTAAAAACAGCCCTTTTCTATTTCCCATACAAATGTTTTCTTTGACATTAGATTTGACAACTAACTAATATGTCAATCATTCTGTTTGATTGAAAAAGGAAAAACCTGATTATTTATGGCCTCTAAGACGGAATAGAGTTTGCCTGGACAGCTTCTTCTTCTACCTGGCAATTTCCCAGCTATAGCCAGGGTCTGCCTTACATGTTTGTGAATAGTTTTGGCTATTTGTTTTTACGACCGGCCGCCTGCCTGACATCAACCCTCTCTTTGAGAATCAATATTAATCAGTGATGTCTAAATACTCTTAGAAAGTACATATGACTTGGAAAAATCACATTGGTACTTGCCCGGGCCAGGATCGAACCCGCGCCCTCGGCAACGAGAGGCGGGCCCTTTAACCACTAGGCCACCACTGCCTGGTCAGCTACGAGGACGAAGTCGCGGGCAAAAACTAGTTATAGATAATTAAAGCAGAGTCAATGATTTTCTTGATGTTTATATGTTAATCAAAAACTGTGTTGGAATGAAATATTTGTAGTTTTTTATTATTAGTCATTGGCATTCCTTACAGTCTTAAATCCAATCATTCTATATTTTAGTTTAAGTAGTAACATTTTTTTAAATTCTACTAATGAAACGTTTTACGGTGACAAGAGAACAATGCCAAAAGATAAGCTTAAGCTGTTATCATAAAATAAACACTATAAATTAAAATATAAGATAAATGAAAATAATCTACAAACTGTCCAAGTTTCCGCGGTATCTGGAACGCCGGGGGCTGTCCGACAATAGATCAGCTTCTTCCCTCCAGCACTCTGCTTCAGATTGCATACACAACTACATAATAGACGCGGTGTGCAATGACGAGATTGCACTCGAGACTTAATTTCATTTCCTAATAACGCCACGTATTTGCTCGCCATACATTCATGTTTGCGCGCTACCGCATTCATTTTCTCCACAGACGCTCACCATATTTTCCTTTTGTCTAGACGAAATCTTAACGAATATTTAAGTAGACCGAGTACAGAACAGTTATTATTTTCGATATAGGGCAACCAAACGACGCGGCGTATAAGATGCGATATCTTTAAATTGCTCATGTAAGACAAAATTAACCCTCGCCCACATTAACACAGATAAGTCGGAGAGCTCATTTGCGGGCCTTCCGGCTGGAGCTCGTTACATCTTGATATTCTTTACCCCTTCACCGATACGAGCACCACACGAGCAATAAATGGCGCGGAAGGAGCTCCCGCTATCGCACAGCCCGATATCTTCCATCCGAATTAATTTCAGAACGCTCCTCAGAAACGAAGTTAGTTCGTGGACTTGTTATTTCTACGTGCAGCCGAGCGAACACGCGAGTTCTAATCGCGAAGAGTTGCGAGATAAAATGGCGACCCGTAATTACCATAGCGCCTTTCGAAGATATGTGGAGAATCTTAATGGTACGGTGGCTTCGTAAATAATGGGCTCTTATGGGAAAGTTGCTAAGAGCACTGTTTCGAATGTAATTTTAAGGGTTTCGTGCCTCACGTGCTTTTAGAATAATGAGTAAGGCGTGATCACCTACAACACATCGTTTGTCTATAATATCCACATGTCTCAATATTAATGTCTTACTTAGGCATCCAGATTATAATGTAGCTTGTTAAACATGAAACTAAATTTTTGTTTAATTTAAGACATCATGAAATATAAATATGTTTAAACTTTATTTTGCCTTATAACAAAATATTGTTATTTAAAGTCCCTTTATCACAGAAGCAACCCTTTTTATCTCTCAATTTATAAGCTGTGAACCTACCATTATTACCTTAAATGTCTGTGAGACAAAACGGTAAGAGCGGATGGTATCGCCCGCATCTTCAGGATGCAGAAACCTCGACATTTCCAGATACGAATGAATTATGAGTCATTCTGAACTCGTGTGCAATAGTACTTAAACAGCGCTTGAACTGTTTACTTTACAAAATAGATATTATTTCATAAAGCGCTGAATAGCTGAATAACAAGTTAAAACTAACTAAGCATTGATAGGAGCTTGCAGCGTAACGATATCTTTCGTATATGTAAGTAATTAACGATGTAGCGTCTAACCCACTTTTTAATAATACAAGAAATAAAACAATGTTATTATTTCTTATAAAAGAATCAAAACCAAATTAAATAACGCTAAAAGTCTAAATAAGGCTCGTCATATAAATATATAAATTTAAACTTGTACATATATAAGAAACTGAGAATTAAAATCAACAAACTAAGCAGTTAATACATTTTAAAACATGGACCGTTTCTATTCACGAAACGATATAAATGCAAGTACCTTAGTACAATGAACATGTTCCTTACATTAGAACACTGTAAATTAGGAACCAAAAACGGTCTCATTTTCCACTCGAGTGCTGCGGCTAATATTGTCTCGCTCTTGAAATATGCATCCTTACCTGCGAGAGTCGGTGAATATACTGTAATTGTTAAATATACTGCGTCGTTTAATCCAAGCTACATCTCGTGGAATGTTCGAGAATGCAGCCAAGATTTGCAGGCAGTCTGCGGCTATGAGACTTGGCCTGGGGCCTAGCGGTTAATAGTCAGCTTAACTCCACTCCGAATTTCTTGATGCTTCGCATTAACTAATACAGCATCCGCAAATAACGGGAGAGTGTGTAAACGAAAATTGAGCCTCGTTTACATATGCGAAACCTTTTTAAAGTTGTTACCCTCAAAAGCCTTCTTCAACAATCTCGCTCCAAACTCTACAGCAAACAGCCGTCAGGCGTCGTCGATGAAATTGCAAAAATGTAAAAGAGCTAATGTTTGCTCACCTTCAACCCCTTCCCGACCCCACGTCCTGGCGTGACGAGCGGGATAAAAGGCTTTAATACACCCTCATCCCTTATTACAAAACTTGAAAAAGACAACAATATAGATCCAATGTGTCGCGGGCGCGGCAATCATACGCGCATCAAAGGTGTTGCTAGCCAAGTGTGGAAGAGGCTTTATGTAACTCTGTTTTGTATGAAATAGACAGTCAAAGGGCTACACTTTATGAGATCCGAAACAATACGGATTGTTACAATCCTGTTTCCTTCGTGCGAGGAAATAGTATTTGAATGTTTAATGAGAAATAGCTATTTGTGATCAAGGTGTTAAAGCGTCGTATAACATGACATTGAATTGAATGTGTCACTTTGTTATGAGTTTTTAAGGGTTGATGTTATATTTTTATAATGTTTTTTATGATCTCTTTCCTTTCAATTGGACCAACGTAACAAACCATCATTACCGCTCCGTTGAAAAATGTAACGGTGATGCTTTGCAAGTCAAAACTTCTTAGCTGAGCGACGCTTCTCTCTGAGTGCAGATAAGTGTTCATATGTTAAAGTGTCAAAATAACGCTTTTATTATTTTTTTAAATTCATAGCTTAGCGTTAATAATAATAAAGCATAAATATATATAGCTCATATATATCTTACTTATAAATATTCTCGGTATTTAAAGCCAATTTCGAGATAAAACTCGCATAACTTATATTATGCACATTAAATAATGATCTCTGCTCGTGACGTAGCGTTAGGGTCGCAGGTTTGATTTATACCTGCGTAAACGTCGGCCCAAAAGCACAGGTGCACATTACTGACTTCATTTTACATGTATTTGATAAAATATGTACATAAAAAAATATTTTTTTATTTTAACGATACTTATTTCTAACGAGGCTTCTAACATCCTAAAAAGTAGTCACTCCCCCCGCATCGTTAACGCTACGTGTGCACATTACACAAAATTATTTGCGGCATCGCCTGCCTGTGACACGTCGCCTTAAATTGACATTCGATCGGTCGCCATATTGTTTTTCGATAAACAATGACAAAAAGATTCTTTTACAATATTAGAGGGTGCAAAAACATTTTCGTGCGTAGCTTTATAACTTAGTATGTATTTTTCTTATAAAGAAGCTAAGTTTTGTTCAAATTAGATGTTACGAACATTATCAATTTAAATCTCTGGAATTTTGTTCATTAACACAAATTCGTCTCGTGTAAATTCAAAATTTCGACACACATATTAGACAGTCATATATAAGAACATCCTGTAATTTAGCGAGCTTAATGTAGAATTCCGGCAAGAGGCCGCAACACGTTGCCGCAAATTGACATTCAATCAGTGTCGCGACATTGTTTCCCATCAATTCTTATTGGGAGTGGGGCCACGCTCCGCCGATATACCGCCATCAAATCGCAATTTGTTTATGAAAATTTATTGTATTTGCCATTACTGGATTCTTTTCCTACGGGAGCGACCCGCGGAACGAAATCATCTTATTCAATTCCCTTTTTGCATACATCGCGCACGGTGTCTTCAAGGGGAACAGTGTTTCCTATCCGAACACGTGAATCGCGTTTGGGATGCATGTTCGCCTCTTATTAGCCTGAATTGCGGATCGGATTTTCAAAAATTACCCGCAGGGCGTACACCTTTTGTAGATGTTCGTGCCTTGTATGAATCACTGAGCTTAAGAAATAAATTTTATATCTTGAATCAAAGACTTACTTTTACTTTTAATCGGAATAACATAAAAAACATGATATCTATTCTACAGTGTAATAAATTCGCTTCAAACATTTATACGTACATACGTACTATATGTATACATAGACAAAGCAGTGACGAATACACGTTGATCACAAGAAATTTCCATTTGGATATGCCACGAAAATCATTTATCAGCGTGGAATTAGCGAGTCACACATGGGAGATGTCGATGCTAAGCGACTCGAACGATATGACACCGTTTCCCTTCTGTTTCGAGGATTTGGAAAAAGAATTGTCGCATATATCACCGTTAATAGGGCGAGGAGAGCACTACTTATGCCTAATGCGACGAGGAAACATGCCATGCGCTCCGAATATATTTTCAGAACTGGATTTCTAATGGTAATAAATGTACGAACAACCTCTCGTAACCTTATGAGATGAATTCAACTGAACTTGTTAGGAAACTTTAAAAAATATAACAGCACTCATCATATTCGCTTTATATACATATTTATATAATAATATCATAATATTGGGCGATATAATTATCGTAGTTATGGCAACAAAAAAAAAAACAAAATTTTATATCTTATTACTTAAACAACTTTCTAGTTCATGCGACAAATCAGCAATAAAATATGTTGCCATATTTAAGCCTGCCATTTTCCTAAAAAACATGATATTAACCCCGTTTTAACATAACAATAACGAGGTGAGATCGTAAACACGTAACGATCTCAGTAAAAACGAACGACGCGGTAAACATGGACAGGCGATGTCTTCGTCGAATGACTCCAGATGCAGTAAAGACGCTTTTAACGAAACTTGTGAAAACCTAATTTTTATGACGACAGCTAGACGTTACTTAACTTATTTTAATTAAAAGGGTTTGTTATATTCATAATTTTATAAAAACATGCATTAAAATTATAGCATTTTTTTAAATTTAACCATTATATTGGTTTTGAAATCATTAAACAATACCTTTCTTTACTTTAATATAAATTTAATATAAAGTAACTACGACCAAAAAAAAATATCTGGAAAGATTTATTTAGATAAAGACGACTATTTTTTCGGTCCAGCTATATTATTAGTAATTATTATTTATAAGGTAATAAATAAAAGATAAATATTTAGAAATTTACATCAATAAATTCTTATCAAAATCTAAGCCTAATGCATTAAAAGTAAAACCTACTCTACACCCCAATCAGTCGAAGATTATGCTAAATACTTGTAAGTATAATATTTGGAGACGTAGAACGCATACGTAAAAGAGAGTTTATCAGCCCCTCGCTAAAAAGCTGTTATATTTTCAACACATGATTATGTAAAAGAATTTCGAGATTCAGAGGGAGACTGTACTAAGATGCGAGTAATCATTTACATCTGAGAATTTCTTTAAATAAATTTATTTATATCCCTGATTTATCGAAATAATGACTTTTATAAAAAAATGTGACAATGAAATTGAATATATCAAATAATTTATTTATCATGTTCATGGCATGTACATATTTATATATACTCTTTATTGCACTGAATAATTAACAAGGTTATTTTATAAACATAATTATTGTGTACAATGGCGGGCTTATTTCTAAAAGAAATTTCTTCCAGCCAACCCACAGCTGTAAGAGTTAGTGTGTACAGCAGATAAAAATTGTGAAATATGATGCTCTTAATAATATAATATATAAAAAAACAATTTCAATAAAACAGATAGTATAACACTTACATAAATATCCATGATATAATAAATACTATAAAAATATAATAAATATTTAGTGTATTTTAAAGATAAACTTTTCAATAATTGACTGAAGCAAGCTTATCAAAAAATCTGTTTTGTAAATCAAAAACAAAACTATCAAACACTTTAAGATTATACTGTAAGTGTTACAGCAAATAAGAAATTATAATTGTATAAAGTTTGGCCTTGTATTATTACTTTAATTAAAATGAAATCAAAATTATAAATATAATATACGAGTATATTGCATTATTATTGTATTATGTCAACGTAAGCAATCATACGCATTACTTCTTTGATAATTCTTATGCTAAATGATCATTGTATAAAAAGTTTTAATAAATAAAAAATATTAAGATAGGATGTAAAATAATGAATACTGAATTTATTAAAAAAAAATAACAAATGACTGTTGAAAACAACTCCCCGACACACTGATGAGCTGCGATCCAAATTTTCTGACTCGCCAAACGACTTCCTTGACTTAATAACACAAAACAAATTACCAACGAAATCTCTGAGCAGCACCGAAACAATTAATCAAAACGTGAACCTTTAAAAAAAATTAAAGAAATAATCCTTCCAAACCGGTGGATGCCATTACGATTATTTAAATCTTCGAGACGACTCGACGAAAATTGCACGATATAGATATAAGACTGTAATAACCCATTTAGTAGGATAAGAAAAAGGGATGGTACTCATTAGCATATAATGACAGTAATTAAAATACACAAATAGAGCTATAAAGACCGCCCGGCGTTGAGGGGTTGTCTTCATCCATGAGAATTTATACATGGCAAATATTTTCGCTGCGGCTCAAGCAAACCGAGGCGGAATTAAGAACGTTATTGTTTAATTTATTAATTAATAGACCGATGTTCAGCCAGAGATTGTCGGATATTCGTGCTTTTGATATCCTAGTGATATGAAACAATAGGTAGATATTGATTATCCACTGTCTACAGTGGCGGGCAGAATTTTAACTTAAATTAGTTAATGGTATTCAAAAAAATATTAAAAAAGAAATGTATTTTTATATTATTAATGCGATGGTTAAAACTAATTATTACATATATGAGAATTTTTTAACAACAAAGAGTTTAATGAAATCGGATTTTATAATAAACCCCGCTCATTTCTGTAATTATTTCAATTCATCTATAGTCTCGCTCTGCCGCCTCAGACAATGGAAGGGCTAATTACGAGATGTAAAGCTTTATTAACGCAATCGGGTGGTTATTAACATAAAAAAATAATATTTACAGACTCTCTTGACGGCGAAGCCTCTTAATTTTTGAATATTGCGGCATTAAGTTCAATGCTCCCTCAACCCTTCGTCTTACAAATGATTGCAGTGATGTTTCGCCTTGAGAAATACGATGAGCGTCAAGATTAAACACATCAGATCTTTCATTAAAATTCACTTGAATTACATTTTAGTTTAAGTCTTGTATATTTAAAATATCAATGACATATTATCAAGAATTAAAAATCACACTTAAATATTAAAAACAATTAGCTTTAATTCTAGAATACATAGAATTTTTCTAAAGACGTTACTTTCAATCTGATTTGCTTACATTAGCAGTTCACACACGTCTTACTAAATTGTAACGTGGACAGACCTGTCTCTTGCTACGTCCAAATTACCCATTGATATTTTAATCAGAATCCCCATCACTGGCTTCCAAGACGTTGAGATTAGCATATAAATAGCGAGTAAAATATGACATCAGCATTTTAATTTTTCGATATTACGAAGCGATTTACAAATTAGCGGGCAAGAAAAACGCTATTGCTTAAGAGGGTCGAACCATCCGCAGATGTTCTATTTAAATGTAAATTTGCCACGATACGCTGACAACATGGATAGAAAAAAATCATTTTAAATCAACATATTTGACAGGTTTTTTTTAAATATTAACACAGGAAAAAGGCAAACCTTTCCAAATTAATTATATCATATTGTTATCTTTGGAATTGTTTACAGACGTTAAAAACGAAAAGAAGTCGGCGTATTAAATCAACCTTTCAAACCGTGAGGGTGACAATTGCAGACACGAAAAAAGTAAGATTTCTTTTCGTTTTATAAAGCAACAATAAAAGAACATTACAAAGGTCCGGAAGTGGCAGTGACAGATTGTGTACAGCGGTGAAAAGTCACACCTCCTGTTTGTAGACAAGAGATTCGTTGTCGCTATAGCTGTTAATCTAATTAAAAAGAACCAATTATTTTCTGATCTTCGCTTTTCCCTCACACACGTTAGTTATTTTTAAAAGAATTGTTAATTTACCTCCGAAAGAGAATTTATAGTGTTATTTTGAAAGATAATGAAAAATAATGTATTAGTTATTTCGGACAATATTTAAGAAATAATGGTTCAAAATGTACTATATAAAACAAAACATCTCGTAAATACGTAGAACGTATTTAATTAGCCATTCTGAATGAAAGGAAATCTTTTATCCAAGCTCCGTGCAGAATTCATTAATACCCTTGCATCTCGAATTAACGAATCGATAATAATTGATTAAGTACCGCGCAGCGCCAAGGAGAACCACAAAGGAGTCCATTCGAATCGCCTGCGAGGAAAACAAAAACAATCCTCTCCCTTTTTTGACCGAGATGGAGAAATCTGGGCTTTGTTCATTTGCTCGGTAAACCGATAATTTCATTAAACAACAAAGTGGGACTACTCGGCAGCTCTCTGTAAACACGGCAAGAAGCCAATGTCCCCCAAGATAGGAAATTCATTTGAAGAAAAAATTTAAGCCCAAGCAGTGCAAATTAAGATTCTTCATCCCCTATTTTGTTTATTCATTTTCTTCTTAGAATTCTCATTGAAGTTGCATTGGTAACGTAATTAAAGTAACCAAATTAGATGTAATGATTTTAAATATATTTTGGTTTACCCTTAATAGCGGAAATAATATTACTTTGAGTAATGCAATAAAACACGCATTTCAGTAATTAAATATATATCAAACAAACACATGTACCTCCAGACAAAAATCTTAATCGGACATACCCTTTACAACAATTCAGCTAATATCGTTTCCGTAACCCGAAATGGTCGAATTCCGGGCGTTAAAAATATCGCAGAGTAATTTGGAGCATTCGAGCAGGCTCGCATTAAAGTTGGTAGCAGCCAAATTAAGCCGAACCCCCGATATATTGCGTTTGTTCTTTTGATGCCGGTGAAGGGTTAAACCAAGAATGCTTTGCTTTTTATACCAAGTCCAATAAACTGGGGGGAAGTTATATATAGACTTGTGTATGAGTGGTCAAACAAGAAATATTGATGTAATTTTAAATATCTCTTTTATAACTCGACTTATTATTCTTGCTGTGAGGATAGTTTTAATAATAATCTACAATTTATAATAATGACGAAATTAAAATAAGAAATTCTATTTAACACAGCGACAACAATATTTGAAATGACAGTCTTAGTAAGAGTATACATAACGAAAGTTTATTTTTGTACCTGACCAGGCTATAAATTTTAAAATGTATGATATTCCCCATACTCTCACAAATAAAAATTCAGTCTAACCAATGAATTATATGTGTGCTAGGTAATTATACTGAAAATACCATTAAATTAATAAATAAAACACAGGAGCGGACCCCGTCATATCGGAGCAACATAGGCCCCTCTGTCGAATAAATTTATGTAAAAATTTTCATTAATATTTTGAGGCCGACCGTTCGTTGGCCCTTGGGAGTGAAAATCGAGTTCGCGGTTGCGATGGAAAAATGCAAACCGAAAATTATAGGGTCCCTCGCCTTGTATTTGCTTATGAATACCACTCGTACCTGCCAGCATTGTGACGTACATGTAAACATAATATGCGTATCGTGTACGAAAAAAATTGGGCACATTGTTTGGGGCCATTTCATTACTTATGAAACCACTCAATCATTTAAGTGTTTTTGGATATGTTTGCCCTGAAATACGAATTTCGTTCATATTGAAATTGGTTTACCAGTTTTCACTGTAAATAAAAACAATTTGAAATTCAAACAACTATACAAACTTTATTTTATTCAAGATGTTTATATCTTGGTTTTATTAGATAGTTCCTACCCTTACTTGTAAGGAAGCGTCCACTATGAAAAACGTCACCAGATCTTGTGAGATTATGAAAGATTTGTGAGTTTGTAGTGGCGCTTGTGAATCGTCAGGCTTAAGAGATTTAAATCGCTCAGTGGTCCGGAATGCCAGATAAAAGCAAAGATTTTTTGTCCCCCACCTAGGTGTAGGTGATTTTTACAACATTTTTGACTATTTTAGAATTCTGATTTTAATATTACTTTTTTATTAACAGTTATATATCGTTACATTTTCTACCTCTTTTCTTTTTAATAATAAATTAATGTATCTTGAGTATTGTGAATTTCTTATTAAATACATCAATATCTCTAACAATGAAGTTGAAGGACTCGTGAATAATATATATGTATACCTTTAAAGCTGAGTGAAAAGTCTTCAAGAAAACTTTCCTACTTATATTTCATCCGGTAAGGCCACAATGCAGCCAGAATCTTCGCACCATATCTCAAGCGAACCTGTAAATCTTCCAGGCATTTTTATATTCGCCTCCCCGACTAAGGGCTAAGCAAGTCGCACCGTCCCAGATTATATCTTGACACTTGATGGATGAATGGTTATTGGATCTCAACATTTTTATCATTTTGATACAGTCGCGGGGGCAAGGTGCGTTTTATTTGCACGGGAAATTTAGATAGTTCAATCTGTTCGTTCTACATGAAACAATTTTTTCGTATGGGTTAATTCTTTAAAATACTTTTTTTCTTCAAGAAATCGATATAAATGTTACAATGTTTAATACTTCTACTGCTTGCTACTGTTAATTGCGTTCGGTTGCAGATTCAGTATCATATTGATCATATATGTAATTCCAATAAATCCACTGTTTTCTCCAACATAAATTATTAAAAACAGCTTTATGGCTCAAGTGTGATATATTATGTCAGGTGGCAATAAAATAATTGTATAATATTCGTAACAGGCTGAGTGCAGAGGTATGAAATTGGCAATGTTCTCAGCGCCGCGTCTGACACTACGACCCGATCGTTTGCACTCTTTAGTACACCCCTATCTCACACTTCATGTCATGGGTACATAGTAAGGTGTACAAAAAAATACTATAGAGTTATAGTCAAAGAGGTAGCTTTAATAATAGCTTTAATAAAAGTGTTTCATAAAACACAAATGTAAATCGAATAAATTATATATTGAAAAATAAATATAATGATAATTTATGATTTACATATACATCAAAATCTAAAACGGTAGAATTAGTCTGAATTTGTACAGGATAACTTGATATAGACTGATATCTAATATAATTAAAAATTATTACGTAAGACAAAATGGACTTACCGCTCAAAAAATACATAACAGGTACACTTTAAGTTACACTCCCATAGATTGCTAACCGTACCAGTTATCTGCTCGCTTTGGCGCGCATGATACGTGATATCCTATAAAAATGGCGGCCGTTGGCGGAAACATATCAATTCAATTTGGAAATCGCTAGCGGAACACCGTGAAATTGCATGTCCGCTAAATCATGATGGCGATCAACATTTCTGAAGGTTTTGAATTTATTGGATCTATGACGTCATATATTTATAAGAAATAATCTATATTTTTATGTTGGAAATGAATAAAATACATAACATGGTATTCATATACATAACTGTCCTAAAAGCAATTTTGATTTATTATTAAAGGCAACCCAGCCACTCAGACTAAAACTAAATTTAAAACATAATTACTTTGTGTAGCAGCTTGTTTCATTAACTGTCTAATAAGATAAAAGAGGATATCACTAAAATTTCACAGCGTCATCCCATTAAAATTAAAAATGCACACTCTCCTTGACGCCTCAAGGAAGACATGCTAAGCTTGAGTGAACCATAAAATGTTAAAAATATACGCTAATTTTAAGAAAATACAAAGTACTGTACAGGGCCGTACTTTATACATATAATACACTTTAAAGGCTTTTTTGAAGTGATCTCGCATTTTAATATATTATTATTTAATATATCGTTTACATATAAATAATTATTAAACATTTTATCATATCCTTTACAAACAGCACTCGATGTCATTAACAAATAAATATTTTTTTGTTTCACAGTATATTAAATATCTTATATTTATTACTAACACCGTGTCTTAGTGAAGGTGCATAAATGCTAGACAATTTAATCACTATTTTATTCGTAATTTAAGAAGCGAATTTTTACAACAAATATTCTCTAAGATTTATCCATAACATCCACAAAGAAGAATCTCTGGGAAACGTCTAGAACTCTGTAATGATCTCAAAAACCATGTACCAACATAGGAATACCACACGGGTGTGTTGAAACATAATAAGTATTAATTAAAGCTGATAAGCAAAACCATGTGAAATCTACCAATTATTAATATAGTACACCAAACAAGCAAAATACCGATATGAACCGATTTAATATCCCGCTCATAATTGAAGCGAATGTTCTTAAAACCCATTACCGTAGCTCGTAGACTCGATGAGTCCCTACCTAGGTAATGAACTCACATTATAAATGCAACGAGGCATCGCCTCCGATGCACAGCTCCGAGAAGAATTAATTCATTTGCATGTAAAACTTCACGTTCGGTAGAAGATTAGGTATGTAAGACGTAGGATCGATAGACGTTCTTACTTAGTACAACATGATTCTGTTATGAGTTGTAATGAATATCCTTATAATGGTTTTGTTCTTAATTAATATAATATCTCAAAAGGTAGACGCTTAATAATAAAATATATCGAATGATAATTGTGAGGACCTTTAGATTATAATATTTTAAATTTAAAAAAAAAAACAAATACACTGAACGATATTGTGTTATGTATGTATTATTTTTGTAATGTAACAAACATTACAAAAATAATTAGAAATATTTAATAAAAAAGTTTCTCTCCGGCGGGGAATCGAACCCCGGTCTCCCGCGTGACAGGCGGGGATACTGACCACTATACTACCGAAGACTTGAGCAACTAATCCAATTTATAAACTATTACTGTTTATTAAATTACTTTTATATATAAATAATGCAATAAAATGACGTCTTATTATTGATATCTAATCTCAATTTATCTCGAATTACACATCTGTAATAAAGTTTTTTATCTACAAACAACTTTATATTGTTTATAATTATAGTTTTTTACTAAAACTCTTAATTTCGAGTCAGTAAAGTACAGCTGATTATGTCATTATGATGGAAACAGAACCTAGTAAGAAAGGTATTTCTAATTCCAGATATGCTTCCCTCAAGTGTTTTTCTACCGTCTGAGATTTTGAAACCAGTCAGGTGTAGGTTGTAAGTTGTTCAGAACCTCAGTGCTCTTATTGGAAGTGATGATATATTGTTTCATATTTTTATTACATTTCGTCCGATAACTAGTTTATCATATAAAATAAAAATGATTTCGATTACTTAATATACATGTTTATGTAAATAAGAGATAGGAATTACAATGAATAAATTATAAAGATACAATAGTAATATGTACAATAATATTTTTTATACATGACTGAATTATGGATATTTCCTTAATTTGAATCCATTAATGTACCATTTAAGAAATAAAAAGAAAAATTTAAGGTGATTACAAAATTCTACCATCCGCGTCTCATCTGATCGCACCCCGGGGCGTGCACTTATCATTGACATTATAACTTTTTTGTTGTCCATAACATTTGCATAACTCTTAAACTCTATCGAAACAGCACGCCTCGAAGCCTTGAGGCGTCCCCGCAGCCTACACTTGCTAAGATCATTTCCAGACTTCGCGAAGTCACCCGTCTTGGGAACTGTAAAACTGGGAGTAATTTGTAAATTACCTTCAACGAGGCGTCGTAAGAACGCACGCATCTTTGACTTTATTCCCAGATGCCGTATGAATACACAAACGTTAAGGAAATTTATTGAATAACCGTGTCTCTTCCAATTTATGTTGATTTTATGTCCGCCATCTTTACTTACTTCAGAGATATTTGCTTCAAAGTTTACATTAAGAAATTCTGTTTAAACATTTCCTACTTATGCTAATTATACAAATAAATGCATGAAGCAATGCACGAGTACTATGACGGGGATAGTGACTTTACAATGTATGATAAATTAATTAATAAAGGAATCTTTGTTATAACATTCTTTATAAAAATAACGTCTGCTTATTGTAAAAACTAACACATCATTAAAATGATACTAATAAAAGTGTTTAACCAATAGCCGTCTTTCATACACTTGTACAAACAATGACAATAAAAAATATTTAGTTCCTACATATACATACTGTTCCAGACATCATTTTTTTTAAACGGAAGTCAAATCATATTCAGCTGTATAACTGAAAACATTCTATAATGGTCTCATAATACCTCCAAATATAATCCACAATCACTCATAAATTAAAATAAGCAGTCTTACAAGACGGTGGCAAAATGTGAACTCAAAAATAACGGTGTTTTCAACTTTTATTTTTCAAAGGAGAGAACAAAGAAAATTAACCTAAAAATTCAGACTTAATGCGAACATTCATCACGACTTGAATGTCGCAGATTAATATGAATTTGAATGAGACTATTTTGATGTCTGTCACACTCAGGCGGCCCTTCGGCTAACGAAGCTAATTCGGAGGTAATAAGAATGCCGTTCGGAGAATTATTTATGCGGAAATATTTTGCAATTATTTTCATACGACGAATAAAGTTTAAAGTATTCCTCAAGTGTAAAAAGTTATCTTACGTTTAATAAGATTTCCTTTTGTAGTTGTTTCGTAAAATTTTTATACACATTTTATTTTGATAGACAAATAATAATACTCTATGCTTAGAATAAATAACATAACGAGAGGAATTTAGCGGCTAAGAAAAGAAGTTTCAATTTATCATCTTCAATTCTATCTAAAAGTCCATCTAATTTATTTTATAATCCGTCCGGCGATTATAATTTAAAAACATGAGCGTATCCCGTGATAGCAAGATGGCGGATATCTTAATGAGAAGGTATCACTGGAAGCAGCTGTTATGATACCGGCCGGAGTGTCGCCGCACTCACCCTTAAAGAGATTTTTTTTCGGGTAACTTACTACGGAAATGGCTTATGGCGGGACAGGGCAGTCCTATGAAAGGACGACTTTAAAGGATTATTTTGATTTAATTGTTTTCGAATTCCATTAACAAATAAAATATATAAATTTTGATAAAATGATTACCATTTACTTAAAGAGATTTTTAACAAACAATAGTATTAAATATTAAAAAATATTTTTCAAATCTATATCTGAGATATCTATGATTAATAAAATTCTCACATATTTATTGATATTATTAGTATTTTTAAATATATAATCCATACTTTTTAACCTCCAAAAACCATCGTAAAGGCGATCGTTTTTTTCTCGCCCTAACCTTCGAAAAAAATAGGGGAGATTCCTATCTTGTCCCTTCTAATTTACTTATTCCTCTTTTAAAGACTTATTTACCTTCAAAATCCCATTGTGCCAGGCGGGCCGATCCAGTAATAACGGGGCGACCTCTCCAGCGACGTGTCAACGAGATTTTTCTTAAAAAAGCAATAACAATTTACATAAACACCCGATCCTAGTTAACAGTTAATAAAGGAAACGATGTCGCAATTGACGAGGCTGTCTTTTTAAATGCTTTTTAGATGGAAATGTTGATGGTACATTGTTTGTACAAGATATCTGTTTTCTTTGTCCAATAGATTAAGATGTCTATTTAAGAATTCTTTTTAGCATAAGCCAAAGCTTTTTTGTTTCACTTCGATATAAATGTTATTCAGTACCTCATCTTATTATTGAAACATTTATGAGAAATTTAAAAAATTTAATTGCTTTCAACGGGTAAAGATGTCATTTAAAAACTGCTCAAAAAGGATAAATTAAAGCATATTTCTTCATAAAATTTGACTATATTAATTTAATTAAATTTTAAATATTAATTTTTATTTAAAATAACTTATTTGATACGATGGAAAATAATATTAAAAATAATAAATATCTTTTTTATATTATCCTTTTTTTTTACTTGTATTATTTGTTCTTACATAGATTATATTGAGAATAACAGACGGCCCAAGTCTCCTGGATTAGAGTTTTTCATTGAAGCTGAAAAATCAGTGTGACACGGAAAAGAACGGGTACATGAACCTTGTTCTATTAAAAACTTCCCAAATTCACTAATAGTAATCCGAAACAAAGTTCTCGACGTTCAAGGTCGCAATTTAAAGTTTTTCGAAAAGTTCTTTTCCGCTCAGTTTTTTATAAGTATATAAATCTTTTTGCCGGCAAAGTTTCACAAAGTTTTTGGCCCAGATTGTCATCGATTTTTGTTTGAAGAGTTTGTTTTTTCATTGTTCTTCTTTCTTGTTTGACGGTTAATTCATAGAAAGTTTGCTGCCAGCACAATCGATACCAGTCCAACTCGTTTGTAAACAAACTAACGTAGCCACGTGTTCAAGAAGAAATAAACAATTTTGGAGAAATATATTTTAATGAAAATGCATGACTCAAATGTAAAGTATTTTTTATTCAGTAAACTACATATTTCTATTGGTATTCTTACCAAATAATCTATCTTTCAATTTTCAGATCATAAATGTAAAGTCTTCGCTCTGTCTGTAAATATTTTCCCCATGATAAAGGCCATGCATGTGTCGGCCCGAGGGCTCTCATCACTTCGACCCTGAATATTTTTGTATGTATTCTGCGACCCTCTGTCTCAACTTATGTAAATACAGCCTAACACTTTTGCCGTTTTTCTCGCATTTGCCACACACAATACAGTGCAATTTGATGCCAGATTCCAACATTATCCGCATAGGTGAGCCCTCTCGACACTCGGATTTCCAAATAGAAAGAGTGATTTGCAGCTTATTTTGATGACTTTGAATAAAATTTTCGTATCCATTTGTGATTTTTTATTTTTATTCGGCATTTGAATTCCGAACTGTCTCGTCAGAAATGCTAATGCAGTAATAAGAAAGATTTTTTATTCATTAATTACTACTTTCTTAGACAAAGAACGCATAACGAACAGCCGTCGTCGCTGTCCGTCTCGGCTGATTTATTTCATGACTTTTCGGATATGCAAATGACATTAACATTCAAAGACGTAGGTATTCCCGTCCCCTTAAGAAATCCTCGCGACCGCAGAATGATGCCAATCCTGGGTGAATCTTAATATTTTATGTTGTGTTATTCCTTTTCTTTTTCCTTCCTGATATTATTTATTTCCTCTCCGACAATGAGATTCCCACTTTAGCGCGTAATAAAAAAGAATTATTGTTCATCTTTTTATAGCGCCCCGTTTTGTTTGGGTTAATGCTATTGAGATTTAAAGTGACGATCTAAAGTGAATGTTTCTGAAGCTAATCAAAGAGCATCTAACTCACCGAATTGAAAAAAGAGCACGGTGTGGTCATGAAATATTTTGTGATTATGTTTATAAAATTTAAGGGAGATTAAGCAGTTTTTTTAAAAGTCCGGTTACAAGAGGCACCTGAAAGAAACAATAACATATTGTTGTATCACGAGTGATTAACAAGTCCCCGGGGTAAAGGAAGAGTGGGAAAAAATCATCGACGCGGACCGAGGGAGTGATCGGGGCAATGATGGATCATACCCTAATTGGTTGATGGATGATGCACCCGCGAATTTACTTAGTCTTGTGTGGTCGATGGTCGACTGGAAAACAATTTTATACTAAAATCTGATTTTATTAAACAAAATAGAAAATAAATTTAAAAAAGAAATAATTTCAATTAAATTCATAAAAATATCTTAAATGAAAACCAATGAACGACCCTACTGATTAACGAATGAATATAGAATTTCAGTATCAGTTTATTTATTTCAATACAACTTGAAACATGTATGTATTTAAAATGAGTATAAAAGCAATATTAAACTTCAAGCAATAAATATTTTATTAACATCAAGAATGTTACCAAACCATCAAGTAACAGTATTTCCAAATAGTAATTAAATTCCGTAACAGTACAAAGCAGAAGATACGCAGCGGAACCTAATTTTCATAGCTGATTAGACTTACCCCACATGGGATCATGATTACCTCATACGGCCTTATTCGGTAATCGTAATGCATTACGAAACTTAATATTATCAACATCAAAACGGAATACTCATGTCACTGAAATTTTTGCTTAATATTGTTGTCTTTGGACTAGCAACACTGGACATATTATTATAATTCATACAAACCTATGTATTTCTCAAAAAACACGTAATAATTAGTAGAAAAAAATTATGTATATTTTCATATTTACAACATTTTCTTACGATTATAAACTTTAATAAATAAATCATAAAAATATATCTACCAAAACGCTCTGAGGCAGTTAAAAGTATAATCAAACATTTAATATTAAAGTTTTAATCGGAATAAGCCCACGTTGATACCCCTATCACATGTCGGATGCACACGTATTACGAAACGTCATCTCTGACAGAAACGTGGAAAACATTCACTCTTATTTGCCTTCTACAGTGATTAGCTTTATTGGGAATTACGCTTTTACTGTATTGCCTTAGGCTCCGTTATATTTAGCTGATTGTATCGTGAATAGAATATTTATTTTTTCCTATTCAAATATTTTTTTACTAAGATTATTTTGAAACACATTAGAATCAATATAAAAAATCTAAATGAACAATACATCAATAATTCTATTCATATTTGAATCTAAATAAAAGCATCTGATGAATTCATAGCGTATAGAAAACTTTATTAACGTTCTGTGTGTTTCGATAAATATGAAATGGTATCCACGATATGAAAAGGTATAATCGAAGTCACATTTCAAACAATTCCCTGCATAATTAAGCAATAAATGACCCGTTTGGTACAAACAATACGAGCTCTTGATCGAACGTCGCTATACTCAAGTGCATATAAAAGCTGTCTAGAAAGTTTTGTCGCTAGCGGCCGATCGATACAGTACAGTGGCCGGGAATGACGAGTAATGAAACTGCGTATAATTTGGGTTATTATGCCATTCCGGTTACTAGATAAGACGTCTTAAGAGTTTCCTAATAAACCTTTAAAATTGAGGCCTACAGGGACTCAATCTAAATCTATCTATACATATGTCGTACTGCCAAGAGAAAATTTAACCATTGTTAATTCCTGAGTTCGTGTAATTCATTAGTTTTTAGAATTTCTTTTGCATTATGAATAATCCTTATATAAACTCGCGTGTGGTACGATAGCTAAGTTTTGCTTAATACGTAATTGGGACCAAATCCCTATTGGATCCGGAATAGGGACATGTTTCTTAGTGTGTGTTCAAGGGGAAATTAATCAAATTAACCGGTCCACGTTAGATGTAAGAAAATGGGAAACATCTTATATGTATGTAATGCCGTGTTTATACTCTTAATAGATCTTTAAAACTTTGTACAAAAGAATTAATTTTTACTAAACACCCAATATGTTTTAAATGAAAACGTGGATTAACTATTAATAGAAAGTTGATGACAAGATATTTAGTATTTGAATTAATACAACGTATATCTTTTAATGTTTATATATTATATATAAAGTTCTGTATCCTTATTCTATACATCGGTAGTGTCAGTAGCAGTGTAAAGACGCGGACACACGCGCGTGATAAATTAGTGGCGATCGTGACGTGCGTGCTACGGTAATACCCCTTACGTGACAAAAACGGGATTTAATTGTAGCTTCAGATATATTTAGTTTAGCCCGTGTTCTTATTGTTTCATTGTATTACATAAAGAAACTAAGAAACGAAAATATAACTACTTTTTCTGATATAATTATGTTCAGGTCCTTTTGAAACTGATTATAACAGAAGTTTAATGGGAGAAATAGTAACTGTAATAATTTTACGATAAATTATTTCCTAAGTAAAATTCAGCGTTCTTTATATTAGTTAACCTCAGTGTAACCGCCTAAGTTCTTTTCAATAAAGCTAAAGTGTTTTCCGTGCGCTTCTGTTTTCGTAGCGCAATTAAACTGCTGTTAAACTTCTTGCAGCAGTGTTTGTAGAGCACCTGAATGGTCCGCAAAAGTTGTACGGGCACCGCTCCTTGTTTGCCTGCTAATTATCCCGACTGTAGATTTGAAGTCGAATCTGGGCACAAAACGCTGACCCGATCAAAATGGTCAAACGAGGTTAAGCGTCTAACCATTATATTCAACTACGGTTTCTCACTAGCCCTCCCCCGTCACCATAGTGACCGCCTTCTCCACGCTATTATTCCATTGTATCAACATTCATATCGAAATCACGTGTAACTCTGTCACGATTAAAAGGGGGTTGGCCGAAGCCAGTTTTGTCAAGTCTCTTTTCAAATTAGACTCGAAGTCCGGCATTGGCACTTCACGCATTTAAAATCAAAAGCGCAGAAGGGTTACATAATCCGAACCTTTTTCAGTGTGACTTGTGTTTATGTGCACGTCTCGTCTTTTGTCACGTATTCTTAATTAAGGACCGCCGGCTGCCAAGCGACCCCACTCGTCACATTTTCATATTGATTGTAAGAGGGCTTCGCTTACATGATTTATATAGAATCCTATACCGATAAGTTATAAGTATATCCTAAACTCAGACTTACTGCATCTTAAAGTGATATAGGATAATTTTTTTCTCCCTAAATTATAAGAGAAAGCTGTACTCAACCGATTCTTTACCCTATGCAACAATCCGATACAAACTGAGTGACATCCCGCCACTTCAAAAGATCTCGCGAAAAAATCCGGCGGCGACGTGTCAAAGACACCGCAAATCGGGGGGCTTTTTGTTGCTTATCAAAATATTTTTTCAAGCTTAACTCCTTAGTGAATTGAGAGATTAAGTCCTTTTAAAGAGGCAACCGGTCCCAGGAGTCGGGTGTGATCATTCCTTTTGATCTCATTTCCGCGAAAGCTCTATTTGTCTGTTATTTTATTACTTCTTATTATTTTGTCTCCTTGACATTTGAAGTGACAGGTAACAATTTGCTAAGTGTGACAAGTGATTTTCTAATTTAAGCGGAATTTCTTTGTTATTTCGCAAAAGATTGATCATTATTGCTTTAAACATATTCAAGTAGCTACCAATTGATTCGTCGAATATTTGAATATGTGTGCCATTTATCACAAACATGCGTGGACAGGCGAGACTAAGCCACAAGAAAATATGCAAATCACTATAAGGCAGTAGGTAAGCGCTCGTAAGCCGTGTAATTATTCACATCGGATTTGCAAGTCGCGCCTGAAGCGTTCCGTTTCTACACACGCGAATTAAACTGACCCTTAGCGTGCATTTAAATCAAAACACATGTGCCGAGAGCGGGTTCAGGCCGCTGATTTTGAGATGACGGCTTCCCCTTTTTGCGGGTCCCTGCGTCGATTCCTTGGCGGGCGATGATCGATACCCCTCCCCCGCCGCCGGCCGCGACCCTCCTACCCTTGCTCTTAATTAGGACTCGGAATCTGCGGCGGACACACACGCACACATACACTCCGGGTATAATGTTAATCAACTTTCATTATGCACTAAGGAATTATATGGGTACGCCTAAGGAGTGATTATCCACGTTAGGCCTCGTTCCCGACCAAGAAATCATACTTTATTATGATTCCGTATTCAGCTTTACGGTGGCACCTCGCGGGGCCGACATGGCATTAGAATTAAGTGCGCATATATCACGAGAGCGTAACGGCATTGTTCATAAAGTAACCACCGGATAATTAGCTTCCCCCACTAGTTTCCCTCGCGTTTCTCTGATTATTTTTACAAATTCGTGAACTATTGTTGATTCATCTCGTTATGTAAGCTTCTCTTATATACGTATATTTATTTAATTTGAATTCTTTAAAAGAAATTGTAACCTATTTAAATGTTTCATAATGCTTCATTTATAATTATTCAACAAAATCCTAATAATCTTTAATATATCTCTATATTTACGAATACAGAATAAAATCATATGCGAGAAGCAATTCAAATAACAGTTACATCCTAAACTTGAAACCCATGTTTACATTGCTGTAGATTAGTCCGTGTTTGACCCGAGATATTACACGCTTTGAGCAAGCGTTTTCAACTATATTAATAATATCTGTATAGATATTAATTATTACAAATTCCATTCATATTTTATTTCTTCTTCTACCTGGCAATTTCCCAGCTTTAGCCAGCGTCTGCCTAAATATTTTATTTCTTTTATGAATAAATTACCTAAATCAGAGTAACCCGTAGAAAAGAAATAAATTTAATGGTTTTCTCTGCTTGTATTTAAAAAGGAATGTCAAATTTTGAATCAATAATAATTTTATTCAGATAAAATATATACTATTTTCACAAATTAAAAATAAAAACATATTGGAGTAAAAAGAACACTTTATTTAAATTAAACCAAATCTTTTATATTACATATTCTATCAAAATAAATATTAAATCTACGTCATTTAAAACAAAATCTAGTTTTAATCTCTTTAATCCGTTCATTTAACATGTGACCTTACAAAACACATTCGATTCCCTAACACGAGGCCCGACAAGGTCTAGTAGTATTGAGTAATATCCTTTAATCTACGGTTATGAGTCTAAACCTCCAATAAATCTTTCACTTACCCGCCCTTTAATAAACGCTTGTAATAAAATTTAATTGATCAAAGCGTAGTTCCTTGGTTATGATTTAGGAGTACCCTGATGCTTACCTTCCGACTGATAGTTATTGTACTGACTGATAGATAGGAAAATTTGTAACTATTATATTTCATTGAAACTGTAATCACGAGTTTGTTATTTGTATTTATTAAACAAAATATTACACAAATATATAATTTTTATTATTCTAAAACTATAACGAAAAGACATTGTATTTTAGTTTTTCTCATTAGTTATTATGAATGTCATTAACTCAATAATTTAAATAAAATTAGTCCGGGATATTCTATGATGATTAACTATAGAAGGCTAAAAATCACAATCTGTTATACTCAAAGAAATATTTAGATATGAATATATGTTTTTAGAATAAATTTTACAACAGAAAAATACAAAAGATTATACAAAACTATTTTACAATTTGCATATATATATTGTCAATAATATATTATTGTAGTTTATTTCTACATTTATATACTCCGTACCATTAAAATATATATTTTGTGTCTATCTACTGTTACACTTATTTATTATTTCCTCAAAACTTCTTAACGTCCGCAAATCAATCATAAAGGTTCCAGAAAACACCAAACATACGCATGATAAATGAATTTTCTTGTTTCATTTTCTTTACGCGCAATTTATTTATTGTGTTTACTTCATATCATATCACCAATTAATAAAGACCTGTGACCAGAACAGCTCCGGGACTACGTCGTGTTTGTATGCAGTGTCTCGTTAAGTTGGTAATCTCACACACGTATTTTCGCGGGCCCTCAAGCTAATGTAATAGATGAGGTGTTCTCATTAATTACAAAGAACGTCGAGACCAGCGGGTTGGCGGTAACTCGAACAAATTAATAAGATTATTAACTCCTTCCGACAAGTCATTCTTTCTCATACATTTGAGAACTCCACGGCCAAATTCGTTAAGACGTTAATAGTTACCGAACGTATTCTATTTATATTATCAGATTAGTCGAAATTCAATTTATGCTACGTCAGAAAGAGATTTCTTATACGCCATTGTATTATATGTTTTTGTGTATTCGTTTATAGACAAGGACAAAACCTTTTTGTAGTGTCGTTGAGGCTGTCTTAACCAGCACGTGATTGATTGTTAATGAAGTGCTAGGGCTATAGTTATTAATGACCGCACGCCGCCTTCTTTATTTACCCACTAACACCTATTAGCCCACCGTGTCTGTTACACTGACGTATAATATATCATCTCTAGAAATGGATCAATCAATTTAACGTAATATATTGTGACGGTGAAATCACCCTCCGTTTAATAACTCTTTTATATTAAGAACTTATTACATTTCTTCTATTTATTATATTTCTTATTCTTTATATAAAAATCATTTAGATTCTAAATTTTTGAAATATTCCAATTAATATTAAATTAAAAATAAAATCATCGATAATAATAATAAACAAATTCAAATGTAACAATTCTCATCAGCCCTCCGTGGAAGGGTTTTGTTTTATTTCAATTAATTCGCAATCACAAAAGAGTTTGAGACCGCAGCAGTCACTCTATCGTCGACAATTTAAACAGATGTCGTGTTAAGGAGGTCCTCTCAGAATATTCGTTTGGAATTTAAATTGCAAATTCGTGCGGTGGCAGGTGCAGCCTCACGATTGAATGTCTTATATCTCTCTCTATCCTATGAGATATAGATTCTCTTTCTCACTTTCTGGAGTCGTTCAAAATCAACGAATAATGAACGTCAACAAATAAAACTCGAGCGTTACTAATTACTGGGCCCGTTCAAACGAAGAGAGGTAATCTTTGCACTTTATTTCAAAGAGGAAATCTTGAAGCTAATGGTGTTAATTTAAAAGAGGCCGATGACTGTGATTTTTTTCGAGATGAACTTTCAAACTCATGATTTATTGACTGCGAAAATGGTTTTATTACCAACAGCTATAGTCACTATTTCATAGATGGACAATTGAATCCCAAATAAAATGTCAGTCACACACAGGGCTCTAAACTAAACAGAGGGTGTGATTCATTATGAGGAGGGCAACGGCCGCAGGTAGTACGCTCTAAATTAAAGTTTGGCTCATTCGCGATGTGTACACTGTAGAGGCTACTTACGAAGTCCGATCACGAATTGGACGGCCTTAATGAATGAAGAAATATCGATCAACCCCTGCTAGAGTACACAATGCTGTGCCCCTTTTGTTGTTAAACATATTAATTGATTTTATTCAGATATAAATTCTATTATTTTTACAATACATTTCAAAAATGAAAAAAAAAAGTTGTTAAATGTGAAGAAAATATTCCAAAGAGAAATTAGATTACTCGTTAATCTTAGTCGAGGCAAATCAAACCTTCTTTCGTAGGCCAGTAATTAGCTTCCCAATTTTAAAGAGCGGCTCCACGCGGTACCACCCATCAATCCGCACCCCTGCCCGCTGCCGAATCGATGATAATTAATTATTTTTGACGTAATCACAGCCAAAATCCATTCTACATTTTAGCTAATTCATGTCCCTATAATAAAACAGGACGACGCTTTTAATGTCGGCCGGATGAAATTGATAAAAAATAAATAAGATTCTGTATAACTTTCCGCAAAGTCAAACAAAATTTGGCGTTAGCTTACGATGCTAGAAGTTACGTGATTAATAAGTCTTGAAAAAATTTTAATTTCAGATATATTCTATTTCGTAAACAATAGTGAGATACATTGAAATCTACACTCCATAGCAGTGACAAGGGATCTTTGTTAGGTGCGAGACACATACAATCGGCAGGGTACTGTGTCAATATTGGACACATCAGATAACAGACTAAGATTCGGATGTGGGCAACTGTCGGATACAACAAGGCTAATAGATGTTAGATGTTCGGGAACTTTCAACTCCATATCATGTAAACCTCGAAACATTATTATTAAGACTATTTGCTATAATTTCTAATAACATTTATGAATTTTTATTGTATCCATCTATATTAATTAGAACTCTACTTACATATGCCTATGTACATACAAAATTACAATTAATACATTATACTCTGATATACTGCACCTAAATTATTACCTAAACATAATTGCACTTGTTTTGCGACCTAAAAAGTAAATCACGACATTTTCCAATTAGCGCTGCCGAAATTAAATATTTTGATACACGGAGGGAGAATAAGAATATCGAAAGCATAGAATGCGGGCAAGTTGTTGGTACTTAAAAAATACATAGTGAAAACATTAGGTTCCCCGTGGGTTGGGCCCGTGATTAAACTCAGCGAGGCATGCACAACGAGCTACGTATGTTTGAACGCTTACAAATACTTTCCAAGTTGGTTTGTGCACGGACAGCGGTTAGGTGCGATCACCTGCGCTCGTTCATACACTAAAAAGGATTGTATTACATTTATTCTGCAAGTAATTTTGACGCGACGGGTCAACGACACTTTATGAGATTTGTTTCACCTAAATGATTCGATAATCTAGGTGAAACAGATGATAGCTATATTAATAATTATGACGCTCTTAAAATATTATATATTATGAACAAAACAAAGTCGTGCAAAATTAAATTATATTATAAATCCATATCATGATTGGGTGGCCACATGCTAATGCAAGAAGTTTTTAATTAAAAGCGTCCGCCGTTAAGAGGCTACGTAATGGCTGATCCTCAGGAGGGATCCGATATTGGGTGTGTATAGGGAAAGCCAAAATACAAACATATTTAGGTCCGATACGTTGCGTAGTGTTCTCAACGGCTAATCACCGGACAGAATGTAAGGATGTTCGTGTACACAATGCCTTATACCCCTTTCTTATTAATATTATCCAATATCTGTTTACCTTGGTTAATCCACTGTAATTAAAACAAGGCGCCCGATATATATATTCCGTTAAACTTAAATGAAAATTCTTATAAAATATACTTTGGGTTTACCTCTTTATATCGCTGTTCAGAAATATAACAAGTATTTTATTTATTTACAGATGCGAGAGACTCCAACGACGTTAACACTGACAAGGTAAGTAAATTGAGATTTCAAATCGGTTTTTAACTAAAAAAACAACGCTCGAAAAGCACTCGACTTCCCCTGAGTGCAATAGAAAACTTCGCCGTCGACTTTATAGCCTGTGTGACCGCCAAACATCGCCGAGGAAAAGTGCAAGCTTGTTTACTCATATATCAGTGGTAACGTCGGCATTTCTTTCTGATAAGCTCGCTCCCTCGCTGCCAATAAAGTGATTAAGCCACAAATTGCAAGGCGACTTCCCACGTTCACTAGTGCCGGGATGTTTCGTATCTCGTTTATTGAGTTTTATTTCAACATTTTATTTTTTATTTTCATATACATTAGTTGATCTGGAACTGCTTTGATTTGGTTTCATAGTTTTGAAAATATTTTGGTGTAACGTTTCTTAACACTTAAGAACCTAAATACGTCCGTAAATAATATAATTAGGTCTACGTATATTGACACCGACTACACATATTATTATTAATTAGACTAAAGACCATATCAATAATATTAAATGTACACAAAATAATCTTCAAACAAGCAAACATTGAACAACATTTGGAGTTCCCTATTTTTTTACATCTATCGAATGGCTCTATTACAAATAAATTGCTCTTGGAAATCGTTCCACATGTTATAAATTTCATACGTGCTGAGAAATGACATACGGTATTATTTATTACGAACTTTTGTTTCGAAAATGAAAGAAGACATTTTTATATAATTGCAATTGGTTTTGTAAGGGTCAGTCGAAACAAGAATACTATTCACAAATATGAAAAAATAAAATAAAAAAATCTCTTATTTAATATTGAAATTGAATCTTTTTCATACATAACCTTAATACATAAGTTAACGTTTTATATACGCATCATTCAAAAGTCGCGTGTATTATAAAATTTATACCAACAATTATTAATGATCAGAAACATAAACGTAAGCAATGTAATTGACATATAATTGTTGGAAATAAAACAAACACTCTGTTCAAGGCACATTAGCATCTGTCAGAGAATAATTCAACGTTCTACCCTCAGTATTATTATCACGGCATTAGTATGAGGCGCCATTAGCTCTACAAATGACACTAAAATGAAATCTATTCATTTCTTTAGAGCGGAGTCAATCGAGTCTAATATTGTCCAATTTCACGCGATCCGAACATTAACGTGGAATCCTCGCGAGTTGACGGTTCGCCTCACTATTTGTAATACAAACGTTAATAAGCAGTCGAGATTCAAAGGATGGTAATGGAACGTAGAAAGGTTCAAAATGGGAAATCTTTATACCTTTAGTGAAAGATTTCTGTGTAGTCTTACAATGTAATGAATTTTTGTTATTGGTTTTGGTAATGAAGTTGAACCTTAAGTTTTTTGGGTGACAGAGATGTCAATGTTAAAGTTCTTTCGACGATTAAATTAAAGTATAGAGTACTTTAGAAATATACTTCTCGTACTTTGTAATTTGGATTTTACATTTCAGTTTCAAAAATGCATGATGTATATATATTGTACGTGTAACTTTTACAAAAAATACCAAATTTCCAACTACTACTTCAATACATAAAAGTAATTTTATAATTTTATGTCAAGGATTATGACTTTTGCGATTTCAGCAAATTATTATAGTCAAGTTCCTCAGTAATACTTAAAACGTACATATATTTGCTTGTTATGTAAACATTTCTATAAAAAGTTTGTTCGTCGATAAATTTTGGTAACCCATAACCCGTTGCAATGCGTCAGTTTAATCAATGTCGTCATGGTATAGATTTGGCGATAAGATCCTTCATATCATTGCCGTGTCGTGTTTTATGACTCAATTTATTTACCTGTTTATCTTATAATATATCTAACCCATTATTTTGTCCATAAATTATTTTACACTCATATAAAGCAATACTAAAATAAACTAACAAATTTGAAATTAAAAAGTTTTTTAATCCAGATATGTAAAATAAATTATAAGATATTCTTTCGATCAATTCTTTATCGTTAATCATAAAATTTATCAGATTAATTTAGTAGATTCTTTATTATTCTTGAAGCTTTAAAATAACTGAAATTAATAAAAAGACAATTGGTGAAACGAGATTAAATGAAATTTAACAACTATCAAATTGCTTATGAAATGATACGTTTCTGTGTATAATTTCCTCGTTTGTGGAAAGAACCATTCAAAATTCAACTAAGCTATAGTATTAACAAAAAATTGGCTCTATTACAAAACTATTTACCTTAAGTAACAATCTTGATCGAATAAAAAATTAACCTATGGAGGGTAACGCTACGGTAACGAAATTGCGTCTTATAAGTGTAGGGCCGACGAAAAAGACTAAGTGGGACATAATACAGGATAATTCACGTTAAATTAAATCGAAATATGTGAAATTATGTTTAAACATTAAAGAAATGTTGAGCTAATACTTCACTTGAAATCTAAAAGAGAAAATATAGAAGGAAATTTCTTGATAGTTTAATGAATGAAGCAACTGGAAAGTATTATGCCTAGGGTTGAGGGTTCAATTTTTTTTTCATTTTATTTTAAATAAAACACACAGTCAAAATCTAAATATTAATAATTACTTTTGAGGTGTACGTGATTTTATTATGAAATTGATTAATTAAGTTAACTATACCTGTACTTCAAACACTAAATTAAAAACAAAACGAGTATTTTACACAAGATACCTGATACGGCTACTATTTATGACAAAATTTGTCTCGATCAATTTTAACTTAAGTTTGATTCATTTAAGGAATCTTATTATCTACAAAATTTTACATTTCAATACAAATAACAAGAAAATCTATCACTTCGATTTAAGTATTAACATAATTTTATACAGGACTATGAAAATAAAACTGAGGCGGCTGGATTCAAAAGAAATATTAATTCCGGCGCATATTTAATGCAAGCCATATTGATATTTATTACTTGGGTGACAGAGTCTATTTTTGATTAATTTGATGGCAGCCTAAAGGTTTTTTGTAGCCACAAGGCGCTGTACGTGTCGTGTTCTACGAATCCAAATGTATTTTTTTCTATTGAATTATAAAATCAATTAAGCGACGTCTACATCATGTTACTGTTTAATTTTTTTTTAATCTTTCTTATTATGTTGATGAGATCTTATTATACGGTAATTTTATGCTGCGGTATTATTTTTTTCATTTTAATGACAATTTTGGTTGTACGTAAAACCCACCGAGATAAGGTGGGGCAGGCTGGTGAGTTAAGTAACAATACTTTTCCATATTTTTATAAGCCTAAGCATACATGTGTAATGCTGGATACGTTCAAATTAAATTAATTTCATTTTAAAATAGCTATTGTACTGATTGAAACAATAAAAAATAGTAAAATTTCATCTATCAAATTAACATGCATCTAAATCAATTAAATTCATTTCATAAAATCAAATCATCGTAGAGATTTTATAAAACACTGCTTTTCACTTGAGCAGTCAAAAACAATTCTTATTCAAATGAAACAAAAAGCAATTAACGGAGGAGATATCCCTCCGTCCTCCGAGGATACTAGAGGAGAGATTATTGAAAAAATAATTAATAAATATTTATGGCGGGCCACCTGAGGAACGACACGGTTAGGATTCCGTTTTTATCCACTGCTTGAGTAGGCATCTGCAGCGTAACACGGGAACTCGGTTTATTACGAATGCAAAATTTTCCATTCATATTCAAAATTTTATATCCCGATGTGGCTGGGAGAGCTAATTTATTCCGGGGGTGCAAGGAGACGTCCCAGCACCTCGCGTCTTGGGGGGATTAAGCAAGGGTTGAGCACTGCGAAATTGACAGCTGCCCATCAAAAATTACAATTAATAATTGAGACGGGAACATTCGTGTGATGCAAACTAAATGATGGTATGGTATCGTGACCTAAAAAGTACAGTACACGTTGTTGTTTAGAATGCTAAATCATAAGTTAAGACTCGGAGATTGAATACAGGAGCATCCCACACGAATGATACAGCAGACATTACGTCACTAGTCCATCGTACGTCCGTCACGCGACTGTAAACATCGTGGCGCATCCATTACTCGTTTTACAGCTGGGACACAGTTTAATGGCGGTAATCCACTACTAACGAAGTTTTACTGCCAGTTACGACTGGCAAAATACAGCAATCAGAATTTATCTACAGGCTATTTCATTTTCCTAATTCGTGTATACCATCGAGTTTTACACGAACGCTTCGGAAATATGAGTGTTATTTTTTATGTATCGAAAAACATCTGTTTTTTTTTTTTAAATCAAAATCATTTATTGTTTTAATAAAACTGCATTCCACTTTTAGAAACATTCTTATGATAAAACTTAATTGTTATAAAAACATGAATGAAACAAATGGCACGCATTCATTTAAACGCTTCCCCAAAAATTGACATATTTGGAAGTGGTCAAAAATTGCATACACGATAAATCCCCGCCAGTGTACGATAACTCATTGTGATATCAGAACGAACATTGGATTTGTGTAACAAATGATGGTACTCTATCAAAAAGTCAATATAAACCTATGAATGTCCGATGGAGCCCAACTATGAATGACTTCTATCCGTTTTGTTCTGCAGTATGTCAATTAATGTACTGTTTTATTACTTACATATATTTACATAATAAATTTATAGTATGCAATGAATTCGTTTATTGCAAATTACTTAATATACTCAACAAATTAATAGTGAAACTTTATTTTATCTAATTTTTCAGTAACTATCAAAAATACTCCTATGTTTTTTTTTAAAGTTAATATTTTAAAATTAAAAATATAACAAATTACCAAAGACGTTTTTATTCTATTAGATTTTATATTTATATACTCTTGTATAAATTTATACAATGCAACGCACTGTTATCTCTTATTATGAATGGAAGTCATTTTTCAGTGACGCGAGCCGCAGGCGCCTTCACTCGGGACGAGCTCATTCAATAATTATTTCCGAAGCTTCGTTGAAAATTCATATACGAAACTATCCACTTAATGAATTATAATGGAATAATTTGCTATTGAAATTGAGGCTCAAAATTAAAACAATAATTACAAAACGTTATAATAAAGGCGCGGGCGCAGTTTCATAATCCCAACATTCCCCCATCCGCGCAATTCCATCAAGAATTTCATCTCAGCTACGTCGTAAATATTTTGTCCGATTAACCGTTCGACAGCCGCGAGGCGTAAGAAAATGTTAATTAACGAATCCATTGTTTCCCCGCCCGACGGCTCCAAGATGGTGCCGCTTCCGTTTCCGCCGGCCGCCTTCTTTATGTGCGTTTCCCTTATTTTTACGTTAGACGGGTGTATTGTGGTGTGACTATGGCGCACCAGAGTATAATGATTTTAATTTCCTCTAATCAAGCCTTCGGCGGGGTTTAAGAATTCTAATCGTGAACGAAGCCACCGCAGCTGACAGAAACATCAGCACTTATTCTGATTGCGACGAGTGTGGTGCTGAATAATTAATACGCCTTTATTATGAATTACACAACGAAACAAAGCCACTGTGACGCGTTAATTTATTGTAACAGCATCTTATACTCTTCGTTTTGTATATTGTTTTGACATTGTAATTGTTAAATTGTCTACACCTAGGCTTGTTTTGAACAATTTAATATAAATTTCGGAACCACTGTATGACAACCAGAACTCACTATTGGTAGTTAGAACATGTTAAATCAGATCAAATTTTAAGAAAGCATTCAACTATAAAGCATAGCTATCGATGTACTAAACATTGATAGCGGTTATCAAAAAGATCACTGCGAGCAAAGTTTAATTATATGAGGGCGGAGAGCAACCCCTTCGTACAATTCACAGTAACGACCACATATCAGTCGTCTGAATCTCGTGGCACTTACAATTAATTTTTTTATCTATAACATGAAGTATTTGTATACCATCTCTATTTAATCTTCAAACTATAGATATATTAATTATTGATATATTAGTTCTAATGTTTATCTTTTAAATCGATAATATTAAAGTGTACCTACATCTTAATAAGGATAAGATAATCATAAAGAAATACTTACTTGTGAAAACAAACCTAAGTTAAGTCTTTACGAGTATATAAACATTTTTTATTTCGACTTTAAAATTTTATCTCTAAAAACGTGGTATCGTACTAGAAGCATTTAAATAACCCTTCCAGAGTGTTAAAAGCTCTATTCAAAATTCATGTCAAAAGATAAAATTTTCCCACACTCTATGCCATTCAGCGCATACTTTTGAAAACCATATTCGCGGTGTTTCCTGCGGTCCATACAATTAAGACAACCCTTGCAGGCGTGATGCTCTGCATTCAAATGTGAAGCCCTGCCGCAATACAGAGCTTAACGCCACGGAATTGAGTGCGAAAATAACCGACTTGAAAACCTTATACCATAAATTATGGGAACCAGATTAATTTTGAACGACGATAGTCCTAAAGATTTTAAATCTATCAGTTATATGAAATTTATAATTATTCACGTTTTAAGTACAACCTTTATTCATTCTTTAGTTATGTTAAAATAGAAATTCTTTATAATTTTGTTTAAAAAGTTTTTTAATTATTTGTTAATATTTAAGAACATTAATACTAAGTCCCTTTCTATGAATTTTGTCTGACCAATATTTGTAATAAATCATTTTATATTTTAAAAAAGAACTATTGACCTTATTTAAGTGGACTAACTCAAAATTTTCTATCTGGAAAAACTTACAAGTAACTTTTCTGATTGTTAACAAACAGTCATCGAACATAATTGTTACGACAAAAATAATGTTATAAGATTTAGTACAGCGTAATAACTTCATCCCCGACATACTCATAACCCTCGAATAAATAAAGCAGCAATAAATATGAAAAACGATTACAGATCAATGAAGCGTTGCTTCCCTCTCGGGGCGCAAATAAAAACCTGAGTACACACTTCAAATATGCTTTTCTTAATCGTTCTCATAAAACAAAGATCAGTCTACAATCTCCCCCGCGCGTAAAAATATAAAAACCGGCCCCCATTGCTCATATTGCGTTTGTTAGTTCCAATTTTCCCCGCAAATTGTTTCCCATTGGAGACAAAATCTATATTGTTTAAATTCCGGGTGTTGTTAGAGGTAATACAAAATACAAATGGCGTATTACGTACAGCGGTCGATATTACTTTAAATTTTACTTCGTTATGTCGTTTCTGATCTCAATAGGATTAAATTTTGCCATAAAATTGAACAAATTTTATGAATACCTATATAATTAGTATATTAAAAGTGTCACTAGCACGTTTAAGAATATATTTAAAAGTTGTGTAACGAGGCCTCGCCTAAGGTATTTTTAAGATTGGCTTAAAATCTCCCTACAGATGTGTCATTGTAATTTGCCGAGGGATGACGGATACCAGCCCAGGATTATAATACCGTAAGCCATTTTAATCTTAACTTAGTTAAAAATCTTGCGTCCGACATTAACATTAATCACTTTTGACAGCCGCTGTAATGGATATGTTGTAAATACTTATACATTTACACGTCTATATATTATTATCATTTTCCTAATTGTTATACAATACGTCTAAAAAAAATTTAAAAATACAAAATGATTTTCAAAAAGATATATTCAAAACCTTGTATATTAACTAAATAAGACTAGAGTTCCACTTTTATGGATTTGTAAGCTAGTTACGGTGAATGAAATGAAGGGTTTAACAAAAACATTGCTGAAATCAGTATTTAAAACGAATCGAATTATAATATAACAAAGGAAAATGCCCTCATCAAGCATGAATCTGAATCTTAATTGAACGCCGACATTGAGAGATTTCAATTCAATTACTAAACCATATTTAGCGAAATCCAATCCCCTTTTCCCTGAGAAATAATATTATTTATTCACAAAAAAAAATAACACAAAACGCGGTTAGGAGACGCCGATCGCTGTGTTGGTTTAACTGAGATCATTCGATGTAAAAGTTGAGGCCGAGGAAGGCAGGAAGGAAACTTGGTAAAGCGAAACCCTCTAAAAATGATTGATGCCATAGAACGCCGGGGGACTGAGGAACTGACGTCGCTCAACTTGAACGTTTTAAAACGAATGAACGTCGAACCGATGGAAATTTGAAAATGAAGATCATTAGCGCTATATCGACGCACCGATCCCCAGTTTCATTATTGCGATGGAATTTCGCTTATTTTTTTATTCAGCAGTTTTATTGGCCGTCCGTCAATCATGCTCGGTGAACGATTAGATTTGAACTAGCTGGAACGGAGGCCGTTTAACAATGGCGATCGATTGCAATCGTATAACCAATTTGTTGGCTCATTTGAAGGATCGAACAATTGTTTGAAGACATGTTATTACATGGGGCGTTTAGCCTGAGAGCTAACAAGCTTCGACGTGGTTTGTTTCTACTGAGTCTTTGTTAGGAATATAACAATTAGGTAGACAAAGCGGCTGGTTGCGGACTATGTTATCGCAGGTGCTTCTCTCACACAATGCTGCCGCGACAATGCATGCCCAATATCTTTATGCTGCCTGGTGCTGAAGGCCGATGCACCCGTTTGTTAAATCAGACTCCTTGCTACGTTTAAGGTAACGGACATAGAGTAGAAAAATTCAGAGGTTTCCTCTGTTACGTACTCTGTTTAAAGATTGATTGATATAAAAATATACGTATAATATACCAACTATAATAGTTCACAAGACGAAACAGAATCATACAAAACTTTAAAAAATGAAAATATATTAAAAAACCATATCAAGAAACCATTCAAAGTTTTAATCAAAACCCACATTGTTATAAAAACTAAGTATGTAACACCTAACACTAAGTATGTAACACATTCTAGGTCTGTAGTATCTGTTTTATATCATCTTTGGACCGCCGAGACACCTCGAAGCCAACGCTTTGTGCTCATTTCCTCGGAGCGTCTCTCGACACTCGTCTTCCTATACTCTTGAATGCACATTTGATGTTCCTTATTCAACGACAGTCATAACCGTATTTTACTTTCAACTATACCCTGCTTACAAAATAACAAAAGATCCCATTGAAATTTTACACAAAAAAAAAGCAATCAATTGACAAACAAAGTTGGATCACAAACAAATGTAAGCCTAAATTCAAAACAATAAACTTTAAATCAGTCAATCGTTAGTACAAATGTAAACACAAAACGATTAATCGCAAGCAAATTAACAATTCGTGTAACAAGTGACGCGTCAGTGAACATTCACGCAATGAACGTTGGCATGACACCTGCGGATGTTGAGTTTAATCGCATAAAGAGCTAATTGTCTGTGTGGATTCCGCAGGTAAACACTACACAACCGTTCACACACTACCGCAGATTCAACAATATAGTTCCACCGTTACAAATTCAAATTACCTTTGTTAGCAAACAGTTATACAAATAGGATTACATACTTACATATTTTTTTCTATATATCACATTTATGGATTAAAATATATGTCTGTTTATTTCTTATAATTTTTATGTATACAGCTAGAAACAAAAATTTAATGAGATTTTATTCAAACAAATAAAAACATCAAGATACTTTGCAAGTATGGATTCAATATTATTTGTTTTTTTAATATCATCCGTACGAGTATGACGTCAAATATTAATAATAATACACATAGTTATTAAATTTACTTACTATCCTTACTTTCATGATTACAAACGTACCTTAATAGGTTAATCGTCGATCGTGTACGGATAATTCGACATGGAGTGATTTAATTCCAACTGATATTTATGAGCGAGCGCTTACGTTAATGGCAATTTGACTTAACAAGGCATAAATGTTGTTTGATATGAGACTGAAATCTTATATAGACGTATATATTATATTAACTCCGATAGTATTCACTTGATTTACGTAGGAGTATTAATGAAGAAAAATACTTTGTTAATTTAACTAAAATAAAATATCGTGATGATCATATATATAGTATTAAAATTATTACACTTTGTAACCATTTTTGTTTATTTTACGATATTCTTATAACAAGGGTGATGTTTAGTCAAATGAGAAGACGTGAAAAACATAGGGACACAAGTCACCATAAAAATCGGAGTTATGTTTTATTACATACGTGCTTTGAATAAAGGTGACTAAATCGCTGAAGTGCCGCTTCTTTAGACAAAATATATAATAATAAATTAGGTTCTGTAAGTTTTATATGAAGTATTAGGTTCCCCTAATATTTTTAATTTTGGCTACGAAAACAAAAATAGGTTATCTTACGAACTAATTACGTAATGTATTACATATACATAATTATAAGTACATGTAAATAGGTGTACCTAAAATAATGTGTAGTTTCATCGTCATCAAATTGTTTTTATGTACGGAATATAATATGGCATTTTAAAAGAAAAAAATAATATTAATAAATTGAATGCCATTATGGAAAGTTTATAACAATATATAAAGAAATTTAAATCTGATATTCGTCGATGCAAGCCATCACGCGTCGATGTGTTGACGCCGTGTCTAGTTCTTTATTATTCATAGTACGATCTCGTTCAGAGTGTTTTATATGAGCGACGATCGAGTATCAATTTGTATGGAACCGCCCTGTATTAGCATCTCCCCAGGCCTGCCTTGTTTTACGAGAGAATATAAAAATATCTTTGGCATAGTTTGAATGGTAACGACTATGGGGAGATACATTTTATTACTCCTTATATTTAAACAGTAATTTTAATTTTTACGTAATAATAAACTATTTGGATTGACTATAGATTTCGTTTTCTTCTAGCATAAAATGTAGCTCATTAATTTTTTCAAACTCCATAAATATAATAGTTTAAAACTTCATTATTTAAAGACTAATTTTACTAGCAAAATGTTAAATTAAAAAAAAGCGTCAAACCGGAATAATATAAATAATACGATGGATATAATCAGAAATATCTATCATTAATATAATATAGTGATAGAATAAATTAATTAAATGTATCCATGAGTACAATACAGAAACTATTTTAAACAAAAGAAACAAAACAAAACCGCGTACAAAACTCCAATCCCGCGAAGAGCGCTCAGCTCATTTCATCTTAACAAAGCAAAGTCTAAGCCACAATACGTTAAGTATCTCACAACGTTTATGAGTGTTCATTAAAGATACGAACACGGAGACAACTAAATTGAGTCGTCGGCTATCTAGAACAGAAAATATGGAATTTACATTTTTAAAACAGTTATTAGACCAATTACATTTAATCTATTCAGTTATTTATATAATATCTTACATAAACTGCAAGTTCTCGTATAGTTTTATTAAACATACATTCGAATTTAAACTGCTCCATAAGGTTGTCACGAACACAATACCTTATTCAATGATTTTCGCTTAGGAAATGAGCATTCATTCCGCTGCAACAGGATCTGTTTCCATTATAATAATCTAAGTCGGAATATTTATTTTTTTCTTCTAACTTACGGTAACTGATTTTTTTATGAATACCTATAAAATAAAATGCATTGATTAAAGCTAGTAATTTTATTGTAAAATAAAATCTAAAAGATTTTTGGAAGTAACTATATCGGGGTGCAATGGAAACGAACATATAGTCATGTATAGTTAAACTAACAAGGGGCTGTTAATTTAAATTTACTATCTTAACGTCGCGTAATGAACGGGAAGATGATTGCTATAATGGGATTGTAGATTTCGTCGCGAAGTCATAAGTATTCTGTGTTCATTTCGATATACATAACATAGTAATGTCTGCTCGTGATAAAATGAAAACTAGATTTAACGAAATTGTTGATGTAAGTTTAATGACACTATAAATTATGAACAGCTGGTAACCAATGGTAGTATACATTACTGAATATAGATAATATTTCTTCATTATTTAACAATTTCTTGATCACAAATCAATGGTTTAATATGAAAATATATATTATTGAATAAAAAATATCTTAAAATTCTATTGAGTATATTTTCGTACATTGACAAGTCTGAACTAAACCAAGACGTGATATTAGCGATCATGTAAATTTACGGTTGGCAATTTTTAATTAGTGGCGTCTGAGCATCTGTCTGGAGACAATTGTGGCTGGCTGAGTGGCTGTCAGGTGACAACGGAGGCGTCGGGGGCGGTTGAGCGTGGCATTTTACGGCCTTTATGCATATTTGATGGCACCGACATAATCTCAGTGAGGGTGCAACGTGTGAGATGTTCTTAAAACGCCCTCATATTAAACTCGTTTGTTTTCGTTGGCAATATTTTATTTGAATTATATTCAATAAATTATGATTATCGTTTTGCTTACTGCCGATACTTGTTATGATTTTTTCAAATGTATTTGTTATTTTGAGAATGTATATTCATCAAGAATATATATATTTAATTATTTTTACTTATGCATTATATATTACACATATATTAATCGACCTTCGACAAAACATAAAGATGAACACAATTAAACAATCTATATTGTCAAATCAAGTTAATGCAATTTGCTCGTAAAAATAAAATTAAAAAATATTCATATATAATCTCAGCTCTATTCATTAATAGCGTTATAAACAACGGTTACCGAATATTGAATTATAAAACATGAATCCTTAGCGTGAACACCGAACCGTAAATTAATTCTGTAACATTAGTAACCTTAAATAATCCATAGCTTTAAGCCAGAGTCGATGAATTCGAAAATAATTACAGACATTAGAGGAATAATAAGAGTGCCGTATCAATTACTGGTCGTAAGCAAACAGGGTATTACGTGCTCAATATTAAAATCAAATTTAGGGACCGCCCCCATTTGTAAAACACCTGTAACTATGTATGTCACAAATAACTATGTAAGTACATGAGAATGCATCCCTATGTAAATGTTCGTTAATACTTTCCTAATAATATTTTAGCTTGCGTATTCTACACATGTACAAAATACATAAAAATTTGTAAACAAATAAACAAAAATATTACATAATTCTTAATATTGGCGTAACGTCTGAGCAAAGTTAAATTGAGCTATAAATAAATAATATGAAAAAGATTTCACAACAATAAATATTAGCAGTTTCAAAGTGTTGGGAAATATTTGAAGTTTTTTTCCGTTACTTGCGATCAGTACTTAAAGAGTTGACTGCGCAACATCAATTAAAATCTCATTTCGTAACAGTCTCCAAACACGTTATTTTCACATAAAATAGTCAACAAGCTTTATTTCACAATTCTAAGTGGAAAAATAACTTTTGTTGAAACACCTTGTAGTTAATGCTTGGAATCCTTACGTTACATAAGTAACTGTTATTATACCTTATACATAATTAAGAGAAAATAACTGATATAGTATAATCTTAACAAAAGACTCATTTCAAAATGCATAATGTATTTAAAATTTTCTGTCTCATCTTTTATATATATTTTTTCATTGTTACAGGATCATGAAGAAATACAAATAACTCACAAGCTTTTCCGACCATCAACGTCAAAATCGTAAGTACTGTATTTCGAATCAAAAATAACGATTCATACTTATTCCACAACCACGATATTTGAAATACCATAAAAAATTCAACAATAATTTAAAATTACGAAAGTTATCCACAGACCAAAATGTTTAACGATTTCAAGCCACAACCACAATATTTAAAAATAACTATAAAAAATCTATCTCAAACAATATCATAGAAGAGTTACTCAAAAAATTTATCGCAAAATTACTCGAAAAAAAAATCCAATTGCACCGATGAATGCCATATTTCTTACCACCAACCACCAACCAAAAATTTCCTACAATGAAATAAAAGCAGAATAATTCAAATGATTTCCGTACTACATCATTTAAATAAGACACGCGTAATTCTTGACGCCTCCAGCATAACTCGTAAAGCTCGGCAATTGTCTGCTGCCATATTTATATTATTTATGTGTACTTGCAAATACGTGCGGGGAACGTGATCCAGCCGTTGTAATTACTGCGTGACTTATTGCCGAACAGATAACACGTTATTCTACCAGATTACATTGACCTTAGATATTAATAGTATTTTTAATAAATCGAATAATATGTGAAGTTAATTCTATTATTAAACTCATTTGACGAATAATTCTGAAAGAACTAGTGTCCTATTTTAAAAATTAATGTCAGAACACCATTTTCAATTCTGTTTTACGCGATACTTAAAACAAACATTATTGCGATATATTTTTGTTAAATAATATTATTATTTTTCTCAATAATATTTGATAAATTTTGAATACTTTTTAAACAAAATTATCAATAGAAATGACATTAATAACTATACTATTTATCCACACATCTCAAGACTTTTGTTTCTTGGATTATCAATATGAGAGGTCTTGAAATAATGGTAGCGTCTGCCGCGAGGGTACGAACTTTATCTTCCACAGCTTGATCGTGACTCCCCGAAAGAGATTTCTGTAATTACACTGATTATGACTACGACCGTGCCTTATTTTACGACCCCTGTGACACAGGACATAAAAATACTGTTTACACTACAGAGAAATATACAATTTTTCGAATTAGTTTAAAAGTTTTTGGCACTCATGCTGCCAATAGCATCAAATTTGGCTGCTTCGAACATTAAACTTGTAAATATATATAACAATTTTATGAAAAATATTTTAGTTTAAGGTTGTATCTGTAATAAAATGTAAAGTTTATATACAGTCAGGTTAATAAATACAGTTTTGCCATAATCTGCTGGTGTAGATGATTTTTCTATTGTGTATATTCAATTTGAATTTCATTATCAATTCAAGTTATTAGCTTTACTTTGCTTAAGTGTAGTAAATGTACAACGTACACACATAACAAACATTATTTCATATAGTTGGTAAAATCTCTTAAATTTTTCTTATATAGTTACTAAATTACATAATAGATGACACCTCTTGCTCGATATGACAATTAATAGAATCCTCAGTAACAGACTCAATTCAAACCATGAGGACTTAATTTTAAAACAAATGAAGAAATATATTCCGGAGGTTACAGATTCGAATCTAGACTGGCTTGATAGTCTTTTCAATCCCTGTTGTTTATTTGATAATGAGGAATGAAAATTAAATGATGAATTAACTCAACCATACTGTAATTTAAAAAAAATAAGAATAATTAAACGAAGCTTATGACTTTTAGTAACATTTCTTACCGGCTATATAACATTAATTTTTTCTTACAAAAGTATATAAACATAAGTGCTTTACTTTATTGTACTTAAAAACAGAAAAATTGAAGTTTCGACTCTAGAAATGGTCTAGTTACATAGTAAGTAAGTATTTAACGTAGTCATATAATGTTATTCTTCAAATAACAGGTATAAACCAAAATAGACAAATCATTTCTAGAACAGATTATAAGATCAGTAACTTTTTGGATTATATCATATAATTAATATAACGAAATATTTCATGTTAACTTCATCTCTCAATTAAAAAGTTTTTGATTGTTCAAGGAATTAAAAATAACTTTAACGTATTTAGATAAAAACATATTAATAATTTAAGACACTGTTTTTTATTACATATTCCCTGTAAGAATTTAAAAATAAATACATTTTCAAAATAATCGAAGGTATATTTTTTTTTAATAACAATAGTCGTCGATATGTTCGAGCATACACAAACTATAACTCAGGTCAAAGGCCTCATTGTAAAATTTATGAACACAATAATCCGAAAAGTTAGTCAGGCTACAACGTTCAAACAAAGTAAATGAAGATACTTAACCTTGTTGGGAAGTTTGATCCAATAAAACAAAGTTTCGAACAAACGAATGCATTAAAGTCACCCGCAAACTGATCCAATCGTAATATCGCACTTCCAGACATCGAAAGTTAGTATGCATTGACTTTGAAAAGTCGTCCAAAACTAAGTTGGGTTATGTTTATGAAACTATTTGGATGCGGGTGTGTGCGCCGATACACATGCAAGAACTCGCGCCCAACTCTAGGCATAGTTCGCTAAGTGGAACAGCTGTAAAACAAAGTAGCGAAGGGTCTAGGAACTTAGTGTGTACGTTCGCAACTATTCGGGCCCGAACACATGTCCTCCGGAGGCGCGGAGCCGGCGAAGTCGTCGCGGCGTCGCTTCACAACTTTGACAGTTTAATACTGAAGTACGGTGACGGGCGAGGACCGCGACGGATTTATAAATAATTTAAACTAGCTTCAACAAAGTGGGACCGCGGATGATAACGGAGCCTACACCCCGCCCGCGCCGACCCCCTCGCCGCCTGCAGATAAACTTTTAAAATGACTTTAGAAGATTTTGAGCTTTTAATCGGTAAAGTTGTACAGTTGAGTCACAATCCTTGAACCGCTTGCGCCGGCGACGGCCGCCGCAAAACTTTGTTTTACAGGACTACTTTTGTTCTTGTTTCAAGGTTGGACTCTTAAAACAAACTCCAGTTCGACGGAGTTCGTGAACTCGGGCGCCAACAATTTACAAATTTCTCTCTTTCATAACAACTAACTGCCGCTTCGCGCGGTGAAAGTTGTCCTGCGTAGATCTTAATCGCATTGTCTGTTGCGCTCGCGGCTCGAACAGCTGATTGTGACGACAGAGTTTATCGAACTTTTGTATTATTTCACGATAGTTGGAGTTTCTACATCGATTGCTCTACCTCTACTGTTCCACACTTATGCAATTTCCTTCCAATTATACGGACGGCGATAGTGTAGGAAACAGACTAATAAACGAATAATTCACAATCAAAGGCGTTAGATTAAATATCAGTTGTTCGGACTCCCTCTAATCCATTATTCAATTTGTTTAAGTGACACTGATACGGCGACTGTGGTCGAAAAAAATCGTCTGCCAAATTTGACGTCGCCCCCGACGACCGGCGGCGACTTATTTTTTCAGTTGACGCCTCACCTGCCAGGGGCTGTCGAAGTGACCTCATGGAAAAACATTGATTGGCTTTTAATAAAACACAGTCTTTCATCACTCTCCGTATATATGCACACATTTGGAATATACTTTTAACGCATGGCCTATATGGTTCTCTTCAATGTTCACTTCAATGATTAAAACAAGCTAGAGAATTTTAAAGCATATAACGCAAGATTCATATAATAGATTGGTATCATGAAATGCTAGTACATAACGTAATTCTAAATGCAGGTATATATCGGCTATTCCGCGTAAATTTTACGTAACTAGAAATAAATAGGTTGCGGGTGTGTGGGGCGGGTCGGTGGTGGGCGCGGCGTGCGCGCGCAGCCCCGCGGCCTCCAGCTAGTCCTGCACTCGGCCTCCGCATAGTCCGCGAATAGCGCCCCGCGAGTACCCGCGCCGCTACGACTCTCGTCCATCCGTCTACGAGCTACGGACCGAAACTTTTCCCGTAGACGCGCTACAGCCGTAGCCGCGCTACAGTGCTACGCTCTACGAACTTTAACTTACTGCGTTACTGTGTAGTGCTATTTTTTTCCCTAAAAATTCTGTGAAATCGTGTTTTTTTTAAATCTTTGTGCGTTATGAGGGATCGATTTTTGTTATAGCAATGTCGGCCCTCGTCCGACCCGTTTGGTAAGTTGGATAATTTTTATACTACTATAAATAAAATATATATATAAAAATCTTTATTTATAAAATATGCGGTCCGTCATTACGGATTTATTTCAGCGGTGTTGTTCAGGAAGAAAAAATAATATATAGAAAAACCGTTCACGCACAAATCCCACGCTCGTAAAACCATTTCACAGAATGCTTTCAATTTTTTTCGTATTGAACAGTATTTGATGAGGGAAGTTGGTAATTTAGTTGACTTTGAGACTTGATTTTATTTGAAATATCTAAATTATCATTTGTATTTGTAATAATAATCTCGGTTAGCATATCGTAATCAAATCACCGCTAAACGAGAATCGTCGAACCGCGACATTATTACTAACAGGGAATACTTAATGACGCGTACCTCTAACACAATTACCTTTATTTGTAATAGAAGTTAAGATACAGGATTTAATCTATGAATGTAATGAAAATTATTTATAAGAATATATTTCTTACATTTAGTTGAATGCTAGTTAATATATTTTGAATTTTTATATCAATACGAAATGCATCAAAATATTATATATTTTTTTGTAAATTTTCGTAACAAATATTACATACCAAAAGATTTTTTCTATTATATTCTAAGGCTTAAACTATATATTTCCATAATTCATTGTTATTTTACACTTTTTGAATTAAAATATGAAGCTCTTATGCTATATTTTTTCTGAATATATTCGTACGGCGACACAAAATTAATAAACATAAAACATTTATAAGTAACACATAACGCTATTTTTATTATTAATATAAGTCGTTTTTCTGATGTAAAAATTATATAGTGTTTACAAGATAAAAATCTAGTATATAAAATGATCTTAAAATGAATTTAAGTTTTTCGATTACATTTCTAAGACGTTTCGAAAACTCTTGAGTAACCGTCAGACGAGATGAATTTTCGTCGGAAAAATGTAAAAATAGAATAATTAAACCAAACAGTTATCCGAAAAACATACTTTCATTTTAAATATGTACAAGTGAAAATCTTAGATGTCAATAAAAATCTTTTTTCCTATCACTTTCCACCCTTAAAAATTAGAAGAAAGAGAAAGTATTAAATATTTATTATTAAAAAAACTATGTATAAAGAAAATGATATTTGAGTGTTAATGTAATCAAGACAAAGTCGACAATATGATATAGTAAAAAATAATATACATTTTTTATAAGCTAAGGCTTCGTTCGCACTGGAATTATATCCCCTCTCTGTGAAGCTATCAAAGCTATTAGAGCTAACAGTCAAGTCGAAAATTAAAAACACAACTGGAATATATTTTGCCAATTTCATCATATACATTGTTATAAGACACTAAAAATACTAATATAATACTGCCTTATGAAATTTGTACAATCATAAAAAAACAAAAGAGTATTTATATTTTATAGTAATGAAAAAATATATATTTTCATGATAATATATCTATATTATTTAATTCGATTTTTATCAAATGTTCGCGGTTTAACTGTAATATAATTTAACTTTGAACGCATTCCACGTGTGATCTTGATATCGCTGCAAATTGTTTCCACGGATCCCGTCGAGCCATTCACTTATCTGATGGGACACCTTCCCATACCTAATTGAGATTTGTTGAGCTTTAAAATTATTTCACATAACATTTATATCTAACATTTTATTTTAAAACTGATACTCTTCTTTGAATACTTACTCAATATACACATATTTCCGTAATAAACTAAAATGATTTTTCAAAATATGACGTAGATTTACTATGTTTAGGAATCATCTTCTTAAGGTGCCTCTCCGGCTAGCGAAGGTTGGCAGTCAGCTCTCCATGCTTTTCTCTGTCTTCGACTTTTCCATGTAAAACTAGGGAATATAAAGTTATGCAGTGTTAAAAAATAACGGATTTATTCATTATTATACCTATATCACCATATAAATCAAGTTCTCCAATATAAAGATAAATAGTTAACCTATTTCTTACCATCAACAATAATAGTATTATTTTCGATCTGCCGTCAGGGGCTCGTTACAGACGTATCCATACGGGACTCGATCCAACGATAACCATCGCTACAAGCACCCTCTTTGTTCAGGGCTGTCAGCTAACACATTTAGAATTTGTACATATTTTTCATAAATATTATAGGAAAAGTGAATAAATAGTATTTGTTCAGGGCTGTCAGCTATCACATATTTAGAATTAGCACCTATTTATCATGAAAATAGTATAATAAAAATAAAGAAATCATATGTTTTCAAGGTAATTTAAGAATTGTCAGTTAAGACGTATGTGGATGTAGTTTTCTTTATAAAAGTGTCTGCCTGGTTTATAATATTCTACTATGAATATAATAATATTTCTCATAAGAGTCTTGATACGTTACTTTATTTTATAATATGAAGATATAAAAACGAAAGATTCAAAAGAGACTAACAATCTCGATTTATGAGTAAGAAAAATGCAAATATTAATTGTGTAACCATTATCATCGGTACATCTCATCTAAATCAAATCATTTTTCTATTTGTGTTTTAAAATAATCATTTCTATTCATGACGTTGATAAAATATTAATTGAAGTACTAAAATGTTACGAGCAGTAAATTACTATATTACTGGGAATAAGTAATAGTTTTTTGACACAATTCAATATCAACAACAAAATAAACATATTTTATTTGTAATCTATTAATATAGATTTTATGAACTTTGAAATATAACATAGAAAAATATGTACACAACTTTTCAAACAACACTAGTCATATATACGTACTTTTTGCTTTTACAAGTATCAGAATATTATTTTTTCTATTATTTTTTTCTTTACTATCGCCAACCTTATACGTCATACTAGAGGGGTTCGCCCCGCTGTTACAATGCACCTCGCTCGGTACCATTACCCCACTTACTTTAACTATTGCGATATTGATTTTAAACTCACATGTTGCTCGTGCTCTCCTTTTTTAATTTGGTATTTTAATCGTATATTTTAGTGGAATAATTATAACCTTACATTGTTATGAAAAAAGCTATATATTTATAGTTTTAATTCAAACTATTCTACGGGCGTGAATGTGAATAAATATTCATATGTACAAAAAAGACGTGTTATATCGAAACTTCGTTAAATTAAATTAAGGAATATTTTTATATAATAAACATTATTTTCTAAACTTCATCATTATTATCAAAAAACCCAACGAACAAATTTAATATGTAAAAATCAGGTCTTCCAACCTAAAGAGTCAAAGAGTTCTGACAATACTCATATCAATTTGTGATTTTTTGAAAGATACACTATAAAAATAGTCGAATTTTTCGCTGTATATATTAAAAAAAAATTCTTAAAAGAAAATATTATTTATCAAAAGATTTGCTCCAAATGATCTTATATTTATCGATCATTACTGAAGCTGTAACAAAATTAAATCTCAGCTCCAAATCAAAAACCCTAGAATATAATATTATTGGAAAGATTACATAAGTTATATTATCACTGCATTATTTATTCCTATTAATAAATTCAATTGCCTTAAATTTAACATTTGTGAAATTTTATAGCAAAATACATTTATTTTTACACACAATTCTTTCGTCTGCTATGATTATAAAATTTTGAACGTCATCAATTTCCTATTTGATAAATATATTTTTGCATATAAAAAGTACTATATTTTAAACATAAAAAAATAATTGAATATTTTTTTTTTTAATTCCAGTTTCTACATGACAAATTTGTTCAAAGTAATGAATTGGAATAATCCTACGTAATATTTATTTTTCAAATGCAATCTTGCTAAAATTTTCAATAGCTTCCAATATTAAGCTACAAAATATTACGTTTCTTCTCTTTAAAATAAATATTTAAGTAAACTTATTTTAATTCATCTTTAAATACGTAATCAAGACTTAAAAGCTGAAAATTTCAACATAGGGCTTTGGATTATATTTCATTATTTAAAAAATCTTCCAATTGTTATTTGTATGCTACTTTTTCATTGAAACACCCTACAGTTGACAAAACATTCGTCAGATTGTAAGGTTATCAAAGAAGCACAGTTCAGTTATCAAAGGTCGTCAGCTGTTTAAAGTTAAAAACTTAAGTTTTCGCTAAAGCCATTAAACGCGAAACTCAATTTAGGGCCGAGATCAAACTGAAAGTGTATTTATCTTGGGAGTCGATTTAAAAGCTGAATCACGCAAGCACACGACGCCATTATCGCGAAATAGCGATCCTCAGGCCGCGCCAACTCTATGAATCTAATCCACAGGATTTAGCCACTGATTTACAGCCGAACCCAGCCAACGAGGGCGCGACTGCTTGAAAGAAAAGTGATAATGTCTTAATCCTACCACACTCGAATTTTCTCCCTCCAATTTTATGGTCGCTCGCCCAGACGGCACGTTTTGATTTATGATTTCAATAATTAAGAATTCTAAGGTGCAATTTGAATTTGAGCTGCGATGTGGGGGCCTGCGGGAGGCCGAGACTGTTTGTTATTGCCTCAGGGCGAGAAAGGGTCGCAGTCCGCGAGTCCCATAGCTTACCTTTCATTTTCCAAGGAATTATAATAGAGTTTAAGAAATTATGACGTCTTATTCATTCTAATATTCATATATTTAAGCTCGAGAAGCACTGAAATGTCTTCTATACTTTATTGTTCAAATAAGGAATAATTGACAATATTTCTATATTCGTTTAAATTATAATGGATATATTCTTACATAAGCTTATTTCTAATACACGAAACAGAACAAAACTAATATTACCAACCTGATATTATTTAATAATAACGCAGTGTGATATACGTACGGGTAGAAAGCGTTTACGTCTTGGAATCTCGTCGTAATCCTGTTCGTAATATAACCCGTTGGGTTTCCTTATATCGCGCCCTAATCTCAGGGCATTACAATTAACGCGGCCCGAGATAACCCAACACTCGCCGCCCGTTGATAAAGGATTCTACTTGTACTAGTTTAAACTGGTTAAGCATCCACCCTCAGGGTTCATCTAATTACCCTACACTAACACACGCGTTTTCAGTAACGCACATTATCGCGTTACGGTATACCGTGTTCGATATTAAATCAGTTCACGTTTTGGGAAATCTCGGGCAAGTTGTTCGGCTGGGGTACGTCACGTACGTAAATGTTTGCCGGATCCGTTGTATTGGTATTTGGGCCTTCCGCCGGCCACCCCACTTCAAACGTCAAGGGCCATTGATTCGTACAGCTATTATATTGTAATGCAGGCATATATTGCACTAGTTTCTAACATAAAATTGTTTTTCAATAAAAAATATATTTGTTAGGATTAACATAAAGTCACGATTTATTCTGACGTTTTTTGTTTGCCCATATACAAATAAATGTGCTATTCAACAGTTTTTTAGTTTTATTTTTTATGAATATTCACATAAAGTTTAAAAAAATATTATTACCACCAAAAACATAACTATGGTAGATATGTGGATACCCAGATGAGATATATAACCTCATCAATTCTATATTTAAATATAAGTCATAAAGTTTGATCTCTGTCATTAAGCGTCAAAAAAACTTTTAATAAAACTTTAAAACTTAGTAACGAGTCTGTTACATGCTTCCTAAAATAGTGATAAGATATAAATGCGTGGTGCGTTCTTACAAACAATTCAACTAAAATGTTATACCTTCGCAGTTTTAAATATTGTCTCGTTATCGTATCCTGTTAACTTCAAGCAGCAAAACAAAAATTATTAATCTCTTAATATTCATGTGTAGAAATGTTGCTAATACCTGTTTTAATGTATTTTCCTCTCTAAACATGGCTTTACTAAACTTTAATTGGTCTGAAAGCTCTTGAGTGAAATGGTTTTTACGTGGGAACGATTTTTGTGCATTTTAAAACAATTTTTAAGTGTTACAAATGTGTTGACGTCGAAGGGAATCGCCGAGAATCATTTCCGCGTAAAAATATTGTGGTTGTGGATGAGAAATCGAATCGCAAGTACCTTCACCCCTTTTTATTAATGTTTTATTGTATTTCTGTTGCGACGAAAAGAGACTGATGGAACTGTTTGTTCCAGGACGGTGCAGCACAATAGTCACACAACGTTGTCGCAAATTAATAAAAGACGTTTGGAATTTGGAGTTGATATAGAAACATTCAGAGTGAACGATCGAAGACAAGATCATAGTGACAGTGAGGCCTCAATGGACGAAGAAGCGGCGAAACGGCGACGACGACTCCTTACAGAAGAGAGAAGAGAAGAAACAGATTCATACTATAGAAATTATAACACACACCGAACTAACATCCTACGTCACTCCGACGAGGATGATGATTCACTCGTTCAAAAAACTCAAAACGCTCTAAAAACATTGAGTTGCTGGGCACGAGACCACGCCGCTATCCCGAACGATCAAAGCGAAGACGCTAACGACTTCGATAACATTTTTAACGATAAACGTTCCGACAAAATGTTGCCATCCTCACCATCTTTATCTTCTGACAGTGCTGACAACTCACGGCGAAGCTTCTCTATGCATTGCCAGAATGACGAAATAAACGCTGCCATGAACGAAAGGATGGATCCCAGGGAAAATACTGAACGGCCACCGAAAATGGAAAATGACAACAGTATGGACAATTACAAGATGGACAAAAGTCCTAATCCCTATGACGCTTCTAACTTCGATGAATTAGCGGATTCCTCTTCAAACGAACTAGAAATAGACATGTCAGACAGAAACGAAGACAAATACGAAGAGGACAGAGAAGCGAAACGTAGGAAAGCTGAAATAATATCAGTTAACAAGCAATCTCTTTACAACGCTTACAAAGCTGCCACAGCGTCTTTACCATATTCGACCCAATCCGCGTTCAAACCACCAGCTGAAGTGAAACACAAGATCCACGGCTCCACTTTTCCCAGTGAGCCATTCGGTGGCTATTCTAATGATCACGAGAAGAGTTCGATTCATAAGGGTTCGAAGCAGTACACGGTGCTGCAGCCGGCCGCTGCTGGTTCAAGGGCTGCTACAGCGTTGCAGGAGGCTCGCACCGTACCATCAGCTCAACCGGCGCGAGACTTGCGACCCATCAACCCTCTCTCCCCACCAGCCGTCCGAGGTACAATGATCCTTGGCTCGTCTCGTCCCCAACTTCTTAACGACACCAAACTTCGCTTTATGAATGACTTAAAAGTTTGTTTCAAGGTTGGCTGAGCTTACTGAGTATAGCTGCAGTAACTTAGTTAGTTATAAATTAACATATAACATAGTATTAAGTAAATCGTTAGTGTTGATCGTCAGATTTATAGAAGGTTTCATCATAATATTATACATATGTAGTTTTGAACAGTTCGAATGTTAATCATGAGTCACAAATTATATTTTACAATCTTGTTTGTAATAAAGGCCTCGAATGTTTCATATGTGAAATAGCACTTGTAAATTCAATAGCCATCGTCTATGTGTAGTCAAACTCCACCTACGTCAATAACGTACATAACGTATGTATGTATCCTTGTATGCTGAGTTTACGTCATGCAATAAAAACGGGTCAGGTTATTGGGCGGGGCGGAGTAGTAACGCCCCGCATCTCTTAAAAGAAAAATTGTCAGTTGGACCGCGCAGCCGCCTGGCGATCTTTATTTTTTCTTTTAAGTTGTGGAGGGGTGGACCCGGAGTGGTGGGCGGAACTGCGCAGGTACGCCCTGCGGCACGCCCGCTGCTATCGATCGACCTGCTTCCACCCACGCCCAACTAGATGATTTACAAAATACTAATTTATTAATCGATTTGTCCGCAGAAGGCAACAAGTGTCCGACTCCTGGTTGCAATGGGCAGGGCCACGTTACAGGCCTCTATACGCATCATCGAAGGTAAGCTCGATGATTTTGATGCCTTTCAGATAACGGGATGTCTAAAACTCTGGCACAATGCCAAAAAGATGACATAAAATGTATACATTTCAATAGGATAATAAAAGTATAAAACGATTTTGTATCTTTATTGACAATTTACCATTTGTCCATCAGTCTGTCAGGATGCCCAAGAAAGGACAAAGTCACACCTGAGAGTAAGTATAACATGAATAGTTTGAATGTAGTAGTATGCTCACAAGTATTATTTCACAGATTAATTCTTGTATGCAGCTATTTATACAATCAATTTGTTTTTATATGTGCATTCTCCTTTGTTTATTCTGGTTTTTTTTCTTACATTTTAGTTGCATTTTTTAGGTTTCATGCATTTAAAGTTAGGTTGTTGATGATTATGTAGCGACATTTATTTTGGTTAAAAGTATATTACACGCTCCGCCAAGATGGGTTGTAGCAAGTTTATGAAACACAGAGTAGAATCACGAGTATATTGCTTTTAAAACTATAATTTGATCGTACTAACTCAGAACCTTCAAAACAGTATGAGAGAACGAAAAACATTAATATATAGACTATCCATATAGAAAACACTATACCATTCATTTTACTATTTAAAACAAAACCGAAAGTTGACATAATATCAATGAGTACTTTTTGCTGTTTCTCTACTCTGAAATCCCAAAATATACGTTCTCAGCCCTGGCTTTGGAATATCTTTTACAAGTTTACAATACATAATATTAAAGACATTGCTATTTTTATCAGATATATTAATAACCTCACAATTAATATTAATATTATTTTAAGCTGGTCTCTATATATTTTATCGTCTTTAAACTGATAAAATTACAGTCTATATAAATGAAGTCAGAGAATAAACTTCACACACAAAATAAAAGGCTTCTTAAACCAGCACTAATGGAGAGTTTGATCGACAGTATTGGCGTTGCACGAGACAATCTTAAAGTGTCCGACGCCGGGGTGTAACGGAAGAGGTCACGTCAGTTCTAATAGAAGCACTCACCGGTCTCTCTCTGGCTGTCCGACGGCCGCTGCACGCAAAGCAGCAGCACGATCCCAACGAGGCAGACCACCGGGTACAAATTGTTAATAAATCTGGATATTACATGAATATACTTCTGACTGAATCTACCTTTCTTCTTCTACGTATTCGATTTCTTGGGCTTAGGCGAAAGACTCAAAAAAAGTTTTTCTACATCCCATCCAGTTCAATTACCCGCACCGGTTCCCGTGACTCAAGTGTCAGCCGGCACGTCAGATAGTCACACGTCGGACGGTTCCCGCGATCGGGTCCCAGCGGCATCGCCGCAGACTCCGGCCGTGAAGCGCGAAGCCCCCGAGCTGCTGGTTCCGAAGCGTGAGGCCGCCGAGCCCGAGCGCGACTCCCCCGGCATGGAGACGCGCCACGCCGGCTACGGCGCGCCGCCCGATCAACGCTCACCGTACGAACGACCGCCTGACGACCACGTGCGGTCATACAGGTAAGGACTATACTGCTGCTGAAATAGTGACATTATTAGATGAAATTAAAAAAATAAGAAGCTCTATTTGGTATCGACTTTTCCATTCCACGATTCGAATTTAACTGCTAGATGTTTCTTCGTTAAAATTACTTGCACAATAAATATTGAATATAGCTTCAGGGTAGCCAATTTTAAAATAGCATTTTGTCTACGTCCTAGTCAAATGAACGAAGCTCGGTACGGATACGAAGCTAGGTGCTATGAGGGCGCCCCAGCCTTTGAGAGATATGACCCAGCCCAGTGCCCTCAGAGGCCTTACGGTTGGGAAGAAGAACGGTATCATGACCCTCATTTGCCAACGCCAATGAAAACCGACCAATCAGAACAGGAAACAAATTCTGGACCTATATATCCTAGGTACGTAAAACTTATTCATCGTCATAAATACTCTAGTATATCTATTTGGCCTATATGTGGTAAACGGGACTCGTTGCTTGAACTTGTTATTGGAGTGTAGTACCAAACATCCGCGGCTACTTGTATTGCGTTAAGAAATTAGTCCAAAAACTGACTAGTTGTTGTTGCGGCTTGTCTAGACCAATGTACCATTACGAAGCTGGCAGTGTGGGCGCCGTGGGCGGGGTGGGCGCTATGGGCCCAGGCGTTCCCCCCGGCTTCTCCGCTATCAATCTCTCAGTGAAGATAGCCGCAGCTCAGGCTCAACGTCCTCGAAGTCCCACAGCCAGGGATCCTCGTGATCCCCGTCCGGCTATAGATCTATCCACATCTAGTGGCAGTCCACAGGTGAGAATAGAAACGCAGAAAGTTATAGAATGTTTATTTCGTAATTAATATCTATATGATAAAGCCCATTTATGCAACAGGGTCCATATGCGTCACCGGTATACACGAGCGCCGGTGGTGGCAGTGGGGGCGGTGCGCGGGGAAGCCCGCAGCCGGGCGCTTCGCCCCAACTTACGGCAAGTCCCCAAGTTCCCAGTCCACAAGGCCAGACCCTCGACCTTAGTGTGTCCCGTTTACCACATAGGTGAGGCATCATGTATCATAGGTTAAATAGCATACCATATTATATGTAGTTCTCACGCTATTATTACGAAGCATGCATTGTTCATACTATGTAATCTAAGTCATAGAAATTTGTTCACAGTAGAAGTTTTCCGGGTGGTGTTTCATACAGTCGAGAATCAACGCCAGATAGCGGCGGAAGCCATCCATATCTTGAAGCATACCATCGCGACACAGCCGGTAAGAGTAATACAAATTGAATTAAAAGAAATATTTTACAAACATATCAAGATATAACCACTTGAACTGTTACAAGAAATAAAATTATATAGAAACATTTATTTTATAAAACTTAATCCCCTTATGTAGAAACAAAATAAAACAAAGTATACAAATTAAAAAGGACCGCTCTAATTACTCCCGCTTAACGCCACGCTCACTTTTGCTATTACAACTCAGCAGGCGTTCGTATCAACGTTCAAAAGTGTACATGTACTTACGTATGCGGTTAGTGGCCTAAAACGTACAAGGGCGGTAATTAAAATGTTAATTGAAACAGATAACCCTGACCTATATGTGATTTCAAGTATTATCGGTTTAATAAATTCGATTTTAATAAATTCGTTTCCGTAATTTTAATGATTACAGGATCTAACTGTATTATAAAAATCATTATAAAAATGATTTCTACAGCTCAATGTCAAACCTTGTTTCAAAAATCAATTGGTTAAGCTATCTGTTCTTGAACTGCCATATTTGTTTGTGTATTATTTTTTTTACGATTAACTCTCTATATAACTTAATATTTTCAATAAAAACAGGTTACGGCGGCGTAAGCCCTCACCCGGTAGCCGGATACGGTTTAGCGCAGCCGGATTATGCGGCTGCCGCTGCTGCTGCCGGATACGGTGGCTATCAGTACCAGTGCGGGGCGTACCCACCCCCTCCCGCGTACCCCCCACACGCGCCGCCGTATTCACCACCGTGCTATATGCCGCCGCCGCACGCACCGCACGACAAACCCAAGGATAGGTGAATATACATAATATATATATTATTTGGTAACATTGCTACTAGGTACTAAACCTGAGTATATAACTTACGTATATGTTATAAAAATGTATATAATATATATTTAATTTGTTATTTACACGGCCATAATAGAAATCAATTATTTTTTAAACGAAAATTAATACAATACCGTTCTATTGTTGAGAATTATTACCTTAATTAATATATTACTGTATGGTAATTAGAATAAATTCAGTTAGTCGTTATTTGGAAAGGTTAGGTTTGTTACATAAAAGTGTTCAATGACAACTTTTGTATATACATATTATGTGTACCTATTTAAACTATGAGTTTCGTTATATAGGAATTGTTTCCTTACTCTACAAACGGTTATCAAAAGAATTTTATTACGTGATATGAAATAGAATTACACTTACATTTGATAGTCCGCAAAACATAAAACTTGTTATTTACTTGAGGAATAATAAATTAATTTCGAGAATAAATCTTATATTGATTGTTAAATTAAATGTTTGGGATTGCTGGTTTTACGTATCTCGTTATGATGTTACCTATTCCCTAGTCAGTAGTTAGTGGAAGTCAAATACTCAAGCCGTCAGTCTAAATATACCGACGGCCGCGTTCACTCACGATATACAACGCACGCTCTAATAACGTAGATAAGATATTAACAAACGTCCCACAAAACAAGCTATGCGACAAAACAGGTGAGATTTTAATCTAAGACAATCATATAATAACGTTCCTCATAATGACAATGAACGCGCATATATCAATATTTACGTAAACAGTGACCGAGTTAAAGTTTACAATTTCGATATAACAGTTTAACGACTTGATTATAATTAAATGAAATTCACATTGCAGTGTAACAGAAATTGTATTTAATATCAATTAATATTGTAATATAATAGGATCTAGTAATAGTACAGTTGATTTATTTACGAATAGCTATCACCGCGACGACTTTTACGGTAAACATGGTTACCGTATACGGGAGTCGAAAGAACTGATCCACTGTCCCGTCCGGAGCTGCGATGGTTCCGGACACGTGTCTGGCAACTTTGCTACTCACCGCAGGCAAGCGGGAGCATTTGTACAGATTTGTACAGATTTGCGTCACTGTTGAATGCAGTATTAGCGTATCTGTTTGCATAATACAGCTGATTTGTGCTCCATTCCAATTTTGTTCATTTCCGTCAATTGAGTCTTCCCGTGATATAGCTGCGAACTAACTGCATGACGGATCGTTAACAGAATGCATTAAGAGTGTTTTGTATTTAAATCTTTAACAAAATGTTTTTATACCTATAACAGCTAAAAGAAAATATAGGATTGAATAAAGTATCAATTTTCTTTTTATTAGTATGAAAAGTGCATCTTTAAAACACTCTTTGTTCAAACAAGAAGTATTTTACGATGATTTAGATTTAGAACGGTAACGTAAAAATACAACGCTAATTATAGTTTGAGAATCAAACAATCATAACAGATGCTACACGCGCGTATAACTTTTATCTGGATAAAGTGCTCTCACATTTCTCTTAAGAAGATTATAACTTGTTAATAATTACGATCTACAATTAACATTCAGAAAGAGTCCAGTTCAGTTATCAAGTAAAATACATTATAACTTTGTTTAATCTTGCGTAACAAATACACATAATATTTATAGCATTCTAACTGTTGTAATGATTAACATTTGCAAGCATGCCGGTTTTTATTTAATGTGTATTAAAAAAAACGTGATATACTAAAGAAATATTTCTGTTACAGTATAGTTTTATTTGTGTTAATAGATTATAACCGTTTTTTGCAATAAAATGCTCAACCACGGCATTGTAAGCAGTTTGTATATGTGCAGTCTGTCCGGATGTCCACGTGCTGATCGCTCTCAACTGCAGCCACATTCTCAAGAGCTGAAGTGTCCTACTCCTGGATGTGACGGTTCTGGCCACGTTACTGGGAACTACTCCTCTCATCGATCACTATCAGGTTGCCCCAGGGCTAATAAACCGAAGAGCAAGCCCAGGGATGGACAAGATTCTGAACCACTCAGGTGATTAATACATCGATGCTCGAATATTAATCGGCTAAATTATAAAACATTCATTTTACAATTTGAATATTGTTGTCAGGAATTCGATAAAATTAATTATTGAGACAGTTGCGATAATGATTAATCATTAAATAAAAATATATAAAACGTCTTTCAAAAACTTTTTATAAACCAAAGAGTATCATAAGGTTCGTTAAAACTATAATTAGCCATAGAAATGTCTAGATGTAGGCGTCATTCGTTTAAAGGCGTGTTCCAAAGTATAATATAATAAGTATCTGTAATATACGTTTGTTGATATTTGCACGCTGCTTAGATGCCCTATACCGGGCTGTGACGGATCTGGGCATGCCACAGGAAAATTCTTATCACACAGAAGGTAAGAACAGAAGATGAATGATGTGATAATCACACTATTAAAACATAGTTTTAGGTCGAGACGTAACATATACATATGTGTATGTGTAGGTACAGTAGTCACACATTACAATTTAGCCAAGCAAGAGTTTAGTTTTACGAATATACATTCATGATATTAAATTTAAATGTGTTGTAATTTGTCGTTTATTTGAGATGTTTTTAATTTGCCTGTAATAGAAACAAAAATATGGCCATGCTTTTAAAAAGAAATGAGCCTCAATTAGTGTTTGTAATGAAATCTATGTCCTCAGCGCGTCGGGCTGCCCTATCGCAAATCGGAACAAAATGCGGGTTCTAGAAAGCGGCGGCACAGTGGAGCAGCACAGCGGCAGCGGCAAAGCGGCGCTATAAAATCCGCTATAAAATTCGATGGCGTGAACTGTCCCACCCCGGGATGTGATGGATCGGGACATATTAACGGTTCGTTTCTAACCCATCGTTCGCTATCCGGCTGTCCCGTAGCCGGTGCAACCACACCGACGCCTCAACCAAAGAAACCGAAATATCCTGATGATATCACTCCGCTGTACCCCAAGCCCTATTCAGGTTTGTATTTCGTATCAATTACCAGATGTCAGAAAAATATTAACTCTTTTTCTTTCGTATTTATCAAAGAAAGATTCTATTACAGCCAATGATTCTGACGCCTTTTACTAATGAAAATACTTTCTCTGTCAGGTATGGACATTAACATGCAGACGGGAAACGGCGAAGACTTAATGACACTGGAGCAAGAAATTACTGAACTTCAGCGTGAAAATGCAAGAGTGGAATCACAGATGATGCGTCTGAAATCGGACATAAACGCTATGGAATCACACTTGAGCCATGGAGAAAGGGTGAGTTTTGACTTATAATATTCTTCTTAAATAAATCCACTACTCCATTAGCTCAAGAATAACAAAATCAAAATTTACCTATCCTATCTTTGTCTGATGACGTAGATGGTAGAGTCATGGCTCCAAACAACCAACTTTGAGTGCTAACAACAACTATAACATGCATTTGTGAGTACTACTTCATTACTATATGATATGGTAGTCACTCTAAAGAGGAGCCGAAATCCCTTGTTTTTATATATCATTATATTTATTATCTTTGAGGCGTATTCTGATAACTGTATATCTTTCCAGGAGAATCAGCTCATCATTCATCGCAACAGCAATCTGAACGAATATTACGAGAGTCTTCGGAACAATGTGATCACGTTGCTGGAGCATGTCAAGATACCGGGAGGAGGTACGGTGCCTGTGTCAGCTGCCCCGGGGACTCCCGGAGCTGCTCCTCCAACTGGCCCCGGTGATAAACCGGCCCACGATAACTTCGACTCTTACCTCACCAAGCTACAGACCCTATGCTCTCCAGAAGGATACTGCCCCGATGAGAACCGACCGATCTATGAGACCGTTAAAAACGCGCTCCAAGACTTCACAGTGCTACCCACGCCGATATAAGGCTCACCCAGCGCCGCCGACAACGAGCGACAGTGATTATTTGCCATCACCGATTGCGATTGGCGGAGCTTATTTCGACTGACATATAAATTTAATGAGTCTAGAACAATGTAATGTTATATTTACCAAAGGTGTATTTTAAGACTGTTGACATAAATGTCAAAACGAATACAGTGAATTATGAATGTATCTGTGTACAGTGTGACAGTGCGATGGATCCTTCGGACGTTATGTGTTCTATTTAGATACGATGTCTATTTTATAACCGTTGTATACGATGTGTGAATTCTTTAAGACATCACGTTACCGTTCGTAAATTCAGCTAGTCAATAAGATGGACTTAAATTTAAATGAAAATGAATTTTAAACATTGTTAATCGTATATGCTTAAAGTAAGTTAACGTTAGGGAAAGTTTATACAATTGTACTAAGGGATTTTAGCACTACACTGCATTCAAACGGGATCTAACGTGTAAATATGTACGTAATTTATTAATGAGACATTAGGTTATAGATAACTGTCTACAGTCGAAACGGACGGTGTTTAGTGGAAATTTAATAAAAAAGTTTTATCAATAAATGAACTTAAATAAAATATAAGGATGTTACTCTTTATTATGTTCATACTGGGTATGTGCCAAATGCTCTGCAGGGCCACTAGACCGCTGACGTACTAAGACTATTATTGGTATAGAGTAAAAAAAGAGAAATCATTTAGCGAGCTCTAGTCAGTTTGTAAATAAATTGTGAATACATGATAGTCACGTCTCAAAGGACGTTCTTATTTATATTAGTAAATAACGATCTCATTAGATCAAGTAAGTTAAATAATTCAGTCATTAATTGATAACCATTGTAGAGATAAATTAATAATTTCTCTGTTAGCAAATGTTCACTTGCTGTGATTATGTTACGTGTTACTTATTTATTGTTACCTTTGAGGATGTGATAGCTCAAATCAAGGCGGGTTATTGTTATTTTGCTATGTTTTATTTAACACGCTTTACTCATGAATGTGCAATTATCGTTTTATTGTATTAAGATAAGCAACAATTTTGTTAAAACTTTCAAAACACATTTTCGCCAAGTTGCATCAGTACACTGATCAATAATGATATTCGCATATATAAAATCTACATAATAAATAATATGTTATTCTGATTGTCATATACGTTTCTGTAAAATATTGAGTATGTGTTGTTAAAGAGAATAAAATAATAAATGATGAAAATGGCTTCTATTTTATTTATTACCTAGCATCTACAATTAGATTAAAATTATTTTGTTAGGTACGAAATGTATGGTTATTTAAAAAATAGCATAAGATATTGATAGTTAAAAATGTAAACCCATTGAAACCAAATTAAAAAACCTATTGTAAGTATTGAAATTACAAAAAATATTTAGCAGTTTAGATATCAATGTGGCTGAATTAATTACCCATATAAATAAATACGGGTATTATTCAGACAAATATAAAAAGTTTGTGTTATTACTATAATTTGAAATTAACTAGAACTTAACGTATTTTTTATACCAGAGATAGCTTTGTAGAACCTGCAGTCTCTAGGTACAAAAATATTTGGGTGTGTAAAATAGGTAAATTTAGGAAAATATATAATAATAGGTTCGTCGTAAATGTGTTTCTAATAGTACACTGAATTGTCAAAATAACTGGAAAAAGTTCTGGGAAATTGCTTTTACCCTAAAGATTAAAGCTGCTTTCCCTGCAACGCGACTGACCTGGCACCCGCTCGGTGAATCCATGACATGCTGAGACATTTTATCTCTATTTTTAAATATTTTGCATTAAAATATTTTATTATTTATTTTCAACTTTTTCTTAGTCAGCCATGATCATAAATCTGTACTTATGAAAAAAAAATCCATGGAAGGACTGTTTATAAAGACGATAAATAAATATTTATGAAAGAAAATAAAATGAATTTTTTATTCATCTTATTAAATAATGTAATAAGGTATTAATATTTTTATCTATTCCAGTAGTGAACAAGTATTGTTTCAAAATATAGAAAATATAGATACTATAGCTGGATAGATATTTAAGTAGATATAGTGTAGTCTGTCAGTTGTCAAAGTCATGCTGTATTCAATAATCCGTCATAAACATGTGCTTGTTTGTTGTGTATGATTAATTTTATTTTTTAATAACGTAAAAGTGCTGTTAATATGGAAAACCAACCTTCCCGCAATAAAACGGTAAGTACTTTACAAAAAACTTCTTATACAATACTTTACACGAAAGGGTTTCTCTTACAATATTACACATTCCCGTATATTTTATAAAACAATGCGTTTCCCCTAAATATTATACAACTTTTACCATTTTTGTTCTCTTACATAGAAAAGGTACTTTGACACCGCGCCTGAAAAGGACGAAAAGACTCAAAATAAGAATGAAAATGTCAAAGTATATACTGTAAAGAGTACTGCAAAGTTACTGAAAATTCAGAAATATAAGGTGGGTATTAAAACTCGTATAAATATGCTCTTAAATAAATATATTTTTTTAAAACAATCGTCCATTTTCAGGAACAAAATTTAAATCGCAGAAAGAAAGCTTTTATAAATAACAATAAAATAAAAAAGAATTTTCCCAATAAAGCTCCAATTGATCCCAAAAAATTGGAACTTCATTCAAGGGGTGAAGGTTTTACTGGACAAGGGGTATTGCATCCGCTTCATTTATTGAAATTAAAGAAAAGAGAAAAGAAATTCAAATATGCTCAAGAGCAGGCTGCAAGAGCTGATATTTTATTGACGGAAGGACAGGGGTGACTATAATACAAGTTTGGTATTTTTTATAACATACATATATTTGATTAAAATTTTAACAACCTATAGGTATTTAGAAGTAGATGAAGATAACAGAACCACATCCATTAACCAAAAAGTAATAGCTGATAATGTAGACATCACAGCTGCAACTAAAATATTTGAATTAAATCTTGATTTTGGTCCATACAATGCCAAATATTCCCGCAACGGTAGGCATTTACTTTTGGGTGGTAAAAAAGGACATTTAGCAGCTTTTGACTGGGTAACAAAGAAACTGCATTTTGAAATTAATGTCATGGAATCTATTCATGATATGAGGTAAGATATGTATGTTATTGCAATGTTTTTTCCATTTTGATGAAGTTTTTAGTAATCAGTATTACGATCATAATTTTCCATCATCAAACTTTTATTTTGTTACTATCGTGAGCTACAATTTAAGAATTAAAATATAGTTTAACATTGAAAACTTGTGATAAGGTTACAAGTTGACAATATTGTTACATAGAAATTTGACTGATATGCTTAAAGTAGCATATTAGTTACAATTCATTTTGCGAGTAAAATCTTGATAATTTTTTATTTAAAAAATTCATAATTCAAAAAATAATTATCCCTGTTTTCAGTTGGCTACATGTTGAAACTATGGTTGCAGCAGCTCAAAAAGAATGGTTATACATATATGACAATACAGGAACTGAAATACACTGTGTTAAAAAATTAGACAAAATACTTAAAATGGAGTTTTTGCCTTATCATTTTCTACTAGCTACTGTTGTATGTATGACATGTTTAATGCAATTTTTATTTAATTTAATGGAGCCACTAATGCTAAAAACTTTCAGAATGAATATGGATTTATGTCATGGCTGGACATTTCTATAGGAGAAATAGTTGGTCATTATAATAATAATATGGGGAGGACATCAGTTATGACTCAGAATCCATATAATGCTACAGTATGTTTGGGAAATCCCAAAGGTGTTGTATCAATGTGGTCACCAAGCTCAAAAAAGCCATTGGCAAAAATTTTGTGCCACAAAACACCATTAACTGCTGTTGCTGTTGATAATAGGGGCATGTATGTACATATATATATTAAATTAATTATAAAAAGATTCTCCTTTTTAATAATGATATACTGTTTATCAGGTACATGGCTACATCAGGTGTTGATAGGAGCTTAAAAATCTGGGATATAAGAAACTTAGATGGACCACTACAACATTATAAATTGCGCAGTGCTCCTGTACATCTTGAATTTTCCCAAAAAGAAATGTTAGCTGTTGCATTAGGAAATAATGTGGAAGTGTATAGGTAAAAATTAGAAGTAACATTTGTTCTTAAAAATATTTTCAACTATGTATATGTGGATGTGAGATTAATATCATATTTTATTTTAGTGATTGTTGTATAACAACAACAGAGAAACCTTACCTCAGGCACAGAATGGCAAAAGAAATATCTAACTTTAAATTTTGTCCTTTTGAAGATGTTTTGGGTATTGGCACTACTGGGGGATTCACCAGTATAATTGTACCAGGTAAAACAAAAAAAAAACTCTATACTAATTATTCACATATATAGCTACAAATTATTTTAATTTGATATATTTTTGTTATTCATAGTAATAACATTATATTCATTCCACAGGCAGCGGTGAACCTAACTTTGATGCACTGGAAAGTAATCCATTCCAAAATAAGAAACAAAGGAAGGAGGCAGAAGTCAAGGCATTGCTTGAAAAGATACCCGCAGAACTTATTACTCTTAATCCATTTGAAGTTATGGAAGTAGATGTGCCATCAATGCAGGACAGAATGGAAGCTCGCAATAGTCTTTTGGTTTGTATTTCTTAATTCATTTAGAAGTATTATATAGACAAAATTTGTCTATGTGCAAGTAACTATGGTTAAAAATTTTAATTGTTTTGTAATGTATACAAATAATATCTTTATTTCAGTACCTAAAACCAAGAAATATTGACTTTACACCAAAACACAAGAAGAAAGGAAAGACTAACATTGCTAGAAAGAAAATTATAAAAGATGCAGCTCGAAAGGTATCTTTATTTATACCATGAACTTCAATAATTCACATATGTATATAAAATTCTTATAAAGTGTGTATAGATATATTACTAAATACTGAAAATAGTTAATTAAACAAGGTTTTTAGCTTTTTATTGTATCTTGTCTGTGACTATACACTCAAAGGATTATTTTTACTTGCAGAAATTTATCAACCAATCAATAGAAGCAAAGAAGATTCTTAAACAACCAGAAGAAGATAAAAATTCAAAACCCAAACAATCATTTGGAGTTTTGGACAGATTTGTATCGAAACCCAAGGTTAAAAAATAAAATAACTTCCTTTTTAATATAAAAGTTTTTTTCTCTTATTCATAAATTGTATACACTATATACTATTTACATTCTCAATATAAATTTTAGACTTGATCACAAATATTAATATAAAAAAAAAGTTTAACAATAAACTAAAATAAATGTCATATGATTTATGATTAATTTTCCTATTGATTAGGATATGGAATATCAAATAAGTCACATAGTCCTTCAGTGCCATATAAAGAAAATGAGAAATCCTGCTTTGTTACTGGCGGGCTTAGCCTTAAAAGGTATTCTGAAAAATAAAATTATTACATATTAGTTACGAACAAATAATCATAGAAAAAAGTTACTATAGTAACTATATTGTAACTTTTTTAAAGAACTACCTTGTGAATTTGTAGTCCCACTGGCTCCATACCATTCTACTTCCTCATCCATAGTATCATCATCTACAATCTATAGATAAAACAAATTTATATGTTACATACAAACAATAATAAAAGAATCAAGTAAAGATAAATTACAACAATATAGGATCTTATATAATTTTCTTTTTACTTTGTAATGCTTTTTAGCAAGTAGTGATTTCTTATCATAAAAAGAACTAAATTACCTTATCCTTTTCAACATCACACAAAAGTATAACACCAACAGGCTCATTTGATTTTAAATGTAGAAAATACTGATCTTCGTCTTCACCCTGAAGAAGATAATACATAATGAAGAATTAATTTATATCAACTAAATGAACTATTTCATTTAAAAAGTGGACTACTTACCTCATTCAATTGCCCAACGGCTAAATTAGCCCCAAGTGGTGCTTCCAAAACGAGCACTTGACTATCATTGAAACAGTTTTTTACATCACTTTGAGTAACATAGGACAAAGCTTCATTATCCGCATCATCTATGACATTCTTTATACTTTGTTCAATCCAATGCATTTGCCTGGAACAAACTAGCATCTTATATTGCTGTGCTTATAACTATTAATGAATACAAAAATATATTTTCATACTTGTCTAATAACTCTTCATGTTCTTCCAAGAGACCTATTTGTTTCCTTAGAAGTGTTACTTTTTTACCAATTTCTGATGTATTTCCATCTGGACTGGCACCCCTAGAACATTGAATTAAATGTAAACATTTGTATCCCAAAGACAATTATAAAAATTCAAAATAAACATAACACAAGATCCTTACTTCCACTGTATACTATTCTTACTTCGCTTTTCTATCAAACCGATTCCCTCTAAAACGTTTGTTATATCATAAATTCGCCGTTTTTGTCTCACTGCCAATAAATCAGTTGCCTGAAAGAGAATAGTAGCTAAATAATTTATAGAACTCATTCTATATTCAAAAAGATTTACATTCGTGCACAATTTAACTGTAATATAGGCATCACTTACGATTTTTAAATCTAAAACTCCATCCTTTGCTTTTTTAAGTAAAGACACGAACCTCGTTGTAAGTAATCCAAGTGATTTTTCATACCTTTTATAAGAGTACAGTTCTGCCATTTTAAAATAAGTATTCTAATAAATAGTTAAATTAATACTTTTATATTTTTGCGTTGCGGCGGGATATCCAAAAGTTCACAGGTAGAAACATGTTTACATTAACACAGATTATATTGTCCGTTAACTTATTTCGAACAGAGTAATAATGTTCATACTCGTCCACAGTAAAAAAAATTATTACATTGTAAATGGAATTTATATTGTTATTGAAATTTATTAGTCATACATATATGAAAAAACATTAAATATTTTTTTTACTCATTGTTGCTTTAAAAAACTATCCATTATCTAGTGTGCGAATTCAAAGCACGAAATAAAAATATTTTAATATTTAATCAAAAAAAACAAAGTATTAAATTAAAACAATTTATTAAGCTTTTCAAAAACATACACTTTTGTTATTTAGAAAAAAAAATTATTTCTCACTTCGTTCATCATTAAGTATATTAAGAGATGTGATAATTTTTTTAAATGTGCTTTAATTTACATTTGAATAAAGTTCACATTTATTATGTTAAAAAAGAACTATAAACACAATACTTTTAGAAATTGGCGTCTTTACTAATATTAATAAATGAGCACTTATCAACATCCACGTTTTAACAATACCGCATGTGGAAATTACTGATGTTGCTTAAATATAAGTTTTGAAAAAAGCGAAACTGCTTCATAAATTTAATTTTTCTGTTTTTTACACTAAATATTGGTTTATTTTCAAGAACATTAAGTTACTAAGATAAAAATTAGTTCTCATTTTCACTAACATTACGTGTTGCTTAATTTATCAAAGTTGTTAATGGTTGATTTCAGGTTCGTAACTCTTAAAGTTAATAACTTCAAATGAGTATTAGAGACAGTAGGCCTTTAGTGGAATATAAGTTTTCTAAATCTTTAACACCATATACTGTGTTTAAAGGGAATCATAATATTGTGAAATTTTGAGAGATAAGGAAAGCTCAACTTAATGATACTAATATATATATATATATATTAGTGCATTGTGTTTCAATAAACATTATTGATATTCTCGAATGAATATTGACTTTCACGTATATAAAATGTTAAAATCAAATAATTAATATATAGCTTTTATAGAAACGTTGATTTTTCTGTAAAATGTATTTAATGTTTTTTTAAATTTAATTTTATAATCTTATTAGAGGAAGTCGACGATCCAAAACCGACGCGACGATCGATCAACGAATTTTCTTTTTATTAAGATGTACACTTTAATGGAACAGTCTGATTTGTACTAAATAATCTTTTTCGAATCAAAGATCCAAATATAATTAATATTAATATTTTTATTTTTGGTAAATGGAACCGAGTGTTATATAAAAAATTGTGTTTCAGGGCCATAAAGTACTTACTTTTTTTGTTATTGGTATTTGTTTCGTCGTCGAGACAGTGAAATAAGTTTTTGACAGATGATTTTTGATAGGTACCTAAATATTTACAATATTGTATCACTATTTACTTTCGATCAGAATGAAGATATAATATAGTGTATGATCTATGAGATATATTATTGCATTTATTTTGTGATTATTTTATGATTACTTAATAAGAATTGAGAGATATTATGACTACGAAAACCTTTTTACGTCTAAAATTCACAATTTCATAGTAAGATAAAAACACTGAAATTTTTAATAATGCTTGTTAGACATGGACAAAACAAAACTTTCATATTTTTTAACCGAATATATACATAGTAGTGATGATAGTGATTCAAGTAGTTGGAGTGATATAAGTAGCGTGAAATCAGAGTTTTATGAGGAAGATGAGGAAGACAGATTGTTTATCCCTCTTATGCAGTATCTTATAAGAATAAAAAGAAAACGTGTTGACGACTATCTACATTTTGTAGAATCGTGGACAGATGCAGAATTTAAAAATCGTCTCATATTGTCACGCAAAACTGCTTATAAACTTATTGGTAAAACGAGTTGTTAATTTTTACTCATAATAAACTTAAATAAGGCTATTAAATAAAACAAAATTTGTTACAGATGACTTAGAGAAATCAGGATTTATAGCTTCACACAAGTTTGGTTTAAAACCTTTAGAACCAAAGTTATGTTTCTATATTTTCTTATCCTTCATAGCTGACACAGAACCATTGACACCATTAGCAAATAGATTTGATATATCTATATCCTCAACATTCAGAGTGCTAAGGAGAGTAGTTGCTTGGTTATTAACAAAATTAGATGATGCTATAAAATGGCCACAAGATTTTAACGATGTAGAGACAATATGTGAACAATACCACTTCAAGACTGGAATATCTAACATATTGGGTGTCATTGACTGCACTCACATAAAAATAGAGAAACCAAGGAATGCAAGAGAGTATTGTAATCCAAAAGGATACTTCTCAATAGTTTTACAAGCCACAATAGATGCTAATCTTCGTTTCACAAATATCTATTGCGGCGAACCAGGGTCTGCCAATTGTTCCAGGGTATTAAGAAAATCCCCATTGTATCAAACAGCCACTCAAAGTAAAGATACATTGTTTCCCCATAACACATTTTTAGTTGGACATAGCGGATATCCGGCATTATCTTGGTTGGTTCCGCCATTCAGAGAAAATAAGAGACTAACAACACAACAAAGGGAATTTAATTCCCTTCATGCATCAGCTAGAAAATTAAGTGATAAAGCTTTTAACTTATTAAAAACAAAATTTAGAAGAATCAAACTATTTACAGTTTATAGAAATATACCGTTTATAACTGATACTATTGTCGCTGCATGTATTTTGCATAATTACTGTCTAGATGAAACCTGTGATCCTTTGGAGGAATAATAAAAAGATATTTTTGACAGTTTTTAATTTTATTACTGATTTTTCAGTCATACTTTATAGTAACCTGATTGTGTAGGTGCAATAAATATATTTCATTTACAGCTTTGAATAATATAGTTTTCTGATCACAAAAACTCATTCTCCTAGATCAATCATTTGGTTTGTGATTGAAGTAAATAATGGTACAATGAAGTTACACTCCAATGATTTATTGGTTTTCTATCAATTTTCTTAACAATGCACATTTTTCTTGTTCTACTTTCAGAATTTCCTCATGTTTCTTTTCTTTTAATTGTAACTTCTTTAAGGCTATTGTCTGTTTATTTTCCAATTCTTTTTTCTTAAGTTCTAATTCTTCTTCTCTTAGTCTAAGACTCCTTTCATACCTCTCATCTCTGATTAGCCTTTGTTCTTCTTGCCTTTGTAAATATTCAATCCATTGTTTATCAAGTTCTACTTTGGTCCTATGTTCTGTTTTTAGTTTTCTATAGGGAGAGGTATTCTTAAATGATAATTTTCTATTTAATCTGTTATGTTCTTTGTCACCTTGCATAATACCTGATGCTAGTCTGTATGCACCGTCTTCATTATATCTTCCTAGGATTTGATGCATTTCATTGAAATACTTAAAAGCCACTGCTCCCTGGCCACTGTCTAGACAGTCTTTATATTTTTTTGTAAGGGCATTTATTTTCCATCTCACCTGATCTGGTGTAACCTTGAAAAAATTGAATTTTTATTTTGAAATTTAAAACATTCACCCATAAAATAATCTGGAATAGAACATACCTCTATATGAAATGCTTTTAATTCCTCAGACATAGATATCCACATTTTGGATTTTTTCTTCGGATTATCCAACATATTTAATTTAGTTTCATATAAATTCAAAAGCATCAATGTAGAATCTTTGGTCCAAATAATATCTGCAAAAATTATATTTATATATTATTATTTACTATTTCATGATAATAACAGAATGTCCTATATCCAAAACATACTTTGTTTACTTGTCTCATTTGTTTCCACCTCTTCTTGGTTAAGTTGATGATTGTAGGTGGTTATGGTCAAGTTAGGTTTGTAGGGTGAAGCTATTGAACAGTTTTGGCCGTCGAGAGTTGATGAAAACAAAAAGCGCTTTTATAAGTTACTACAGTAACAGATGTTATATAGGTACATGAACTAAAAATATATAGATAATTGGCTGACAAAGTTATTCTCCTTACATTGATTGTCTAAAATGGCCAATACGGCAACGTTGCTATCAATACCTTCGTCCATTTTCTTAAAATTCTTTAACACGTATAGTAGCAAGTTAATAGAATAAATGAAATGTGTACTAGAATTATAACATTTAACAGTAAGAAGACTTAATAAATAAAACTTGTAATTATAACTAACATATTGTTAAAATATTATCTTTTTAAACGTTAGTAAATATCATTCACGTAAAATAAAAACAAAACAAGTCATTAACAAATAACAACACTAATAATCAGCAGTGGCGTGCATCTGTAACATTGACAGATTTTTGTTTTGCTAAAAATGTTATAGTTTTGAGGTGTGATCATTGAATACATGTTTCATAAGTTTTGAAAATTTTCTAACAAGTTTTTTTTGCATTAATGTCTTAAATACACATAATATAATTTAATAGACTTATTGTTAACACTTAAGAGTAAACGTAAAATATATAAAAACAGTTTTAAAATGCTTAAAAAAATATGAATAACAATGTTTTATAAATTAGTTTTTATTTTTACGGCTGATTCTTGCTACTTCTTTACTAGTGACTATATAAGTAGGTATTTTTTTGCATCACGTAATAAGGACCCTCTGATGTCAGTATGACAAGAGATAAATCTTTTACTGACGTTGGTTGACGTGACATTGGTTATATACTTATTTTCGTTATAAATAAATGATAATAGTAACTTATTTTTCTTGGTTATAACCAAGAGCTTTATATTAACAATGGCTCAGTGTGGAGAATTTCTTAAAAGTCACTTTCCAGTGATGGATGAAGAATTAAAAAAATATATAGAAGGTAAGGTTATATTAAAGGCCTGGTAAATGTAACTTTAATTTTTATATACTTATTCGATAAACAAAATGTTGTAAAAGAATATATGCCTTTCTCGTCGATATTAAGAATGGGTTAGCAAAATAATGATGAATTATTTTTTTATATTTTCTTTTACAGATATATTGGATAATAGTGCAGGGGAATTTGAAGACACTGAGGAAGTATTTGAAGCAGTAGGTGAAATTTTACAAGGAATATCACAAAAATCTGAGGATGATATTAGGTAATGAAAAAAATTCTATCATTTAAATTTTTGTGATTCCTTTTTCTCTTCAAGAAGTTTTATTATAAAAAATATAGTCAGGGTCACAAAATTCACACAAAAAACTTATATTTTTTTGTGTGCATTTGAAATAACCAATTTATATATAATATAGCAAATGATAATATGTCTCATGTGTTTAATCTTATAATTAATAATTAATTTATTATTGCCCAACAGAGAAATATGTGACATGTTATTAAAAATGATGCAACCAGATAAAAATAGCAACATCAATGGCCCTAGAAAAGTATTGGATGCACCAATTACATTATCATCTATGAACACCCCTATTCAGGATGCCGAAGACATGAAAAGTATATGGGTTCAAACTCGAGATGATACCCTGGTAAATGACTATTAAATATTTTAATTGTATTTTTAACATCCCTTCATTGGAGCTTTTAAGAGAACATAGTTTAATGATAATCCTCTTATCCCCTAATTTTAATCAGATAATTTACAAATTTAGAATAGGAATAAGTATGTATGTAAGGCATATCTTTCCTAAGAGACAAAACATCTCAGCATTCCACGGATTCACTGTACGGGTGCCGAGTCTATTGCATTGCATCCACCCCTATATAAAGCATGTTAAACACTCACCTCCACTGTCCAAGCTCCTCTCTCTATCTAACAAGTTTTAATTTAACCAGTAACCAGTATTAATTTTTTTAATATTCCAGAAAGTAGATGCAAAGAAATTAGAAAAGGCGGAAGCAAAATTGCAACAGAAACAACAGAAACAGAAAGATGCTAAACTACCAGTTTCAGCACCTGTTTTACAAACTGCGACCGCATCACAGGTTACATCGAAGAAAGACAGTAAACTCGAAGCTAAAGGTACAAATAGAACACAGGACATACGGATAGAAAACTTTGATATTGCATACGGCGACAGGTAATATTTAAATGAATCTTATGTACACTACCTTCGTCTTATTTACATATATGTATAGAATATTGAATAATATATCTTTCCAGTTTCATTTATCTACATTTAATGTGTTTGTTTTTTACTACTTTGTTTTTTAATTTATGTGTAAATATTAATTATTATGTATGAATGTTTAAGAGCTAAATTTACATACATGAGCCATACAACCATAATGTAATATAAAATTTTCAGAGTCTTATTACAAGGTGCGGACTTAGTACTCGCATTTGGAAGACGGTATGGTTTGGTTGGTCGGAATGGTCTTGGCAAGACAACACTTCTTCGTATGATATCCAGCAAACAGTTAAAAATTCCTTCACACATTTCCATCTTACATGTCGAGCAAGAAGTAGTGGGTGACGACACAATAGCCTTACAGAGTGTGCTGGAGTGTGACACAGTTAGAGAAAATTTATTAAGACGGGAAAAAGAAATAACTGCTGCTATTAACAGTGGGTAAGGAGAGTTTTATTGCAACTATTTATAATTATATCAATGAATTTTAAGAAAATACTATACAATACTAGTACTATATCAACAGAAACCCTGTCAAATATTAGAAATGTTTTAGAATTTAAGTATACATTTATAGACTACCAGCTGCGCCCCGCGGTGTTACCCGCGGATTTCCGGGATTTCCGACATTTCCGGGATGTAAAGTAGCCTATGTGTTATTCCTAGACGTCAGCTTCCTGTATACAAAATTTTATCAAAATCGGTTCAGCCGTTTGAGCGTGAAGAAGTAACAAACACACTCACAAACTTTCGCAATTATCATATTAGTAGGATATGACAAAGAAAGTTTAATCACATTACAAGTTTCTAATAAATAAAAGATTGCTGTTCAAAGTGTTCACATATTAATAATGACAATTTTTCATATGTTTGCTGTATTTAGAATAAAAGAGATTTTGTATCTAAAGGCTTGAATTATCTAGTCTAGGTTGGAAAAAAACCAAAATCATCAGAATTTCATGAATAACAAATGGATAGAATTTTGATATAATTATGTAATAATAATTCCAGGTCCACAGATCAAAACCTGTCTACAGAGTTGAGTGAGGTGTATGCTCAGTTGGAGAATATTGAAGCTGATAAAGCCCCGGCTAGAGCTTCAATTATCCTCAGCGGTTTGGGCTTCACACCTGAAATGCAGACGAGGGCCACCAAAACCTTCTCCGGAGGTTGGAGGATGAGGCTCGCTTTGGCAAGAGCTTTGTTTTCTAAGTTAGTACCAGATATTCATTTAAAGTTAGAAAAGTTTAAATACTTACTTTGCTTTTTCCATGACATTTATATTAGGTATTTATACTGAGGAAAATATGTACCGCAATTTTTATTATTGTTTGTACTTAAGTTACTTAAACATTATTCTCATAAAAAAAAAATAACAAAGAAAACCATTTTAAGAAAATTAATAAGTAAAAGATAAGTTAGTTAACAATTATTAATCGTAATGGTTGAACAGTTGATATATAATATAAAATATCTCATTACAACTATACTAAGTTACCTTGAGTTTAAAACCAGTTGAAAATTACTGAATATTCATATAATAAATATAATTATTACTGGAAATAAAATGTATACTGGATATATTGATTCCATCTTGTATTTGCTAGCATTACAGACATTGCGCCATAATTCTGCATAGTGTGAAACTTGCTTGTGTATAAATATTACTTAATTATGCAAATTATAATAATAAATGTAAATTCAATAGGTTGTGATTATGGTGCCTTTATCCTTATGCACCACTTCAATATGTATTGCTTATCTTGAACAGTTATGACTCAACATTTGATTATAATTTATGTATAAATAATTTTAACTACAATATTTGAAAACAATCATTCATTCATTGTTTGTCATTTTGTGACAATTCAGTCATTCACACATACATCATGATCTCAGCAATTTCAAGTTCTTAGTATGTATATACTATACAGGCTCGATCTTATTCGTTCACGAATCTCCCTTTACATAGATTCGTATAATATTCACTCATGATATCTATAAGGAAACGGCAATAACTCAATGAATAGAATAGGAAAATTTGTACCGACTGATGAATTAAGTGTCGAAAGCATGGTAGTGTGTAGTATTTGTTTTAATTAATTTAATATACACATGTATAAGCATCGTATACAAAAAATAATAACAATTTTATTCCCTTAAATGAGTTAATATCCACTTTCAGCAGATTGCACAATTGTCTTAAAGATGTTAGAAAGTTGTAATTTTATGTAAAAATATATATCAACTAGCTTTCCGCCCGCAGCTTCGCTCGCGTGGAGTTTGGTTATATCGCGTTTCCAAGAGAACCTTTCAAAAGTCTGGAATAAAAACTATCCTATGTTCTTTCTCAAGGTCAACTCTATCTCTGTACCAATATTCATTAAAACCAGTTCAGTGGTTTAGGCGTGAAAGCGTAACAGACAGACAGACAGAGTTACTTTCCAATTTATAATATTAGTAGGGATGTATGATTTAACAATGTTTAATCTCTTACAGACCAGATCTCCTACTGTTGGACGAACCGACAAACATGTTGGACATAAAGGCCATTATCTGGTTAGAAAACTACCTTCAGAACTGGCCGACTACGTTACTGGTAGTATCTCATGACAGAAATTTCCTTGACACTGTGCCTACTGATATAATGCATTTACATACACAGAGGATTGACACTTATAGGTATGTTTATTACGTAATTTGTATTTTATAAGGATAATGTGAAATAAAACTGAAGGGCTGCTTTTAACAATATAATAAATGTAAGGAATTAATATTTCTTAGTAACTCTTAGTAAATTAATGAGCAATTATGGGAGAAACATATATTAATTGTAATGGTCTTCATTAATATTTCCAATGGTAATACTATTTACATTCTAATAGCAGTTACGTGTATAATTTCACATGTGAAGGAGTGAAACAAACTAATATCCGTGTATTTTCAAACAAAAAACTGTTTTATATTTTATTTGCTTTCTGTTTATCAATCGATATTTTTTTCGAAATTGATTTTAATAATTTTTATTTATTTTTCATAAAAGAAAAGATTAAGATAGATAGAATCTACTTTAAGTTTTACTGTGTTTGAATGTCGTGATATAAGTTTTTTTTCTCCTTTTTACTAACATACTTACTGAAGACAAATAGATTTTTTTGAAACGTTTTTACTTTTATATGAATTTTGTATAATGTACAAAAGAAAACAGTAACATTCACTGGTAAACTTTTTTTTCAACCATATATTACAAATTACCAAAATAGTCCATAAGTTTCGAACCAAACAAACGATTATATAAATAAATTAATAATTTCAGAGGTAATTACGACCAGTTCCACAAGACGAAGACGGAGAAGCACAAGAACCAGCAGCGGGAGTACGAGGCGCAGCAACAGCACCGAGCTCACACACAGGAGTTCATTGACCGGTTCAGATACAACGCGAACCGAGCCTCCTCCGTACAGAGCAAGATCAAGATGTTGGACAAGCTGTTAGTATATAATTATTTACATACATGCACATACACCTATATGTAGAAATAAGTTTAGGTCAATAAGTACATAGGTCAGAAAAAATGATAGCATAACAATTAACAAAGATATTGATCAGAAGGTAAGCATTATTCTGTCGAAGAACTTATTAATATAAAACAGTGGCGTGAACAAAGATTTAGGGTAGGGTAAGCAGAATATGTTTGAAAAATAAAATACCAATTTTCATCATTTCCTCCTCTAAAACATTGATAATAATTATGATATCTTTCGCAAGTATTGACTTAAATTTTAAATTGAACTAATATTTTTACTATTTTTTAACGGGCAAACGAGATGTCTGCCGTGATTACGGTTGCTGCAAAATAATCGAAACGTCGGGAGTATGTAGTTTTTGTATATAATAAATTACGTGAAGTAATCAGAAAATATTAATTACATTTAAACATTGATAATATTCGCGCCTAATGTTACAGCAGTCCGATCAGAACGAACATCTATATACTTAATGAATCTCTCAACTAACTCTGAGCCACGAAAGTACCTTCAAATGATTACGATCTGTTGATCACAGCTTCAAAAGTTATTTAAATTGGAATATCCAGTGGAGATTCAAACATTATTATTATTATAATTTGGAATAAATCAAAGAAAGCAAACAATAACAATAATTTATTTGTGTGTACACAATCTGCTAACTAATTAAAACTATCATTATACCTTCTTTTTATTTAAACGAATAACATTACCTTTCTTTTAGTTCAATCTCAACTGGTCACACACCTTGACTTTACATTTATTTTAATTTTATTATCAAACGACAATATTGAAAATGTACTTGTAAATACTGTCAATAATAATCACTTATCACAAGCACAGAGCTCACAGCTATAATTTTCCATTATTCGTTAATAAATTAATCCACTGTTTACTAATTTAAACTTATTACTTCCACTTAGAAAGACAATATTCAAAAATAATAAAATGGCGAAAAAAATATATGAACAGTTTAGAGACCAATCAGAGAGTCCCGTTTTGTTTGACAATTAACGGACTTTCTACGACATTTTAAACAATATAAAATAATCAGTTCTTCTCGAAGACTATGTATGTGTTAGTTTTACACTCAACATACAAACATTTCCTACATATATACATACACGAGATTGGTAGTTCGTCCTAGAGAATTTTTGTATGGAAAATAAGCAGAGAGTGGTTGTGGATACCGCCGCTCTGGCTGCATAGCGGCGCTAGTAGCTTTCAGGGGCCGATCGAAAATGTTTCGCTTTAACATTTATAGATGGCACTTATTAATAAATAATGAATCAAATGTATTTTAAATGTCTGTTAACATTTATATTTCGTAATGTATGATTAAAAGTATGCAGGTAAGAATTAAACAATATAGGTTTAGTCGTTTAGGATATGCAGTGCTTATTTGCACCTATGGTGTGCAACCACTGATATAAAAGCACCACACTACAATTAGTGTTTTATTAAGCCAACGCTTATGTGCCAATTTAACTGAGCTAATGATGACCTTCTAATGTATGAGGTGATAGGGAAAGGTAAAACGTTTAGGTAGAATGTATTGATTATGTGTTTGCCTAAATGTTTTTGTTAATTAAATTGAATATTATAAGAATAATTAAATTATAACAATTAATTTTGGCACAGCACAATATTTTCTTAGGATATTTTTTTTAGCCTTTGTTCCACGTAACTTGTCAAAATACATAGAATATGTATATTATTTTTGTATGAGACCTGTTTTTTCTTTTTTGTTCGCTTTTTAGACCATTAAAATACTCTTCTTCTACCTGGCAATTTCCCACCTTTTGCCAGGGTCTGCCTTACATGTTGTGAATAGTTTTGGCTAATTGTTTTTACGACCGGCCGCCTGCCTGACATCAACCCTCTCTTGGGCATCAGCATTAATCAGTGATGTCTAAATTATCTTAGAAAGTACATATGATTCGGAAAAATCACATTGGTACTTGCTCGGGGCAGGATCGAACCCGCGCCCTCGGCAACGAGAGGCGGGCTCTTTAACCACTAGGCCATCACTGACTAACTGACCATTAAAATACTATGTAGTTCTAATGATTTTTATTTAAAACCAGGCCAGAATTGAAACCAGTTGAAAAAGAAGTGGAAGTAGTTCTACGGTTTCCAGAAACTGAACCCCTTTCTCCTCCGATCCTCCAACTGAATGAGGTCGGATTCTACTATTCAAAGGATAAGGTTATATTCTCTAACGTCAATCTCGGAGCTACTTTGGAATCTAGAATATGTATAGTGAGTAACTATTAATTATTCGTCTACCTGGCAATTTCCCAGCTTTAGCCAGGGCCTGCCTAAACTATTAATTATTATATCAATATATTTAACTAATCATCAGTTTCTTAATATCTATGTAATTCTTCAAGGTCGGTGATAACGGCGCTGGTAAAACAACTCTCTTGAAGATCATAATGGGAATCCTATCCCCTACTAGTGGTATTCGTAGCGTACATCGTGGTTTGAAGTTCGGTTACTTCTCACAGCATCACGTGGACCAGCTCGAGATGAACGTCAACTCAGTGGAACTATTGCAGAAGAGTTACCCAGGTGAGCTATTTAATTCTATTTGTAAATGCTTGCAAATCCATATAAAAATAGTTTTTTTTAGCGTTAATTAGTAACGTAAAGAAAAACTATCTCATCTTCTCCTTCCACTCACCCTTTGTACATCGACGTCATTGAGTAACGAAAATCATTCTATCTCTTTTTTATCTGTTTCTTTCTAACACATCATTAGTGACTTTTTCATTACATTTTGTTTACATTCATTATGAAATTATTTCCATAACAATAATATTTGTTGAAAATTCTTGCTATATATTATTTCTATTTATATAAAATAGGTAAAACTGTAGAGGAATATAGAAGACAGTTGGGTAGTTTCGGTGTGAGCGGTGATCTAGCTCTGCAGACTATCGGTAGTCTCTCTGGAGGTCAAAAGTCAAGGGTCGCCTTCGCAAGGATGTGTATGGGCAACCCTAACTTCCTGGTACTCGATGAACCTACGAATCACTTGGACATCGAAACTATTGAGGCTTTAGGGAAGGGGATTAATAAGTATACTGTAAGTTGTGTTTGAATTACTTTGAAACTATTATTCAACTGTGAATTAATTTTAATTTATATCAGAACTTCTCTTCTTATGTATATTTTAAGTAGAACAGTTATTTATATCGTTGAAGGTTGTTACATAATGACAATCCAAAAAGTTGTTGGTAATTGTTCAATTTTTTTATATTACAAAATCCGTCTCTATAGTTTTGTTATTGATAAATGGAGATTGATATTTAACATTTCTATAGAAGTTCTCAAAAAATCTGCTTATGATTTTCAGCTTTCAATAATATATTTTTATCTTGAACTGTTAACATAAATACTAATGAGTAAATTCATTGGATATTGCAGTGCACGATCTAGTTTTTCTTTAATTTTTTTCTTTTATTTAAAAGTCATTTCGTTCTGAGAGTAGTTCATAAATGTTAATGTTAGGGCGGAGTCATACTGGTCTCTCACGACGAGCGTCTCATCCGTATGGTGTGTCGCGAGCTTTGGGTGTGCGGCGGAGGAAGTGTTACCAGCATCGAGGGAGGCTTCGACGAGTACAGGAAAATAGTAGAAAGGGAACTACTCGAAGCCAATAAATAATAATATAAAAAATAAAACACTTATTTATCCATCTTGTTTTATTACCATACCTCTTCTCAATAATGATAATTCCACAATGAATTATGCACGCAGATACCATGGCAAATTATATGTATAAAATTAAATTATATTTACAAACTAAACCTTGATATATAATATACAATTAAAATAGTGACTGAAGTTAACTGAATGGTTAAAGTATAAAACGCATTCTGTTGAAAATAAATCAAATCATAAAAATTAAAATGCTGCGTATTATGACATTCAAATTAAGCGATTATATAATTTTGTGTATATAAATGCATGAATAAATTTTACGTTACTCTATTTCTTCATGTCGGAGGGTAGAAATATATTTAGGGGGGTATAAATATTATAAATAGCATAATATGGAATTGATTATTTATCATGGGCTGATAGAAGTTATATGAATAAATAATGGATACATACTACATATCGGTACATATGTATATGGCAACCAATAATGATTTGTGGTAAAAAAATAAGTAACGCTAGCAGATCACAAAACCTTTAAAATTAAACGATGTCCAGTTGGCAAAGACAAATGGCGGTTGATCACTCGTCTCTTGCTCTTGCAAGAGGGGGTCGTAGGATAAAAATATTCGATTACTGGTGTTTCTTGCGCCTATTTTTAGTCTTATCAGCGTTTCTTAATACTTCAGCATAGGACAGCTCCAATTTTCGGAGCTTATGTATCTCCTGAGAAGCAGTGCTTTGTTTTATATCCCAAGAGTCAGTTTCAGAATTCCAGCTTTGATATATCTTTCCCGTCCGGCCGCTAACGCTCGGAGTTGGGGAACTTATATTTTTGTTGTAGAATTGTAGAGTCGATCCGTTCCATTCAGCTTCTGAAGTTCTAACGAGTGGGCTGATTTCTATAGGCCTGTAGTCTCTCCTCTTCTTGTTTGCCGATTTCTGGTATATAATTTTAGGTGGAGATGGAAACACGGGGGAGTCAGCTCCCTGACGATCCTGACTGTGCTTGCGGTTGCGATGTCTGGACTTCTTTCTAGTAGCCGCTATGTACTCCAATGGTTGACGAACCAGCGGTGTTAGTACTCGTTCTTTCTCTTTCTCTTTCTCCTTTTCCTTCTCATTTTCCTTTTCTTTTACTTGATTAGTTTCTTTTTGTTTTCCGTTGGTGCTATCATCCATGGGTTTGTTCTCTTTCGCGTCTTCTACGTGATTTTGTTTCTCTTGTTTTTTGCTAGGTTCCGGAAGTGGGTCTTCCTTTTCTTTTAGAGTTGGTGTTTCTGGAGCAGTTATGTCAGATACTGGAATCGATTGTTCGGACATCACAGACGACAATACACTTTGGGTGTCATCGGTAAAGTTGCCGGGAGGTTCTTCAGTGGCAGGCGTCACAGGTGGTACTTTTCCGCTGACTGTATCATCTAGGAGTGGTAGCTGTTCTCCATCGTCTTTGTTTTCGGCTGCCTTTTTCAGAATAGTAAATATTTCTTTGAAAAGGACACGGTATTCTGGTCTGTTTCGGAAGCGACTATCCATCGGACTAGCATCGTCGTAAATGCTAAAGCGATAATCTTCTCCGTCCGCGATAGTGCACAGGAACGAACCAGGTCTTTCACGTTCAGTTTGAGTTGCTTTATTACTAGTTTCATCTGAGAAGCCTGAGCTTGATGTTTCGGCTTCAGAAAAGTCTGGGGTTTGAATTATCTTCTTGCGAGATGTTGGCTCAACTTTCTTTTGTTGATTATCTTTTTGGGCCTCCTCACCATGCCCGCTTTCTTCGTCGGTATCTTTAACACTGAATTGGCTAAAATCGCCTGAAGTTTGTAATTCGTCTTGAAGAGACACGGGGCCAGACTGAGTTTGTGCGTTCGGCAATGTGTTTGGTTTCTTCTTTATATTCTTTCCCTGTGATAGTTGTACCTCAAGCAAAGCCTCGTACTTCTGTACTAAGTCTCTGTACGGATTGTCGTGGCCATCTTCCTTATTCGCCCAAATACCTTGGAGTAATTTCTCCTTAGCATTCTGTAATGTAATAATAGTCGTTAGGTATGCGCCTTTCTTTTAACGTAGAAAAGAAATGTTAAACAGAAAATACAAATTACTTGGATTTTTAATATGAAATGTAGTTAAAAAATGATATTATATGATTGTTGCAAATTATATTTTTAAATAGTATTTTAAAATAAAAAAAGTTATTTGAAAAAAATAATAAGAAACAAAATAAATAAGCATGGAAATGAAAAAATGAATGATATTTAATATTTGTATTTTAGGTACAGAAAGTATAAATATTAATAAATAGTCAAAAATACACCCATTACTCCACAAATGCAGATTAACAATTAATAACAAAATAGCCGATAAAAGCACACGTTTACGAGATATGCACACAGTATTATTTACTAAAATAGTTATTAGTAACACTTATTGTATGAATAATTAGTAACTCGTTAGCTAACAACGTCGTTATGAATGATATCAGGTAAAAACTTCTTTTCCTTGAACACAACCCGTTTGATGATCTGAACGTCAACCTTCACCAATGAATCTATTGTTTGTTAGCGTGCATTCTCTTAGACTAAAAACGTGTCAGTAATGGACATACCTTCGACTACATGCGATATATCCAAAGAAAACTACTGCATATGCGCTTCATAATGCAAATGCAAAGCGTGATCAACAACATCAGGGGCAGTTGGAAAAGTTTTGTCGCCTAGAAACGATCAAAACATTGATATAAGTTTCAAGGGGGAGATACCTACCGATCGCTCCAATTACGAACAAAATTGCTTACTATAACCACCTGGATGGACCTCTCCTAAATTTAGTTATCCTCGAATCACGGTTAGTATAGTTGTTATTGCTCGTAGAAGCGAAATATTGTGTTAATAAGGTTAAGTTAGACTAACTAAAATACTAAGACAAGAAACTATAGTTAAGTAACAGAGACTAAGCAGAAAAAATAATAAGGGTTAGAGACAGAGCATGCGAAAATCGAAATAACGTACATCAAACTTGACGAGTTTACTGGAAACATGGTCGTCTCTTGGGCTTTGTTGACCGGGAGTGAGGTTGAGGGAACTAATGGCGCTTCTGTCATCATCTTCACCATCCAGTATAGACGACATGTCATCCCGCTCCATGCCTCTCAGACACCTGATGCATAGTTGTCCTTGTCTACAAAAAAAGGGATTTTAATGTTTCATCCCTGCAAATTGATATGGAAATACATTTAATATTTTTCTCTCTCTTCGCTTACCTAACTTCTTCAAGGATCGAGAATTCTTCATGCATTGATTTAGGCTCATCATCCTTAAGGTTCCAGTTTCTTAACTGTTCTTGCAGCCTGTTGTTCTCTTGTATCACCGATGCCAACTGTTCCTCAAGCTCTGTAACCCTCCTGTGTTCTTGGGCAAAGGCCACTTTATTTTCCCTTAACTCATCACTTAATCTCAACAAATCCTCATCCTCTTTTGTCAGTTCTGGGAGCGGAGCAATTTTTTGTGGTGTAACAGCTGGAAGTTTCGACGGAGTTGCATTCTGTTTTGCATTTTCAGTTGTTTTTTGTTCTTTTTCTTTGGGTTTTTCAATGGTTTCTGGCTTACGTTCTGCACGCCGTTTTACGATTTCTAATTGCGCATTAAGATCGTCCACGGTTTTTTGGAATTCTTCACACTTGGTTTCCAAGGTTTCGATGGTGTTGCATAAGCTGGTATGTAAATTTTTGTGTTAATTTGTTAATTAAACAGAAATAAAAAAAATGTATTTAAAATAAAATAAAATTATAAACTCACGTTTTAATGTGTTTTTTATCGGCAGCATGATCAACAGCGAGCCTGTGGTTAGCTCGTTCTAAATCTTGGATGCTAACTTCAAGTTGTTCATAGATTCTCAGTCTTGAGTCGTTTACTTCACGCAACGCAACAGTTTGCTTTGTAAGGTACTGTAATCAATCAAAATTAAACTCATTAGAACATAAAACACAATAATTATTATTATATTCTTTTTTATATTCAACATACTTCGATTTCCTGCGTTTGATCTTCGATTACATTTTGGTGTTGACGAAGAGCAGTTTCCAACTCCTTATTTCGTTCCAACAAAGTCTTCCCTAGTTCAGCCGCGAGCTGCAGATCTGTAGAAGATGAAACTCCTTTTAGTTAAGAGAAACTTGGAAAGTGTTATGCAAATGTAAAGAAAGCTAAGCGGACATGATGGAACAGAACTGACACTGCAATTATCTGATCGGATCGTCGCGTCAGACCGCTATCGTAGTCACAGAATAACGACTGAGAATGCCATGTTTGGCATCATCATTAAGTTCGCGGTTTTCTAAGATAAGATTCCTTTGATATTATACTCATTAAAATCAAGTGGATGGTCATTTCAGGTATAGTTGTTAGTAACAAAAACATTCTAACAGGATTAAAAAAATCACAAAACTTGTTTCAAATATTCATAATAATAATTTTATTAGTGATTATGTTTTTCAATTGCCGTCTACATATATTTTTTGTGCAATACATATTTATATTTCGCACGTACTAATGACGTTTTATATCTCAACCAAAACAAGCACAAAAAATAATAATTGATTACGTTTAAAATAATAAATGGTTTTAAATGCCTTTGAAGAGCTCTTCTTAAATATTAAAATACATATATCAATGGAAATGTTTTTTGGTATATTTGTTTATACAACTATATCCGTGGTCTGAAAGCCGCAAGACCGCGACTCCATTGCGTCATTTGGAAGCAAAAATCATAATTAACCGCTAGGTATCGCAATGTAAGTCGTCACGTGTTCTACTTTAGCTATAGTAATGACACATCGCAGCGCCATGTCACCTCTGGTACAAAAGCCGGCTCTCGTGAAAGGCGAATACCGAAACGACAACCTTGTTTTCATTTTGCATTCATCAGTAAGGCTTAAAAAGCATTTTAAGTACCAAGCAAACTTCTATTACATTACTATAGGCATATGAATATAGAAAAAAATATTTATGGAGGTATATTCGCTGGTTTTGCCCTTAATAGTCGATAACGAATGAGAAATGTATGCAACATTTCAATGTGATATTGTTTCTTAATTGAAATTCCGGTCACAAACACAGCAAACACAATTATTTACATGTAATATATACCTAGTTAATAAATAATAACAAATGTATGAGATAAAATGGACTTTACATAGTCATACCACATAATAAAGCAACAAATTAGATAAATATAACTTCATTAGATTAATGGTAGAAACTATAGTTTCTTTTATGATGGACGAACAATAGAAATGTAAAAATTTTATCAGTTGTATGAACGGTTTGAAATCGAGGTACTTTCACGACGCTTTTGCGGATTAAAAAGTAGGCACATTCTTTAATATCGGAGTACGATAACTATTGCTGATTGTGACATTTTTTTTTGTTAAATCCAAAAACTTTGTTTTTGCTACTTAAATTAGTTAGTGTATGTATATTTGAAATAAGTCCCGAATTATGGTCTCGGTAGCATAAACTAATACGGAAAATTGAGAAAATAGGAAGTTATCACGACTTATATGTATTTGAAATTAATATATAAATACATTATTATAGTTGTAGGTATCAAAGTTCATAAGTCTGTTACTTAATAGTTATGTTATAAGGTCATGTCGTCTACAGCTAAGTCTCTAAGTCGAATTCATTTACAATACAATGCATCACCTTTGACTTATTTCGTATTTAATACAACTATTAAAAACCTAATATAACCTAATGTAAAAAATATTAAATAATTATTGTAGAAATATTTAAAACCTCTACCTTGACTGTAGTGATTCATATCTTTGTTTAACATCCTGTTATCTAAGTAAACATCGTATTCATGCATTTTTTTTATAACTTGTAAAGATTTATTTCTAATTAAGTATTATAAATTCTATGTTCTATAAATTCTCTGGAAATTTTCCCAGCTTTAGCCAGGGTCTGCCTTACATCTTGTGAATAGTTGTGGCTAATTGTTTTTACGACCGGCCGCCTGCCTGACAGCAACCCTCTTTGGGAATGCAATAATCAATGATGTCTAAATTTGGAAAAATCACATTGGTACTTGCTGGGATCGAACTCGCGCCCTCATGCATGAGAGGCGGGCCTTTTAACCACTAGGCCACCATCTATGAGTTACCATACTATCAGTTCAAATAAGATTTTAGTATACAGTCAGAGTAATAATATGTATCTAAAACGACGTTAAATATAAATTATAACAGCATAAATGTTATAAATGAAAAATTCCTAAACCGCCACATTAATTGATGTCGTTCCAACATTAGTCTAAAGTATTTTAATTACCCTATTAGTTAATGTAACAATCAATCAACATACCATATTTCTAATTGATTTGTGATGTATATAAAATTTTGAATTTTAAATAGAACTCCAATTGAAATATTCTTCAACTTTAAGTTAGTAAATGAAACTTTTGATAATAAACTACAGGTTTGCCCGTGATCACGGTTGCTGTAAAATAACCGAAACGTTGGGAATATGTAGTTTATAATCAAAAATAAAAAATAACGTAGTACATCCGAAAATATTCGTTTCATTTAAATGAATAGTCGCGAAAATATTAGATCTCATTTAAGTTAGTATTATAGTATTGTTTTAAAGTATCTTACATGGTATTTATTCATTGAATCGATTGTTTTCTAAAAATAGACCAAATGAATTCTTAAGCAATTTCTACTTGAACCTCGTCAGCAGAAAATTATAACAAGGTTGAAACAAATCAACAGCGATAAATAATGAAACAGAATATGATCACGGCTTTTAATAATATTAGTCATTATTAAAATGCATATAGTAATATTAATTGTAGCGATAATTATTGGACAAACCAAGAAATTACAGTTTTCAATTTTTGTTTTTCATCAAAAAATAATAGTATTTCTGCGTATTGTCATACGTAAACAATAGTAATTTTTTCGTTAATTTGTATCAGTGTGTATGTTCGTTCATGTGTAACTTTTTAGTGTAAAAATTATATAACTAATTTGAAGAAAAAATCGAATGCAACCAAGTCAGTGTTTAAACAATGTAACAAGTTATATCTCAATAAAATAAAATTGTAATTATTTTAACGATGTTAAGTCAATAGTTATGAAAGAAAATAATTATTTGGCACGCTTACGTGAATGTCTTCATCGGTTAACTAATATAAATAAAAGTTTAACGGCTCGTTAATATATTTTTTAACTTACTTGAGCGCAATTTACATCTATGAAGCAATATACACGGAAATGAACTAGAAGGTTGTTCGTAATATCAAAGTTCTTACACATTACAAGCATTTTGCGTGAAGATAAAAAAATGAGGTAAAAATGTAAAATGAATGGAACAATGGTATTATTATCGATAGATTACAGAAAGATTACTGGCTATCGCATATAATTTTGTAGCAGTTTATCTATAACATAATAATGATATACTCAACGTCTGCTGAAAGAAATAGTATAATTAAATAGTTATTCTGTACGAAGATTACGTAAAAAAAATATATTTTTATGATACAAATTGATCGACAGCATGTAGATTTTTTCTAGAGAGTAAACCGATTAACTTCATTATAAACACTAAGCGTTATTATGCATTTGAAAATGCTACATACAATTTTCACGGTTTTTAGAGAATTCAATTAGTTTTTAAATACAATACCAACTCATTAAAATAGTAATAAATGCAAAATGGTAATTTTAAATCAGTGAATTAGTGTTGAATATTACATTCTACTCCGTAGTTTTAACATTTCGTGCATTACAAATTGGTCAGAACAACGTCTACAGCGCCCCTCTCCTTTACGAAACACTAACCTTCGGTGCCTTGCAGACACTCAAGTTCCACGGTATAATCCCATAAATCCAGGGAATTCAGTCCGTTCAGCTCCCAAGAATTGAAAGACTCGCATTCATGTTCCTCTGTCATCCTTTACAATGGTGAAATTACACAAAACAATTTTATAACGCAGCCATATTTTTACCACCAAAATCGGTAGCGCGTCTGCAGCGCGAGCACCGTGGTAGCGCAAAACCAACTGAACGCCGAGTCCAAGTATATCCAACTGCAATTAATTTCGACGCCATCACCGGTCCCCAATCGCATTCAAGATCATTATATTCAACGGCAGTAGGAAATTAACAGAGATTATGATTTTGTTGTTTATAAAATTTTTGTTGTAGAGAAAGTCGCGATCAATCAATCTGTGATATACACGATGTTGTGATAGCTGCTATTAAAACGTGGATCCTAATCTCGTTTTCACACGCTTCATGGAACATGGTTATCTGAGTTACATCCGCGGTATTTTTAATGTGATATAATTTAAACATTACAAAATTTTGATTTCATTTAGATCTGTTTCTTTTTTTTTTGTAAATTTATTAACTTTAATGTGATGTTCTAAACTTTATCTTTTTTCTTATCATCGAATGATTGCTGCTTAACATTAAGGTGATGTTGTGAACTGATAAATCATATAAATAAAAAACCCATTATTTATTACATATTTTACAGATTGGTTGTTTATATTAGCAAATAAAAATTTATTAAATTTATTTACCTTATTGGTTTAATGCGTAAATATATATATGCTTAAACTTATATGTCGGTGTAACAAAAACACGAAAAGATATATAAAAACATACACAGGTTTCTCAAGTCCAATACTGAGCAGTGTAACTCAAAATACAATTACAAAGGTAACCGACCGGTCTCTGACTTGAAGGCTTTCGCGTTAATTACGCTCCAACATTTTGGTTGTAACAAAATATATAGAGGTTGTATTTAAATTGATAGAATGACTAGAGATTTTAAACTGCATCATAAAAAAATATATTCCAATTATTATTTGAACGTATCCAAGAAAGATGTTTGTAGCGAAATATAAGTTTGTATATGATAATGAGTCCACTCTGTACAAATACCTAATTGTGTTCTAGAAAATGCTTTATTAATTATTTATTTATTGATAAGTAAAATTAATTAAAGGGCATTATGAACGATACGAAGACTAATATGTCACCCCATTTATTTATCAATATCAATTGCGTAATTATATTGCTTTTTTAAAAGTGATCTTACACAAATACCACATGTATGTACATCTATTGCTTGTCTGAAAATGTTAAAACAGCAGTTAATTAAAGGTTATTGCTCATTACTTTTTTTTTTGGGTGCATCCTCAAGAGGAGTTTGCATGGTCATTTTTAGCACTAAGATTTTATTTTCATCATTTTTAGAAACTTATATGTATAATTATAAAGAAAAACTGTTAGCTCTTAAATTAAAAATTAACCTGTTAATATAGCTTCACTACTTATTATTAGTTACGAACAAAAAATAAGTGACGTGTTGCATTACGAGTTTAATTAAAGTAACTTTTTACTTTAAATATATGTTACATGATAAACAATTGAATAATGCATAATTACATAAAACATTCTAATTCTATCAAACTGAGGAAGGTACTGCGATTACTGTAACTATTTTAAATACAAGGTTACACTTATTGTTGGTTAAGACTAGGGTTTGCAATTTTCAAGTGTTTTTGACCTTGGGTCTCTTATTCGGATAGAAACTGATTTGAAACAATATATATATGATAGAGGAAATAAAACAATTACAATTAAGGAATTTATACTTAAGATATAAAAATATAAAGAACATGATGCTTTAGAGGAGTAAATAGTATTAAGTTATAGTGAGCTGAAAAGATAGATAAAAAGAAAGAACAAAAGAAGAATACTAGATATAAATGATGACGCCAATACTTTTACTAAAGTTAAAATTCTCATTGAAAAATATTAATGCTTTTATAATAATAGTATCATCTAGATGGAGAAGGATAAGATCTACTTACTATGAAGTTTTTTAGACTAGAGTTATTTTTTGGTATTTACTGTATTTTTTTTAATAATCAGCAAATTAAATCACTACTTTAGCGAGATGCTTCAAAAATAACCATTTGTATCTTATAATAAAATAACATATAATATAATTATATAAATGTCATATTCATAAGTATTATACGATTTAATTTAGGCTGTACGTGCACTTAGATGTCTACTGCTCCGCAACTCGTAACAGAATCCCCAGTCTAGCACTTGCATCCTATTTATAATTTTCAAAGTTAACATATTTAGGTGAGGGTAAGTTAGAGTAAGTATCATACAAAGGGCGCTAGTTGACTATTATAATAATTCCCAATTACGAGTAACATAAGAGTATGAGTAACTTTAAACTTAGACTTATAAAGTTCATCACAATTTAAATAATTATTACTAAAAGTATATTAATGTACACCATATAGTCTAAATTTACTTTTCTTGTTTCGTAAAAATAAAACAAATAGCATTTTTTTTATTGAAAAGACATTGATAACGATCCACAATGATTTTTTCTAAATAAACTACCGTTCAGCTTTACGTCATCATTAAGTTTAAATCTGATCATTAGGATCGCCTTCCTCTCTGATTATTATATAAGTTACAATATTATCTATTTTTGATAAAAATAAAAAAAGGACAAGAGGTCCGTTAGAATCACAAATTACAAACAAAATAACGTAAAAAATCGTGAGCGTTCGTAGGGTTATCTGTTATTAGCATAGACAAGAAAAAAATGCAATACATTTCGTTGATATAATCTATATTTAAATCTTGTCTTTCTATCTAATACGAACATGTTACATAAAAATATGTTAGTGTCTTATGCAAATAGTCAAGACTCAAGAGTGTTGATTGAAGAAAGGTTTTAAATAAGGCCTTGGCCACATTTGCAACACCGAAAGTAAAACAACTGGATCATGTGTTTAATGTTTACATATTACATACGTGTTACATCAACACACACACATACTCACACACACAGTTACCAATGGAAGATGTGTTTGTCCTGTTACGTATACAATCATGGTTTAGCATTTTTTAATTAATAATATCCTATTAGCTCTTCCTGTCACAAATTAAAGATTTATAATAATAATTTGACAGTTAGTGGAGTAATGATAACATTTTAATTTATTATTCAACTTCCTACGAAAATTATGAAAATTTGCAGATAGTGTAAAAAAATTATCATTTGATATAAATCGTATAATTTTTGAAAAATTATTTTAAGGTAAAGCTTGCAAAGAAATAGTGGTAAGTTGTGAGTGAAAATAAATCTATATTTTTAATATGTCAGAAATAGTGAGCTGCGATGGAGAAGATTTGGAACAATACATCGGTGATTCAATTACCGGTTACATTACTAACCTACCCAGCTGCGCAATAACTATGCTGCACTTTTGACCTTTTATACCAAATCAAAATCAACATATAATCTAAATGGAGCATATTTATAGCAACATGTTTTTCGCAAAATGAGTGCGCAAGGCGGTCTCGCAAAACAATCTACTACTTTCTAAAACAAATTGATTATACTTTCAACAAATTGCGAGGCTCCCTTGCGCGTGCACAGCAACAAACTCGATTTGACATTTAGGGTTCATTACGACAGAGCTTGAAGATTTGATGGTGTAATTTCACTCTCCAGGAAATTAATCCGTTGAACTCCGTCTTTATTTCCTTGTATATAAGTAAATATATTTTTTATTGAAAATATTAAAGGTAAAACCTTAATTCTGGTAAAATATTTGACTTTTGTAAGTCGATGGTAAGGAATGATTTAATGCTAATTATAAGTAATAGAACTGCCATCTATTACTTAAAGTATTTGTAGATATAATAGAAACATCAATAGATTTTTCAGTCATACTCATACGTTAATAGTGATCAGTATAAACATTGAACACAATACAGAACTAAACAATACTTGTTAGTGTAATAAAATATATTTAAACAACACACTCTTAATACAATACATGTGAATTCTCATCATCATTGGTTATTCATTGCCATGTGTTGCAATCTCGGTTATCAGAGGATATTAATATTCACGGATTTATCTTATCAGCTACTACTGTACTAATTGTGTAATAAAATATATATAACGATTATTGTTATCATTGGAAAGATTGTGTTCTCTACAATATGAGTTATAAAGTAAAAAAATATTTTTATAATTCTTATTTATCATCACAAACTTGTACAGCAAAACTAATATAATTACCTCTATATTTTTCTAAGATCATTGACGTAATTATGTAAGAAATAAGATGTGGCCTTGGTTCTTCTAGACGGTACAAAGTACACTGACATCTAATTAACAGGCCATTAATTTGACACGCGTGCATGCGAAGCAATTGAAAATATAAATAAATATGCGTTAGAAAATGGTATATATACCATATGTTTTGAACACTGGTATAAAAAAAGGTATGAAAACCGGACGAGTGGTGCAGTTCAAGGGCAGTTCTACCGGTTTTCTTATAAACCTGTATGCATTAAAATTAAATGGTAATCACTAAACCGTATTAAGCGTCGTTTGACCATGCAAAATGAAAGTAATGAAATGTTTATTTAACACAATTTATAAGATTAAAATGTCACTGTTACGTAAAAAAAATATTTAAAAAGAAATATCTTTAGTTGTTAGATAAGGCTGAGTCACAGAAATCAAAAGCTATTTCAAACTATTCAGTAACGGGTTGGTCCGGCAATAAAAGTTGAACGCACCCACTCCTAACTATTACATAGTTTGTAAGTAACTTTAAAATGTTCTGATATCATTTAAAAGAAAATATTTTTGTATTAAAAACTCACACTAGTACTTTCGAAAATTAAAATATAACATTATATAATTCTACATTGCCGATGTATTTGCCTAGTCATTAAACACATCGTATAGTTAAATTACAATATTTCTCAAAAACCCAAATCGTATATATAAGTACAGTTTTATTTATATACTAAAATAAAACATTTTAACTTTTCTTAAGCCCAGAGTATTCTGATTTAGTTTTAACAAACCAGAAGCTTATGAGACGGTAGTAAAATAATAAGTTTTGAAAAAAGCTAGACGAAAACTTCTAACTATTCTGAAGTTGGTTTCCCAAGAAACCATAAGCTCTATAAGCTCCTATACAACGCGATTCAATATTCGAAAACAGAAATACGTCTGGTCTAGACGCCGACGCACAAATATCCTCTGGGATTTTATATAATTTCTCATACGTATCCATCAGTAATAGCAATGATTTTAGTATGTGAGATAATCCGTATTTCTAATCTCCAATTCTTAATGGTCATATTTATTACAATAACTATTTCGCCGTTATGTAACTATGGCATACATTTTGCAACACGACTCTGTAACATATCTCCCATATAACAATGTCACAATATGTCATGTTTACAAACAGCCAAGTAAACGCATTCCAAGTAACCAAGTAACATGATTTTCGATGCATGCCATATTATAATTAATGTGCTGAAATTCCATATTATTTATCGTGATAAGCACAGGCTTTTGTTACGCCGCTTAAATAAATCGAGTTACTTAATAAGTGCGATGTAAAATAGAGCAAGAATATTCTTTTTATTCATTTACTAAATAAAATATATTAAAAGAATTACTAAGGTCTATAATAAAGAAGGTTTAAATAGGAAAGGAAATATAAATAATGAATTGTATCCACGACAAGCATCATTAACGAGACGTTAGTATTAATGAGATTGCAAATTAATCCCGTCTGCAATACAATCGATTGCAACCGAGTTACAATACTCTGTGATTAGGAAGCGTTATAAAAACGTCTGTTTAAAATAAGCTTAAAGTTTTTTATACAGGGAAATATCGATTTTGTAAACCCTACAAAAGTCTGGAAGGGGAGTAAGGGTGAATGCACGCGGTGGCACGCTACAAGGATCTTTCCAAGGTTCGCACGCCAAAACGAGATGACATCTGTCTGCCCTATCGACCAGCCTTTACAAGTTTTAAGGTGGACTGAGTCATGCATCCGCATTATACATATAATTTACTTACAATACACAATACAATTAGCAATATTAAGATAGTTTGGACGAAAACAGATATAAAAGATTTTAGTCGAATTGTTAATTTTATTCTGTTACGTTATTAGGATATTGTGTATAAATTATAAATAAATTTATAATTAACCTTCATAATCGACCTTACAGTGTAACCATTTCGAGATAAAAGGAAACATTATATATTAAAAGATATGTTCTGTTACAATGATCTCAACCTCAGCTGATTAAGCATGCGCAAATTCATTGTTAAATTCTTATAATTGACTGTTTTGCTTATGTTCTTCAATTATTTTTATAAGAATGAGTCATATTTAAAATAATTTCAAACAAAGCGACAACATTTTCTTATTAGAGACCTCGAGACTGTCTCCTCTTTCATTTGCTTAAAAAATCAATACGTCCCATGAATTTTGAATACGTCTGACTCACTAGCGACAGTGTTTTCATTCACAAAAGCAAAACACCAAATTCCAGTGAATAGAATTGAAATATTTAAAGGAATTTCACCTTTTCTTATAATATAATATAATATTTATACAGTACTAAAACTGTTTGGGACTAACCATCAAGCATGCATCTTCTGGAATTCGCGTCGTCCTCGCCGAAATCGTCAAAGTATCCCTTCTTCTCCTTAGCTATATCCATTTTTACACACAACACACTAGCATCACATAAAACACAGCTCACAATTTATCACAGAGTGTTTCCATCTCACGGAATAGTTTTGGAAGCAGGCGTTATCACGTTCGAATGTAAATAATCGTAATAAAGTAAGCGACCGTCGCGCACCGACCGTTCAATGTCAGTATTGACTGGGCGATCAATTATGCGACATGGCGCAAAGAGGAGTCGTGTGTAGTGCGACGGGTTCAGCCGAAATATTGTAGGGCGCATGCGTGAGTACCCTATGTGTGTTTCAGAGCGCCTGCGCGGGTTCTGGCAGTCAATATTCTACAATGGGGTAACGCGTCTTGGCGACGCTGTGTCGCCATGCTTCACTGATTTTATCTACCATAGATCAGAATTCATGAATTGATTACAAATGAACTTATTTTTCACTAACCATGACGTCAGTGTAAGTCATTAAATCTTTCTCATGGCCAGTTGCATCATATAGATGCAGATTAAAAGGCTCAGATATTCATGATATTGAAGAAGTAGCAAAAAAAATATTTTTTATTCGTCGAGATTTAAATAATTACGATATAAATTATTAATTGAATAATGTTTTATTAACGAATCTTTAATTATTTACTAAATTTTACAGTTGAATTTATTTTGAGAAGAGTATTTTATTTATTTCTTCCATAAACCTACTCTACACCATATGATAGAATTAATCTATATCTTTTTAACCGGTTACTTATTATTAATATTTTATATATTAAGAAATATTTTAAAATACTTATTTTGCAGCTACTCGAAAGAACGACTTAAATAAGTATTGCGCCTGTTTCACGCTGATGTGAGCTTTGCTATTATTGTTACGTAGGCGCTAAGCTTTATCAGTTGAGAGATCTTAAATAGTTTCTGTCGGAATGCTCGGAATTTGTCAAAATGCTTTATTTCTGAAAAACAACAATTTCAAACAAGCCTTACATATATTTATTTAAAAGGCAATTAATTCTCAAACTTTGTCGTGCTCAGGAGATTATAAGGTTTGACTTCTTTTTTTTGTAACAATTCAAGGTTCTTTCAAAGTGAATTTAATAAAATACAAAAGAGACGTTTTGGAAACGTTGATTTTTATAACATTAAAGTAAATTTCACACTTTTTACATTTTAATGAATAATTGAAATCAATTTCATATACAATCTTATAAAGACTAGAATATGAATCAAATAGTCGTAGATTAATATGTCCCTATAATGGAGAAAGATTATTATTTTTAAATGATATCTAAGATTTTCTTTACACAGAATAAAACTATGTTTTTTTTATTAATTATACTATTTAAATAATTAGCAGCAAATTATTAATCTGGTACCTACACTTACATATATTGCTATAACACACTAACGTTATCTAAAGAAAGTTGAAACAATTAATTATAATGGGTCCTTTGTCTTTTCGGCACCTGTGGTGCACGTCATTAGTCTTGTTAATGAATTATTTTAATAAATTACGTAAGGTGATTTCGAATGTAATGACTTAAGGCTTGACCATTGTTTCTGAAACGACGCAGCTTTTGTTCCGTAATTTTTGATATCATTTTATTTCTTACTATGTATTACATAATAACTATTATTCTGTGATGTTATCTTTTTTAATAGTAATTTATTGACTTAATTAATTATAATCTTTTTCAAACAACAGTTAACCTTTGTTATAATTGATAGTAAATTTAATCAGATAAAGTTATTTCCTATCGTTTATTTGTTTTAATTATACTGTCGCAACTATTTTATATAAAAAATATTTGTTTTTTCGGATTTTAATTCAATCATTCGTGGCGATTTATTCATATTTGACGAAGGGTTTTAGAATTTAAATAAACGCTGAATGACAGGAGAAGGTATAATAAACGTCATTTTTGGGTAACAAAATCTTCAATGATATTAATGAAAAAAATGTTGAAAATAATTAATTTAAAAATAGGTAAATTAAGTTTCCGTGGAAGTATTCTGTATATTAGTGATAAGTCATTGAATTAAATTTGTATAAACATATAAGAACGCTTTTATTTTTACATCGTTTAGGATCTTGTGGATTAAGCGTTTCATTAGTCGTTTCAAATGTGAAATTAGGTTTAGGATTTTTATGTTTCCAAACAAAATTATGGCTGGTCTAGGAGTTGATTGAATTTTATTAATTATTATTATCAAGAAGTTGATCTGAAGTATAGCTTTGTCTTGTTCGATGCAATTATGTTTTCTTAAGAGTGAATTTTAGGACCCTTTATTAAAGAAAGATAAAACCTTATAAGATTGTTAACACTTAAAAGGGTAAGGTTGGCATATAAAAATTTTATCATTGACACAAAAAAAGAATCTCTCAATTTCTGTGTGTGTTGCGTGTGAAAAAATTATCATTAATTAATTCAGTCATGATTTTAGGCTTAAAATATTTTTTGCATCGAAGTTGTTTTCTCTTAAAATATTTATATATATATTTTATTCATTTTGCATCATTGATAGCATCTTAATGGCACTTCTAAGTGTTTGACATTTCGTCCAATAATATATGTATCAGATAAGAAATCTTTATAGTCAAGATAAGACAATTTAAGATTAGCTTACTACGTTTTAGATCAATAATTTTTCTTAATTTAATTCTAATATTGATTAAATATTATAAATTTTATAAGTTTTTTATTCATTATTATAACGTGCCAAATGATAAATCATCACCATAATAAATATTTAAATATATTTAAAGTAATGAAATATTGCGTATTTTTTCTAAACAAACATGATCGAAAATAATTTGAGGCTGTCCATCAATTCTTATTAAAACTCATTAGTATTTATGATTATTGTTAAAAGTAAATGAAATCAACGTTTGTTTAAAAGGAGAATAGAACTATGTTTAAATCTTGGTATAAATATGACGTCTAGATGCACGACGGCAGAGTTGAGAGTTCAGTGAGTGCGGACCATTAAAGTATGTGAATATGAAGAACCTTCGAGAAATACAGGAGCATTAACAACAATTGAAGTTTCTTTTTAAAATATGATGGAACGTTCTAGAAGAAGTGACATAAGTGACGTCGGCGAGGCTGGCGTCTGTCTCTTTAAAAACAACGAATTTGTAATAAATCCGATATATACAAAAGGAGTTACATATTAATTTGCTAACACTAGAGATATATATTAATTTGTTGACACTATTTAAAACTCTGTTTGATATATATTGCAGAAAGTTACCAATAAAAGTATCGTCGTATTAAAAGAAAACAATTTGTACTAGGAGGTAAGCTTACCAAAGTAAGTCAATTTAATCTTAACTCCGATGTCATTAATACCTAATTAATTTATACCTCACAGAAACCTGACATGATTATTAATCATTTTTTTTATTAATTTTACCTATTTTTCCTAGTAAATATAAAAAAAATGTGTTTTGAAAGAGTTTTATTTTTTTGTGACAATAATATCGTGTTATTCTTTAAATATTCATAAATTTTATAAGAAAAATAAATTAAAAATATTATAACAAGTCATTAAAAAAATATTAAATATATAAAATAAAAACTATAAAATCTTAAGTCAACAAACTAATATTTGAACACTTTCTGCGTCATAAGCACACTAAAAAGAAACACGTTTTATTAAAATTATCTTTTGAAGGTATAATTTATATGTTTTTACATTATTTTATACTTAAATCGATAACTTGATGATAATCTTGACAAAAAATATACGATTTATATATGTATTTCATTCGATAATCTCGAACCTTCTATACGACCGTCGGAATAAAACGGATTAAAAAAGTACAAATTTATAATTGCAGCTCTTTCAGCTTATTAATCAATTAGGTTATTTTAAGCTCATGTGACAGTACTCGAGCATACTACATAGTAACACTTACACGCCTGTCAACGTTGATAACTGTACCAGTTAGCAACTATTCATCACGACTTACGATAGTTAGATAATGTACATAATGTACTAAATACATTAGTTATGCAAAATTTTATTAAAATATCATGTGTGCCTGACGTTGAATACTCGTTATAGAATGATCTGAATCTAATTGTTTTGTATTAATAACATACAAACTGTGAATTTATTCCTACTAATATTATAAATGCGACAGTAACTCTGTCTGTCTGTCTATAACACTTTCACGCCTAAACCACTGAACTTATTTTAATGAAATTAGGTACAGAGATGGAGTTGATCTTGAGAAAGAATAGTTATAGGATAGTTTTTATCCCAGACTATTAAAAGGTTCTCTTAGAAACGCGATATAACCGAACTCCACGCGGGCAAAGCGGCGGGCGGAAAGCTAGTTAAAAATATTTTGTTTAAATCAACAAAAGATATTAATAGAGTTTGACATAAAGTCACCTTTATAATGACATCATCGTTTATTTTATGATTAAGAACGTGTCACCGCTTTGGTTAATTAAAGTTCTTTTAACATTTAATTGAGGAGTTTAGATGTAATAGTCGGTTTAGTAAAAACGAAAGTAACATCACAACAAAGATGATGGGAATGTGTAACAATCAAAGATTCCTTGAATGATATACTGATAAAGATTACGAGGTTTTTCATAATACCGTCTCGTGCCAACATCAGCGGAACAAGAACACAATGGCACTTTTTATGATGTTATCACATTGCTCTCATATTTTTACAGCTTATAAATAACCAATAAATTTCTGATATAGTGTTAAATGTCATAAAGATAAGAGGAACAAGAAGTGAGGTTTTACTTTTTGTTGTGTCATTAAATACGTTTAATTTCATCTATTATTTTAGCGCTTTTTTTAATATGTGGTCTCGTATTTCGTATTATACTATATTTTTTTGGATGTTACTTATACAATATCAGTTTTAACAGATAAACAGTCACATAAATAGTAATTTATTAAAGATATATATAAACAATAAAGTCCGATTAACATAATTTGTTAAGCACATCTGAGATAGTGGGTCAAACAAGCACCGTCTGTCAATGTATCAGATAAGAGAAGTCATGCTTTGCTCAGAGCAATTATATTACGTAATATAGGCACTGTACCCTTAGAAATGTTTCTGTGACTGGAAAAGAAAATAGGTTCAGTGTTAGAATTAAAATGAGCTTTGTCAAAACTTAGCTACATCATACAAGCTGTTACGTAATAAAATGTACATAATTTTAACAAGTTTGACGCTACAAAAAATATGAAGTATTACATCCATAGTAACAGAACGCATTCTTGTTATGTGTGGTTGATATAATGTGTAGTTGTCAGGATGTGATAGTAGGGCGTACACATAAACCTACATACTTCGATAATTTTTATAGTTTCACTAGACGCCATGCCGTCTTCAGTGTGGTAATGTAAGGTTTCTTGTTGTCACAGGAAACATACATCATTATACCTACATACATTATGAGTCATTACTTAGACTACAAGATTAGGAAAAAAACAGTAAAGAAAAAGGAAATGTTTCATAGAATTATACAGCAATTTCTTTTACATTTTATTAATAATTTCCGGAAAATGGTTTTTATATTATAATTATTTAAGTCAAGCTGACATGTCATTTTCCGGAATACTTAGTCGTTTTTTTTTATTTATACAGGTTGTTACATAAGTTGCATGCAAATTATAATGTTGCTGAGGAAATGGAGTGTTGTTATAACACTAATATACTTGAAAATTAAGTACTTATAAACTATGTGTATCTGTAATTTCCGTTTTTATAGTTTATAGGTTCCTGTTTTTTGATATTAGGGATACACAAATATACTGAGAATTTAATGTTTTCACCTCACTACTATATATTGAAGGTTTTTTCAAGTTATTATTGTTTAAATCAATTCTAACGTGCTTAGTTACCAAATTCCTTGTTTCTATATTTGGGTCAGTCTAGTTTGCGGTTAATAAAGACCAGTACGAGTGGCTACTTATATGTCATTGACATCTGTTTTATTGCTTTCAGCTCATGTTACAGACGTATTACAAGGATACTTATAAGGCTTCTAGTTTCCAATATTGTATGATTACCACAATCATAATATGTTGAAAGGAAAAGTTAGGAAGTAGAAAATGTTTAGTCCACTTTGGTCTTTATACGATTGAATAAAATATACAAATATTTTGTTTATTTCAGAAATTGATCGTATAAAATATATTTACATACGTTGATATTTTATGTCTACTTACTATCAATAATTTATTTTCCTTTTCAGTACTTCCGTGATTAACCATAAAAGTAATGTTAAATGATATGAAATCACAACAAAAAACAAAACAAATTTAATTTGGAGGCTATACTAAAATCTAGTCTGATCGTGCAAATTAGTCAAACAAAAGAAAACGATTTTTTTATTCTACTTGTGACATATTGTCAATATCATGGCTATTTCCGTGTTCCGGTTATCCGACGCTAGGTGGATAATATTACTTCCATCATCCATGCCGTAATGATATATAACACCTAATACAGTGAAGTGTGAACGTATCATGTTCTATGTTTGTTTGGGAAAATCAAACAATAATAAGCACACAGTCCACTTGCTCTTGTATAGATACAGCAACAAGCCTTCATTTTTTATCATAAACTTTACAAGATCATTATTATAGTAAACTTAAAAAACATGATTTTATAGCAAATAATATTAATAATAAAACCTTTCTGAACTTTCATTCTTCCGTTTCTTAAAAATGTGTAAAATTATTTAAAGGGCAACGCTTTTTCCTGTTTAATATGGTACATAAAAAGTCACGTATTGCGATCGTTGCTTTACTCTATATTTTGCGTAATCATTAATTACAGGTACATTTCAAGAAAAAAATACTTTTAACCGGTTTCATAAACGGGATATTTTCTTCGACATTTACAACGTCTATTAAAATCCAAGTTTATGTTATTTTAGAAAAGCAGCAGTAATTTTATAACTCCACCTATTTCGCTAGCTTATGAGACGTATAGTATGATAAGTCTAAGATATTTTTCGATATAACATGAAAAATATTATTATTAAGAACATTCAAATCTCATTTCAGGTAAACTAGATTATAAATCAAAATAGTAAATCCACGGAAAAGGTCGCTTTGATCCCATGTAAACTTTCATTGAGATCGTGCTCTTAAGCATTGATAAGATAACAAAGACATGATCTAGGGGGCGAGAGAAAGTTGAGCACAGCTTGTAATTGCCTATTACTGTAAATAGTTGATTTATTAATTACTGTAAAATGTAATTCTAATAACTATAACTAATAAAACATACAAATTTTATATTTAAATCTCTAAAATCTCAAAAAGTATTGAGTCATATATACTGGTTGATTTTTAAGGTTCATTAATAGTTTTGATGACAATTTTGGCCATATTATTGTGCAATTCCATTATTCTTATACATCAATCATAAGAGAAACAACTACGAAATAAATTAAACGAAGTAATGTTCTAAGAAATTTGATTGATATTTAACTGACGAATTGTATTAGTCTTCTAAGTCGTACCAAAATAAGGAAGTACCGATGATTGAATATTACTCAACACTCGTTAGTTCTAATTATTCGGTTCAATGATAAATTATGATTGATATATAGACTTCTTAAAATCGTCAATTACGTAATAACTAATATGGATTGTCTTAAAACTTCATTATAAAAATGTTACGGACGAGAATAAATGATAGACACATGATCCGCTGTATATAAGTTTTTAATTTACAATAACTTACGCAATAGATACTTTTACTCTAATTCGTGATAGTAGAAATATAAAAATTATTAACAATCAAGTGATAAAACCGGTCCAAAGTAACTAATAATTTTAAAATATTGAACGGATATTTTTCAAAGACAAAAAAAAAAATACTTTAAATTCATATGTAATAAAGCTCATTTTCCCACATCATAAAGTACTAATGAGATTTGTAATAAATGTATGTAAAGTTGTGATCGTGAAAGCGAATTTGTCAAAAGACCTTGTAGCTGGACTTTATGATGCTGTATATACAATCTCCGATGACCTTTGAGAAAGATTTTCAAACAAATGATCGCTACCACTTTTACCTATAATGGAGGAAAATTGTAAGAAAGTAAGGGTTTTATTTGATTTTCTATATTCATCTTTCATTCCTTGAGATTCTGTAAGCTTTAAACATTAACTTAATACTTTAAACATGATGATAACTTAATACTTCGTTATCTCTACAATATAAGTACTTACATGTTATGTAGATATGGTGAGTGTGTTACCATAAAATACCTTTTACTTCAAGCTAAAAATGTTACGCTTTTAAAAGCTTTTTAAAACTTTCAAACATTAAACTGGTTTTTATAAATATATAAACTTAAGTCGCGATATTCCTTCTATGTAAAATTATGTAATAGATAATATTAAAGATTACATTTATAGGTAATTCAGCATTCAAGTAAAACTGACAAATGTATTTTGTTATTGCACTTGAGATTTATGTAGTTCTTGATTTTTGCATTTGTCACTTATTTTTTTATCTTAAGGAGACCGACGAGCATTTTCTCACACTGTATGCTTATCACAAGTTTGCATCGTCACAAACTACATGTTTCTCATTTAATCATAGTTTAACACGATTATGTGCAAAGTATTTATGAATGAAAAACCTCATACTCCGTATATACTGTGATAAAACAGATTTGCGACCCTAATTATGGCCTTAATTTCCAAAAAAATGTTAATAAAACTAAAATAAGGTATTTAGATCCTTTGGCATGCTTATGTAAGAAATATAACGCATTCTTATAATTAAAGGGAAAATCTGTGAATAAATAGTAATGACGCGTTCAAGTAAATCAAATACAGATACTAAACAACATATGGAAAAATGCATTTAAAGATATTATTAGCAATATTTATTACTATAAAGGAAGCAATAAAAGCGTTATGCCTCTGGCTGCTAATTCAATATATGTAATCTTGATTTTATCTTTTCCGTCGGCCAGTTACGCTGTCAAGTTTTTTATATGTGTTTTTTTATCCATTGCAACAGTCAGTTATAGAAATTCTTTCCGAACGGTCCTTCAATCACAAACATGAACAATTTCACACATTCCTATAAAGATATCATTAAATGCAAGAATTCAAAATCTGTTGGCAAGAGCGGTCACGAACGCGGCCGTGGTGGGTAATTTGATACACCTGGGATGAATCTGACGCGGTAAATACACCGTGGACGACGAACAGGTTATTTGAATCCCGGTCTTGATACACCTGACAATCAACTGTTCCCATAAAAGATTAGATATGGACTTGATCATTGAATGATTGAAGGATTTATTTTGTAATTAATACTGGCTTGTGCTCCATTTTTGATAGATAAATAATGGTACCTATATAAACGTGTTTAGAGATTGTAATTACACTGGAGCAGATTTTAATTATGTTTCAATATTTTGTTACGTTTTCTTCACACGAATATCAATATTATTATAATATTAGATTATATTCGAGTATATTTTGCAGACGTAACAGCCTCACTAACTAGTCTTACTTATTGGTGTAATGTTTCCTTAGTTTAGATAATGCTATTAAACAGACACTCCAAATGTATATTGGCTAAACTACGTGGGAAACTTTCTAGCTGGCTTGTGATAGCACAGACGTACTCGTATAACGAACGTGATAGGTCCATTTTATCGGGACGTAATACCTTATTAACATAATCTGGGAAACACTTACTGTATTTAATTGCAGCATTATACTTTTGTTTATTACAGTTCAGTTCATTTACCTTTGACCTCTCATTCTGCAGACGTTTAATGTGATATTTTCTTTATGTTCATATGTTTTCTATGTAATCTGATTATAATTTATGGTGTAGTCTTAGTATGAAGTGATTTTAAATGCAGAGATGTGCATTACACATGCATTGAGGCCTTAATGAAATCGTTTGAGGTTACCTGAACTTTCCCCAACAAATCTCACCGGCGTGAGACCTAGAATCAAGGACTTACAAGGAATTTTAAAATGGATAATATTTACATTGAGAATGTTCTACATTCCTTACTAAAGTTATATCTGTTCTATTATCACTATTACAATATTTATGCAATAAAATATGCTGTGACAAATATATTTTAGAGCTTACAACGATAATTAAATTTCATAATTAAAATTGTCAAGTAACATTGAAGTTAATGTAAAAATTTTGAAACCAATGAAGATTTATAAAAAAAAATAGTATTATATAAGTATCACATTGATGAAACATGTATTCGATTTGTTTATGTCCTTCATATTAAAGCAGAATTCTTAGTCTTATAAAATTTAGAAATAAACAAGTGACATTTTAATAGTTCAATGATCAGATGTTTGTTAAGTTCTAGGAAATAATAGTTATCCACAGAAAATAAATATTTGCGAAGCAATTATTGTTGAGATGCATTTAGCCGTACCTATGTGGGTTTACAACGCGGAAAAAGTTATTTTGCAATCGAAATTGCAATATATTCAGAATATTATTTAATCGCAGTAATAATTTGATGAACGATTTGAAAACAATATATGTACAACATAGTGACGAGGAGTACAATTTTGGACTATTAACTTGATGATATTGAAAATATATCTAAGTAGGTACTTTAAAATAAGAGTAAAATTTGTTATTTATTTAATCACCAAATTATATTTCTTATTATTCTTAATCTCTTAGTAAGTTTTAAATCAAGACAAAATTAACTTTCAATTATTTATAGCACAACCGTATAAAAACTAATTTATCTGAAGAACGTTGAGTAACATATTTCAACATATCAAGACACTGTCCTGTAAAGAGCGTGAAAAAGCAATAGGCTGATGAACTGTGCTCAAGGACCGGTTTAAATTACATAATATACCGCATGTATGAGATTCTGTGACGAATGGAAAACGCTACTGTTAATTTACTGAAATTCCCAATTTATATATCACATATATATCTGTGTTTAATAGGAAGTTGATTCGCCAGTAACAACTATAAACAAGTATTATTCAAAAATATTTTGATCTCTTAAGAAGATCGACAAAATTTATGGGATAAAATTTTGATAAATTCGCACTTATTTTGTTTATCTTTTTGTATTGTGGATTATGTGCTTCGTCTCCTTTAGAAGAATGTCGTGACTAGTTAGAAGAGCTTGAAAAATAGCAACTGTGATGTTTAAGTATCTTGTGTATGTTGAACCCAGACTCATCTTCTCTCCTTATTGACTTAATAAACCCAATTTTTCATATTCCTTGTAAAATAACGCTAATTACTTCGGTTACATCACCACGTTGTTGATATAAAATAATTTAAAAATTTTCCATCGGTTAAAATTTGTCGAAAGATTTTTATATAATTATGTAAAGGTTTAAATTTCTGTGTCAAAACTAAATTATAAATTGCGTGAATTTTTTAATCTTACTGTCACATGTTCATAAACTCAATTAAAAACAGGGAAAGGAAGTAATAGTTGATTATTGTATCAACGGAGTAGTATTAAATGCGGTCAAAACACAGTAATCTGGTACAACTTACTTCTAATGTGTAAAATGTATGTACATATCTACCGATAATAAATCTCTTAGCGGCAACGCTATCTCAAAGATTTTTTGTGGTTTTTTTATAGGAATTAAAGGTATTCTGGCAACATTGAAGTGGATAAAATGCTTTAGATTTATTAAAACAAACCCTATTTATCGATACACAAGTTTTCTATACATTAAGTCTAAATTAAGAGCACTGAAATCAATATGAAATTTTAGTAGCAACAATTATGCTTGACTTAGGAGAATATCTGTCTATACATATAAATAATTTGGCTCAGTGTTCTAAGAAAAGTAAACTTGGACCTTGAAGAAACTATCAGGTCTTAAATTTTCTTTTCAGAAGCTAAAATCGTTATTGCATACTTATATGAATAGCTGTGAGTTGGAAAACATTTGTATTATGACATTACGAATCTCTTTTTCGTCTTTTAGAAAGAAAAAATTTAAAAGGTCATTCAATATGTACTAATATAGGTGTGTAGGTGTATGACCGCCAATTCGAAGCTATTTTAACACGAAGCTTCACAAACGAAAGCACCGCATCGAAAGAGATTAAGCGTTATTAATTTGTTTAACAAGCTGTCATTTGTTACAGCATTGGACACGATTTTTTGTTTAATCATTAAAATGATATTAACAATGACATGTGAAAACTTCTATTTATAAGTATAATATTTGAGAAAAAATATATATGACGGATAACTTACACACATGTACACCTATATATAATACTCCTGTACATGTCATTGAATTCCTTCTTAAAGGACTGGACATATTTGAATGAATTTTTTTGGGTGGCGTCCCAAATGGTTTAATGTAAACGCTTGGCAAAACAAGAATATACATACATATGAATTATGATCCTCTAATTTAGTTAGCAATAAAATTTTAAAATGCGATTGACAACTAAAATGTTAAATCTCTTCTCATTTGACAACTATAACCTAACCGATAACACATAAATAAGTATTACGTTTGATTTCAAAGTACCTGAAGTTCTAGTATTATAGAAAATAAGGCTCGGTTTCCATTCATGGATGTATTGCTAATAGAATGGTAAGCGAAAGTGACTCCACACCTTGAATGGGTTTTAATGTGCCGACTTATCAATTGTAATTTGATTTACGCTGACAGCTGTCAATCCTGACTTCTAAAGAAAAAACATTTTACGGAAAGTCACTGACCTTTTATATGAAAACGTAAAACATTAATTTAGTATCTTTTTTGCAAAATTTGGGAAAATGAATGAGTATGAAAAGTATTACGGTTCAAATTTATATATAGAAACACTTAAATAAACTAAATGTGATATAATATGTTTATTTAAAGGTGGAGTTTTATAGAAATATGTATTTCAACAATGTATTTTTTTCGACCATTTGCTTAAGACGAATTTGATGTGATCTCATTACCATCTCATTTTATAGTTAATAAATAAAATTTCACTTTCAACGTCTACTCGATCTATTTTTTGTTATTCTCTGTACATTTTGATCATCAAAACAGTTGATGACATTAACTAATTCAGAGCGCTTTGAGCAAGAACACGCCTGATAATTCTTAAGTAACGGACTCAATCTTCGTGGGAGGTACAGATTAACAAACAGTGCCCTACGTTTCCGCATATCTTATTAATTTACTGAATCCAATCCCTTTAGTATACATCTAAAATAAGCAGATATCTATTACAGCAATTAAAGTTAAACCGTTCCCATTATACAAACTTTCTAAATAATTCCAACAGTTAATTTCAATTTTCTCCACCTAACAGATTATATTTGCAATGATATTAAACGGATGTCTACCTTTAACAAAAGGGAATACGTTATATGATATTTATTTGTTAGAAAGTATCTATAAATTTATTTGCGTTCGTTAACAAACAAGAACAAAATAACTTTTACCAATAATTTTATGGGGCGGATTGTAAATCTTCATAGTGTCGATTCTAGATCTGAGTTATGAAGTTGAGTTCATAGGGCTGGCAAATCATTATATTAATTATTTGTTCCAGTACATACATAAATTTTATATAAAGGTTTGTTTACTACCTGTTATAAACTACCAAGTTTTATTAATCAACTATGTATCAACTTTTTACTACTACTACTATTTTTTTTTAAACTACCCGTGTGTTTTCTATCAATATACATATGTACATATGTATGTTCTTATGTAACCCATGGGAAGATATGTTTTTAAATTATTTGTTTCTATTTACGGGTTAGGTGTATTTTAAACAGACTTAAAATAATAATAACCATATTTAATTAGCTCTATTTCATCATTTTCAAAAAATTCAAAGACCAATCTGATATGGGAAATTTATATAAAATAATTATTATGAATTAACCATTATTATAAAACATATTTTTAATACTTACAAACTAACGCATTAAAAGTAGATATTACAAGTATTTAATTGCACAGCCCTTAACTGCTATTATCAATGACTTGTTTTTGTAGAACTTTCATTGCTCTTTTAGGCTCTGGTCAAAGCCCTTTTATGACAACTGACATATTACTTAACAGTATCATATTGAGACACAAAATTATTGTTATTTTTATATATATTTATTATATGTGTAATGATAGATAAGTTTTTCAAAAGTACTCGTTAAATTTTAACTATAGATTTTGAATTGATTATGCGATTTTTATACTACATTTTATACACGGTCATCAGGGGCCGACAACAATTAGCTTAAATCCATAAACTAAGAAGTTTGAACAACAACTTCTATGGGTTTAAATTGGTTTTTGATTAAGATGAAACATATTTTTATTTAATGGAAATGTCGATTGTAATAATTTCCACATAATTAAATACTCAAAAAAATGTCTTTACTTTAACATGAAATGACATACTTTATATAAACAAACAGTAGGTAATGCAATACATATTAAATATCGATGACGAGATGCGTCTCAACTTACTTGTGATTTTTTTGCTACTTGTGAAAGGACAGATTTATTATTTAATATTTACGAAATATTCAACTCGAAATGTACAAGAGAGTAATCAACAGAATTGATCAAATAGCGGAGTTATTTTAATACTAAGATATGTAAACTTCTAGTAAAATAACAACTGATTGGATAAATCTGTAATTACAAAACATTAATTTTTTTATCCATTTTAATGAAAAAATCAGATATGTCTCTTGATTTTAAGAAGTATATAATATAAAACAGATGAATATTATATTTCTTACCTAGTCATACGGTAGGGTTTGCGATCGTTAATTTTAAGCGGAAATCGCCATTTAAAAATACTACAAACTAAATAATTGTAAATAGATAAAGTGGAAACTGTGAGGTGCTCAATTTAAATATACGGAATGGAAGTACAATACTTCGATCGGACTATACCAAAAACAAAATATATTTATTTTATATTGACAATATTATACAGATTTTCTTTTATAATTGTTCTGCTCTGTGTTCACAATTTCTTCATAAAAAATAAATGGATGAATTGTCAAATGTTTTGATGTTAATTCGGATCGTATTGGCCAATTAAAAGGCGTACTGCGCAAGTATGGCTCAACAGTCTCTCAGTTGTGTCATCTGAAGTTAACATCACTTATTCAATGTATTAATTAGTGCTGCGTTATTTATTATATTCTTAATAAACAACAAATCAAAGTTACATGCGATCTGAGTCACGACAGTATTAGAATTTATCAAAATGTATTCTGTCTGCTTTTACAATCAGAAGTTGCTTAATATGTAACATGTAATTTATTTATTGTCACTAATGACTGATTTATTAAGAAACTCGTGCGCTCGATTCTATCTATTTTGATACTATTATATCTATTTTCTTTATGGAAGAGATGAGTCAATATATATTGCCTTGGGACTAGTACCTTTCGAATTAATTAAAAACTATTCAACCATTCTTGGCAGTGCTATTTTAAAAATCACGACTCTGTTTGGTCATGATAGTCCACGTTATCTGTTTTTTAATTATTATTACTTTATTTTATAAAAAGTAAAATAGATAAGTCGGAGGAGGAAACATTATGATCCTCTAGAATTTAGTTTCTTTAGGCTTTATTCTGTGGAATAACTAAGATAATAATGTAACAGTTATTAATAAGACGAGTCATTTTGTTAGACACACGTAATTACAAACATTTCCTATTCCGTAATATTGATTGTTTTTACTACTAAAGAGCTTACTTTTAGCTCAGTAGCTTATAGTTTATGTGTATTTGCACATAAAGTGTCATTCGTAGAGAATCCCGTCTTCGACATAAAATTGAAAGCTTACATGCATTGAATATTGTATAACTGAAAAGCTTATAATCTGTAAACCTTTTTGTTTTAAGTCTTTATTGCATAGCAATAAAATTAGCCAGAACTTCATAACTGAGTTACATAACTTAATACAGGCGTCGAATTACGAAGTCAGCTATCACCTGTTCTGAACAATAGCATTCATTCACTTTCGTTCGTTCTCGTTAACATTTTGGAATATCGTGAAGAGTCGTGACTGATCCTCTTAGTTTTTCGTTACCGTGAACAATGATAAGGTTTAATTCAACTATCTGAGCACGCAATTAATTTATATCATGAACGATTTGCACGAGCCTCAACTTATGTAAGCTTCAGATATATCTTTTAAGAACTTGTGTTTGTTTTTCTTTGTAGAGTCTCTTCGTGTTTCAACGTTCTATATAACAAATGGAGTAATTAATTGTCTTTAAATTGCATAAAATATTACATAAAAACATAATTTCTTCAAATAATAAAACGTTTATTGGTGTTAATGTATATAAAATATTAAGAGCAGACCACGACTGCTATTTTGCAAGTACGGGTTACACCCGTAACACTAAATTCCAATAATCTTTCAACCTTTAAAGGTCAGATGCCTGTATAACAACAATACAATCTTTACTTTTGAACAAAACATTACGCTTTTTATCAATGTATCTATAATTACAAATATCGTGAGAAAAAATTAAATACACAAACGATTCTCACATTGTTTAGGTATAATGAATTGTCGATTGTAAATTTCTAGTAAAACCTCTTATGGGTCGAAACGCATCTATTACGTGGATATAAAATTATTGAAAAATGTCGAAATATCTAAACCAAGATAGGAACGAATGTAGCGTTTTTTTTTCTATTCTGTTAGTTTCTAAGGTCGAAACCATAACAGACATATTACGTTGTTTTTAAGGCTTCAACGATCATTTAGGTAATGTGATCTGAACAATATGTCGATATCAGAGCCATGTGTGATATAATACTAAAAAAGGTATGTTCCGAAATTAGAGGACGCAACTTCATTAACGCTATTAAAGAAATAATAGAACACATTCCCATATGAATTCATCAAATCAACTTCTTATTATTGTTTTAATAAAGTTTACAAGAAAACCTATTATGAGAAAACACACATAATTTTCTAATAGTACATGTTTGGTTATGTTACTATTAAAATTAACGCATTTTGGCATTCCTTGTGAGGAAATTTAAACTGATTTTTTATTAATAAATACGAAAAGTTTTCAAAAGAATTCATACTTATTTACTGTATCAAAATTTAATTACAAATATCACAAAAATAAACTCCACTGATAGGCCGAAATAAATTTTGCAATAACTATTTTTTAATGTAACATAATTATTATTTTTTAAAATTAATCTGTGTCATTGAGGGCATTCTCCTTTTTTAAAGTTGGTAAAAATAATTATTATGCTTAAAAATGGAAAGCAATATATTTTTGAAGGTTTACCGTATTTGTATACGATCAGAGTATTAAATAAGTAAGACCTTGTTACTTAAATCGATTTTGCGAGAGATCGAACATATTTTTATATTAAAATATAAATACATATATAAAAAATCATATTAATTCTCTTTATTAATACAGAACGGCATATATCATTCTCGAGGCTGAAAATACTGAACACATAGTTAATATTTCTCCTACACTTGACCGTATGGCAATAATATTTGTCTTATAATAAAATTATATTGATATTCATCTGTTAACAATACTTCATTTATTGTTCGACCATTGCGGTTTTGAGAACTGCAATGCTTTCGCTTCGTGAGTTATTTTTTTAATTTATAAAATAATAGTGATAAGTTTTATATAAAACATCGGTTTTTTAATTTCAATTTTCAGTGGTTTTTTTAATTGCCGCGCTGCAGGCGGAAGCTTTAGATTGGGGTTGCAACTCCAATGTGCCTGTTTGTGGTATAGACGGAGTAACTTATGAAAATATATGTCAATTTAAAGAGGCGAAGATGCTAGACCCTGATTTACAAGTTTTATATGAAGGACCGTGCGTAAAGTTCAAAATGTTACCCTCATATAATTTAATGTTCGAAGACGCTCTAGTGGAACGCCAGAAACCTATTTTTGATAAAAATATGAGATTCTATTCAAAAGAATATATAAATTATATTTAGAAGAAAAGTATTTGATTATGTGATTCTTTTGACTATGTAATTCTTTTATATATTTCAAATAAAATTTACACAGTTATACTCCACAGAAACAGTTTATCTTTATTTTGGATTTCTTCCAATGTTCTCACCTTTATTTTATTTCTAGTTATGTTATTATAATATACTTTTTTGATTTTATATAATTTTTATCTTAAATTATTTTGTTCTTCGCTAAACAATCCTCACATTGAATTACAATATATATGTCTGTTTTCTGCTACTGCAATTTTTTTAATTATTTATTATTTTTCTATGTTTTCCTTTTATTGCTAAAATATTCATACATTTTTAGTGTATATATACAAAAATAAGGAATTGACGATTTTAATTATGATATCCAGTATGTAAATTTTATTTTATTTTTTTGTAAATAATTTTCTATTTCTTATTTTGTCAATGTCGTTTAGTTCCTTATATGAAATATTGAATAATGATTGGAACAAAACGAAAAAAATTAACTCAAATGTAATTTTTCGTAATTACTCTTTCATGTTACTTCAAAGCCTAACTAATTCATACTCGATAAGCAATTCAATTTCTAAATTAATACAAAAATTATAATTACATTTTCCTTTTAGGAGTATTTAAATCAAATACAAGTATTAACTATATAGAAATTGCAACGAAGATAGCAATAATAGTTTTGGTCATTGAAATATATTGTAAGTTACTAAAATTTTGTATTTTTAAAGTTGGTTTTTGATAGGAGAAGCGCTTAATGAAGTAAAGGTAGGTTTTATAAAATATTTCATAGAATTTTAACGAAGAACTAAAACGTATGATAACTATTAATTAAGGTTTTATGTACGAGAAATTTTAGTAATTACCGTCTACTAATTTCCGAAGTAATTATTTGAATTTGTTATATTACATAAGAAAAGCTAAATTAGTAAATATAAGCATTGCTATTGATACTGGTCGGTGACAAAACAATCGTCTCAGTAGATACTTTTTAAATCACAAATGATGCAAGCCATTATCTTGACATCATCAGCGGAACAAGAACCATAATAGTGTACGGTACGAAATATTAGTACATAAGTACATGATGTAATTACAATATTATTAATTAAATACAAAATTATATGATTATTATTAGCAAAAAGTTTAAGTTTCACAATAGAACAGTACAAATAATAACAAGAGTCTTTCTTTTTAATAACGACATAATAAAATTGTATATACATATAAGAAAAGTCTTAGATATCAAAGGTCTTGTAAAATAAAAGTAACTTAAGCTCAAGACGACATTTTTGCAAATGAACACATTATTCTTCGTTCGATGCTTGTTTAGTGGAAACATTGATTGTAAATTGTTATTTGATACATATATATTCAACACTAATAAGATTTCTTCTACATTAAGAAATAATTTGTAAATAAATTAAGTTTTAGTTTAAATTATTATTATTCAGTTGAAATTGATTCACAATGGTCGTTTATTTTCTTTTTATCTATTTGTATCTTAGTCTAATTATACATTTTAATTTCTGTGTATTGCAATGGGAAAGCAACTATTTGTATATTTTTAATGTAATGTACTGATGTGTCATAAATAAAAAATAATTAAATTTCACATCGAAATCATTAGTAAAAAATATTAAAATTATTATAGCTTCAATAGTTTAATAAAACAGAATTGTATACAAAAGTTACTTGGTCAATAAACAGTCGTCTGGCTCATCATAAGTTTCCCTGGATGCGATATAGTCATATGAGACCAACGTTTGCAAGTCTATGGTTTTTCCTCTTTTCTCACGAGAACATCGACCTTTATATAGAACTTTTAAAGACTTATAATATTTCTTATCATATTCTAACTGGCACTGGTTGTGGTAAGACTTCATGTTACTGGCACAAAGGGGTTGATATATTTGGCATATTTTTTTGCAATAATGTCTATGCAGTATAGACAATTGTGGACGTCGCCTCTTGGCCTCCATGAAACGATCGATATTTTGATAGTTTTGGAAGTCTGAACCGCATAATGGTCCACTTGGTTTTTTTACAGATTTAGGCAACACTTTACTGTGTACCACTGATGTCAGCAAAACCACTTAAAAATCAAAACTATGTACTTACGAACTGAATTTAATACAACAAATCTTAATATTTGCCTCATTACTTACCAATGATTATTAAAAATACTCTAATAATTAAAAATTTCATTATAGCCTTTTCACTGTAACTGACTCATATTGTACTAGCTTATATTCCATAAGCTGTAATCGTGGCAACGCTCTATCATAAAATGGCTTATAGAGTAGACGGCTCATTGCATTGATAATTTCTCAATGAATGTTAGAAATTAATTAATGTTTAGTACGCTTTGCGATTGATTTTTTAATTCACCTGATAATTTTGCTGTTTAAATAGCATTACATACGATAATATATATCATAGTATATGGATTTCATTCTTAAATAAAAATTTTCTAAAAGGCACGAGAAAATCCTGTAACGAAATCCACATGAAAATTCAGTACAGCTAGTCCTTACGACGCGAGCGTTTCGTCAGCAGAGTCGTAGGTACCTTTTGTCTTAGTATTACGTACGTCGCTCGGAGGACTAGAAAACAAGTACTTAAGATATGTATCATCTTACAACACCCACCAGTCCGTGATTACTACATAGAACACCTACGCGAATGACCCCCGGCTTTGTTTAAAACAATTGCGCACTTGCTTATAAATAATTTCACTTTATCTTATTGTGGCACGATATTAAGTTGTTTTGATTTATATTTATTATGAAAGACGAATAATATAGAGTCGTTAGGTTCTCGTGGGTATAACACCCACATCTATTTGCACAATTTAGATGATCCTGATAAACATAAACGAAAGGGAAGTATTGTTAGGTCGTTTGACTATAAAATTAAGCCAGCTTGAATTATTATTTAACCGAAAACTGAGCTGAATAATAATTGACCTGAGATATTAAAAATTGCTTTTTTTATTTATACATAAAAAATACTATTATGTCGTAACGTCGCCGTTTTGATTAAAAAAAATCAATTTAATTTTTTAGAGCGGGTAGGCCTTTCCTTTTTCTAATCTTTTCCTCTCCTGGGATATTGATGTGTGCAATGATCTTCTGCCCTGCACGAGCTTAAGTCTGATTTGGGTTGCTGAACGTATTTCTTTAGCATGAGGTTCAGGGAGGCTCTACAAATGCGGGTCGGATCGGTGGCGCTTCCATATCCAATGCCCCGACTCAAAAAATTATACTCTCAGTTCAGACCAAGGGAATGCTATTTAATATAATTGTTATGGGATCATCAGCATCCTTCCATCATTCTTTACTTCAAGGGCGGCAAAGCATCTTTAATACAATGTTGCGGATTTTCATAGGCGATGGTATCTATTTTCCATCAGGCATTCTCGTTGTAAGTCGTAAGTCTCGTTGCCTGGGTGGTATTATTAAAAAAAGCGCTCAAGAAACAACACTGAACATATTGAAGGTTATTCGAATTTGTTCAGTTGTCTTAAAAATAAAGTGACGTATCGTCACATTATGCATTAATCATCATAAATTTTATTTATCACTAGTTTTTGCCCGCGACTTCGTCCGCGTTAGTTTGGTCAAGAGTAATATATGTAGGTATAGCTGACCAGTCGAACTCTATTCCGTCTTACAGGCCATAAATAATCAGGTTTTTTCTGTTTCAATCAAACAGAATTGAAATAATAGTTAGTTGTCAAATCTAATGTCAAAAAAAACGTTTGTATGGGAAATAGAAAAGGGCTGTTTTTAGGGTTTTCCCGGCAATTATTCCAATTTTTCTCACCTTTTAAACCTTCCCTGGACTTCCAGGAGTATTTCAAGACTAAAATTAGCCAAATCGGTTCAGCCGTTCTCGAGTTTTAGCGAGACTAAGGAACAGCAATCCATCCCTACTAATATTATAAATGCGAAAGTAACTCTGTCTGTCTGTCTGTTACGCTTTCACGCCTAAACCACTGAACTGATTTTAATGAAATTCGGTACAGAGATAGAGTTGACCTTGAGAAAGAACATAGGATAGTTTTTATCCCAGACTTTTGAAAGTTTCTCTTGGAAACGCGATATAAGCGAACTCCACGCGGACGAAGCTGCGGGCGGAAAGCTAGTTTTTATATATATAGAAGATAAGAACCTTTTTCAACGAAAGAACTATCTTTAGCTTATAATTACAATAAAAACGAGAAGAATCAAATTGTTTCATCTACAAGCCAGTGTATTTAATACGTCATAGCCGTTTTAACAAAAAGGTGAAAAGTACAAAGTACGAGTATCAGCAAACATAATCAAACATGGATAAAGTCAAATAATTTTTTCGACAATTATTTAAATTTTTCGATCTTAAAGTCATATTACGAAAGTTTAGCAAGAGTAACCTTTACTAATAATGCACATGTTAAATCATCTCCTTATAAATTGGATCAATACAGATATGTAGTTGTAAAATAAAAAAAATCGTTCTCAAAATCATAATCAAGTCCTAGATGAAAATGTGTAGAGTGAAATATGATCGGCATTAAAATTTAAAGTTTGGACCAATTTTGAGAAATTAATCCACTTTGTTTACAACAGATGGCTAGTTTCACTCTTAAATCTTAATTGTCATAAACTTTATGTAACAACATATAAGAATAAATTAGCAAAGATTTCGATATCACTCTAAGAATTCATAACAAATTAATCAATTAAAAAGTTTCACCAACAATTATTCATATCTCCATAAATCGTAGCATTTAGTAAACGGTCACTATTAATCAAATTTAAAGTAATTTTCTAAAGAAATATACAAATAAATCAAAAATAAAACATTAATCTCAGTTGTTAAGGTAAAATACATATAAATTAAACTAATCACGTTGGCGTGTAGAATTAACAGTCCTACTTAATTACAATCTGTAGATTAATCTTATAGATTTTAACACACTCTTAGGATATTACTGTATTCAATAGGACCTCAGTGAACTCAAAATTACTATTAACAGTTGTGGATAGTTCCGAAGAAACAGAACTATGATTTTTATTCCACATAACAGCAAACCTTCTAATTAATTAATATTTAAGTATTCAGCGATATAACTTATCATAATTTCATGGCTAAATATGGTTAAATTTGTATTTTTTTCTTAAGAGTCAGTATAATCGAGCTGGATAAGAATCTGACGCGGAACAACTAAATGATAAGAAGACGTGATCTTTGCACGCCGAAAACATAATTTAGAAAACAGGTCCATTACTATGCGATGAATAAATTATAGTGTCAAGGTATAATTATATATTCCAGAAGTCACTAAGTTCGAGAAGTTGTTTATATAAACATATCAATAGTTTTTGAAGATGTGCTTCTTATATTAAAAAAATACATAAATTTTAAAATGACAAAGTCTGATTAGTTGTGACCACAAATTCGTTATGATAAAATTCAAAGGCTAGGTTAAAAATACCTTGAATGATTTATGGGAAAATCAAATTAAACATTTTTTATGGTAATGATGGAATGATTATGGCATTTATGATTTATCATCTTCTATCGATCACGCTATATGGATTTTCTATACATATTATATCCATACAAACCAACATATTGTTCACAGAGAGGACCATTTTAAATACAAAGTGACAACAAATTAAGAATCTATAGCCATAATGGAAGGGGAGCTATAAAACAGAAATCTAGACTATGGGCGATAAAATTAGAGGTTAAAATTTTTTTTTTACAGACAAGTAAGTATGCCCGTGTTTCTTATTTCAAGATTTATATCATAGCGTGAATGGTTTTTTACAGGGTAACAATTCAATCGTATAGACAATAAGAATTCATAATGACACTTTATCCTAGAAGACAAATCATATTTGGTGCTAGGCACATAAAAAGAAAGTTTGAAACATAAATAGCAATTGTTCAAGTACATTTATATGAATACTAAAAATGTCATCGAAGAGTGAGTGATAAAAAAATACCCCAAATGATAAACCTTTGTAGAGATTTAATATGAACCCTGTATCTAGTCGAAAATGTAATTAGAGAAACAACACTCGTATCCTCTATTTGTAAATAAACCTCTTGTTTTCTTGCAACTACATTTAAATTTTCGAGAAAACGGACGAACGTTGAAACTTTTATATCAAACGAAAGGAGAAGCAAGCAAAACAAAAAACCTAATTTATTCATGGTATTATTAAATATACAAAAACCTGTTCTATATGACCAGTAATACTGTGGTCGATGTGTCATTATATCGTCATCTGACACTCAAAATACAAACTCCTTGTCACAAACAGGTGTTAATTTTGTAATATTTATGCAATCTTTTTATGCTACGATGAAAAAATTATATTACCAGAGTTTCTCTATGTAAAACAGCAAAAAGGTACAATAATGAAAGAAGTAATACGTGTCAGGCTATGTGTTTAAGCTCTGAGTATCATTTTATTATGCTAAGAAGTAAATCAACATCATGGAATGCGGTACGGTAACTACAGTATTGAAGTCGACCTGATTGCTATTCACCTTGCATGTAATAACGGTGGGTATTACACTATTACCTATAAATATTGGTAAAGTTATATCATTCTGTGACATTCATTGTATAAAATGTATAGAACGTTGAAATTGTATATAGTTTGTGCAACGCAAGCTAACGGCATTTTTGTTTCCACATTTTTTCTTTGCGGCTGTATAACATTAAAGCTCGGACATAAAAAGTTAACAATAAACCGTTATTTTAGAACAGGTGATTGCAGAAATATGATTTAAAGAGAAAATTATTTAATAAATATATGATAATTTATACAGACGCGCTTCTTACAAATCTACCTATTACCATAACTCTCGTAAAATTGAATGAAGATCAAAAAGAAAATATGTACTTTCTTTTGATGTTACGTCGTTTTTATTAATAAAAATTATTTTACGTAAGACTGGCGGATAAGCTGTAGAGAAGATTTTATGGTTATACATTTAACATGAATATTTTCTATGTACAGGACTAAGCGTCATAAGAGGATATTTTAGTTAGCTTATCCTCACTAGAATATCTCTTTGGTAAACAATATACAATCAAGTCTAACGTTCAATGACACCTGGTTTTACATGGTCAGTCACGGATGACAGCGTTCTCATGAGTGACAAAATATATCGGCTTACTTCAGATTCGCAACTCAGGATATTTTTTACCCCTTTTTTGGACAACAATAGAAGATAGTGTTACCAAAAACAAAGGCCGTAACAGAACACCTGAGTTTTTTTTAATAAGGATTAGATTTCTTATGTATAGAATTGTTTTTAACACAATGATGTGTTTTTTATTGGCGTGTTATATTGCAACCGGTAAATCTTGTTATCTATTTTCCTTCCGCACCAACAAGTCTCATGTTGTTCGGTCAACGTCCTTATTTAAAAGTATTATGCGTTATCTCTGCTCATGTGCAGCCTATGAAGTCTGGTCTGTTAAAATTTACAATGCAAAACTAGAATCTTGCTGTACCTACAATAATTTCCATTTGATTACAGAATCATTTTGTATGACAGATGATTTAAACGCAAATTATCCTTACAATTATATCAAAGTAGTTATTATATTATGTTTATTTAAATATGTTGCCAGTCATTATATTGCAGTAGTATTTTGTTGGCGTCTAGTTGAAACTAAACTGAAGCGCATAGCTAAGAATTCGTATTTCTAAAACCGTTTGGTGCATAACTTTCACGAAAATATTATAATAGAATAATAGGGAACTTCGATAAAAATCATAAAATATTTATAAGCTCTGTCATTGTGACCACTCAAGTTATTATATACTTAACAAATAATTACTAACCAAATATATATTACTTATTTTATACACATTCGCTTCGCCGTCATTTTAACTGCTACTGTGTAACTACGAACAATTTACTCAATCGTTAATATTTATTATTATTTGTTTCAAAGATGACATATGATAAATATTTCAAATGTTGCCAGTAATCACTTTTAAATAGTATTAAATAATTCCTACTAAGGAAGTGGACTATGGAGGTGGAGAATAATGAGTATCGACGTGCCTTGTCCTGTCAAATAGGTACATATTACACAACTGGTATGACTAATATAGTCCTTGTGACTGCAGTTTTAACGAGACTATTATATACTGACCAATTAAGAGTAGGTATATACTTTACTGATACTTGAAAATGTAAAGGAGTTTTGGTTAATTTACGGTTGTAAATTCGACAGAGTTTACTATTTTGGAAAATTATTGTAAAATATGCTGGTGTATTTCTTTGAATCACACACAGTTAAATATGATTTAATTATTTATGTTCACATATTTAGTAAATATAGAAAATAATTACTGAATGAAAGTTTAACATTAAGAGATCTTGACTCATAACGCGTAATTCTAGCTTACCTATATTTATCAGTTTTGTAATAAAAAACTGTTAATGTGAGCTAAAATCCCTAAACATTTTAAGTCAATATAAGCCTTTGTTAATTTAGGGAGAACTCGTTACAAAATGTTTACCTGCGTCATCATACATTCGTCATCGGACATTCTTTTAAAAAAAGCAACCTACTAGACAAATAAAAAAATCCAACCAGTTTACAACAGTGGCATCTCAATTTGTCAACAAACGAAAATACATACATTGTAAAAGCTACATACATTGTACAGATATTGGTCTTATAAATATTTCTTATTAATAATTACTGCAAATTTTCGACACAAAAATAGATTAAACCAGTAAACCGTTGTTCTAATAAATAGTAAAGAACGGCGAAAACCAACACGCGACATGTCTTTATTAAACTGCATATAAATTATTTGTGTCATGTACATTTTTTGTCTGAAATATTTATTTCAAACATATCTATTATAACAGTATTAATACAGACCTACATATAATAAGGTTACAAGTATTCGGACGTCCCTAATAGTTTTCGTAGGCCGTATACGAAATGAGAATTTGGTTTCCTAAAGTAACGGTTATTTGACCATGTCAAGCTCGTTGTTATTCAACTGACACTCCTTTCTTCAAACAGAACCATCACTTGAAGCAGTTAAAAATGTAAATTTTGATGTGATTTCATTTTAATTTATAACTATTATAGTGATGTACAGATAATCAGATAAACAAACAAACAAGGTCAGTATTTATCTACCGCGGACTGTTAATAACTTAATGCCATATAATAAATCGAATGCTGGCTTCGTAAACACATGCCCGGTTTAATCATGGCGTATTTTGTAATCAAGTATAAGTTACGGTAAAATAAAGGTCGGCGTAATAAATAGTTTGAAGTAAGAGATTGGTCCATTATGGTTTATTAAGTCGTGGGAAAATATAGAATTACTATTAAATATCAAAAGGCAGAAGTAATTCCAAAAAATGATTTGACAGTTTGAGCATATTAATGGATAGATCATTTAAAGTTTAATATTCATTAAAAACGTTTATTTTTTATCGTCGCGTCGTTTATCTATACTAATATTATAAAGCTGAAGAGTTTGTTTGTTTGTTTGTTTGAAAGCGCTAATCTCCGAAACTACTGGTTCGAATTGAATAATTCTTTTTGTGTTGGATAGTCCAGTTATCGAGGAAGGCTGTGGGCTATATAACATCACGCTACGGCCAATAGGAGCAAAGATACAGTGGTAAATGTGTAAAAAACGGGAGAAATTATTTCATCTTTGAAGCCTTCCGTTGCGTGCGCCGTGAAAACGGTTCAAGATACACAAAAAATATGTCTTAAAGAATAATAGCTCTTTTAATGATCTAAAAAACAGTCCGCGACAGTATATGTCTATCTTTTAAGATTAACTCACAAAAACCGTTTTTATGGTACCTAATTTGGTCGAAATAATTTGTTTAAGTTGTATCAACATAATAATATTAATCTTTATTCGAATAAACAAATAAATATGTTGTTGGTTAAGAGTACTTCATTGTGAATAAAAAAAAACATAGGTTTTATCCTGAAAATTCTACGGGAACTCGACCATTCCGAAAACCCCGCAAGAACGGGAACTATGTGGGAAGAACCAAAAATCTGCCGGAAGTCATTATTCCACCCTGACGGAGTCGCGGCAAAAGCTAGTATTAATATATGAATAGTAGAGTAACTATTGACTTATGACAATAGATCAATCCCATAAATAATGGAGTTGAAATAAAAACATAACAAAAAATGTTTATATATTTTTATTATACATCTCTCCATTGTTATAAAAGAACATTTTTACCTTTAAATGTATGAAGTGAACTGACTTTCTTGGTTGATTTATATAAAAGAGAAATTTTACGATGATAAACATAATAAACAAACACACATCGCTTACAAGTTACAGCACTTTTACGGGAATTTTACGTAACTTTTTTCGTCATTGAAAATCTTTAAAATGTATTTTTAAAGGTATTGTAAATACTTTATAAATTTAAACTGACATTGACCACTGCCAATAAAAAAAGATCTTATAAATCCTTAGTACGAATTTGTTTCTAAACCTAAAAACCAACGGTTAAAGATTTTTATTTAAGAGTCATTGAGCAATTCATATTGCTAACGTGTTATGAATGAAAAACGTTGAAATTTCCAATTTAAAACAGTAACCCGCCTAACTTGTACTTATGACACATGATATTTTATAAAGCACTATTTCGAGATAAAATTATGAGTACATAATAATAATATTTTAAACTTATTAGATCTAATAATAAAAAAAGCTCCTTTTTTATAAATAATTAGAGATTTATGCGTTATTAAAAACATTTAATATTGAAAAGGTGTAGACTGCACGTTTGTGATTGATCTTACTTATTATGTATTTAGCAAGAAAATGTATATTCTATCGTATATATGTATTTAATTTATTAGCAATTCGTCTTATTATAAGCAAAAAATCATTTAAAATTATACAAGATTATATTATAAATTACTCGAAATTTGACGATATATTTCGGGGAAAAGCAAGAATTAGTTATAACCAACATTGACTTAGAAATTTTATAATTTTTTTTATTACTCAACACTTAATTAAAATTTTAGATTAATATATCAGTTAACAAATATCTGTATTTGCTAATAAAAAGACATCTTAACGTAAAGCGATTGAGCAAAGATAATAAATTAAGAATCTTATAGACATTTATATTCAACTTCATAAAATATTAATATGTATTAACACAAGAAGAAACAATATTTAACTAACAATTCGTTGTTAGTTGTCATTACTTACCATTTGGAATGTTCAAGAGTGATAACAATGACTGTAAACTAATGCGGGTCCATGTGATTTGTAAATAATACATTAGATTCACCCACACGAATCAGAAAGTACTGTTGTTTAATGTTAAAATTAAAATATATATTCAAATTAAGATATTATTGAATTTAATATACAGGGTGTGCTTTTGTTAATTATCTCCATTTAAGAAGCTACAATTTAAACGTTAATCTCATTGTTGTTGATGATTGTTAAGAACACCGTATAATTATCAAACTATTTATGCAGGAGTGAAACGTGAAAGCCGAAAGATCATCTTGAAATATCATATTTAAACATGAAAGGTGTATTCGAAACTATTGTGGGTAGTTTGCGAAAAGAAACTTGCTAAAATTTAAATTAACTGTTTTAGAAACGTACAGATGGTGAAGCTTAGGCAAATTGTTTTAAGTTTTAAGATATGAGATTAGTATAATGTGACTTACCTGACGGTGTCCAGCATTCGGGACAGTCCTGGCAGAGGGTTGACCAGTCGAAAGAGAGGTCATCAAAACTCGCCATGACTATGGCTATACTTAGTCCACGACAAACATATCTCGCTTACACAAAAACACTAAGCACTAAGTTTCTGTCAATCCCTAATAAAAAATAACCTTGGTTATGTTTAATGTATACACAAAAATTATCATATGTTTTGTCGCTGGTATGAAAGGTGAGCGCTTACTTCATGCGCACACATTAGCGGCCGGCGGAGCACTGCGCGTGCGCAACGCCCGGCGACCTCACTATAGACCGTCCACTCGCGGGATCACTGATGTGTTGAACCTGTTCCACGGACCCGAGAGGCATTCACTCGGCGCTATTTTGATTTCAATGAACCGTTTTAACGTTATTCTCATTCGTATCTTATCTGTTTATCGTAATGTGACAGAATCTGAGTTAACTATTGATCAAATAGATTATCATTAATAATGTAACTTACGGTCACCTTGATTATGAATTTGGAACGTGTGTCGTTTGAAATGTACGCCTATAACACACCCACGTTACATTCATGCCAACGTTACCAAATCAATATATAACAAATACACATTTATACTATCGATATCCAATGTAAAATCTTATTTTAATATCGAAAGTATACTTTGCAATATTAAGAAAATAATTTCTATATATTCAGCAAAATATAATATGTACGAAAAAAACGGTTCTTAAATCTATATTAGCCAATTTTATTTCGTATAAAGCATGGCATTAATTAATAAGACGTTGCCTTAGCGGTTGGCAAAGCAGAAAGCGGCAAGTGTACGAGATATTAACACATAAAATTAATTAAAAAACCTTTTACAGTCTTATCTGCTAGCTGAACATCTTCTGTACGTATTAAAATATACTTTTAAATATTTACTAATGGCATCCAAAAGTCTTCTCACCCGTCATTACGCAAGTTATGTGTAAAAGTGGTGAAAGTCGAGATTAATTAACTTATTCGCATTTTTTTTAAGCGCTGTCCTTGAACTATAGTAACACAGATAATCATGCATCTGTAAGGCGGTACGTAATATATTAAATTTTCCTTTACAATATATCTTAAGACATGTGAAATAATTTTGCTCCTCAGTCTAGCATCCATATTGGCAATGACACGTAGTCACGTGGTAAATAGGGCATGCCGGCTCATATTTCTTGTTAAAGCGCTCGCACCAGACAAATTAACACGTCCGAGCAAAACCAAATATCTCTTCCAAGAATCTTCATCGATATAATAAAATCTTTAATATAAGTTTATCATCTATAATAAAAGGATACTTAGTATTATTTTGTCTCTTACATTTGTCTCTTAAGTTTTCTGCTTTAGAAGCTATAAACTTATCAAAATATTATAGGTACATAATTCGTTTAACGATATTTGGAATAGTGTGAAACAATAAGAATATATGTTAGCCTACATAAAACAAAGCAATGAATTTACAATATCTTCACTATATCTAAACAATCTCATGCAATTAAATTAAATGTATTCATAATGAAAATGGACAATAAAAGGAATAAATGGTTTTCAATTTATTTAATTTACATCATTGAAGACAACCAAGACGTAAACGCTGCATTAGCTACACTTTAGACTTATGTAACTAACTGTTTGGTCTGCATTATATTCAACTTCACTCACGAAACCATTTAGCGATCAAAGGTCTTTTATAAACTATAATTACTTTTAAGTCTTTCCAACCGATAGGAATCCAGATGTATTTGAAAAGTATTTAGCGTTCGCTTCATTCACTCTCGTCTCAGCTGCCTGAGGGTTCACAATCTCGAGACCCTGTAACAAAATAGTAAATAAAATCTTACCTATAATAAATTCATTTTTTAAAAGTTTCATAGCAAATATACAAAAAAAGTGCGGAATGTGATATCAAAATTAAGGCCTCGTAACCTTTCTAATTGAAAACAAATAATATATGTCTTGATTTTTGTCTACAATCATATATACAGGGTGACTGGTGAATTACTATCGTTACTTGAGGACGTGATATTTGACGATCATATATGACAAAATAAAAAATTAATATAACATAAATATTAATAAACTTCTAAGTAAAGTTGACCAAAAGTTATGTAATTAATTACGCATCGTGTGAACACCCTACAGATTAGGTATACACACACACACACACACACGTGCGGCGGCGTGGTGTTGTATCACGCCGCCGCACGCGTCCACACTTGGAACACTTGGAATGTGTCCACACTTTATTTATTTATACGGAAATTTGGTCAAAAATTAAGTACCTATTTTTTTTACTTAATTCGAATGAGAATCATGTACCGAGTATTCTCCTTAAATATTGATAGTAATTCACCAGTCACCCTGTATATTAGTTGCATAACAAATTTTGAGATCATGCATAGTTTAGTTTATATTTTATTAAAAGCTACAACCATCAAGTTGTAGTAATAATAACTCCGCCCGCTTGAATGATACTAAGTGCCATTATTTCATATGTAGGTAATTTACGTTAGTCAAAGATCAAGTAATTTAAATTGAAAGATTCAAAGGTTTTAAGTACTTTAAATCAAGTCACGAAATTAGTAGATTTATGCTGATCTTCTGTAACGAGATCCAGTATAAATTACGAGATGCAGTAATTGACTATTGCGAGCATATTACTAAATACCGATAAAATGTAGTTTAAACATATCTGAGTAAAACCACAACAAATAATACTAATTAATTAATAGTTACTATAAAAAATGTACATACCTAATGCGTTATAACTTTTTATTTGAGAATCCTATTAATGTTATAAAAAAAAACTTCGCTAATTATTTAAATCTTGGACAAAAACAAAGCGTCAAGCCAATCCTTTCTTACAATTTTTTTGTATGAAATGAGAAATAAGTGATCGAATCAGTATCATTGCAACATCACACATAGCTTGCAACGCCATTCCTGACGATAATAACTCCGATCCATGATTACTGTATGTTTCAGCTCCGTCATACACAAGTAGATAAGTAAGGCAACGGCTCCAAATGACTTTTCATTAAATCGTAAAAGTACTCGTTGGTAGATGATTGTTGCACCTGGCACTTTAGTAGCGTGTTTACAAATCTTACAACAATTTCAAATAACACGCGACGAAAACATGACGGATGATATTATGAAGATTTGTTCAATATTATATATGTAATTAATTTAATATACAGTTTCGCCATACATTTTTTTTCAACCTAGCTGGTATTTAACATGGTACATTGATTGCTTAAGACCTATGTCATTGAACTAATTTTATTTATCAGATAAGACGTGTAGTCAAATTAAGTTGTGAAATCTATTAGGTATACATACTTAAAAAATATACATAATCTTTTATGATGTCATATATATTTGGTGAAGTTAAATATTGAACGGATAACTTAGGGATAGGTTCAACGACCATTTACTCTAGACAGAGGAAAAAACGGACATAATGCTTGTCACTGAGTTTAGATTTAGAAGGATGACTTGAATTTATTTTTTTAAATCACGATGAATCATTCATAAAAAACAAATAAAATAACTCAGTTTTAAATTCACTGTTAATACTAAACAGATTTTATAAATAAATTAGGATTATCTGAATCAATGTTTGATTTTATAATTTTCTCGAATGTCATGTAAACAAATAAACATTATGCATAAATTGCTGAGGGTATTTTATGTCCCGCGGCGTCGCAAGCGCATAATCTTTCTCCGATTGCTATCTTCCTAACGGTGGTTGCAACTCGACACATTCTATGACCAACGTTGGCTCTAACTAGGTAGGATCACGGCGACCTATTAGCTATAATGAGTAACATACCGATTGCAACTTATTTACCAACTAAGCCAACATCCGCCAACTCATCCTGTTCAAAGCTATTGTCGATTGGGAATAGGGAATGGTTTCGAAACTAGCCATAACAGCCTGTCCTTTTTAGCCGATTAAACTTTAAATACCAAGCTTAACCAAACAGTGGAATTGAATACCGAAGGCATGAGGAACTGAGATGTAATAATACTATTAAGGAGATACAAGTCGATGAAGGCTAGATAGAGAGCGGCGTTCAGTTACTGATCTTAATGAAAGTAATTTAATTATTATATTTTATATAACCAATACATTAAATCGAACAATTAAACTGACGTGCATTCATACAACAAAACTGGTGGCATCAAGAAACAAAAGATATGATAGCTATTGACGCTTGAAAGTGATGGAAAAAGAATTGTAACATGTCAAAGAGTATAGAGTGCGGAAGATATAAAATACTTTCAACTGAAGTAACATTTATAATGCAATAGCATCAGAGAAACAATACAACGATTTACATTAAGAATAATTTTGGATGGAATAGAAAGCACGGACAATAGAATTAATTATAATACAGCTGGCTATCTCGTCCACTGTGAGTTGAAAACGATAGCGAGTTACATTTGCATACAACTCATTCAAACTTATAGCTACATATAATAGAATGTCAGCATTTAACGATATAGGAAAGGGCGTCATTTCCATAGCACAAATACCTTGGCCAATGGTGAAAGTACTAACCAGATGTTCTGAAACACAAATAGGCTATTTTCTCGCCCACCTTCATGCAACTTGTTAATGTACACAGTATTATGACGATGAATGCCAATTTTATAGCAGAAAATAACCAAAGTGAATTCCATCGTATACAAATATCATTTCAAAGATTTCCTACATTTATATTAGGTGCTTAATATTTTACTGCCATTGAACATAACTAACAAAAAAGAGGGAAAGTTCACTTTTAAAATTACCCAAAACCTAGATTTCTCGACATTAGCTCTGTCTGTGTAATTTAATTTTGAGAAATAAATTTTCTGATTATAAACACCAATTATTAATGTAAAAAGCAGATAATAAATTACATTTTATAGGATAGAAAATTATTAAGGAGTTTTAAAACAATAACTTAATTATATAAAAGTGATTGTCAAATTAATAGAAAATTATTGACTTGAGACCATAAGATTGATGTAATAATAATTTATTAACGACATATACTGACAAGTTTTTGCATGCGACTTCGTCCGCGTAATTTTATAATTTCGCAATTAGATATGTATAAGTGACCGGGCAAACTCATTCCGCCCCAGAGGCTATAAATAACCAGATATTGGAATTTTTTTTTCTTTTTCGATTGAACAGAATAACATATTTTATGTCCATCTCCTGGTTCTAAGCTATCTCCTAGCCAATTTGTATATCCCTACAGCCGCTCTTGAGTTATAAATAGTGTTACTAACACCACTTTCTTATATAAAAAAATATATAAATATTAAATATATTGAGCTTTCTTATTTTGCTAAACTATTAAAATATATATACAATCCTAAAAAATACAGAATTCAACCAAGGTCTTTTTCTTTATTATATTAGTTTCGGAGATAAAAGATTAATATTTGATTTATTATTTTGCTATATTGCTATCTGTAAACGCTAGCAGTAAGTTATAATTAACACAAACGTGTTATAAAATTATTATGACGTGCTATTATAATAGAAAGAGTATTTGCTGCAATTGAAACCACAATATTCTTAAAAAAATAATAATATATTTTATTTATTATTATGAATATAATAGTTCTTAATAGTTTTAATAGAGTCAAAACGAATAACACGTTAGAATATTGTGCTAAATGTAAAATTTGTTTATGCTGAAGAATACGACATACTTCTATTTTCTTTATTCTAATATCGGCTTTAATTCCTTTGTGGTAAATTTTTGTAAACGTCTTAAATAAAAAGTAAAATATATACACAATTATTCACACATGTATAATTATATTTAAACGTGCTCGAGTCGAAACTCCAAAGAGTCCATTTTAATTCTCGTCCCAAAAGGCCCATAATGCACAAATCCTTGAATTCATATTTCTATATATTGAAATAAAAAGATAAGAAAGATTACTTTCTTAGAATCACATAAAACATATTACAATGAAGGAATAAGTAGAGTTATAGCAGATTTCTACTTTCCAAATAAACTTGAAATACGTCTGCTCTAATAGCGATGGTACTAACGATACAACCGATCACAAGAAAGCGTCGTTATATCTTATAGACTATTAATTTCTTCATTCCATAGTAAGTCTTACTTGACATAATTATCAAGTATCGAGAATAGTTTTTGAGAAATTCGATGAGAATATACTGGTTTTCTAAAAAAACATTTGGTATTCAGAATTTTATTCTTCTAAATGGACTTAAGAATTGGATAACGCAAAAAAAATTACGTGAATAATGCAATCTAAAAGAAAATGAATTTTTTTTTAACAAATAAATAATATTTTTAAATCCGATTCATAAACATAAAAAAAATATTAGCGCCGTAAGATTACGTAATAACAGCAATTATCTGCAATTATTACATTATTTTCTCGCGTACTATTTTTATCTTTTGTTTGCAATTATAATATATTTATATTTATGCATTATTCGGCATCGAAGTGAAGGAAAAGCGATAATTATTTGTGAATTGTAGACACGAAAGGTGATAGGAATTAGCGTTTATATTGTTTGTACTACTTTTGAACTTAATATTAAATGGCAACATATAAAAATGCTTTAATTTAACAATTAAATATGTACAAAGTTTCTTCATTTTATAGGAGTTTATATATGGTAACACTTAAACACACTTAAGTCTGTTAGAACCGATCACAAAGGAACATATTTCATCCGGTAGATGCATCTCAAGAAGCGCTCAAGGGCTAGATTGACGGCCGATAGACTATAATGACGCAGTCCACTATATACATATAAGTCCTACACATTCAAACTATACAATGCGGTATTTCTGAACAAAATTGTCTTGAAAAATCTTCAGATACTCTATAATATTTTCATCACACAGACATCGAATTTTCCTTGAATTTAAATAGATTTAGGTCAATTCAATAATATAATCTATAAACAGCATTATTTTAAAAGAATTTAATTCTTCAATTTTAAATTTAAATTCTTCTAAGACTTTATTAATGACGGTTACAATAATAATACAAATAGACTCAACTATTTCATACGACTGTGATGCTCAGACGAAAATTAAAACATTTCATATCACACGATCACGTTACTATCGTGTCTGTATATTTACTTTTTATGCATCTCTAATGGCATCTTCATTCAACCAGACAAGTAAGACTATAAATTTTCTAGCGCGATTGCGGCTAATAAAAAAACGCGGCAAGGCGTCTGTGCAAAACACATGCAGATTCAGACGTGAGATAATGCTCATTACTCTGCGACTACAATGGCACTTGTACAGTGTGTAAATAGGCACAGATTATAACAATAGTTTAACGTTTGTCATTTGACTTTTTAGACGTAATATTCATATTATATTAGGTAATAATTGTAAGTTGCAAAGATTTAATATAATACTACCAACATTATAAAAACTATGTTTTTGTCATTGAATCGATTGGTGCATTTTTATAACTATTTCACGCTAAAACCTCTATATGTGAAGTATCGTGATCGCTTTTATACTATAGATGGCGATTGTTGGCTAGCATAAACACTTTTTATTCACAAATTCACGTAAACAAAGTCGCAGGAAAACCTTAGTTAACAATATTTTTAACAACAATATAAATTGTGGCGAGCCTTTGCTTTGCCGCCATTAACGTTTAAATGGCGGGAGTTGCCATATTTGTCTCTAGTCTGCAAACATTTCATGCTGTATCGATAACCGTACTGCTTTATTGTGTTATCGTGTCGATTTCGTACACGGCTTTTAAGATAACGTTATATCATAATATATTTTAATTTCATACTAAAGGTCACAGCAACGGCTTACATTATTCAAAGCATATCATTTTAGTGTCATTATGGAAATTATAAACTAAACATTAACCAACTTTCGTTTATAATAACGAACGATTTAAATTGGATGACCTATTTTGACATTAATTAAAAATGTGTTGACAGTGTAATGAGTAAAAATTAGTCTCAATATATGTATATTTAAATGTGAATTTTGATAAGAGTGAAAAATAATTTTAGCAGTGATAACCTTTTTATTACTATAATGACAATGTAACTACATATTGACAAAGAAAACAGTTGAAAATATCGTGATATATAAAAGAACTTACTTAAAAATAATTTCCAACAAATCCATCTCATCTTCATTTTAAACACTATGGATAAACAGTTTCACAAACTAATAAGATTTTTTATATGTTATTGATCGTCAAATCGTGATACTATTGATGATGGATATAGAGTTTATTAAAGAAAGAAATGTAAGTTTTCTTACATTAACCTGATAGTATAGTTTTTTGTGATGCAAAATTTATAATCCTGAATATCGGAGAGCAATCTAGTAAATTAGTACATAACTATATACGCAGGTAAATACCACTAAGATTTATAAATTTTAAAGACAGTGCTACGGATGTAAAATCACAAATAATCTTAAAATCACGATGAATTTGTTCTCATCCTCATTTGCAGGTTAGAAACCGCCACATTAATATAAATAAAATAACATAAATGAGAATATAGTAGATTAGGACGGTAAAAAGTCAGACTGTAAATCAAGAAACGAATGTAAAATTTAGGTCCGTATAATTCTTACCATCCGTCAGTCTGAACGCATCTTAAGTGTGATTTGAACGCAGCATAATAAGTCACGGTTAGTGTTTTAGTATCGAGTTACAGGTTAGTTGAATTACAAGTCAATTACTCACCTGCAATGGCGTGAAGGCCACCGAAGAGGCCGTTCCTGATACTTGTCTTCTTATACTCGTAGCCCCTCCGTACTGCTGGTTTTGTTTCTGCAGGTTCTTTTGCAAGGTCTTGCTGATACGGACTTTGGTCTTCTCGTCTATTTGGGGCAGGCGGACGCGACCCGTTCTTGATTTCCCGATCGTACCGCGAGTGTAGCCTAAGTCTTCTTGATAAGCGTCGTCTTCGATCTGTGTGATAATGAATATAATTACATTACATGGGATAATACTTGTATTAAAAATTTAATAGAACTTTGTTCGAGAACAAGATCCATAGTTGATAAAGCAAGGAAACCGATATTCCAGAGGTTGCAAATTCAAATGCTGTTCTTGTAAGTGAATTTTTCATTCCAAATATGAACAAGGAAAAACCCAAAAGAAGGTCTATACCTTAAACTATAGTTTCGTGCAATTCGCCTACTATGAACAAGAATGAACTAGAATCTAGGTCAATAGGAACTCTTTATATATGAAGAAACCAAAATAATTATCAGTACATATGCCGCGTAAATATTATTTATATCGCAGTCAACAAATAACATGTCTGCGTGATCGGTTAATATCAGCTAACAGGTCAAGAATAACCCACTTAAGCAAATTGTTAAGACATCCATTTAATATATTCCCTTGTTACGCCGCTAACATTGTTCTTTAGACCAGTTCTAAATTACCTCCACAGCACAATAGCGTTTTGACTTGTAAACAAACATTTGAAGGCCAACGTATTTTCAAGAAAACAATGTTATGCTTTCCAAAAAAGTGTCACATATATTCAGTATGCAGTTTTAAAACGAAATAATTATGTATATGTAGTGTTGGCATTATTCAACGTGCCATTGTCGTTAACGCTCCAACAGATGTTTACGGTCTATTTGAAAAATTAAAATAAAAATCTATGGCATTTGAAATTCAGCTCATCTGCCGCGGCTCGCTAAGCGTCACGTTTCAGGATTCCTAGCAGAACGCAAGATATCGGTAATTATTACCGTATTTTGCATTCCTGTTTGTTAAATAAATATTGCGCACTAATTATTCCATGAATACGTTTACGTATGTTGCATGAATTTATTACGTTGCCAGCTTATTGTACGTTCACATTACATTTATTGATGAAGTCATTATGAGTAGACTGTTTTTTTTTTATCATTAATGTAAAAGAATTTAATTAACAGTATATATATATAATAATACAGGAGACTTCGAATAAAAACTTACTTAATTTAAATTTAAAATAAGTCCCTACAAAAAAAAACAGACGCAAAAATATAAGTAAATGCTTATAAATAAAATAAGTACACACTATAATGTGCAAGTTTAATTAATGAAAAATTGGAAACGTTCCTTATTTAGTGTATTATGCAAACTTGTGGCAATCATGCCGTTTAATTCTCAATCGCACACATTACATATATGTACATATTACTATTATACATATATATGATATTTTACATATTTGTATAGCATCTTACGATTCGGGAAATGAAAATATTACCTCAACACAAACTGTCTAGCGTAGTACTTATGATTTGCTTATATTTTGCTACATAAGGCGCTCTATACATTCACAACTCAACAATAAAAGTTAAAAAAAATTGTTATATAATAAAATCGACATAGTAAAAGCACCTATTGGTATATTATATAATATTTAATAATACCGTTTATAAATGCGATATATAATAAATATATTTAAGAAAATTTTTCGTATGTCGCAGCCTTAGTAATATTAGCCATCAATTACTTGTTTCAATTTCAATTAGCTTTCACCGAGTGTAATGGGATTGTCATTATCGGAGCCTTTCATTTGCCTAATGCATTTTGTTGTAATTATATCAAAACACTTATCTAAGTTCATCTGTTACACGATGTTTAATAAGTTATTTTATTTATTGTGTATAATTTTTAGTACGTAGAAATCAACGGACGTGTTTGTTGCTCTTTCACGCGAAAACTATTGAATGGATTTTAATAAAGCTTTTGCGATGATATAGATCATTCATCAGAATAATATGTAGGGTGTAATTAAACCTCAAATTCCTTGTGATTATTGCTGGAAACTAGATGGTGTTACGTCATATTTTTGTAAAAAATCAAATTACCCATATTTACGTAAATGGTACTACCATTTACGGAAATATCTGTTTAGATCATATATTTTATTGAATACAAACAATGACCAACAAACCACACGAACGAAGTAACGGGAAATAGCTAGTTACATTATAATAAGCATATAACACCATTAATGTTTAAAAAATGCTGTATTACAAATAAGCAACTCAATACGACAATGCCACAAAGATATATTTTATTCAAAATTGGAAAAACAGGTAATATGTAAGAAGCAATATTTATTGAGTTCTAAGTATGACTTCCGTAGTTATAAAAATGTATATAGAACTTTATATCCGATTAATATCATGTTATTATATAATGAAATAGGTTTATACTTTATAGTATCCGCATCCACTCTCCGAGAGTAGAAGATCCCCCATAATTAATCATCGTCATATTAAATTTTCATACATCAATAACATTTTAATGTAAGTGTTAATTATTATACTTTCCTTCATAAAATTTAAGGTAAATATACTTTAATATCAATATTTACAACTAGTTTTAGTACGCGACTACGTCCGTTGTGTTTGCAGTTTTGTGCTCAGATATAAATAAATAATTTGTACTGAACTTAATGACGATTATTTTTACTATCAGTCAGCGCCATCTATTGTCTATGTGACTTCAAATTTAATGGAACTATTAAAATATGTTCCCCTACCAACTTTACAGAATGAAATTTTATTCAGATTATTTCAAGTAAAAGAGCACTAAAAAACCATACGTCTTCAGAAACTTTCGTATTTATATATTAGTATAATAAAATAATTTATTTTATTAATATATCTATTAAGTTCCGAGTGGTTTTTCTAAATTAGGTACTTATTAACATAACATTTACATACTGCTAATATTACTATAAATACCTTATATCGCATTTTTAATGTTAAAAAAATCTTAAATCGCTATTTTAAGTCGGCCGCCATATTGAAACCTCATTGTTAGTCAAACTTCAAGTGCTTTTGCCGCCATTTTCAACATTTATTTCATAGCAATAAATTATAACAATGTAAATGAAACTAATATTTTCGGATTAACTACGCGATTTTTTTTTTTTATTAAACTACATACTCCCGACATTTCGGCTACTTAAAAGCAACCGTGATCACGGGCAGACGAGATCCGAAAATATAAGTTTCATTTAAATGAGTAATCGTGAAAATCTTAGATCTCATAATATAAATGTACGGTACACTCACGTCAGCGAAGTTGAGTCTGTTAGCGTTCTTCCTGAACTCCGTCATTGCGTATCGCTCCTTCATCTTCCTCACACGTTTCCCGCCACGCTTCTTCCTACTCTGTTCAATCGGCTTTGGAAGCGGCTTCACGAACTTCACTGGAGGCGGTTCCTGTTAAACATGTTTGACAAATTAATATTTTATTACGATTTTAAATGAAACTAATATTTTTCAGATTATACTTCGCATCGAGAATCTGGTCTGCCTGTGATCACGGTTGCTAAAAAGTATCCCAAACGTCGGGAGTATGTAGTCTTTTACAATAATAAAGTACGCGTAATATAATCCGAAAAATATTAGTTTCATTTAAATGAATGCAAGCGGAAGTCTTAGATCTCATTAAAACGATTTATTGACTTTTTAACAATTATACAAACTGATTCATTTAAAAGAATTTGTATGTAGATTGTCTCTTAAAGAATACATAATATAATACTTAGTGCTTCATAATACTCAGTTTATGTGGAATTATACCTGTAATTTGTCTAATTTCTTCTCTATTCCTTCCCTTAATGAACGACCGATGGCGCCATCTGTACTTTCATGGCAAGCATCAACTCTAGCCGCCAGAGTTAATTTTGTTGATACAAGCTTAGCTGCTTTGTATCTCAGTTCCTACAGAAAGAACACTAAATTAAAAAGTATACAATTTTAACAGAATAAAATTGACGACAATCAACAATTTTCACAAATTAATTATTTTTGTCAATATTATTTCATTTGAGAATTTATATAACTTTTTTTTTTTTATAATATAGGGGGCAACCGAGCAGGCTAGCAATCCGATGACATATGATCACCGCCGCCCATGGACACTCGAGCCAGAAGGCACCAGAGTGCGTTGCCGGCCTTTCAAAAAAAGGTAAACTCTCTTCTTGAAGCACCCCAAGTTGTAGTGTATTGGAAATATGTCGCGAGGCAGCTGATTCCACAGGATGGTGGTGCGTGGCAGAAAATTTCTTTTGAAACGCACTGTGGTTGACTGCCAGCTGTCAAGGTGGTGCGGATGGTATTGCAACCTGTGACGTGCAGTGCGGTGGTGGAATTCAGCTGCCGGCAGTAGCCCAAAGAGCTCCTCAGAGCATTCCCCATAGTAAAGGCGGTAGAAGACGCTAAGAGAGGCAACGTCTCTCCGCAGGGCTAGAGTATCAAGCCGATTGGTAAGATCGGTATCGTCGACCATTCGAGTTGCACGATGTTGGATTCGGTCAAAAGGAAGAAGTTGGCACCGGGGCGCTCCAGCCCAGAGGTGGGAGCAGTACTCCATGTGAGGTCTAACCTGCGCCTTATAAAGCGTCAGGCGTTGACCCGAAGTGAAGTACCGCCCCGCTCTGCGAAGTACGCCAAGTTTTTGCGATGCCAACCTGGCCTTATCTTCCAAGTGACTACGAAACTGTACATCACTCGAAATGGTGACACCCAGAATACCAATACTGGCTGTAGGTTTAAGGGAATTGCCCTGGAACCGAGCTGTTACTACAAAGAAAACTGTGAGCTATTAACCTAATAATTAAAAAGTTTTAAGGGAATTGCCCTGGAACCGAGCTGTTACTATGTACAAAGAAAACTGTGAGCTATTAACCTAATAATTAAAAATAACAATGAAGTTGGTCAAGCCAAGGTAAAGCATAAGAATGGTTTTCTAAACAGGTGACAAATTTCATTGTTAGTATAAAAAAATGCAAGGTCATTGACTCATATGTAACACTTATTTTGCATGCAACAAATCTGAAGTGTTGAAATATTTCTATCTTTGTATTTTAATGTAACAAAGACAAACAAACTTTTTTTATAACTATAGTTGTTATGTGTTCATAGAACATTATCTTGCTTAATTTGTAAATTTTCTTAAGGGGCCATCCATAAAGTGTGTCACAGGAAGTTTAGAACTTTCGAACCCCTCTGCTGGTTATTCAATTTTTATAACCCTTGTGATGTAACATCACACATTTTATTATGTTTGATACATATTTAAAAATAGTCAAAAGGAAACAGCTATTTTCATCTTTTAAGTTATCTTTATTAAATATGTGTTTTAGTATTTTAAATTTTAATATTTGACATCACAAAACTATTGACTCCACATACCCCTTGTGACATGATGTCACACTTCAGTAACACACACTCTCCCCAATGTGTGACATAAGTTATGGATGGCCTTTAATGTCAATAATTTAAATTTATGTTTTAACTGTATGCAATGTAGGTAACACAGAGAATATAATAATACTAATTGATGTAGAATTATCTATACTAATATTATAAAGCTGAAGAGTTTGTTTGTTTGTTTGTTTGTTTGAAAGCGCTAATCTCCGAAACTACTGTTTCGAATTGAATAATTCTTTTTGTGTTGGATAGTCCAGTTATCGAGGAAGGCTTTAGGCTATAAAACATCACGCTACAACCAATAGGAGCAAAGATATAGTGGTAAATGTGTAAAAAACGGGAGAAATTATTTCATCTTTGAAGCCTTCCGTTGCGTGCGCCGTGAAAACGGTTCAAGAAACAAAAAATATGTATCAAAGAATAATAGCTCTTTTTATGATCTAAAAAACACTCCGCGACAGTATATGTCTATCTTTTAAGATTAACTCACAAAGACCGTTTTTATGGTACCTAATTTGGTCGAAATAATTTGTTTAAGTTGTATCAACATAATAGTAATCTTTATTCAAATAAACAAATAAATATGTTGTTGGTTAAGAGTACTTCATTGTGAATATAAAAAACATAGGTTTTATCCTGAAAATTCTACGGGAACTCGACCATTCCGAAAACCCCACAAGAACGGGAACTATGTGGGAAGAACCAAAAATCTGCCATAAGTCACTATTCCACGCAGACGGAGTCGCGGCAAAAGCTAGTTACATATAAAACTTACAGGAGTTGTATCTTGTACTATTTGAGAAAAGTATATAAATCCAGTATGAGGTAGCGACGCTGCTTGGGAGAAGCCAGATAGTGTCTTCTTTTGCTGTCCAAGTGGCAGAACATTGCAGGCTGGCATTTTGGACAGTTTAGACAGACCACCTGCCACTCCAAGAATTTTTGCTGCTGTTGATGCACCTACAAAAGTTTAATATGTCAAGTAAAACATTATATTGTTGTATAGATTATCATAACATTCTATTTATAAGCTATATTCCTTATTTAGATTTATTACTGTTTATTACTCTATCAAAAATGCCATTCATATTTAAGAAGCTCATTAAAATTTCATAGTGAATTTTCTACTTTGAAAGTGGCAGGTTGTTGCTTACATTTACTTAATATGAAATAAGTTTATATAATTATTTTCTTTTAATACTTTTAGTTTCAGAAGCTGAATTCAAATAATTATGAATCTTCAACTATTAAGAAAGAAACATTTCTTATATACATACATTCTTAACAAAAAATCTATTAATAAATATTATACAGTTGTCTTACCAACAATAGCTGTTATGTTTGGAGCTATAAAAGTCATCCTGCTCTCAACATACTCATAGATATTTGATTTAAAATTGTTCAACTCTGCAGCCATATCACACGCTTCAAAGATTTCACTCAGCTCATGATCTGACAGTAATTTTCTACAAAAACAAATGAAATTATGGGTTATTTATAACATTATCTTACATTTATTACATTAATGAATAGGAAATGTTCTGGATTTTATGTTTTGTTTTAAAATACAAATATTTCTCATACTTTTACTAACATTATATGTAAATAATTTCAAGTTAATATTTTCATCATTATATATTTTATCACAACCAATTTTTTTATTATGTAATTTATAAATATACCCTTGTGTTGTAGACGCAGTGACAGATACTATCATAATAGTTGCCTGAGTGAGAAAGCTTTGAAGTATCTCATTGTTCTTAGCTTTGTCGAGGTCATTTCCTAACTCCTTTACAGTGCGGATATATTCCAATGGTGTTACAATCAATGATTCCAGCTCCGGAAACCTTTTCTGATATTTGTCCCGAACAAACCTGTGAATAGTTGCTATAACAAAAATTTGTTATGTGAGATTTTGTATGTATTAAGTAATAATGTCAAATTATATGTATCTATACAAAATAGCCATATTCATCAAGTAAAATTTACAAAAATCCCTTTGATATTTACTTGAATAGTTACTTACCAATTTCACCATCAATTTCAACTGCTATATTGTTGGCTTCAACTATCAATTGATATTCAGGATCAGATTCCATTAAACCAACAACCTCAATTTTCTTTCTTTTATTACCCGCATTTTGCTCTACTTCTGCTACAACCTAAAATTTTAAACGATTTTATATAAGAGCTTATTTAAAACTATAACTTGTCATTATTTTGATTTTAACTCCTTACCCGTTTAAGCCGATCTGAATCTCTTAATTTGGCCAATTCCCGAATAGATACATTTTTTATTTCTTCTTCTTTAGGTATCACAGGAAAAGGTACAGCAAACTCGTGAGAATCTGCAGTTTTATTCTCAATTATAGCTTCAAGCTCTCCGTCATCATTTTCCTCTAAGTCAGCCAATAGCTCATCAGCAAGAGACATTTTCAAAAATTCAGTAGCTTATATAAAACAAAAAGATTAATGTTTCACTAATGTAAAAAAATGCTTCAGTGGTCAATATAAACTACATTATCAACTAAAATTCTAATTTTTGACATATGGGCTTCAATTGTGTCAATTTGACACATCTTATTTTACTAATGTCACGTAATACGGAACCGATTTTTTGTTGGGGTCCTAATTTAAACCGAAAAAAGTATAATTTTGTAAAATAATAAGAATTTAATTTATTTTTAACTTTTATAATAGCTGGCAGATTTTAAAATTCTGAAAATGTACATTGTAAATTTAAACTTTTCTATTTACTATAAGTGCTACAATGATAAATCTTAGAATTGAATTAACTTCTACTGTGTCCCTATTAGAGGAAATGACTAAATTACCAAAAATGAAATGATTGTATTCTATAATTTTTTTTGGGCCCATATTGTTTATATAAAAAACTAAAGCAAACGAATATTTCTTGCACTAATATTAAAAGTCAAAAATATCAAAGAACATTCTTTATTTTTGCACAATACGTAGCAACACTTAGAACCGTTTGCCATTTTTGCGGTGTTAAAGGTATGTTTGAGGCCCCAAAAAGGCCTGCAGTTTTATAATTACGTTAATTATATCAGATTTGTGGAAATTTGGGTCAAGTAATTTATACCAATGGCATCTATGGCACTAAACCCACAATACGATGCAATCGGAAAAGGTTTTGTACAACAATACTATGCTCTGTTCGATGACCCGGCACAACGAGCAAATCTAGCTAATATGTATAATGTGAGTAATTTAATCACTCTTCTAACATCCAATTTCTATTTCTTATGTTAATGATTGTTTACACAATTAAAAGTTAATAATTATTTTTAGGTTATTATTAAAGATCCTCCCGCCTATCGATGATCCACACATTTTATCTTTAATCACAGAACTTTTCAATTAGAAAATAGGCACAATTCATTTTGAAATACTTTACAGTTGTCCATTATTATTAATGTTTGTTGGTTTCCCATCAATAATATTTTGTTTTTTTAGGAAACATCTTTTATGACCTTTGAGGGGGTACAATTACAAGGTGCTGTTAAAATAATGGAAAAACTAAATGTAAGTTACTACTTTTTTATTTTGACATTTTCTTCTGTAATTTCAAAAACATTGTTACTTATCTTTTTTTCTATTAAAAACTAACAACTTTATACTTTAATTTTTATGTATAAATTTCAGAGTCTGACATTTCAAAAGATTGGCAGACTAATAACCTCAGTTGATTCCCAGCCCATGTTTGATGGAGGTGTTTTAATTGATGTCCTCGGTAGATTGCAGGTAGGTTTGAATATATGCTAAACATCTCCTAACTTATCCTTACATTATTACCTCAAATTACTATAACAATAAACTATACAGATAATAATTATTTTGGACTTAATACCACTGCTTTACACAGACAGATGATGATCAACCACATGCATACTTCCAAACATTTGTGTTGAAGCCAATAGGAATCTCATTCTATGTTGAACATGACATGTTCAGACTGGCTCTTCATGATGTTTAAGGGTAATTAAGTAGGCATATGAACACATTATATAAACCTTATTATTGTATTCTTATCAAATTAATTTAATATCACAATAACACATTGTTCTAGCATTAAATAAAATTATGAAATTGTCTCTATATGAATTGTTATCACATAATACTGTCATGCACACTAAAATGATTGTTTAAATTTATAACTTACAAATATTTCTTTAATGTGTGCTATGTGTTTATAATAGCTTGTATTTTTAACAAGATCTTGTTATTGAGGAAAAAATAATGACAATAATAATTTATATTTTTTGTATCAAATTCCATTTTCTTCAGAAAACTGGATTATGCTTTGATACTAATTAATATAATGATATATGCATATTGTAGTAAATATCCATATATGTTTAACAGATTTTTAATGAATTGTTTTGAGTTTTGTTAGTATTTGATTGTTGATGTTTAATTTTCTTCCAGTTGCATTTTCTAATGTCCCAATAGTTTTTTAGTTATGGTAATTTGTATTAGTATGTCCTTTACTTATATATCATTATTTTTAAATGTAAAATAATAAAACCTAAATTAAATCTATACATTCAATTTCTTATTGCATGTATGTCATATGATATTATTGTCACTTGTAAATGTCACAAGTCCATTGAGGGTTTGTGAATGGCCTGCTCATGACCATTATACCATATATAATAGCATTATTGTTTGTTTGCAGTGTGACGAGGACCCTCCACATCCATACATGCAAACATTTGTTTTAAAACCACTGGGAGACTCTTTCTTTGTGCAGCACGACATATTCCGCCTCGGCATCCACGACGTCGCTTAATTTTATCCGAATTGCGATTTACGTAAAGGTTATAAACTTATGACTAACTTGCTATCATAATCTGCTTGTTTTGGTTATCTAGGTGTAAGATGCTAGTTTGTCCACTACCCACTAAATTCCAAATGTTAATCTACATATTTGGCAAATGTTTTGGCTTCTGAAGAACAATGGATGGCTTTTTGAAAGCGGACTCTTTTCAGTTACATGTATACATTTTATAAATAAATACATTAATTATTTTTTTATAACATTTTTATTACCTTTTTTTGTATCAACAAGAAATCACCTACATGGGGAAATAAAACAAATATAGATGCTAGGACAATCATATATTAAGTAATAAATAGTCAAAAATTAACAAAAGAACCACTGAAAACAGGTACATTTTTTTTACCAATCTCAGAATTTAAGTTGCAACTTTAAATCCTTAGACTCTACAAACACTTAAGTTATTTGCATGCACTACAATGAATTACATACAGACTCATACCAACAAATCCAACTTGTCTAAGTGAATGACTAGGTTGCAGAATTACTCTCATATGTAACACTGTCTTCCTACACAATTGTTTCATGTCAATTCCTTTATAGCAGTTGATATATGAAATTTAAGATTTATTTATTCAACAGTACAATCCGTCTTACTTATTATAGTGATTGGAATTTCAGATAAAACTGCTAGAAGGAATACAATATCTATCTTAGGTGTTGAAGACTACAAGCAGAGATCAAATCAGACATGGCTAGACCATTTGGTCTCATAACTTTGTGTTTATGTTTGTACAAGCCATTTAGCCTCTGTCTTCTAACACTGTTTCAGTAAAATTATGAAATAATATGTAGATAAACATATATTGATTAATATTAAAATACGTTTTTTGTAACAGACTGATAGTAATTTTTTTTATATTCTATAGTTATACAATTCAATATGAATTCTTATACCCAATATCATTAAGATGGTTCTTAATTGACACTTCACCACCAATGGAAGAATATCTATTAAATTTAACAATGAATTAGTTTTTACACACAATTTTATGTGAATATGAAATGTTCTTGCAATAGATGAAAATCGTTGAAATTATGACAAAATAAATTTATTACAGTTTAGTGAAACAGTGCTAGATCATATCCGTTTCCGCCAATGATATTAATAGCGATAAACACTAAAAGTAGTAACATAAGTAAACGTTACTCAAATTTGCGCTCACAAAGCTATTAATTGTACGTTCGTCGTGGGCCTGAGTTTAAAATCTATCACAAGTAATAAATACAATTTGGTCACAACCTTAAAAAATAATTAAAATTATTTAAAAATATAAAACAAAATCAATGAGCAGAATTAACATTTAGATATCAGTTACTCAAAGTGAAGTACAACTGTTTAAATGGTCACCTCATATTTGGACAAATGGTATTTAAAGCATTAATTATTACAATAATAAATGTAGTGTTTAACCTTAAAAAGTGTTGAAGTCATAAGTCAAGCTGTCAGTTGTAAAAATTATTAGGAAACCATACAGATTTGTTGAGTTTTTATGTTTTTTTTTAATATTTTTTTTGTACCTATAGACAAGTAAGAGAAAAAAGAAATGAGACTGGTATTTAACCAGTAGCTTTGATAAATAAATATAAAACATTGAAATCTGCTATTTCTGTTTACTTACAAATATTTTCACAACTTTAAAGAAAGTGATCCCATATGTTTATTTTCCTAACATAAGAGCAGCAATTGAAATTCTAATTTAATATCAATAATATATATTCTCATTATTTCAAATTGAAATTAAATATTATTTGAAAGATAATAATAATTCTTGAGCATTGATCAGTAAGTACAAATTATGTAACAAATATTAATTCACATGTCAATTTGCCAAAAAAAGGTTTACACAAAAAAAAAACTACGAAAAATAAATAGCACAGGTACAGATTTATATTGACAGGGAATAACCGTATAAAGCAACAACCGGATTACTTAAAATTTTTCTCCAATCACAGTCCCTTTGAGATATACAGGGTGACTGGTGAATTACTATCAATATTTAAAGAGCATACTCGGTACATGATTCTCATTCGAATTATGTAAAAAAAATAGGTACTTAATTTTTGACCAAATTTCCGTAAAAATAAATAAAGTGTGTACACGTTCCAAGTGTGCCAAGTGTGGACCCGTGCGGCGGCGTGCTAATACAACAACACGCCGCCGCCGCGTCTGTGTGCGTGTGTGTGTATACCTAATCTGTAGGGTGTTCATACGATGCGTAATTAATTACATAACTTTTGGTTAACTTTACTTAGAAGTTTATTAATATTTATGTTATATTAATTTTTATTTTGTCATATATGATCGTCAAATATCACGTCCTCAAATATCGATAGTAAGTCACCAGTCACCCTGTATATATTATATTCTTTGAGATATATTATCACTATCCCAGAATTATTGAGCATAACGCATTTTCTCATAACATGTTATAATCAAACTGCATTTCAAAACCGTTTTATGGGACGCAGCGTCATTTTGAAAAAAAAAAGAAACTCAAATAGGAACTAAAAATACTTGAAGATGGTAAACTCAGGCAGTGTCCATTCTGTTTACGAGTTGTACTTCTTTCGTCTGGTGCCAGGGACCACTCCTCTAAGGGACCGCATGGCCATCGCCCTGTTGAAATGTCTTTGGGTCTTGTGGTCATCGTCTGTGCCGCTGTCAACTGACGATAGAATGACAAGCAGCACACCCATCACCTGAACATTATGAAAATTATTTATTATTATGTATTATTTACAAATATCATTGAGAACTCGTTAAGACAAATTTGATTACAAGAAACAATTATTTGTTTCTGAGGAAAGCGAAAATTTATTGATTAGAGATTTTAAGAAAATATATTTGTAGTAAATGAAACTAATATTTTCGGATTTTACTTCGCGTTTTATTTTAGAAACTACATACTCCCGACGTTTCCCGTGAGACGGACACATCTCGTCTGCCCGTGATCACGGTTGCTGAAAAGTAGCCGAAACGTCGGGAGTATGTAGTTTCTAAAATAAAACGCGAAGTAAAATCCGAAAATATTAGTTTCATTTAAATGTGTACTCGCGAAAATCTTAGATCTCATTATATTTGTAGTAACTCTGAAGTCCCATTGGAGGACAATTGTGTGACTCAGATCTCGCTGGAAAATTTTCAAAAACCCCGGTCTAAGTCAGATGTATAATTAAATGGCTCTAAAATAGTTTTACAGTGATAAACATATATTCCGATCTATCCATATTGAGCACTATATATTACTTTTATTAACTCACCAGACAAACAATTATGAGTATGGTGTACACATGTACCGAAGCCTCCGGTATGTTCTCGATGTCCTTGAGAGCTATAAGCGCGGGCTCGAAGTCCGGTCGCAAGTCCAGCGCGTGTTTCAAATGTACAGCTGCCTCCTATAACCAATTAGAATACGCTTTTTAGTTTTTAGAATACTATTTTAAGAACATTTGGACATAAGCCTACATATATACGTAGTAACGTATTATTATTATGTCAGTGGTGGCCTGGTAGTTAAAAGGCCCGTCTGTCATGCACGAGGGCGCGGTTTCGATCCTGACCCGGGCAAGTACCAATGTGATTTTTCCGAGTCATATGTACTTTCTAAGAGTATTTAGACATCACTGATAAATGCTGATTCCCAAAAAGAGGGTTGATGTCAGGCAGGCGGCCGGTCGTAAAAACAAATAGCTAAAACTATTCACAACAAAGACCATGGCTATAGCACGGAAATTGCCAGGTAGAAGAAGAAGATATAATTAGTAAATTAATTACTACCCGACTTCAGCGTATTCAGAGAAGGATTATTTTTTTTACTGACTATACTAATCTATGAAGTAGGTTATATGCTTGTACATAACTGGAAAATCAGGGGACCATTTTGACAGATTCTTCATGATTAAACAAGCGCTATTGTTTAAACTGGTTAAAAGAAATACAAAAACTAAAGATGAGAGTCATATAAAAAATTAAAGTGATAATTAAGTAGATTACTTTTGAAATTTATATTACCGTCGGGCATATTGAGTTCAAAAAAAATATTATAAAGTACATTACAGAATTATTAGACTATATAATAGATTTATAAGATCGTTTGAACCGAATTATTTTAAAAAATGGTCCTATAATGTACTAATAAGAAAAACGTGTACATAAAAGAAACAAACAAATGTACCTAAGAGTATTAATAGTTTTTAATCTTGTTACAACTTATGAAATTGGATTTAAGTTTCTTTATGTTTTTAAAAATGTCTGCAGAATCTATTTAGAGATACATAACATCATAACTACATATCTACTTATAATATTATTGCAAATTCAACATATGTTTACTTCAAAAGAGATCTATGTATAACTATTAAAAATAACATGTATTGCATAAGAAGAATTTTATTTACATCATTCATATGACGTTGAACAAAGTATGTAATCATCTGATCTGCTTATAATCAAAACAACAAACCTGATAATGTCCATATGCTTTGAAAATTTCTCCAAGTGTGAAGTATTGCTGCCAAGCGCTGCGGTCAGGTGGTTGTACCTCCAGCGAGCGACGCGTCAAGTAGATCGCATCATCTAGGTACTGAAGTGTGAACAGTACTCTGGCAAGATTTAACAGGACCTAATAATACATAAACAATTAATATCTTCTTAATAGAAAAATTACAATGTTAAAGTTTTGATACCATATATTAGCACCGACATAATATACTAATGGACGTGCCGTACGCGTATAATCTGCAGTAATTTTTGGTTTGAAAAGAGTGAGAGAGATGGCCTATGCTTTCGGTCTAGCACTATCTCTTTCCTCATAGATGATTCATAGTCAGTTTTCATGACAAGCACGGCATATAAATTTAACCATATAATTCATACGTCATTATTACTAAAAATTAGAGAAAGTGTACTTAAACGTAAAGCTGTATATGACATTAAGAAATAATAAATTATCCAGAAGGTGTTGATAACGTATTAAGTATGGTACTATTTTGAGAAAGATAAAGATAGATCGAAACTTCGTTTCCTCTCTTTCTTTCGGAGTGATACAATTCTCATCTCTAAGGCATGTCCATTAGTATATGTCGATGTATATTAGTAATTCAAAGTAATTATACATACTTCAGCGTTATATGGTGACACAGCAAGTGCCCGTCGGAAGCACTCAATGGACTGTCTTGTGTCACCTTTAATTCTCCAGAAGTTCCCAATTTGATTGTAAAGTTGAACTGACTTTGGTTTCTCCCTTTTGGCTTTCTTAAGCCTCTTTTCTAAAGCATTTATGTCTAATTCTGTTACACCATTTTTATAGGATTTCTTCTTTGTAAATATTAGGGCAACCTAAAATGATGCAAGATTTAATATAAAGAGTAATTTGGCTTCTTAATGTAAGAACAATATAAGCCGATAATTTATTAAATATTAAGATAAATAATGCAAAATTTCCACGACCTAAATGAGGGCTTTATAGTGTGATCTGAAAAGCGACCGGGGTACAATATCCTAGAACACTGGAAGGTGAAAATACTGCTTGTATCAATAAATTGTAGATTTTATATTACAAATTTTAATTTTAAATACATAAGATTGTTTATCATAACTTTTAAGGAAATATGTTTTTAAGATACCATTATAACATAACTTGCATATAGTACTTTTTGAATTACTGAAATAAGAATTTACCTGAGGTTCAGGTACATTTGGGTGTCTATGCCGTCGGGCCACACCAACCAAGTTATCATAATAAGTGAAGTTAACTGATTTTCCACAGTCTAAGTACTCATCTTCTATATCTGTGACATTTGTTTCTGTTGATGTCTCTTCACCATTTTCACCATTAGACCTATTAATATATATATAGATGTAATTGACAGTAAAAATTAGATTATAACCATATAACTAATCTTGTATTTAACAGAGTGAAGTAACTATGAGTATAATATATAAATCACCTTTGTTGTTCATACATTTGACAATCAGTACAGAACATATCAAAGCCATGTTTTGTCCATGTATTACCATAGTAGACTGTTGATGTTATTATATTGAATACTTTGTCGTTCTCATTTATTTTTGACTTATCTGAGTCGTCCTGCAAAGGGATACGCAAAAATTCGCTTTTAGTATGAAGTCTGTATCAAAATTTTAATAATGATAATAATAAATTTACATTATTTATTATGTTTACGATAAAAAGACTTACAGTCAAGGATAACAACTTATTTGAATAGAAATGTAGTCCGATTGATGACGATATATAATACAATATTGAATATAAGACTGATTATATAAAACGTTTAAAACTAAAGACTCACCTGCGACAGTGTGGTACCATCAACAATTTGACCTTCTTCAACATCCAATTTCCAAATATTTGATGTGCGAGAATTAGTTGCGATTATTTGAAATGAAAATATATAAAGAAACAAACAAGTCAAGTATGGTGAATCCCACATAATGACTGGTTAAGTCAAAAGTAAACATGTAAAGAGTTTTAATTGTCTTATTTATATTAAACTTTCACGAAACACAATTTATTTAGAACACATACAATTGAGTATCTAAGAATCGTAATTGTAACCTTCCCGTGCCTTCCTTCTTTATTTTGACAATTAAGAAAACACAGAATCAACAACATTGAAAGCTCGGACTCTAGTGGACATTTAAGGGATTCATGATATTGTATTGCAATTTCTATTTAATTTTCAAAATAACTAAAAAATATTTTGGTAAAACCATAAAAATAAAACATATCCTAACTTTTACGAGTGTATTAAAGGTATTATTCGTTAAGTTGGTTTAAATATATAGTAATTACGTAAATTATTTATTATTAAAAATATAAACCTCAATTAAAATGTACATATCGTTATATAGTTTAATAAATGTATCTTATATTTAGGACTCAATCAATTTTTTTGTTTAATTTATTCAATCCATATGAACATTAAATGTAAAGATATTTTTCAGTTGGGATCACACTGAATATGTATTGAGTTAAAGTAAAATGTAATCAATAACTTAAAATTGCAAATCCTATATTTTAAAACTATCTGTTAGAGTGATTACTCGAACAATGTACAAAAAATTTAACTCTAAAATTATTAAAATCAAATTTATCTCATATTAAGTAATATATCTAAAGACTATATGATATTAAAAGTAATAATAAAGTTGGTAGGTATCTACACAATGAACTGACAAGTGACGTTTTGATATCTATCAAACTACAGTTTGTAAATTGCTGAAACTTGAAATACAAACAAACGCATGGAAGTACATGTTGAATACTAAGTTTAAATAATTTACTTTACTTTAATTTCTGATTTATCTAAATGCCACGATAATAGCTAGAAAAATATGAAAAAAGAACGTACAGGCGACAACTGTCGCCCATTTAAATTATAAGTATCCTCTCGTAAATCCTTTCGTATTTTATGTGAGAAGTTTACCAAAGATCTTATTATTTTTTCCTTTACAGCCCATCAAATTTTGAGCTTAACAGGAATAAGCTTTGAAAGAAGAAGTGTGATTGTAAGTAAACAATCTCAGTAATAAGAGATAAACAGAGAAAATCTTTTTTTTAACTGTTCAATTGATAATATTAACAAATGTTTCTTACAGGGTTTTGTTGAGTTAACAATAGTACCTCTTAAGGATAATTTAAGGTATATTCGTCTAAATGCCAAGCAGTGTCGTATATATCGTGTGTGTCTGAATGACCAGTATGAAGCCAACTTTCAGTACTTTGACCCTTTTCTTGATATTTGTCAAAGTGATGCCACCACGTAAGTATTTACAAAATATTATTGGCTTCTATAATATTGTCTTTTTAACTTAAAACAGTTGTGATTATGCTTGAATTAACATTTCTATAGAATCTGTATAGAATTTGAATTTACTTTAACTGTAACCACAATATTCTAGAGGGTGTGAGCTTGTATCTTAGCAGGTTGATGGATTGTTATTTCCTATTTTCTATGTGAATTTAATTCATTTAATTAGTTGTGTAATTGTTTCTCATTCAGAAAGAAATATGCGACAACAAATCATAGTGAAAAATATTCTTTTTTAAATGGTTTAAGAGCTGAAAATGAGTGCAATACACTTAATCAAATTTTAATGTGCTATTGAACATTATTTACAGGAGATCTCTTGAGGTGTTTTCTCAAAACCATTTATCAGCTGCACAAAAAACAGACCCTGATCACAATTCTGGTGAACTCCACATACAAGTTCCAGATGACGCTGCCCACTTAGTGGGTGAAGGAAGGGGCTTGAGGATTGGTATTGAATTCTCTCTTGAATCCCCACAGGGCGGGATGCACTTTGTGGTGCCAGAAGGAGAGGGGACAATGGTTGAGGTAGTTTTTTTTTCTATCTTTTCAGCCCACTATGGGCTACAACTTAGTTACTGAACTTAGTTACTGTTAACTTAGTTACTGAAATAAAAACTAATATTGATCACAAACATATTGCATTAGGTATTTTCATTGATTTAAAGAATGCATTCCATACTGTAAGTCACGTTAAACTACTTCATAAATTGAACAATATAGGTAGAAAAAATACAGCACTTCGTATTTTTGCTTCTTATCTAGAGAATAGACACCAAATAGTAAAAATTGGAGATTTCACAAGTAAACCACAAGAAATAACATATGGCATTCCACAAGGTTCTATACTCGGGCCTTTGCTGTTTCTTATATATGTTAATAATGTTAAGAATATTGGTTTAACTGGACACCTAACAATGTATGAAGACGATACTTGCCTTTTCTACTATGGCCACTCAATGTGTGACATAGTTAGGGAGGCTCAAAGAGATCTTGATCTGCTCAATGACTGGTTTCTATGCAATCTTTTAACAATAAATACGTCAAAAACATCATATACGATTTTGACTGCAAAAAATAAAAAATACAAAATTTTCCGGACCTTACAATAAACAATATTAGAATACAACGATCAAACTTAGAGAAATAATAGGATTAAAGTTGGATGATAAACTGACATGGAAACCACACATTGAGCATATCAGATCAAAACTCTTATCGCTTGTAGGAGCACTCCGAAGATCTAATAATTGTATACCAAAAAAAATGCGAAGTGTTATCTACAATTCCCTGATAAAGCCACACGTTGATTACTTAATTAAAATATGGGGGTCAGCTTCAAAGTCTAACCTTAAAATCTTACAAATTACGCAGAACAAAATTATAAAAGTACTTTTTCACTATGACTTTTTCACACCGTCGATAGAACTATACAAAAAATCAAAATTATTCAACCTAAATCAAACATATATTTATAACACATGTATTTTAATTAAAAAGATACTATCTATAGGTATTCATTTAAACATAACATTTACTCAAAAATCAAACAAGCATAACTTAAGAAACAGACATAAACTTGAATTACCTGAAGTCAGAATCTTAAATTATGGACACAAAAATATATGTTTTGATGGAGTAAAACTATATAATGACTTGCCAAACTACATAAAAGAATGTAAATGTTTAATGGCCTTTAAAAATAAACTTAAAATATATACATATATTAGACAATATTAAGTAGAACTAGCCATTCCATGTATCAAATATTAATGTTTATGTGTAACATTATTTACTCTCATGTAAGTGAACCTGTGTATGTTCTTATGAGAATAAAGATCTTAAACCATTACAAAGTAAAGGGCAAAGTAACTGAAATTGATATAAAATAATGTGTAGAAATCCAAAAATATTACTTTTATTTAAATCAATACTTGTAAAGTCTTAGTTGTCATTAAAATATTATCATTTAAGATTAGCACCAATTGTAAAATTTATTATAGTGTATGTTTATCTTTGAGTGTTTAATATAATTAATTGTTTCAGAAATCAGCACATATGTTTACATATGGTCATTCAGCTCGACTCTGGTTTCCTTGTGTGGATAGCTTCGCTGAACCCTGTACTTGGAAGCTTGAGTTCACTGTAGACGAGACATTCACAGCAGTTTCTTGTGGGGAGTTATTAGATGTAGTGTACACACCTGATCATAGACGGAAAACTTTCCACTATGTTGTTAATACTCCAGCCTGTGCTCCAAATATTGCGCTGGCCATTGGGTATGTAAAATAATAATATTGACTATTATTTTGTTCAAGATGATGAATCATTCAAGCTGTATTCAGATGACTTAGAGATATATAACTGGAAGCTTATATATACAGGGTGACTGGTGAATTACTATCGATATTTGAGGACGTGATATTTGACGATCATATATGACAAAATAAAAATTAATATAACATAAATATTAATAAACTTCTAAGTAAAGTTAACCAAAAGTTATGTAATTAATTACGCATCGTATGAACACCCTACAGATTAGGTATACACACACACACACACACTCGCGCGCGGCGGCGTCTTATTGTATCAGCACGCCGCCGCACGCGTCCACACTCGGAACACTTGGAACGTGTCAACACTTTATTTATTTATACGGAAATTTGGTCAAAAATTAAGTACCTATTTTTTTACATAATTCGAATGAAAATCATGTACCGAGTATGCTCCTTAAATATTGATAGTAATTCACCAGTCACCCTGTATAGCATGTGTTATATTGCAATCAGTTATAAATACTTTATATTCGTATTTTTATTTACAGTTGTGTGAACAGCAAAGAAACTTAACATAAGTTTTATTCCACTTTAAAAATCATATACAGTCATATATATTTTTACTTTTCAGTCCATTCGAGACCTATGTTGATCCACATATGAATGAAGTGACTCATTACTGTTTGCCTCACCTCCTACAAATTCTGAAAAATACTGTGAGATATTTGCATGAGGCTTTTGAGTTTTACGAAGAAACATTATCTACGAGATATCCATACCCATGTTATAAGCAAGTGTTTGTTGATGAGGTGATTACAGAAAATTTAAAATTAATTCAATTACATACATATAGAATTTATTAATATCATGTTATTTATATTAATCTTCCAGACAGAAGATGATGCAACGGCATACACAACAATGTCAATACTTAGTACACATCTTCTACATTCAATTGCTATCATAGATCAAACATACATCAGTAGAAAAGCAATGGCCCAAGCTGTGGCTGAACAATTCTTTGGCTGTTTTATAACCATGCAGAACTGGTCAGATCTATGGCTTGCCAAAGGTATACCGGATTACTTGTGTGGTCTTTACTCAAAGAAGTGCTTCGGTAATAATGAGTACAGATATTGGATTCAACAGGAATTACAAGAGGTTATATATATTTCTGTTTTTCTTTGATACACTAACAAATATATGTGTATATAAATCATGAATTTTGCAATCAAATCAGAAAATTTTTGAAAGGAAATTACTATTTGAAGTAAACTACTGATGGATTGCTTAGATAAAATCTACCTCTTAAATTTTTCCATAAGCCTTTTTAATTTTCTTCTAAAAAGCAGTGTTGTTTCATGATTTTTTTCCACAAAGTTGAAGTCAAAGTTGAAATTCCACACTGCAATCAAAGTGTACTTATAAGATTTTTATTCAACCTATCAACAAAACATGTTTTGCTTAAGTTCCTTTTGAGTTTCAAAGTAACAAGCAAGTTAACTTTTAATCACCTAGCTTTTTTTATATAGCCTTGTGCTCATTTGTGCTATTGAATCCTTGAGTTGCATTGATGTACATTCTATGTATTTAATTTGTAGGTGGTAAGCTACGAAGAGCATTATGGTGGTATAGTCCTCGATCCATGGCAGCCGCCAGCAAGCGGAGCTCGTGTTGAACCCAAGGACGTTTTCTATTTCCCCGTCAGAAATGTACACACCATGTCCCCTAGATATATCGAGGTTTGTATTTATATTATCCAAAAATTCTTCTCAATATGACTTTTTTTACAGTCCATAGAAATATGTTTCACAAATTTGATTTTTCTCTTAAAGGTAATGCGAAAGAAATCTCACCTTGTATTGCGGATGTTAGAACAACGTATAGGCCAAGAGCTGTTGTTACAAGTATTCAATAAACAGCTATCGTTAGCAACGAACGCAGCAAACACAAAGATCGGTAGTGGTCTATGGGGACATCTGCTTTTATCGACAAATTTGTTTGTTAAAGCTATATTTACTGTGACCGGCAAAGATATGGCCGTATTTGTAGATCAGTGGGTTAGAACGGGCGGGCATGCTAAATTTCAATTGACGTCTGTTTTTAACAGGAAAAGGTGGATATTGCTGTTAGAAAATAATGTAAGAGCTATCTTGACTTTCTGTAAAAATTCAAATATTCATTATTTTCTTCAGAAATACAGTGGAATTAGAAATTCGTCAAGACAGCGTCCATGAGCGTGGCATCAGGAAGTATGTGGGGCCTCTGTTAGTCCAACTACAAGAGTTAGATGGAACTTTCAAACATACTTTGCAAATAGAAAATACTGTTGTAAAAGCGGATATCACGTGCCACAGTAAGAGTAGAAGAAATAAGAAGAAGAAAATTCCTTTATGCACAGGAGAAGAAGTTGATATGGATCTATCTGCTATGGAGTAAGTGCGTTGATGGTAGACTGAAGACTTGAGAAGCAAAACAAAATAAATTCAGCTTTTCTATTGACTAAACGTGCTCTAAGCAATACTAATCGAACTTTAATGCATTAACTTTACTTTTAAATTCTTCATACAATAAAATAATTCTCAATATATATTTTAGTGACTCTCCTGTACTATGGATTCGGCTCGACCCAGAAATGTCCCTCTTACGAAGTACAGTGATATCTCAGCCGGATTACCAATGGCAGTATCAATTACGTCACGAGCGTGACGTCACAGCTCAAAGCGAGGCTATAGACGCGCTCCACAACTACCCCGAGCCAGCTACTAGGAAGGCCTTGACGGATATCATAGAGAATGAACAAACACATTATAAAATCAGGTGCCGGGCCGCGCACTGTTTGACTAAGGTGAGTGATTTCATAAATGTACAAGAAACCTAAGTGTGACGTCACCGTAGGTCGAGCCATATAAGAGAGTACAATTAGGTAGTCCAATAACCTTATAAGTAGTTGTAGTATCTTATTTGAGTGATTTAATACTGGAAATTACATAAATATTCTTTATATCAAGTAACAAAATGGATTGGTATAAATAATCATAATAAAAAACATTACTAAGATACAACATATATTTTTTTGCAGGTGGCGAATGCCATGATAAGTTCGTGGGCTGGACCGCCGGCCATGTTGACGATATTCAGGAAAATGTTCGGATCATTCGCCGCACCGCACATTATCAAACAAAATAACTTCGATAACTTGCAACATTACTTCTTGCAGAAAACTATACCTGTTGCTATGGCCGGTAAGAAATATTGAAATCTACAAAATCTTTGATTATTAATATAATTTTGTTATTAATTACATTGTGATATTTTCGCAGGTTTGAGAAATATCCATGGTATATGTCCACCAGAAGTTGTAAGATTTCTATTGGATCTGTTCAAATACAACGATAATTCAAAGAACCACTTTTCGGATAACTATTACAAAGCTGCTCTAGTCGATGCGCTAGCTGCTACCATAACTCCTGTCATATCTGTTTTACAGCCCGTAAGTTGACTTAAAACATATTTCCTTTAAAATACACCATAAAATGTATAGTAGAGGATCCCGATATAAGTGACCTTCACCGAGATGTTTATTTGATGAAACATATTTTATATTCAATTTAATATGTCAATAACTATATTACATATGGGTTGCCTCATAAATTTTAGTCCAGGATATGATTAATTAACAATTAAAAATAGATTTTTTTTCAAATATTTCACCGGTTTGTTTATTAGATAAATTCCACACCAATCGAAAGTACGGAGCCCATAGAATATGAAAGCGTTAGGTTGCCTATTCTTTTCCAGTCACAACTCTCGGGTTGCCAGGGATAAACAGGTACATCGATAGTAGCATTTTGCACCGGTTTGTTAATTTAATCAAATTTAAATGAAAATAAAGATTATTTAATTATGAACACAGTGAAATAGGGTTGCCTGCGAAAAATCGGTCCTAAATTAGGGATGTCGAATTTTAAAAAGTAAAATATTGCCGCGAGTGAATATGTACGACTGAGAGGTCTCAAGCAACTGTTCCGTGCGTTAGAAGAGGACAGAGCATAACAGCTGCGTAAGGTTCGCCCATTTAAAGAAAGAGAGTGTGTATGCTATTTGTCAGTGCAACTGACAAGGATAGCGATAGACGTGTATATGCTGTGTATCATTTTGGAGTAATGTTTTATTATTATATTAAAAATAGAAGAATAGTTCTTTAATATTAATTTAATTAATTATTTATGTGTATATATTTAATGTGACATTAAAGTATATATATATATATATATATATATATATATATATATATATATATATATATATATATACATACATATATAGTAAATAAGAATGTTATAACAATGCATATGTAATACTAATTTAGAGTAATTTTTTTTATTCGAAAAAAAATGAAAAACAATTAAAAATGAATATCTGTTTATTATAAAAAATTATAAATACATAAATATTTTTAAATTATTCAGCTTCTGAGTCATCGGACATGAAACTGAGATCTTCGACATCTGCACCTTCTTCTTCATCACTCTCTGTTTCGGTTCTTTCGACAATATCATCTATTCTTAAAGGTGATCCTCATCTATCCCCAATGAATCCTCGTGGTTTTAAATATTCATCTAAGCACCAACCGCAGCTCTCAGGTTCAAGTTCGATGCATATTGGATCTATTGCATTCAGCCACATTGAATTTACGAAAATAGTTCGTAAAATTTTTTGCGTTAATGATATCCATCACGGAGGTATGGAGTTAGAGTCAAAGACTTTGATTTTTTTTTTGAAACTGCTCATTGTCTTCTTTAGCAGAGTAATTTTTCATAAAAATGCTTGGGACCTGTCAGTCGTACATATTCACTCGCGGCAATATTTTACTTTTTAAAATTCGACAACCCTAATTTAGGACCGATTTTTCGCAGGCAACCCTATTTCACTGTGTTCATAATTAAATAATCTTTATTTTCATTTAAATTTGATTAAATTATCAGACCGGTGCAAAATGCTACTATCGATGTACCTGTTTATCCCTGGCAACCCGAGAGTTGTGACTGGAAAAGAATAGACAACCTAACGTTTTCATATTCTATTTGCTCCGTACTTTCGATTGGTGTGGAATTTATCTAATAAACAAACCGATGAAATATTTGAAAAAAAATCTATTTTTAATTGTTAATTAATCATATCCTAGACTAAAATTTATGAGGCAACCCATATGTAATATAGTTATTGACATATTAAATTGAATATAAAATATGTTTCATCAAATAAACATCTCGGTGAAGGTCGCCTTATATCGGGATCTTAGACTAGTAGTAATTAAATTAAAGAAGACCTCTTTATACAGGGTGCTCCAATAACAGCGGAATCGTTATCAGCGGACACGCGTTTGGTTCTCGAAGAGATAACGCGTGTCTTGAATCTGGAGAAAGTGCTGCCGTGCTACAAAAACACAGTAACAGTCAGTTGTCTACGCGCCATCAGACGTTTGCAACAGTGTGGTCATTTACCCAGTATACCCACAGTGTTTAGAGCATACGCGCAATATGGGCAGTATATAGGTTAGGCTTTTATTTAATTAACACGGACGGCTGAACCGATTTTTATAAATATTTGTATACAGGAAGCTGACGTAAAGTAATAACACATAGGCTACTGTACATCCCGGAAATTCCCGGGTAACACCGCGGGGCGCAGCTAGTATTTAATAATCCTAAATAAGATTTTCACTGCAGATGTGCGTCTAGCAGCTTTTGAGGGTCTGGTGGATTTCGTGCGAGTGGACGGCAAGCCCGAGGATTTGTCGTATCTGTTGACCGCTATAGAGAACGACCCTGACCCCGGCGTGAGGCATGGACTCGCGAGACTCATGGTCTCAATGCCGCCTTTCGAGAGGGCTCAGAGACATAGACTTGACACGGAATCTGTTGTTCATAGGTGAGTCAATATTGGGAATTTATATGACAGCGGTCAAAATTCGAGTCATTTCCAGAATAGACTCCTAATACTAATAGTAGGTTTAGGTAATAATACTAATAGTAGGTTTGACGAATAATGGGCAGATGTGAACAAGATTATCGTTCACAAATATCTGTGTAAGTGTTTACAAATGTAACTATTTGTATGTAATAAGGGTATTGTTTCATCTTTAAAAAATATATACATGGTTTTTAACGACGATACGAATTATCATTAAGCGTTTTGATTACTCTTTAATTTTATTTCGATTAATCATATCGTCGAGTTAGGATAAAAATACCTCTTCAATAAAATTAAAACAGCAAAATTATCGGCTATAAAAAATATTTATAAACGAAATTTTATATTAAATAGTCCTTGTATAATATATGTACAACAAAACATTCTGTCCGAGTTATCGAAATTATCGCTGCAATTATATAACTGAGCAAATATATCCTCTGCCCCAGATTATGGAACAACATAAACAGTCAATTATCAAACGATGCAAGGTTGAGATGCGATCTCGTCGACTTGTATTACACGCTGTATGGCCTCAAACGACCTATATGCGTGCCCTTGCCCGAAATTCAGGCCATGATGAAACAGATGCATCACAAGGAGAGAGAGAGACTTGACAGAGAAAGAGAACGAGCGGAGAGAGGGAGGGAGAAGGAAAAAATAAGAGAAATGGACATAAAACCTGTTATCAAACAAGAAATTGAGGATGTAAGTATTATATGACATTTATAACAATGTTATTATTAGGTTTTGTTTGCTGATAATCAAAATGTTCCTCAAATATTGGAAACATTATAGATTTTTATAATCACAGAAATATGATAAAGTAATGATCGTATAATATTTGAAAGTATACAGATTATATAAAATTTATTCTATGTGTTGTGATACCTTTTACTATAGAAAGTATAGAATGCTACATTAAAGATTTTATTTAAATGTATTTACCAACAATTTTTTTAAGTTTATTTTATTCGAATTGATTAACAAGGCTGATAGAAACGGTATTTTAGTTGCTCTAAACCAAGATTATTTCTTAAAATGATTAAAAAATTATAGTTAATATATAAAATCAGTAGTTTTTCACATTACATATATGGATCTTTTTTCTATTCAGGTACCTGTGAAAGACGAGTTAGATATGGGTTTAAATGAGCCAATGCAAATAAGTGAGTTACCGGTGCCAGTGTCAAGCATTAAGGAGGAAGATGATAAAATTGATGTCACAACAGTTCATGACCTGCCGATCAGGGTTTACAGTGTGAGTTGAATTTATATCTATACAAATAAATCATTTTAATATTATAATAGTCAATATTTATTATGTACATGTTTACACTGTACAGATAACAAAATATTGCTTTCACTGATATGAGTAATTGAGAATAATGTTCCTTAATGTGGAAGTCGCAGAGATAGTTAGCTAAAATAGAATTAAAATGCATATTTTATTTATATACTCACGTCTTAATATGATGTGTTATTATTACTATGTATCTTGGGCATATGTACATATTCGTTGTTATAATAATTAATTTGAGGAATATAAAATATCAATTAAATTAAATATTTTCTGACAAATTTGTATAACATTTGACAGTTGGTTTTATAAAACCATAATTAAGTACTCAATCCTGATACTATTTCGTTAGTCGTTCCAGTATAAAAATCTTTTTATGTTATTTATTTGGTATAACAATGTAGTTCTAACAGAAATATTATTTATAGGACGATTCCAAACGCGAGTTTTCATCAGATAACGCGGTTCCTCTCCCCGGCATCCCGGGTTCGTGCGGTCCTGTGGGCTTCGAGCCGGGAATGTTTAAACTGGAGAGAGATGACCCGACTGCACCCAAGGTAAAAAAGATTCATTTGAAATTATGATTATTTTAAACGACAGAAAAGAGTCCATGTATAGGGAAAAAGAAATAAAAATAAAAATTAAATTAAAAATAGGTTTGCAACGAATATTCGGTTACTATGTTATAGTGAGCCTATAAGTTGCTTTTACTATATTATTAGGCCGAATATAAAATGTCTACATATTATTCAACCGAATGCCGTACATACTTTATTGTTCATAATTGGTTAAATCGGGCTATAATTGGTTAAATAGAAAAAACCGATTCATCGCGTATTTATGATTGAGTAGTCATTGGTATATTACACAGATACATAATCATCTTCGGTATTACAAAAGCTGAGATTTTGCTATGCATTTCAATTATTTTCATAATAAAAATTTTGGGTATGAAGTTTATGGTCCAGAAAGCAAATATTATTTGACTTGGTTGAAAATACATTCGTATCTTACGATTACTGACATTAATATACTTATTTATTATACACTGTTATCATTAACAGGCCAAAAAGAAGAAGAAGGAGAAAAAGAAGCACAAACACAAGCATAAACACAAACACAGTAAAGAAAAAAGCAAAGACAAAGACAAGTTACCGCGTCCTCCCTCCACAGACACGCTTCGTATTAAAGAAGAGACGAGGGAAACGCTCAGTTCATTCAGCTCGAGTCAAAGCCCTTCAGAAGATATATCATCAATGCCTTCTAATATGAGTTTCTAATATTTTTTTAAAAGAGGTTCTAATTAAAAAGTTATTACTTGCTTTTTTTTTAACTACCCAAATTTATGTCCAGTAACGGTTTACAATTTGAATTTAATTCAAAAGTATTGTCATATATAAATTTGGTATTCGAAAAGTTCTTTTTTTATATTTTAGTTATAAGGAATAATTTGTAGATTTAATATAATAAATGTTTATGAAATAAATAATTACCTAATAAGTGTAGATATTTTTTTTTATTATCCGTATTCCGTTCTACGTAAAAAATTTAAAGAATAACATACGTTTATAATCTATTTGATATTGACAAAATTTTACAAGTTAAGTCCGATTATTTACTGATTTAATATTGCTTATTTTGACCGAGTGGAACAATTATCTTTACAAGTGAATAGTGTTCACAGTTTTGACCTCTTCTGCCCTAAATTGAACTTGGTAATATTCCTTCCAATGATATTTTAATAGGGTCAGTTTGAATCTTCATGCTCTGGGATACATATGTTATAATAGCTTTCTTTAATGCCTTTATATTGTTGATAGGCGTATGAAATACCTACATATCTATGTTCACTTACTAACGTTACTCATTCAATAAGTTAAAAGAATATATGCGAAGATTTGTCATTGAAAAACTTTTAACATTTCATATGAACTAGACGATGACAGTCTGACAATTCAATGCGTAGATATATGTAGTTCTTGATTCTGTTGCAGAAATTATACAAACAGTTATATTTAATTAATATATTGACAAAAATAATATTACGACAGAGAATGTTGTATGAACTATTGAAAATATTGGAGATGCAAAATTGTTGTTAGTAGCTTAGCTCTATAATATTTTTTATACCTTAGATAGCTTCTGAAAGTTTTTGTTTATACATCCAGTATTTTAAATGATACCTAATACATAGTAAAAAACAGTCATATTTTATGCCAAAACACATTTCGATAATTTTTTATGCATCGAAACTCTCCGTACACTTTTTTTAATTATTCACTTATGATTAAAACTATTGATATGAGGTCAATGATTTCTTAACATGTCGTACATATTTTCCGCACTGCATTTGCAAACAAGCTATTATTTTCTTTTTAGGCTGTTGTTTTCGTTACGAGATTTTTGGAATTTTATAACTTCAAAGAATCTAAATAAAGTATGATGAAACATGTATAGATTCAGATTATTCAAAAAAATATAAAAATTTGAAGGTCACAAACGAGTTTGGAAATGATAATATTTTTTTTAAATATTATAACACCCGGAATATTAGATTGAGTGAAATATAAAAAAATTAAAAAATAATCGTAATTATGTCAATTTCTGCTATTTTTATTTATTTAAGTCCTACAAGAGGAAGTTTGAACCGTTATATGTAGTTCAAAAATCACGCTGATTTCTTTATTTTATCGGGAATTTTAATGCACTGCGCTTAACAAATGCACTTCCCGATATGCACAAGGGTGTTAAAATAACGATAAAACTTTATTAATATATTTTTTTAAAGCAACACCATCCTAGATAATAATTTGATCAAGATTTTTTTCAAAACCTGCTCTACTCGTTTCTGGCACGCGCCAAATAACGAGAAATAAACCTAATAACATAAAAAAATTATCATAAATTATTGAATATAAAGTTCAATAATTTACATGTTAAATAATAAATATATTTATAGATCAACTAAAAACTTTGAATTAAATCTAGTTATTATTTCAAATTTAAAGGATATTTCAACAAAAAGTATGTATACCTATCTCATAATGTGTGCCACAACACAATGAATCACTCATTACACAAACGATAAAGTTCATTTATAATTTATCATTGATAATTCAACATAGAGGTTTTCTTGTAGGTACTAAAAGGTTATTGTTATTTATAATTGTTACGTAATTGTACATTGATAAAATTATGACATAAAAATTATATCGTATGTGTTGTATTGATTGTAATTATAACGTATAAATACTTATTTATTTAAATGAAACTAAAGTTTTCGGATTACTACGCTTTTTTTTAAATAAATAATCGTGACGTTTCAGTTCCATTATAGTAAAAGTCGAGAGGCAGACGAGATAAAATTTACTACTTTTCTCTTGTTTTTGATGTATTCCTATTAAATGTATAATTTCGTAAGTGATCAAGATTTCAGTTTTGTTCACGCATTCACACAGTATTTCATTTAGATTATATTAGTGTAAGTAAAATGCATTATTACAATGACTATTTATCGTGAACGTGATCTTAGTGTTATAGGGATAAAGTTATGCAACTTAAACAATATTTAAAGACATCGCATTGAGATCCCATATTATGTTTATTTGTGATCTGTTAAAGATTTAATATGAACATGAATATAATTAATGTGAATAAATAAATAGTAAATAAATTTAAATAAATTGACATATTAAAAACTTGAATGGTGCTTGTTAATTTGACGACTTTTAGTATGTATGTTTACTGACTCGTGACTGAGAAGTCATATATAATTTATATAAATATATACATGTATTTTTTGTTATTCATTTGTTAGTGTGACATATATTTTTATAGGATACAGTATTTATTACTTTTGTCTAATAATTTTTCGGTGTCAGTTTTGTGTTATAAATAGTAGTTTAAAAAATAAAAAATGCCGGGGGTACTTTTCTTTTTGGTTCAATTATTTTTTGTTTTTGCAAAGGATTAAGTTGATTTATATTTATTAACATTTTAATCACTTTCTCCAAAAAATATTAAAATTTCGTATTGTAATTATATTTAATATGGTTCTTTGAACGTTCTTAAGTAATTAAAATAATTTATTTACATACTGTGTTGTTGTTTTTATTAATATTATAAACAAAAACTGGTACATAAAAACAAAAATGTAAATGTTTTAATCCGATTATTTTGATTAGATGACACGTGATATCTGTAACTGAATACTTCGGCCTCTATGAAGTATTGCTGACAATTAAAAAAATATTGAACGTACTTACCATGAGTGTATCGGGTTTCAAACTGTATGAAGATGAAACACAATATATTACTGCAATATCAAAATCGATACAGAATATAAATTAATGTTACATATTACATTATCTTATTCTTTCCACTATGATATTTTTTTTTAAATAAAGTACCTAAAGAAAAGGTTGCTAAGTTTAAGAAATTGTAAAGTTTTCTCCTTTTATTAGATATTAAATAAATAAATTAAAAGTCTTAAAATAATTAGAAAATTTTACATGATGTGCGTCATATTACGGACGTTATATTTTTTCTACGTTTATAGAAGCTTCTTCACTAACGGTAGGCTTTTTGATAAAAAAAATAATATCGTAAATGATGAAACCAGGGCCAGTATATCGAGAAAATCGTTAATTATAAAATAGTCGATAGCAAACCCTGATGGCACCAATCTCTGGCTAGTTGTGTGTTGGACGACGAGACATAAACACGGTATATACTCTATTGAAATAGCTAACGTTCTTTTTATTTGAAACGAAATGACAGCAAATGGGAATAACAAATTAAACGTTGCAGTGGTGGGTGGAGGATTAGTAAGTATTATTATTTATTTAAGGCAATGTATATTTTTATCTTTTGAACATTTTAAAATGAGGCACTATTTATAATCGTCATTATTGCATAACCTTTCGTAAAGATCCGAAAGTCAAATTTTTATTAACAGGTTTAATTTTTTTTAATCTTTGATGCAGTTGATTGTAAAATGAGATTTTTTTTTAATTTAATTGTAATCACTTTACTCTCTTATAATTTTGTATTTAATGTGTATTTTTAGTTTTAGTAATGACTTTATTAATTTTATTTAATACTAGCTTTCCGCCCGCAGCTTCGCCGCGTGGAGTTCGGTTATATCGCGTTTCCAAGAGAACCTTTCAAAAGTCTGGGATAAAAACTATCCTATGTTCTTTCTCAAGGTCAACTCTATCTCTGTACCGAATTTCATTAAAATCAGTTCAGTGGTTTAGGCGTGAAAGCGTAGCAGACAGACAGACAGACAGACAGACAGACAGAGTTACTTTCGCATTTATAATATTAGTAGGGATAGTCTTTTTGTATCAAACATTTTTTTTATTAGTACGAAAATTGGGAAAAAATACTTAAGCCTATTAAAAAAAAATCAATTGATTGATGATTGATTGATTATCACTAATTTCTGAATCAAATTTCTTTCGGGTTTAATTAAATTGACCTCATTCTAAATATTAAAATTGCTGAGTATTAAATGGACATATATCTATGGAATGAAAGAAAAACATTACATTTAAAAATCTACGTACATTTTAATTAATATTAAATATCTTACAATATAATAAAATATTCATATTTCTAACAACTAAAGTACTATAATAATGTAATTTGTTTGATCATTCATCATTGTAAGCATTTTTATTTAAATAAAAATATATCATGCAAATACATAATTATAAAAATAGATTTTTATATTATTACATTTTACATATGAAAGGTCACTACACTATTGCGTTCAGTTTACAAAAAAAAAAATGTTTTTGAACGAAATTGTAGACTTGTAAAACCTCTTTTTTATAAGTTTTTTCAAACACGAAAAACCGATTTAGCTATCAATTTGAAAACTATTAAATTCTAGAGAGTTGCAACGCTAGTTGTATACACGTTGAACTGTTTCGAATGTTATCATATGAGTATATGCAACGGGCTCTATAATAAAATGACATTTATGATTTAAATTTTCATTATTTTTTTTCATGACGTAAGATGTACAAAAATATCAAAAGGTCGGCGTCAACTCGCTCACGTGCTCGAAGACAGTCAATGATTTCAAAAATGTCATAACTTCCACTTTATTTATAAATTTATTATACAATAATAGATGCGAAATTTATAGCCAAGTCAGAGCAAATAATTTAATGCTGAGTATTAATAAACTAGTACTTTTTAATTGAACCGTTTATTGATTTTTCATACGTTTAAAAATGTTCAGTCGTCTGAGACCAAAGCTTAAACTAAGTCGAAACTAAAGCTTAAACTGAACCTTATCATATTGGGATTAAGGTGTAAATTGAGCTGTATAATGTTATTTAAGTAAATTTACCAATTTAAAAAATATCCTTTAAACTAATAAAATTATATTATACGCTTAGCCAGTCAGTGTGCTTAGAACAAGTTTGGGTCGTCACGTCTTATCAATAGCTAATGTTAATTGTTACTGTTATGAGTGGAAGATTTATGAATGAAAAATAGTAAACGATTCGTCTGTAGTGTGTGATGCATACTAGTAATAAGCCTATTAGCCTAATGATGGAGGCCGGTAATAAAATATAATTTGACACAAAAGATTATATTATAACATTTATGTAATCGTAGAAGAATTTGAATTAAGGGTACATGCTTACCGCTATTATTGATTTTTATTACTTTTGAATTTTAATACACTATCAAATAAAACTTTTAATACAATATTTAGGATTTTGTTATCAGTAGGTTAGTTCGTCGATAAGTTCTATTGAAAGATATAATAATATTAATACTGAATTGATTGGACAAACTGATATTTCTGGTTAAAAGGTACTTACTTCGGTTTGGTCATAATAAAGGCATAAACAAAAATTATAAACCCCATTAATAGTCTAATAATAGACTTCAGAATTTATCTCCTTTTAATTAGCTTAATGTTTTCGCTTCTAATGTATTAGTTATATTTGTTTTTGCAGGATTTTTGTACCCATCAATCAAAGGACTTTGAAATACAATATAATCATACTTTATGATTTAATTTTGAAAGTCCTTTTTTTGGATATCCTGGCTATAATAAAGAATTTGAAATTAATGCATTATATATAATTAAAAATAAAGAACACTTCTTTTCTGGTCTCGTTTTAACATTTCATTTTTTTGTTACCATTGGATTATAAACAAAAACTACTAAGAACTCAATAGCCTTATTAAATTAAAGATTTTTTAAAATTTTGTCAAGAAACTGAAGATTTTTTTACAGAGCAGAACGTAATTGACGGTTTTGTATTTCAGGTTGGATCGCTTGAAGCCCTGTATTTGGCACAAAGAGGCCATCGAGTGTCCTTATATGAATACCGCGAAGGTAAGCTGGTTACCGTTACATAATTTATTTTATAAGGAAAATATTATTCAATAGCTCGATATAAAAATTATAAATATACAGATAAGATACATTGCGGTTATAATTAGATATGAATTGTTTACTAAAGGTACATAAAGCAATAGGTATATTTAGTAAAGCAAGCAAAGCGACGGTACATAAAGCAATTCTGATTACCTAGATTAAGTTTATGGTAATGTGGTATTATTTAACTTTTGATGAAATGTTTATTCTTTGTAGATATAAGGAAGACTCCTCAAGTCCGGGGGCGTTCAATAAACTTAGCGTTATCTGTGCGTGGACGACAGGCATTGAAAGGTGTGGGTTTGGAAGACCAGATGATTCATGAGCATGGCATACCAATGAGAGCAAGAATGATTCATAGACTTGATGGTTCCACATACTCCATGCCTTATGACGCTAGAACCAATCAGGTAATATAAGTATTCTTTTCTGTTGTTATTTTTGTAGTTGTCGAATATTGAAAGATGAATAAGTGTACCTTCTTGGTATTGATAAATAGTTCATCTTGACTGAGAATAAATAAATAGCAATTATTAAATAAATAAATGATTAACAAATTAGCAATTATCAACCTTTCTATCGTATTTAAATACAATGAAGTCAATCTGGGATTAAGAAAGAAACCAAAACTGTTGCAATTTAATTGGTAATTAATAAAAATTTATGAAAATTTTATTTTCCATTTATATTTAATGGATTTCCTTGACACAATGATTTCTTTTGTTCACTTACTGATTAAGTATTTGCAAGTCAATTAAATTCTTGAAGAGGTAAATGTGATTTTATGTATATAATTTGACGAGTAAGTGGCCTGGGAAAAAAAGTGTCCTGAATGTGTTAGAATTTTGATACTGACTTCAAGATGATTAAAGCCTCATTTAGCCCTTCGTTAAAATAAATTCTAAGGATCATTGTGTGGTGTAAGGAAATATCACAAAGCTTACATATACTCGTAATAAAATTCATCCGGGTTTGCAAGATCCTAGACCGTATAGACTATAGAATATGGGATCATCGAAAATCAGAGCTGTCAGGTTTTAAATGGAGTTATAAGATATGATTTAGTAGAAATAGTTTATACCCTCGGTACATAGTACTAGAGTAAAAACATACTTTTAGACACACATATACTTCTAATGAGTAAATTTTAAATAAGATTTTTTAATTGATGTATATACAGGGTGACTGGTGAATTACTATCGATACTTGAGGACGTGATATTTGACGATCATATATGACAAAATGAAAATTAATATAACATAAATATAAATAAACTTCTAAGTAAAGTTAACCAAAAGTTATGTAATTAATTCCGCATCGTGTGAACACCCTACAGATTAGGTATACACACACACACACACAAACGCGTGCGGCGGCGTGTGTTGTATCAGCACGCCGCCGCACGCGTCCACACTTGGAACACTTGGAACGTGTCTACACTTTATTTATTTATACGGAAATTTGGTCAAAAATTAAGTACCTATTTTTTTTACATAATTCGAATGAGAATCATGTACCGAGTATTCTCCTTAAATATTGATAGTAATTCACCAGTCACCCTGTATATGTATATTGAGCGTTAAAGAACAAAAGGTATTTTAATACATAATACCTTTAGTATGTTATACTGCACTTTTTTCTATATAATCTTCCGTGAGAGAATTTTTCTTGTGCATCTTTTACGCAGATGACATCGGTTAGTTATAGGTAGGTTCAAGTTCTACGTCAACTTCCACAATGAAATCCCTGTTTATGTCATTTTACAATGTTACATAAATAAAAGTCCCTGGTTATAACTATTACAATCTCTTCTATTATGATGCCTATAAATAAACTTCTTTATAAATTTAATGTTTAATTGAATCAAATGTTTTTTGTCATACATTGCAATCATGTTTTCAGAAAATGAAATCATATACAAGCTTTCTTATATTTCATTAATATTTGTTTTCAGTGCATTTATTCTGTTGGTCGGAATTATTTAAACGGACTGCTTTTAAAAGGTGAGTTTTTTTTTAGTTTATAATAAGAACACTCAAAAACTTTTAAACATTAGAGTAATGTCTCTAATATTACAATGAAATACAGAGAATTACAATTATTATCATTAATATGTTTATAATAATGATAATAACAATGACAAAGATATTTTACGTAAATCCTTGTTCTTCATGATTTTTTTGTTTTTGTTTTCATATATTATTTTATTTTTAGAATCAGAGAAATACGACAACGTGCAAAAATTCTTCAACTACAAATTAATACAAACGAATTTGAAGAATGGATCGCTGACATTTACAAAGTAATATATTTGAATATTATGTTATATTTTCATGTTATATTTAGTTAGGAATTTGTATTCATATTAGTTTTTTATATAGATTTTTGTTATTGAAGATATTTCAATTGTTGATACAATTTAAATTTTTCCTAACAGTGACGGTATACAATAAATAGGATATTTCAATAACTATTTTATTACTAAACAATTATTTTATTACATTCAAATAACTTTGATTCAAATTAGTTCATTTTTATAAAAGAATGGCTGCAATAGAAATTACTTTCGCGGTATTGAGCTAGATAAGCCTTAGTAAGCTGATGGATAAAAAGTCCGAGAAAATTTTAAAGAGATGATTAGTTACACTGAACTATTAAAAATTATTAAATTTATACCTTCATATCCAAATATTTTTCTAAGGATGAAAAATATATAATTTTTTAATAATTAATGCAATTCATAATGAAACTGGGGTTTAAAACCATAATTTTGACCCATCTATATGTGATCTAATTCCCTGCCCAAATCGGATGAAGAATAGGATATTAATGTACTAGCAGTTGGTAAAAATAATATAATATAATTATATACACAGTACCGCTACTAAAGAGACAGTGGAAGTAAACGCGGATCTGATCATCGGTGCTGATGGTGCCTTCTCCGCTGTACGCAAGGAGATGATGAAACAACCGCTGTTTAATTTCAGTCAGGAGTACATTGAACACGGATACTTAGAACTATGCATACCACCAGGAAGCGATGATGGTGTAAGTCAATCTTCATATATCATATTGATTAAGTTTGGTAGTTGGAGACAATTATTATCATTATACTTAATAGTCTTTGGTATATCTTAGAATGAAATTCCTACTGGGAGAAAATAATAAATGTACAGAATTTATGTAGCGTATTGTGTTAAGCTCCTAAATCTTTAAGACTTGGGTGGGAAATCAAAGGGAAGTACGTTAGTTAATTTACTGATTTAAGCGATGAAAGAAGTCTTAGGAAAAAATCCTAAGAAGTAAACTAATTTAGATTATTTATATCTATGTATTTTTCTTTACAGTTCCAAATGCCACCAAATTACTTACATATTTGGCCGAGAGGTCAATTTATGATGATCGCTCTCCCAAATCAAGATTGTTCTTGGACGGTTACACTTTTTATGCCTTTCAAGAATTTCAAAAATATTAATTCCGAAGAAGTTCTTATAGATTTCTTTGAGAAATACTTTCCTGATTCAATACCATTGATAGGAAAGAAGAAATTAATAGAAGATTTTTTCGCTGGTTCCCCTTCACCACTAGTTACCGTAAAAGTAAGTAAAAGCCGTACGATAATTAATTTACATGACAAAATATTCACACTATAGTTAAAAATAAATTTATATTTTTAATTACATTAAAGTTTTGAACAGCTACTGTTTTCTAACTCGCGTAGATGGCTTTATAATTATCAACTTCATTATTAAATTACATAATAGTTGACTCAGTGAACTTTTTGTCAACTATTTTAGAGTCTCACACAAAATTACTTATTTGTAATTATTAGAACTTAAGGATGTTCATGGTTGGAGTGTAATTCTTATTACGTCTCCAAAAAATTTTTTCTACCTATCGCATGTCACATTAAAACATATATTACTTTAATGTTTTAGTGTCGTCCGTATCACGTTAAAGACAAGGCTCTTATTATTGGAGATGCGGCTCACGCCGTGGTTCCTTTCTATGGTCAAGGAATGAACGCTGGCTTCGAAGACTGCACTCTATTAGATGAACTGTTCAAGAAACACAACGATCATCTCGCTAGCATTCTTGAAGAGTTCTCTACTACAAGATGGCGTGACACTTTCGCGATTAGCGATCTGGCTATGTATAATTATATAGAGGTACGGCATTATCAAATTAAATTAAGTTGAAAAAACATTAATACAATTCTGCAAATAATATTTTATTATTCAACAAAAGTTATTTTAATTTTCGTTATTTTCAAATTATTTGTATATTATTTTATATATGGCAATTCCTTTTAGATTGTGATATAAAATGGAATTGATTTTTTTTATAGGTAAGTATAATGTTACTGACAGTATGATGATATTTTTTTTCAGATGCGAGACTTGGTTAATCGTCCTTCATATAAACTACGCAAAGCCTTAGACGACTTTTTGTTCTGGCTAATGCCAGATACTTGGGTGCCTCTTTACAACTCTGTCACATTTACCTCCATGCCTTACAGTCAGTGCGTCAAAAATCGAACTTGGCAAAATAAGGTAAAATTGTGTTTTGTACTTAAACCTATTTCTATTCTAATTTTAAATTAATTGTCCATTAATTTATTTTTTTATTGCAGGTACTCGCAATGGTTATACTTTTCGTCTGTCTTCTAGTATTCCTATTTTTGATATATACCAGAAAGTGAAGAAATAATTTAAGGATATAATTTTTAGTATTAGGTTATATAGAAAAGGAAGAAGATATTGTTAAAAAATGTTGTTTACGAAAACTTAAGATATTTTTTGTAATATATATTAGGTAAGCAATAATTCCATTCCAAAAACAGCATTTCCATTTACGAGTTTTCTTGATTCGCAATCAATATTATTGATGAAAGTATATTTCAAAGTAAAATTAGGAAAATATCTTATGTGCATTTTTTAGTACGTTGATAAAAGTTGAAATACACTTCTACATATTACATTAAATAAAAATCTTTTATTATATTAACATTTTATAAGATTTTGTAATTCATTATTGTTAATCCTTGACTAATTTAAATAAATATTTTGTTTTAATATTTATGGTTTTTCCCTTTTTTTTTAAACTTAGCCCTTTTATATAAAAACCAAAACAAGCAAGTCAGCGAATAGAACGCTATATTGACAACATAGATCATTTATCCACGGAGATGAATTTGGATTTTTTTTTATGTTTTATAGCCAAGTTATCAGGAGTGGTGTTTATCAAAATAAAATAAAATGAATTGATCTAATAATTTCAATTTTCAGTCCGAAAAACGGGACCTATGTTAGAAAAAAGGCTGAGATCGCTTCACTTAACTTGCACCTAGAGCATTTTTATCAAGTGAAGGGTGAGACGGTGCACGTATAATGTAGAGTATTGGATGGTTTCTTTAATATCTTAATTAAAGAAACAATCAATCTATCCATGTTTATTTTAATAATGTAGACTTAGTATTTCTATATTTCATGTTAAATGCTGAAAGTAGTTTGCCATGAATGGAACTGGGTATGGCAAGGAATTGTGAAAAAGGCCATTAGAATCGTTAATATATGGTATTCATGTAATTCGTTGTCTTCATAGCTTCGTCGAAGCCATATCATTTAATATAATTTCCACTGAGTGTTCTAATATTGCAATATCTATTAAAAGTTACTTACATTATTTTTTTTAACAGGCGTAAAGTTAAAAATACCCTTAAAGTTTTGTATAATTTTATTACTATTACTAGTTTTCATACATTTTAAAATTTAATTGACAAAAATATATTCTCAAAAATTATCCCATGAGAGAGATACATATGTAATTATAAGTGATGTGAAACAGATACATAGTACTTAAAAATAAATGAAAAAAAAAAACATTTATTCGTATTGGTGCAGTACAAAGATTCAAAATTTTCGTTTTTCGATTTTTCCTAAAAATGTTTTTGGGTTTTTCAATAGTTATAAATTACCTCGTTATGAATTAACAATCTCATGCATTTCTAGTATATGTCTCTTAGTGGTAATGGAAAAGCTAATCAGTTTCAGTTTAAAAGAAATACATAAATGTGAATATATTCTAAATGTGATAATATTAATATCATATTTAAATTACAAAAATAAAATATTGATATTCGGGTGTATTACACATTTATTATGATTTTAAAAATACTTAATCCAACGTTTCTTTGCAGCAAATGTGATCACACGCACACGAAATGAAAAATGTTGCTAGTATGTATTATTATAAATAATAAAAAACGCATGGTATATCTCAAAATCTTAGTTTCATTTAAATTAATACATTTGTAAGCTTTAAATATCAAAATAAAATACTTCGTTTAAATAAATGTCCTTCTGACTTATTAAAGTCAAACTACTACTACTAGTCAACATATTTGCTAGTAAGACTGTCAATGTATGTGATTAATTTCTATGACGTAAACAATGAAAGAAATTACGTAACCTACAAATAATACAGTAAAAGGAACTTTTAAATCTGATAGCGCGAAAGGTGTGAATTCTGTAAATATATTTATTTTATGGAATATATCTTCTGTGTGTTTTAATAACAATCCTGATTCAAAATGATACCAAGCATATCGCTGGAATTTATTTAGCAATGGAAATCCTCTGTTGCTTATAATGATGTATAAAAAGTCGCCGGTTCCAAAGAGCCATCTGTCCAATTTGGGATGACCAAACTTATCAAGATATTTATAGTCTCGTCTATAATGTGTTGGTTCACTTACAAGAGTATATAGGTCTTTATTTTTTGTTACCGCATCTAAAGCAGTATCATCATAAAAACATTCTCCCTCTCTTGTCGTCTGAAGTGTAACGTTATAAGCAAGTTTGAACCACTGGCGGAATTTGTTGCTTATACATGGTTTCAAAGACGATGAAAATAATTTTTCGGGTTTAATAATAATACCTCTTTTATCTGGAGCAGTTATTAGTGTGTAGAGGGCTGTATTGTAAAAGTTTACTATAAAGAATGAGAACCAAATCCAGGTAAGTAGCAACACTCTCAATTTTCGTATTTTAATCAGTTCCTTATCTGGGGTGTTGTGTAGATATCCCCATATTCTTAGGATTATGTATTTTTTGTTTATTTTTCCAACTGACAACTTGTATATTATTAATAGAAAAACAGTAACAGAGCTATATGATAATGCTATTAAACCCCAAGTTGTCGTTCCAAACTCTTGAATCATTTTCCTCCACTCTTCTTCGTCACTAACAGCAGTGTATACAATAATGTTACCATAGCAGTAACCCCACATGAAATCGTAACAGTCAGAACTTTTTTTCGTAGACTGATATCCGCCGATACTGATCCCTAATGGATACTTTGGTAAATATTGTAAAAGACTCTTAGATGTTGCACAGTCTTCTGTAATATTTTTATAATAATATTTTCTATTGACCACAGATATATAATTAAATTTAAACTTTTCCTTTTCGGCAATATTGTTTAGCATATACTGTTCTATTCCTGTTAAGGCAGCTCCACCATGACGAAATTTTTTATTCGTTTTAAAAATCACATTTGGTGGGTTTTCTCTGGCTATTACAGCGATAGGGCAGGGTCGTAAAAGATCTTCCATTTCATTTTCATTTAACTCATTATGAATAAAACCTTTGCAGTCATCTATTTTAATAATATTCTCATCAACGCGTCCACATCGATTATTTTCAAACGGGTTATATGTATATATTAATGTTTTGTCAATGGTTTTTGAGGTTATAACATGAACATGGTAAATATTAAATTTAGCCAAAACTTTAAAAAGATAAAGATGTTGCATATTTTCAAACTGACGAATTACAATAAAAAACCTTGCTACCGCGTTCCATGCGAAGTCTTTTGACAGCTTATCAATGCTTCCAATAAAGTCGGTGACATTTTCCACTAATATTATGTAAGCTTCGGATCGCAGGAGCCATTTTTGTGGTTTTGGAGTTCTCGTAATAAAACTGTAACAATTGGTTGCACTTAAATGTTCTATAATTTGATCTCCGTATTGTGATTGATGCAATACTGTAAAATAATCTTGACATTCAATTTCTTGCTGTACAATCCTTAAGACGCATTCTAATTTTATTGAGCTTAAATTGAATTGTAAGAGTCTATCTCTTATAGCAGATATTCCCAAATGACTAGAAAAGACAGATTCTTCACATAATGTTATTAGAAGAAATATTATAAAGAGTTTGGACATATTGAAGAGCCTTTGGAATTCTGAACCTTTTCCTGTAACTTTTACAATAGCTGTGAATTATTCATACACTTCTTATTGGTGGGTATTTTTGTATTGTCACATTGAGCATGATGAATGAGTCTTTGATTACATATATTATACATACTTCGTAATTTTTTTAGACAACATAATATATATTACAACTGTTATCGGGCTTAATATATAATATTATATTGAATATTTTTCATCATTTTCTCTTAAGACAATATTATATTATTTATAACACATCATTAATCTTTAGAGATTCTTATACAAAATTCTATTTGATTTTTAAAACTTTAAATTTAAACATTCCTAATGATCGTTATTGTAGCCGCCTTTGGTCACCTCTGCGGTTAGGCAAAGTGTTATGGAAAATTTAAAATTAAAAATACAAAGAGAGATATGAAGTATTTATTGTAAACTAGGTACGTGTTACGAATTGAAAATCAAAAATCATAATGATGAAATTATTAGATACATCCATTCATCCCAAAGAAAACACCGATTTAAACCCTATTTCACAGCGTTTTAGAGCAGATTTTTATGACTTATAAAATACATCTGACTGTTACAATGGAATATATTATGGAATGGAATATAATATTTTGTTTTCCTTTCATTCATAATTATTTTCATAATACAATAGGCCGGGATTAATAAAGCGATTATACCTAGTTGGAATTGTGTTTAATGAGTTATTTGTAATAAGTAATGAAAAATGTAGTAAAATATTTTTCAAACGATATTGTACTTAAGAGGGCTATAGTGGTTGTCCTTTGTTAATTAAATTGAAAAAGTGTCGCAGTATTTAATGTCACCATAAAAGAAAATTCTTAAAGGATATCGGGTATATAAATGTTTTGTCTATTTTTATTCATGAGGCGCAGTTGGTAAGTAACATTTTTATAATCTTACGTAGTGAGCTAAATGTTTGTTCCTAAATTATATAAAAGACACGTTTCTAAGAGAAAACCAAGTTGGTATAGTATACAGACTTGACAGACATACAGTAGTGAAAATAAGTTTACTATGTTAACAAACATACTTATTTCATGACCAGGAGTATTATATATCAAGTATATGCACAATATAGTACGTTGTTATTTTTAAGTTCAAATTAAACTGTAACATTTAGTACCTCTGTCTTCTAAGTTTTATTATTTAATTAATCGTGTATTAGAATTAGTGATTTAGTATGTAAAATATGGTATATTATGTGTTAAGATTTTCTTAAAAATATGTCAAGTATTTTTTTAAAATTATCTATATAAATTATAAATGCTTCAATTATGTGACCGCATAATATAACAAAATGTTTAGAAAGTATTTTGGGTCTCTAGGACGTTTTGTGTGCTTTCTACTTGTTTCCATTAATCTTGATAGCCAACCTGCTACTATTTGTGGGTCTGAATATTGTAATTATAACGTTGATGGATTACTATATACATACATACATCTAAAGCTCCTGTGATTAGAATGACTTATTGCTGTATAATTATTCAAAACTTTTAGGATTGTTGCATAACTTTAATATTTATTGTATGAAATGTTATTAAAAATAAATATTTTTTATACTAACTGGAATGTATTTGAGAGTATAACTGTACTTATTGGTAGGTAGAAAATGAAGCTGTTGATAGTGAACGTACTATCTAAGTAGAGACCCGTTCCCTGTTACTTTGAAAACATTGTATACAGACGTAAATACAGTCGTAGCAAACTTCTCTTGCTGCTTGCTTCTTCAAACTCAGGAATCGTATCATTTCCTACATATGTAAGAAAAATCTACTACGAATTAATGGATGCTCATCACGTGTCTGGTTATCCAAAGTATTTTTTTTAAATATACCTTTTTAAGCTTGCTATTTTATGACTGTGTTCCACACTGATTAGATAGACTTTAATTAAATCATCAAACTACGAACAATCTGCTTGGAATATTGTTTTTAGAACTGTAATTGATTCAATAATCTAATAATAAATATGTACTAATAAATAAACGTAGTCAGTGGTGGCCTAGTGGTTAAAAGGCTCGCCTCTGATGCATGAGAGCGCAGGTTCGATCCTGGGCCCTGGCAAGTACCAATGTGACTTTTCTGAGTCATATGTACTTTCTAAGAGTATTTAGACATCACTGATTAATGCATTCCCAAAGAGGGTTGATGTCAGGCGGCCGGACGTAAAAAAAATTGCCAAAACTATTCACAACATCTCAGGCAGACCCTGGCCAAAGCTGGGAAATTGCCAGGAAGAAGAAGAAGAAGGATGTACTAATAAATATTTTTTAATCACCAATAAGACTACACAGAGTTTTCAGTCCCTGTTTATTAGTAAAACGGACATGTGAATTTTCTGGCATACAGGTCTGATGGCCCTGGATGTTAAGTCTCTTCTCTTCTCTTCTGAAACTGTCAATGCCACTTTTAGCTTCTTTTTCTGAGATAAAAGAAAATTGAACAGTTTTGCTTTTTCTTTTATGAGTCGACTAATGCTCCGTTAGTTTAACCTGGAGGAGAGAGGGTTGTAAGGATTTTGTCTCACCATTTTGGCTAGTGGTGAGAAAGTTTTACTACCAAAATAAAAGTTTAATATATCCAACTTACTTGTACTTTCTTAAATCATATCGTAATAAAAAAATCTTAGGATATAATGACTAGACGCCTTGTGTGATGATTTATAATTTAGAGGTCTGCAAGGAAAGAGAATATACTTTCGCACCGATAGTACTCCTAGCACGTAAAGACTAATTCAGGTGAAATGGTAGTCAAGCACTATACTGTGCAAATAAAATATGTGTATATATGCATAAAAATATTTATTTAAGAAACCTTAACCATAAGAATTTTAATATTCTGTGTGCCCTGTATTAATTTATTTAGTAAGAAGCAGTAATTATTCTAATTCATGTCACTTGCATATGGAAGCACTTAAGAATTATTCGAACTGTTTTTTTTAATTTGGACGGTTCCCTCCTTTATGACTGAATGAATATGAATTCGGTGAATTCACCCTTTTCGTGACATTGATATTCTTAACGTTCAAAGACTAAATATGTACATTTTTAGGCGGAAGTAAAATCATACGGCATTGCGGTGTATTGAAATAAATTTATTTTTAAGTACACGAAATTCATAATTTGTGGTTGTATAGAAACACAACTAAGTTTTTTAAAAGTTGAAATTTTCTTTTCAATCTGTATCGTTCCAACCTTAATGAGATTAGATGAGATTTCATTGGAATTGCTTTTAAAATGGTATAATAGACACTGAAGAGACGGTAAGAAAAATAAAGAGATAAAATAATACTGCATTAATTAAAAATATGTACATTATGAAATATGAAATATACACTCATTGAATATGATGCGAATAGGTAATATAGTGATAATTAATTTTTATTCTTCATAGTGCTTTCTCCAGAGATTTTTGAGTTAAATTTAAAATATAAAATGTGGTCGTTCTGGTGCTGTTTTAATATTTATATTTTTTATTATACACCTTGAATATTAGTGATTAGTTTCTATAACACAAATAATAAATGAAATTATGTAACCTATAAATAGTATTATAAAAGGAATCCTCAAATCTGACAAAGTGACAGGATTAAATTCTGTAAATACAGTAAATGGCTGATTTAAAGATTCTGTGTATTTTGTTAGCAAACCAGATTCGAAGTGGTACCATGCATATCGTTGGAATTTATCTAGCAAAAGAAATCCTCTATTAGTAAGAATTGTGAAAGCGAAATCTCCTGTGCCGAATAGCCACCTTTCCAATTTAGGGCGACCGAACTCGTCGATATACTTATATTTTCTTTTATAATACGTGGGTTCACTGATAATGGTAAAAAGATCTTTATTTTTTGCCACCGTCTCTAATGCGTTTTCATCAACCTCGCATTGCTCTCCGGTTACAGAAAATATGGTGACGTTAAGAGTAAACTTAAAAAAAAATCGAATATTATAACTTATACAAGGTTTCAATGGTGATGAAAATACATTTTCTGGTTTTATGAATATACTCTTTTTATCTGGAGCAGTAATCAATGTGTATAAAGCTGTATTGTAAAAATTTACAATAAAAAATGAGAACCAAATCCAGGTGACTATAATGATTCTCAATTGTCGCATTTTAATTAATTCTTTATCTGGGCTGTTGTTTAGATATCCCCATATTTTCAAGGCTATATATTTTTTATTTATTTTTCTCTTTGACAACTTGTATATTATTATAGAAACAATAGTAACAGAGCAATATGATAATGCTATCAAAGCCCAAGTTGTCGTCCCAAATCCTTGATACACTTTTCTCCATTGCTCTGGACTACTTACAGTAGTGTAGACATTTAAATTACAATAACAGTAACCCCAAATTAAATCAAAACAGTCAGATCCTTTTTTTAGTAACAGATATCCTCCTATAGTGATGCCCAAAGGATATCCCGATAAATGTTCCAATAAGTTAGAGGAGGAACAATCTTCCGTTATATTTCTAGGATAGTTTTTTAATAAATTTAGATCATAATAATGAAATTTAAATTTTTCTTTATTAGCAATGTTCTTCAACATATACTGTTCTATTCCCACAGATCTAGATCCTTGTTGAAAGAGATTTCTTTTGTTTTTCATTATAACATTAGGTGGATTGTCTCTGGCAAATACAGCGATAGGACATGGTCGTATCAGATTTTCTATTTCAGTTTTATTAAGTTCATTATGAATGAAACCTTTGCAGTCATCGATTTTAATAATGGTTTTATCAACGCGTCCACAGCGATTATTATCAAATGGGTTATATGTATATACCAATGCTTTTTCCATCGTTTCTGAGATTATTACATGCACATGATACATATTTAATTTAGCCAAAACCTTAAAAAGTTCAAGGTATTGCATGTTTTCAAAGTGGTGTATTACAATAAAAAATCTTGCTACCGCATTCCATGCGAAGTCTTGTGACAATTTCTTAATGCTGTCTATAAACTCGGTGACATTTTTCACTAAAATTATGTACGCCTCAGATCTTAGCACCCAAGTTTCTGACTTTGGAGTTCTCACAATAAAACTGTAACAATTGGTTGCACTTAAATGTTTTAGTATTTGGTCTCCATAATTGGACTGGTGTAATACTGTAAATAAGTCTTGACATTCAATTTCCTGTTGAACAACCCTCAAGACACATTCCAGTTTGACAGGATCTATGTGCAATTTTGACATCTTATCCCATACTGCATTTATGCCTAGCGATGTTGATGTGACATATTTCCAATGAAATATTATAAAAAAAATTATATATAAACTGTAAAATTTTATCATCTTCTTATTAGTTGTTTACTCTAAAACTTCTTCTATTGATATGTTATTTCACTTGAAAATACTGGTTTTATATCTCTAATATTTTGTCACGACGCGATAGATATGAAAAATGAGGTTGTAATCTGTGAATGTTTAATAACCACTACTTAGAATGACTTATTGTTTTTGTTAAACAAAGATTTTGAGAACCCAATTATACATAATAATGTTTGGTAATGATAGTTTAAGTGTTTTCTTCAACAAAATGTTGTTCAATAGACTTACATTTTCAATTGGTATGTTGAAACAGGTTTAAATACAAGGTATCTTAACTTGTTACTTAGAATATATTGTTAAAATATAACTATATGAAAACTTGTGAAATAGTGAAATTTTAAAAAGTAAGTAATTGATACTGACGACCTGAAGAAGGTCGCTGGAGGGGACTGGATGCGGAAGGCAGAGGACCGGGTATTGTGGCGCGAATTGGGAGAGACCTTTGTCCAGCAGTGGACCAAGAGTGGCTAAATGATGATGATGATGATGAAGTAATTGATAATTAGTCTTTATCAAAACAATTTAAGGATAACGTAAACATCCTATTAACAATATTTTTTATAATAAACGTATCGGCCTAAGAAATTATAAAATTCTTAGAAATAAGAACATAGAAAAGCGAAAAAAATAAAACGCTAATGGAATAACTATTTCTTAGGTTCAGGGCGTTCCCAAGACTAAGACATAGCATTCCGAAATTTTAGCAACGAATCGAAAGTGTTCCCACCAAATTAATTGGCTCTCGGATTTGACAAACAAAAAAAGAGCAAACTATGTTGACACTAATGAAAATTTATTATCAGGATCTAGAGGACGTATCTCTTATTTAAGAGTGCGAACAAACTTTTAGCAGTATCGATGTATATTTATGTAAAATAAATATAACCGAATTTTTATCTCTTATATGATTCTATTCGCGAATTTCACTATAAAGTATTGCTAATATATGTATATCTAATTAAGTTGATAGTAGTATTGTGTTTATTTATTGTATTTTCTTTTATATAACTACATATTGTCTACTGGAAATTCCTTTATAACTTAGTCGTTGATAACTAATGATGTGGCTTCTATATTATGGGTATAATCCCAATTCGAAGGGCGGGGACCGGAGGTATTTTAATTGGCGGCTCTATCAAAGCCACACCAGCGTTTACTAAATATTCTACGAATTTGAACTGTTTTTTTGGTATTGTTTTGTATATAGATGTTTTATTTCTCGTAAAGTGCATGTATATTTAAAGGTACATATTAAGATTAACAAAACACTTTTGCTCAGTCGGTTAATTAAAAAGACGGTGATGATTTTATATGAATGGTTTTAAATGAATTACAAATATTATTCTTTTATTAGAATAATTTCAAGATATTACAGGAAGCAGAAATTGTAAGTAGCCTTTAGCATACAATTTCAAGGTTTTTCTCTTTATGCCAGCTGAAGCCAATTAAAAGTAGTTTTAGTGAATTCCTAATTCAAAATCAATACTTTTGTGTAATTTACTGACCCACGTATCGTTCATACAATGAAATCTATTGATAGACAAAATAATTTTAAATTTATTTTATTTCTTTTTAATATTTTAAATTAATTATTTTTATTTTATATGTAAAAAAATATGGATTTATGTGTATTAATTGTCTTACAATAAAAATTATATAAAAAATACCAGACCATATGCCTCCGAAAGAGAAACGTTTTGAAATAAAAATAATGTAACATGTGTTCTGAATTTAAATTCTGAGTCAACTTCATTGTATGCATAATTTTGAACAACTTAAAGTGTAACAACCTCTTTTTAGTTTTTCCTATGCTGATTCATAGTTTACATTTAATATTACTTTTTACGTCATTATTCGTATCTAATTGAGTAATAATAATCTTCATTATAAAATTCTATACGTTTATTTAATTTTTAGTATCAATTTTGTTATTTATTTTAGTAATGAAGTCTTCTAATGAGCGATTGATTGTCTATCCCAATTCCCATGCGTAATCTGAAATAATATTAGTGTTGTACCACATGTTTTAAAGTTCCCCTAAATAAACAATCAGAACAAACACATGTGCCATGTTCATATTGACCTAATAATCAAGTTACTATAATTAATTATATAACTTCCGCGATTTTGTATTTAATGTTTGGTTTGGAAATTTACCCAAAATACGTACATATTATAAAATGACGTATTTAAAAACATGTTATTATTCAATATGAACGTTTTGTTTTTCAGGCAATGACGTACATATAATAAATGACACAACCTAGAAATAAATTTTCCTAAAATTAAATAATATATCTAAAAATTTTATTTTAATAAATTGAAATTATTAAAAAAAAAATTCGTTTTTTTTTATGATTATTATTTATGTTGTTGAAATAGCTTATAAAATTTTGTATGAAACACGTAGTATGTACTCTATGATAGTTTTTTTCAGACAACAAATTAAATTGTTCAGAATTTACATCGAACATTCTGAACATTTTGTGTTATTTATGTATTCCATATATTTCTATACATTTTAGAACATATATATTTAGCACAAACCAAACAAAGGAATAGCGAAGTGGCATTACCAACGACAATACAATGTGAATTCGCATAGAAAATAGCAATTGATAGCAATGATAAAATTCAACAGACATTCCTTCTACACATGTGATACATTTTTGATGAAATGTTTTAGGTTTTTGTAAAGTTGTTGCATAATTCCACTGGATATATTCCCTTGAAGCCCTGAATAGTATGAATCGATCGTGTTCAGTTGCCCCCGGCACGTTGTATTGAACACAACGTGTATAGAGGGTACTGTTATTTGCATTGTTCTGTAGTTTCGAGAGGGTAAAGACTGTTTATTTCAATATTGAGCCTTTCTTTTTTGGAATTCACTGAATTTTATAGGAACTTACATTTGAATTTTCTATTATATTATAGGTTGTATTCCCAAATTTTCCCTCTAAACTCAAGTTACGACTAAAAAATACAAGGGAACAATCTATTTAATATAATCATTATACGTAAATTATGAGAATATTAAGCTTGCTTCAAGTATTAATATGCTGCCGGATTTAACTCAAATGCTTGAAGTGATAAAGTTGACGAGTTTTAGTCAGTTTGTTAATTAATTCATCTGTAAAAACTGATGCTACTGGACTGTGTGAAAATGTGTGCAGACCAATTACAGTTAACATAATTTATAGAATTTGCATAACTTTGAAATGAACTGGGAATTAACATTTTATCATACACGTGATATACGTTTGAGGCTGACTAAATATTTGAGCCAATTATGAGTATCACAATTTGATATATTTTTCATTTCATTTATTAATGGATTCCGTACCTACAGTGCTAGATAATATTGTTTGAATTTCAGTGCTATCAAATACATTTAAAATGAGGCAATAAAATAAATGTACCATCACCCAATACAAAATTCTAACAATTTTTACTGAACTGCATCTTAGATTTACATTTATATGTAAATTTTACGTTACTTTTTCTACCATGAGTCTAACAACAGTTTGTTTGTATCGTAAAACAAAGTACTTCGTATTTACCATTTTAATTCATAAATCTTAATTCATGATAACATCAGCGTAGGTTTATGGGAGAAAAACTGGAACGCTCCGTTTTTAATATGACGATGATCTCAATATTTCAACTGATATTAAAATGCTTATGAAAATTGTTAGTCTCTTATTCCTCATTAGGAATTCACTTGACACATGTGGGTATTGATTGTAATATTGGTTTAATGAAAACTTACTTAGAAGATATCACAATTGTTTTAGTTTTTTTTTTATTTTGTCTTACACTTTTTTTTAATTCGTCATATGTCATTTGACAAATTAAAACAAGGTTACTCGTTTATTGTTTGTGACATTTCGTAATATTTCATGTGATTGTGATCGATTAAAGAAAAGTTTGACATTATTTTAATGCTGACACATTCATTTTATATTCATTTTAAATGCTTCTATTCACGTGAAACGAGCTGTGGAATCCGGGTCTATAATTTTGATAAATGTTAAACATTTTATATGTCGCAGATCTTCTTTTCTGATATGTAATTGCTCTGACGCCGCAGACCTCAAAATACATACTACTTCTAATAATATTCTACATATAATATATTCTCGTTAACAGCCAAAAACATTTTAAATGTTTTTTTATGCAAATTTGGTGTTTGACGGAATTTTAAACGATCTCTTTAATAAAATAGGCTCATAAAATATAATTTTATTTGTATATGTTTATAATAAGTCCAATCTTATTCAACGAATAACAGAAAGTTCACTTAGCTACGTTAAGTTTGTGTGTTCAGTACATAAAACACGTGATTTATCATATATTAGCGTGTTTATCTTTTCCTATTATGTCAGAGAATGTTTCCGAGTGTTCTATTTTAAGCTCGAATCGTGTTCTCATTATTATAACCCGTGGTTGCTTTGATTTGTTCAAATGTAACATGTTAAATATAAGCTCTTGTGGGAATCCACATTATAAATATGAAATCCACAAAATATGATGACCTTTTATTCCTTTCAAGGCCGTCGGTTCCATATTTTTGCCAGGTAAATCAGCATGAGAACTAATACTAATATATTCACAGTTATTATCTTTTATTACAAAAGAATTAAGAATTATACCCTGCTGTTAAACAAATGGTTTTACAAAACAAAATAGAATAAAAAAATATATAAGAAGTAATACTTATGTAGCCGTTAATTATATGTTACTCGTAAATATATTTAGCTTGTGGCATTTTATCTCGGGCATTGTAAAGCATGGCTTGCTGGTCGCGTGCGCCGGCGCAGGTCAGGGAGGAGTGAGATCACAACCGCGTTGCAAAGATAACCGGCACGCGCATTTCACCGAGTCTTATACCCGTTAGTAAACTGAAACCTTAAACAAAATAATAGAGAATAAAACCTATTTGTGTTAACATTGGAATTATGTTTCATTACTGTTGATTTATTGTTTTTGACTAAAAAATAAATTTTTACTATTGTATATATACTGTTATTTACATAAGTATTCATATAGGTCATTACGTATAAACGTAATTAATTGACAGCTCAACGCTGATTCCACGCAGGTCCAATGGGACGTTAATCTGATACTCGTTACTTTCAGTTCATTAACACTTGATTTTAAATACAGTATAAGATGTTTAAATTATAAAATTTCATAAATCCCTTAATGAAAAAATAACTTTTAGCTTAAACTAGTTCACAAATGATATCTGTTATGGAAGTTATATATTCGAGTTGGCAAACTATTCGATGCGAAACTCGTTCGGATTTAATTAAACTGGAATCTGATTACGATACGCGGAATGGGGACGCTTTTGGGAATATCTTTTTGTGATCTCGTATACAATATTTCCTGTTTTTAATCATGAAAATGGGAATAAAATCACTTACTTCTATAATTTTGGCAGCTGAAACATCGGCAGCATTTTTGCAGTTACCGCAATAAAATTAATATTTAATATTTATACTTAAATATACACTACATTAAGATTCTGTTCTTTTATATATAATTGTTATTTAGTTGTGTTTCATATAAATATTTTATAAAATGTGCATTGATAGCTCAAAAATTCTCTGTGAAAATTTCTCCTGACTTGTTTCTTGAATATATTTATCATACCGCTTATATTTCGCTCCTTGGATATATCTTGAAACAAACTTTGTTAAAATATCTTTTGAAGGTCTTTATAATACAGGAGATTTAAATTCAAGACTTCTCATTGTAAACAAAGTTTTTGCCTTTGAATATATTTGAAGAAACCAATTATTCCTTACTTAATATATAAAACTGATAATACTTTTAGATTACCCTTATATATTTATAATATTTTTTTGGAATAACTTCTCTTTTATATCTATCTTAGCGCTATTTTGATAAACGTCATAATTATAGGAAAAAGGAAACAGATGAGACCGTACAGATATAATGAGACCGTAATTTAAAAGAACCTATAATAATAAATTGTTTCTTCACTTTTAATGTCACGAATTTTGGCCACAAACATTCTGCACTAAACCAATTTCCATGAAAATATTTTTTTCTCTTCGAAAATATGGAAGTATAAAAAAGTTGCTGATTTAAAACATGGGATTTACATACAGAAAACTTTAAAATACATATGGTTATCTGCAAACTGTAATACAAGGACTGTTATTTATAAACTTTAGTCAAAGTTACAGATATTTCAACTAGGCGACATAATAGACAACGAAACATTGTATTTGCGTTTAACGTTTAAACAATGCAAATAACGGCATTCAGATATTCAAGTAGAAAACGGGGTTTAACAATGGGCTGAAACTATGCTTCTATAAACACAGATTTATCTAATAATGAAGGAAACAAGTTAATATTTACTGTTTATATATATTTGCATATCCTTATCTTACATTTTGTATGTTGAGTTCTTAATATTTTTTAAAATGATAAATTTCAGGGTTGCAAAAAAATATAATTCATAAAAAGTCATATCTCGAATTTGAATAAGTTCCCTGAAATACTTATACTAATGATACAAAATGAATCATAAAATTTCGATGTCCACGTTTTTATACCAGTATGTCTGAGAGTAAATATTAAAAGTACTTCTGAGGATACGTTATTTGTAACTGTATTATAACTAGAGAGTGGACTTCGAAGTATCGATCGAGTTGTCGGTGTGAGATGTTCTCATTGGCTTTGAACATGAAACTCAATTATGATAGACGCTTCACTCTTTGTTAAATCTGAGAGGGTTCTAACTAGTTATGTGATCGGGACACTGTAGATAATGTTACGAGAGTTCTTGAAATTTGTTTAAGGACTAAAATTTATCGATAGCAGATACGTGGCCTTATTTTAATTCAGTCAATATAAAAGCATTTGCGCATATATATCACATTAGTTCTTATTAGTTTTAATGGTCTTATCTCCTATAAGAATATTAATAAATATATTTCTATTGCCTAGTATTTACATATTGATAAATTACTTTGTAAAGGAGGTTTATTAAGATTGTACTATGTAATATGGTATATGTGTATAATGGATCATGTTCTTGATTCAATCATAATATTGTATCTTGTACATGGCGAACACTTGCACTCAATTAGATAGGTTAACAATATTGACGGTCACTTAATAAATGTGAGAGTTCTGTTTAAGTTGTAAATTGTAGTTCTGAATCTATACACTACTTTCTTAGTCACATATATGACCACGTAATAAATGCAATTTTAAGTTTTTATTGTGATATATTTTATATTTAATCAATTCTAGAAAAGATTATATTATTTTATAATAGATGTAATTGTATCTGAGTACTGAATTACGTTTTGAAAGTTGATAGAGATCGACTACATTGATTATTCCAATCATTGAAAACAAGCTAATACTAAATTAAAAATTATAATTGAAATTATAAGAAAAGCAGTATTTCATTCATTACTAGATTATTTCTGTATAAATATAATAAATTCCACAGAAACTATTCTTAGATGTTCAAATAACAATGACTTAACGTATAAAGGATGAACCAGAGTATAGTAGAATAATCGCCTGCAGTCAGGCCAGTCAGCATCCCATAATAGTATGACGTCTGATATCTCGGCTCGAACTTAAGGCAGTCCAAAGATTTAGGTCGAAACCCAGTTGTAATAAAATACGGGTACTATAAATTCAATAATTGTATGAAACATTGTATTGACTATGGAGTCATGAATGATGTATATTTTGAAAGTTTGTTGCGCTGTATGTAAAAACTATTCGAATAATGTTAGCGTAACTTTACAGTAGCTCATACATGCCACAGAATAACATATAGGATATAATTTATACCGAAATTTCATGTATTTCCCGCGGGAACAGAATATGACAGTTGTATTTTGTGCGAAGGTACTTTTTACAGACTATAGATACTGACATTTGGTTAACATATAGGTATTATTTGTTTTTAAGTACATATTTGTTTTTATAGCAAAACTTATTAAGACGTCTAGACGGATGAAGGGCGGGCATTAGCTATTGTAATTTAATTACGAACAATGATTAGTTTTTGTTTTTATAGTGATTTAAATTTTATTATAAGCAGCGTCATACAAATAAGGAAAAACAATACCAGGAAAAAAATGAAAAACACAACGTGCATATTCATATGATTGTATAATTTTAGCACGAACGAGACAAGCTGTTGCGAGGTTGCATTCAAAATGCATTACATGGATTTATACTTCAAAGAAAGCCAGTTATATTTTTATTTTGGTGTTTTTATTTACATAATAAGATTATATATAGTTTCTGGTAAAAATAGAACTAGAGTCTTCGTTAAAACAATTATAATAATTGAATAAACGTCTTTATTAAATTCGACAAACTGCTTCGTGTTTTCTCCATACAGTACTCAAGATTATAATTCGTCAAACAAATAAAAAGTTTGACATTGGCAAAATATTTCACGTTTCTAGTGGGAAAGAAGCCATAGTATAAAACAAGATTATAGGACAATACTTTAAGTGAAATAACTAATTTGAAATTGTCATCTTAGGTTATGACATAATAAGAATATTTATTCTGACCCACTTTATAAAAAACGTCCAACTTAATCTAGGTCTTTTATTGTTTGATTGGTCAGTAATAATTAATATACCGCAATATAAAAAAGTTACAAATTTAAAGCTAAATGTAGATTTTTGGTCGTAATTTCAATTAAATTAATTAAGCCTAGTCTGATTGTCTGTCCTTATTACCTGTTATACTATAGTTTATTAAATATATCTTGTAACATCGATATATTGTTTCCACAATGAAATTCGAATACGAAGAATTACGAGGACCAACAATACATATTTCTGAGACGTGATGCGAATGTTTTACGATGCCGGGAGCCGAAACCGATTCCTTTTGCAATTTTGTTTTCATATCCAAAAAAGTTTATGGCTTTTGATAAAATACTGCATATTACCTCATTTACGAATCACCTGCTCGAGACAAAGGAGAAGCTATATCCAGCTAAATGTTGCTTAACATTCGTAGACTTTTTGCTGGTTGGATGTTTCTTAATAATATCGGTATCAACATTGTAAAGATGATATTACGAGTGTGTTACGTCATTTCAATCTATCAATTTCTTAGATGGGAAGATTATTGTAAGTGAGTTATTACTGTCTTCATCTATCTTCTGGTAATCTGTCAAAAATGCCCTCGAGTTGTATGTATAACCGATAGTCATATTGAGCTTAACATTGCCACGGTTCTAAAATTACCATCCATAAATTGCCACAGTCGATCCTAAATAAGCAATGCTTGCCCATCAGCGGTTACCGCTTACTGCGCGGTGATCACAATTCGTCTTTTTATTATCGTACCTTCCAGAGGACGCATTGTAAGCGTTCACTTGTAAGAAACCATTTAGTGGCTTAGGACACCTGCACAGTGAATTAAAAGATATTTAAAATTACAAATTATACCTTAATATTTAAAAGTCAATATGAATTGTAATATTATGTATAATATTTACTTATTAAAATATTATTACAATTGAATTATAAATGAAGACCATCGTTTTTGTTATACGAGTGTCGTTTTTGTTTTACATTATAACATCAGACACATTTGTCTTACTTTTGTTACTAAGTCAAGATTCCCATTTATAGATAGCCTTACTTACTTTTGAAACGTTGCTCGCTGTTTTACGATTACACGCAGTGTAATTGAGTCTATGTGAATTTATTTGTTTTAAACGATGGATTTAAATAAATGCATCTCATTTTGTAAAGATAATATTATTATTATAAGTTTATTTGATAATATGGGAACGACGTTTATCTTACCGAAGAATTTATATTTAGAAAAATTGAAATCGATTACTAAATTAACTCTAATAAAACCTTATCTTTATTACCAGTTGTCTAGAAAACATGCTCCATTTTTGTGGAACTTTGTAAAAGTCTTTTTAAACAAAACGAGATGAAACTTTTCGGCAGTCCATGAGATTCACCGTGTGGGTGCCGGGTCCATCGTGTTGCAGGGAGTGGAGCTTCAACAGTGCCTGGGACTTGCGACAGAGGTGTAGGTTTAAGGGGCAATCAAAGTTAAAGTTATGCAGTAAAAGTTTGATTTCAATTGTTTGCAATTATAAATGTTTTTTTTTTTTTTTTGTTATCGCGGTGAAAGGTTTTATACCTACCCCTCCGTCTAGGGGAGACAGAGGCGGTTATGTGGGATTCACGGCCAGAAGGGCCCATGTTACCCACTAAAACACCAGCGGTCACTCTCCGTTGCCGCCAAGTGGATCGCCACGGGAAACGCCGAAGCATGCATCCGCGACGATCCGGCGGCGGGCCGCGAACGGCCACCTCCCCCCCCGAGGGCTCACTCCAAGTGACCAGGAGTGTCCCCCCGCCTGGCGGGCTTGCTTAATCGCGAGAGGGTTAACCCCTTACCCCTCCCACCCAAGCCCACGCGGCCAGTCTCCAACCACCCACCGACGAGCGCAAGCGCCCGACGGCAGACAGAGAGGAAACCGACCGACCACAAGCGAACTCAGGCCTCCGGAGAGACCCGAGTATCCCCTCCCCCCCAAGACAGCCACGGACGGCCTCCTGCCAGATCCGTGACCGTCTTACTCCCAGGGCTGTACCCTCAGCCCTCCCCCCCGTGACTGATTGCACCGGAATACACCAGTGGGCGATGGGGTCGTCACGTCCCGACGCCGGAAATTATAAATGTTGTAATAAGTATTGATTGTTATTTTTTATCTTATATTCTTATGTATGATAGTTTTTTGTATGTCTTAAAACGTCTATAATAGGGTTTGGTATGGTTTACGGATATAGTACAGGTATAGTAAAAAGTCCCTTAATTTTCAAACGAAACGGGGCTCTCTGATTGGTCCGTAAACTGTTCATATATTTTTTTCGCAATTTTATTATTATTGAATATTGTCATTTGTCTTTCTAAGCGCAAGTGAATAAATTTTAATTAGTAAACAGTTGATTAATTATTAATTAACGAATTATGGAAAATTATAGCTGTGAACTCTGTGCTTATGATATGTGATTATTGAAAATAGTTTTTTTTAATTTTGTTGTTTGATAATAAAATTAAAATAAGTGTAAAATTAAGGTGTGTGACCAGTTGAGATTGAACTAAAAGAAAGGTAATGTTATTCTTTTTAATAAAAGTTATTATGATAGTTTTAATTAGTTTGAAGGTTGTGTACACACAAATAAGTTATTTTGTTCGCCTTGTTTGTTGTTTTCAAATCATAATAATAAGAATGTTTGAATCTTCACTGGATAATGGATATTCCTATTCAAATGCCTTATTTGAGAGATTCATAAAGTATATAGATGTTCCTTCTGATTGGACTGCTGTAACATTAGGCTCGAATATTATCGATGTTTAGATGAAATTAATATGTTCTTATTACTTCGGGTATTTTATTATGTTTAAAAACGACATACTCCCGACATTTCGATTACTTTGTAGCAATCGTGATCACGATCTGTTCTAATCAGATCTCGTCTGTCCGTTAAAAATAATTAAAATATCAGTTTCATTTAAAACTTAAATCAATACTTGCGAAAAATATCATTGTTATCAATTTTTTAGAGGAGAAAATGATGAAAATTGTTATTTTATTCCTCAAACATATTCTGCTTACCCTACCCCAAATCTTTGGGCGCGCCACCGGTATCTTTAACACAATTTTACGAGATTTTATTTTGTTAATATACTTATTCACACCTATTGGATTGACATATATGTAATATTTACATATAGGTGCAATGTGGTGTAGCCTTAGTATAGTGTTAATAATTGGGCTCTTAGCCAACGTGATTGTGATCAGTCTCAGCAAACGAAAGACGATATCGATCCCAGTTAGTCTAAACACTTACTTGGCTGTGTTTGAAGGACTTACGATCATCTGATTAATTATCACTGTACTCTGTTTAAGATGTTGGGATTGTTATGGAAAAAGAAATTGATAGTTTTATGTTATAATATACACTCCTGCTTCTTTTAAAAGAAAAATATATACCTATTTCTTTTTTTTTTTTTTCGAAGTTTAGTAAAACTTCCTTCAATAGCTCTTTTGTAAAGAAATAACATAATACACATACTTCTATAGTCATAAAGATCACATTTATGTGACATTTATCCTATATATGCTATCAACCTCTCTTAAATTAGTTTTATCACATTTTGTATAAAGTTATTTTATATTGTTGAGGTTTGATAATTCACTAACCGCATGACAGGTGACGCCTCCAACCCACGGGCTTCCACTATAGGCGAGGCGTAACCTTTGCGTCAACAAGTATAAGACATTTGTTTGTTTTATGAATATCTTACTATATAATGATATTTAAGGCCTTTCGGGTATACTACAAGTTTTAATTATTGTGCAACTACATAAACCCGATTTTTCAGTTCCTTAGCAGGAACCGTGATCATGGTAATCACGGTCGGGATTATGTATTTGTATAATAATAATAAAAAAGACTCGTATGTAGTGTATCCGAAAAACCATATTTTCCTAGTAATCTTACTTATTATTAGTGTTTTTATATCTAACAGACTACGTATAATCATATATTCGATAACATTCATATTGCTCAGAAAAAAAATCCTTATTTTTATTTATAAAACAGTTTTTTTTAAATCAAATATACTAACGTTTCTAATTACTTATTATATTTATTATATGAAAGAAGGAAATAAATTAAAAAGTATATACATATAGCATCTAATATTACTAATGCAAAACTATACCTAACAATACGGGATTGTTTAAGTAGAAAGTATTCCTATGTATGTTATTTTTTCATGTTATTTCTACAACTACAAAATGCCTTAGGGTACAATTAATAGTGAATGCTTGAGCAATTTTAAATTTATCAAACATTCGCTTCTGGCTGAATAACGCCACGCCCATCGAGAATACTAGTAATTAAATAGCTTCTTAGATTTATGTATGATATTACCAATATAACAGCTATGGAAACTTTAGTTGTATTTGGAAATCATTTTTCAGATATCAAAATTTTGGTTACCTAAGGCGAAGTACTTAGTTTGGTCAAAATCATTGTTTATAATTGAAATCATATCATTACGAATTATTTTACTATAAAACAATAGGCCTGTATACAAGATTTGTTTACTATCTTTAGGTAACAGGTGCTGACAAAGTTCTAAATTTCATACGTCGTCAACTAATCTGACATATCTATGGCAAATCGCGTTTCACTATAAAGCTACAATCACGGGAAACAGGTCGAGGAACATTGTGAAAATAAAACTCCCACGAATCGCTAATAGGCCTAATAACTTCCTACGATCTTATTTTCGACGAGAAAGTTGTTGTTAGGAGACATTCGCACCCGTTCGACAGTTTTAACGTTGTCTAGGAAAGAAATAAGAAGTAAGAAGTAACTTATTTAACACATTATTTTCCCACAACTCAAATTTAATTCCATCATTTATTATAATTTAAATTTTGGTTATTTATAAACACCATAGGTTTGTTAAGCCGTGTTTGACATATGTAAAGCATTATAGTTTTTTTCAAAGCTGCTTTGTTAACGAGAATAATGTAAGCGCACAGGTCAATAAAGACAGATGGCTCGGAGATGTTGTATGTGATTAAAGAAATTGTTTCGGTCACGCAACTATTAAGAACCTGTATATAAGTATTTACTATTACACACTTTGTGATTTTATCTATTTCCTTATGTAATTGGGATTTCGAAATATAAAAGAATCGGTATGATAATATAATGGCTTATAGTAGTACAATAGAAATTGAAAAATAAAAGCAAAACAACACATTGATAATAACATTTTATTAGTAGCGTAAAAATTCCTATTAAGTTACGTGCAATCTTATGCTAGACAAATATAAAGTATTTTAAAATCAAAGCACCGATAATGAATTATGCTGGTCTTTTTTAAATTATAATCCATCGTAGCATCGTTTAGAAAACTACATAAGTAGGTTCAGTTGTGATCCCGCAGCTGTTATCCCGGGTTGTGATATGGAAATAGCCGTCAACACCCCAATCCCGGCCCCAAGAGTTCTTCACTATCCAATACTCTTCACCATCCAATTCACCATAGCCGACGAGAGTTACTTCGTGGTTTAAATTTGTAGTACTGCTGTAGAGTGGTAAAGAAAATATTGTTAAGTTAGTTCTTTAAAATTATAAACCTATGTCTAGAAAATATCAAACTAGTTTTTTACTTTGTGTATTCAATGTAATGTAAAACCGTGTTATGATGAAACTTATATTTTCAAATTACTAATCGTATTTCATTATTTCTAAAAACTACGTACTCCCGACGTTTTGATTACTTTGCAGCAACCGTGATCACGGTCAGAGGAGATGTGAATACTCGCGAAAGTCTTAGATCTTACTATGTTATGATGTAATAATATAAAGAAAAATATATGATTATGCATAAATAAAATAAAGAAATTAATGATTTAAATTAAGATCTATTTCCCTATATATATAAAACTTGGATAATCATTTCCACAAACATTAAATAATTTCAACCTGAAAATAATCAATACACAATCCGCGTCTGTGACACTCGAGGAATACCAAGAGACTAGAAACAGTTCGGTAATAAATATTTCCCGAATCATTTTCCAGCCGAATTACGCTTTTCTCTATGGCACGATCCGTTATTTTTGTGTCATATATTCCGTATGACATTTCTCTGCTCATTCCAGGTAATAGAGATTTATGGAGTTTTCGCAAAAGCAACATAACATACAAATACCGTAGAATGTAAACGAACAAAGCTATGCCGGCTTTGTATTATATTTAAAGATAATTTGTTTATTATTCATAGTTTTTATATTAAAAAAATAAATGTTAGTAAAAATCTGTCTTACCAATCACTGTCAGAGTAGATACCGCCGTTGTATAAAGTGAGCATTTCTGTTGCGTCAATGGACACTGACAACGGACCGTGGTTCACCAAAGCCACCTTCAATACATATTCAACAGTTTAGGAATAATACAAGAGTGCTAGTTTATTGGACAATACACTTTATAATTCATTAAAATGAAATATTAGTTATAATTCATATTAAAATTAGTGATAAAGCTCTCTTTACCTTAAGAGCTTCAACGCTGAAGGGTGTGACGTTAGTAAATCCTTTTATCTTGTAGATTTGAGTCATATTGTGTATTTTACAGAAACCGTCCTAAAATGTGGATAACATTTAAATATAGCATAAAGGTAATTTTAAAATCGTACTCTTTTTTTAAATCGGTGTATCTAATTTTATTAATTAACAGGCACTTACTTTGTTCACATATGGACCATACTCCTCTTCAGTGGGCATACCATAATTCATCATCCAATGATACGCTCCCGTATCTGTACCCCCGTTACAGCCTAAATTTTCGTACCTATAAATTATAAAGTCACTATAAAATTGAGTAAAGTTTTACGATATTTTTTCTCAACCAACTATTAAAAACCATTACGGACCCCCAGGCACAGTCTATAAGAGCTTGATTAGCAAGTCTCATAAGTCTTCCACCATTTATTCTTGCCAGAGCTCCCTCCACCGCGCTAGTTGTTCCAAAAGTCCAACAAGATCCACAATCCTGTTGATCTATTTTTTAAAAAGAACAAATATTTGTTACATTCGATCCCGGTTCGTAATTGTCAAAACAGTTGTGTTGTTTTAGTTTAAGTAAAATTAGCATGGATGACTTTGAATGCATTGAAAAGAATTCTGCCTTTACTAGTTTATTAATCATCGTAAATAATACAATTTAAACCAATCAATTTATTTCAGTTCCAGATATTATTTTATGTCATAAATAGGAGAGAAAAAGTTGTTTTTATCTAAAATTTCGGTCTCTATAATAATCGTCGGTTACCCGACAAAAGATTTTGTACTGTATCAATGAATTTCCCAAGTGACTTTACCAGGGGAATATTGATGTTTGGAAATTTTATTAGGATAGCTAACCTATTCCAGAAAAAAAAATTGTAATGATTTTCTTTGTTTTTGATCCCTATCATCGTATAACTGATTGGCGATTTTGCAGCGGAACGTAACTTACCAATCTTAATATGTTCATCTTCCTAGGAACTTAAAATCCGAAGCCTACTCAAATATGAAGTAACAAAAATCTCTATAAAATGTGAGTCTAGGATAGCAAATTGTTAGAGAAGAGTGAGGAGTTTTCACTAGGCTAAATTTTACATAGATAAATATGATTGTAGAAACAAAACTCACCCTTAACCGGTGTTACTAGCCCGTACATCCTCGCGTCATATTCTTTGGGTAGTGAATCAGACATTTCAGCGATCTTTGATTCGGTATACGGAAATGGAATTGCGCCTGATGATTTGCCTCGTCGTTTGAGACCCTTCCGTTTTTCCATTTCTTTGTGGGTAAGATCAGCAAACTTATTTATCGCTAGCTCGAAGTTTTTATTATTTTTATTATGCTCCTCGATCTTTCTAAATATAAATAAATTTTATTTGAATTTAACAATTTGATAGTGGATTTTATTTTTATTATAATAATCTGTAGGTACCTTAAATTATTTTCAAATATTTTTCTGCGCTGCTCATGTTCAAAACTGTCGTAGTTTTTATTGTACTTTTGCATGAATCTTAAAAAAAGAATCAAATACATATATATTTAAACCATTCCATAACCCAATTAATATAAGAATTGATTAAAGGTACAATTATAACTTTTCACTCACTCTGCGAATACGTGATCCGAATCCAAGTTTGCGCTTTCATCACTGTCATCCACTTCGTTTTCATTATTATCTTCGTCCGAATCAATTTTGCAATCATCTTGAAAATACAAAATGTTAAAATTATTTAAAAAATCAGTAATATGTAAATTTATAATAAACAAAATTCATACATTCATCTATGTCAAAGACGTCTTCGCTAAAATCGGTTTTGAAGTTGAAGATGTTCCAAATTGTGTGATCTTTCACATTTTTAATCCAAGTATTATATATTATCTTTTCATATCTGAAACAAATATTATCAATGAAAAAAAAATTGTTGAATTTAAAGGATGAAATAAAAAGAGTTATTTTATAAAATATTTTTGGTTCTCGCGTTATTTACAACTCTTCTCCTTTTAACACACATCTTAGGACCAAATATATGTACAATAAAGATAATAATTTTATGGAATTACCTAACGGGTATAAATGTTGAGTCATTTTGTAATACCCATAAATTCTGCCTTGTTTGAGAGTTAATATAATCTTTGTCTTCAAAAAATGTAAACTTTTCGACCTCACCCAATTCAAGTTTCTCCTTCCCTTAAAAGTTTTAGAAAGAAAATAGTGAATAAACAAACATATTTTTATTATAAGGTGCTTAAGCTCCGTGAAGTTCAATATTATTTATTTACCAATATGGACAAAATCGTCAACATCTGGCAAAACCTTATCCAGTTTGGCTTGTCTGAAGATGTTTCCTTTCATTCCCGTGCAGATGAATTTGTTCTCGTATTCTTCATTACTTTCAGGATGAATCTATTGATGATATTATTTTAATTAAAGTAATATTTGTAACAAAATAGTAACAAATATGAAAGTATAATGAATACTATTTACATTAGTTAAGGATTTTTATATATGTCGTGTTAAATTACCTCATATTTTACACCGAAAGGAAATTCTGACTTCCTTCTGCCCTTAATTGTTATCCGTTTTACGGCACCTTTGTTAAAATCTACCCTTGATTTTTTGCTTACTCGCCTGAATATATTTAATTAATAATTAGTATACAAAGAAAAAAATCTAAAGGAATTATATTTTTAAATATATTTTAAAATTAAATTTTATGATAAATTACCAGTAGGTAACATCCTGCACCAAACCTGACGTCAGTGATAGAGTTTCGGCTTCGAACGAATACTTTTTGGGCCATTTCAGTTTTGGAAGGTCATCTTGAAGAACTAAATGAAAATGATGCAAGAATATAATTAAAAAGGTTTATTCGCGAATTAAAACATATAACTTGAATAGAACCATTCTTTTTTAATTATCTTTTTAAAGGTATTTAGCATTATTTTTTTAAATGCTAAAGTGCTTTTTATTAATATCCTCATTGCTAGTTGAGTGATCGTGTTTAGTGTTAATATCCACAAAATGATATACAATAGCAAGTTTTTAACTTTATATGTTAAAGTTACATGGACAGTCTATTTCGCTGTAAATCATAGGAACTAATTAAAATGAACCCCAATATCAATAAGGAAATATGCATCAGCATATAACATCAGGTATCGAGAGAGATTTTGAAATATGGGTTGGCAGTGATATTATAATTTTTTTCTTTACGTTCTCAATGTGATGATGTTAAGGGTCAAATTTATCTCAGGTTATGCAGATTGTTGTAATAATTAGAAAAAAAATTTCGAACCAATTGAATTAGTAGAGTGAATGTTAATTACCATTTTTCCCAGCAACCGATGCAACAATGAGTAACGGAAAAATTTTTAATATAAAGGCAATCATGGCTTCACCTTACTGAGAATACTGAGAATATCTCATAAAACATAGCATTTTATAGAGGAAGTTATCATTTTTTAAAATAATTAATTAGTTTTTGTTGATAAGGATTTGTAAACGATATGTAAACACGTATTTATTATTAATGAAAAAAAAATCGAATATTATTTTAAATGGGATTTTATTTTAAATATTATAGTATGCTCTTAAAAATTTTAATTTGTTTAAGCCAAACTTTTAGGGACTCCGTCTATAATGAGAACTGTTTATAAACAGAATTTGTTAATCCTTAAACTACAAAACCAATACAAATGTTTTTAAAAATGTGAAGAAATATATATTTCTTTACACATGTTTCCTCTTTCGTAAATTAAAGTCAAGAATTTGATTTAGCTATCAAATTATTTCCTATAACTTAAAATTATTCAATATTTATAAATAGTACATACATAAACAAAAGTTTTTTCTTCTTGTTGCTGTTAAAAATTCAAATTAGCCATAAGGCAGGTGATCTTCTTAATAAAATATTATATGTATATAAAAGGAAAGGAAATAAATAACCCCATTACAAAATAGCCATGGGACAAACCGTCACGTGTTTGCACACCTGTAATAACAGAAACTATAATTTTCAGTTATCCTATAAAGAACAAACAAAACCATAAAACAAAATATAGTAAACAGTGATAAAATTTTAATGATATGTTATCAATGGCTTAACTAGTAATTAAAATGGTAAAAGTATTAATTAAAGTCCCTTACATGAAAAACATTAATATAGGTATGTATATGTATATTTTTTGATCGCTATCTATTATAAAGAGTTTATGTAAAACTCATAACTTTGTGACTCTAGTTAGTAATAAAATTAAAGAAAAGCTATTAAGTGATAAGAATAATTTCCAAATAATGGTATAAAAGTAAAAAAGGCTTTACTTTAAGTTCTGAAGTAGGTCAGTCACGAATAGTTGTACAGAATAATATTTATTAATACGTAGGACTTGAATAATATCCACCCAGGTTTGACTATGTAAAGAGAACGGAGCAGTATGCCTGTTTGAAAAATATTATAATGCTTTCCGTCAACGTCGTTTATTAAATTTAATACTAAAAAAGAATATAGTATTTCCAGTTTTTGCGAAATTTCACTCCTGACCTTCGCTGGTGGCTTCAGGTTATTGCAGCATTCTAGGAAATTTAAAAAACGAGCCTTGTTAAGGGAATCTCTGTAGCCTCTTAACAAGTGACGTTTGCTTTGCTTTGGAAACTTCTTCTTATAAGATTTGGAGCTTTTTTTTGTAATTCGTTGGTGTCTACCGATCAGTTGAAGTCTCAACTCGTTCTGAGCAACGTTGCAGTAGCATTACTTCCTCAAGTTACACACTTCAGTCACACAGTCACAACAGTCACCAACACTTCACAGTTGGATATAATTAGAGCGAGAATCTGCAGTTCCCTGGATAGATTCAGATAACTTTGTTTTTACCACAAAGAGATTTGTAATGTCATGTTGTGCATAGTTGTTGGTTGGGTGAGCTTAATCTGTAGTTATTCAACTCACAAATATTTCAATTCAATGTACAGAGGTAACTGTTCTTAAAACTTCAAGGAGTAAACAACAAGTGTTTTCTTTATTATGAAAAATCAAAAATAAAATGAATGGTGAATATAAAATATACCGACCTTTTTTGCGTGTCGTTGCTATCTTGACTGGAATTGTAACCATCTAAACTCTACTGCTATTTACAACTTGTGCAACTATAACAACATGTATACCTCGTAGCCTCCTAGTTCAAGGCAGCTTGGTTTTAGACCCTCGTCAAACAGAATGTGTTGAACGGTACACTTTCTTGCCAAAACTCCTTAAAACCCCCGTCATTGTCAATGAATCACACTAAAATCCATTCCACAATTGTGATATCGTAGTTATAATAAAATTGTAATTAAGCTTATGGGTGGGCAGTAATATAATTTAATTCTACAGCTTTAATATATAATAATTACCAAGATTCTTATAACTTTATATTTAAAAAAGGAGAAGCGAGATTCTGTTGAAGTTGGAACTTATTTCATTTATATTAAAAAAATATTCTATAATAACAAATAATGTTATAATAAGGGACGCTTGGGTAAAGAGTGTACTCAAATTTACACGCTTTTTGAGCTTGGATAATGCAATTTTCTCGATAACATGCTAAGTCATAATTTCAGCCTCAATGGCTGGTTAGAGAGTAGAGTGTAAGTAAATGCAGTTATTTTTAGTTCATACTTTATATAGCAGTTTATTTAATGAAGTGTATGCTTTGTTTTTATGAAGCTAATCCTAGCGTTCATGTCTCTTTATATTTATAGAGTAGCTGTGTTGGAAGCTAACTTTAAAAATATTTTTATTTACGAAAAATATTTTTTAAAATCAAATATAAAAAAACAATATTGGTTTGAGAGAATTTGTGGAATTTAGAAATGTTTTCGCTTTTTACTGGATATATGATGAGACCAGTCCTCAGATAACAACCAAAATAGTTGTCAGGAAGAATGAAGATGAAAATTGCAAAATTTAGATAATATAAGCCTTATAGATTTGATACAATGTCATATCATATGGTCTTAAATTTCTATAAAGTTTTATGACAAAGTCAGTGAAATTTGTTTCCAAAATTTGAAAGTTGTTGTGATACACCCTAGCTAATAACTTGTATCAATTACTTATAGGAAAGTATTTTTGAAATAAATTACAAATAAATAAAAAAAAATCTCTTGGCATGGACGAATGGGACACAAGAATTATTGAGATATGAATAAGATCCTTGAGCGAGCTGAAGGCATACTTGACAATTATTGAGGGTCCATTAAATAAAAAAAGCCTATGGTAATTTTCATATCTTATTCAATTAACTAAGTATTTCATACTTACTCTAAAAAATGTCTTATGCAAGAGATGAATCTAGATGAAACAGCAAAAAAAAAAAATTGTTTGGTTTTCAATTGTCCAAACTGTTGGGGAGAGAGACCTTTGCGACAGTATCATTAGCACCATATATTTGAAGTCATTCAAAAAATCAATACGGTATTCGAGATTCTGATAAGAAAACCAAAATCAAATGTGAAAGGAAAGTATTTAGTTCTGAGGTTATAACAAAGGAATCTGAGGAAAGACGCGAATAAATGGGACTCTAAACTTAGAAAACGAATATTTGTTGGTTATGTAGATCTGTAAATAAACGAGTAGCTGACGATATATAGACCTGAATGGAGAACATCATATAAAGTATTAAAACTAGAATATTGCAAAATATACGAATACATTAAATAAATCCGTCTAAACCCGGTAAATGAACATTGTAAAAGTTACATTTGTCCAGCTTTTTTTAACATCTATGATTCTCAATTAGTGGAGGAAACTTTTTCATCTTATTATGCAGACCCGGGAAAGAGTATATTATGTATACTATATACTTCTTTATATGAATGAAGCATCCTATCGGTATTAATGTGTATAAAAGCTGTGAGATACGTGTGATCGTGATAGACCAAGAATAGTTTACTCTCAATTTAAAATTGATTTCTCTTAGATGCGGCGTAAGCCAATTCGGAATTAGATAAACACAATAAAGAGAACAAAAATATTATATAATATATAGTATTGAGTATGATTTCAGTAAATTTAATCTTTAGTTAAGAATATAAGATATCAAAATAAGATTTTTGTAAAAATACTCAGGAGTGTTTTTGCTTCAGAAAGTCTCTATTTTATAGAAATTATGTTAAAGGCAGACTTTGGTGCTTTCTAAATAAATCTGAGTATATAGCGACTATGTAGCAGAAATGTATGGCTTTAAGTATCAAGGAGGCCCTTTGGATCCAATAATTCCGAACTAAACTTGGCCAAGCAAGTGCTTATGCTCTTGTTATTTATTCTGTAAATAAAAGTGCAATGAGAAGCATATTTAATCAGACTTCTATAAACTACAAATAAAGCACAGATATATTCGTTTGTATCTTCTTAAAAATAATATTGTTGACTCTAAAGTTTAATTTTATATGTAAAAAGTATATGTTGGCGGATAATAAAAATAACATAAATTGTCTTTTTTATTTCATATGACTTTGTCACTTTACGTTCAACAGGAAGTTTTAGTCGGCGAACGCAAACAAATTTGCAATCATTTTGTAAGACAAAAGTCATTGTTCAAAGACTTTCATAACTTTCTTTCAAAACATATAATATGTTTCGCTTAGATCTAAATAAAAATAATCAAACGAATTTGTTTTATATGTGGATACAAGAGTTATAAAAAAATTGCTAACTTAAAACAGCTTTACCTTTTTTAGTACCTACAACTTATAGGAACATAAAGGTGTATGCTATGATAAGGGCAAAACCAGGCATTGAACTGTAATCTCGGTCCCTGCCATGTCAAGTCATGGTAATCAGGCCCTCACTTCTACAGGGACGGTCAGCAAAGAGAATAAAGAAAACTAACGGCTTTTTTATAAAAAAAGTAAGTCATAGTATACTTTATAAAATACAAATATATATTATTTAATTTATAATTATTTAAGTTATTTTTCTAAATGTCGAATATTAAAAAGCTTTGAACTAAATTATTCAAGATAAATAAATGAGAGCACATTATTTTTTATAATAAAAAATCTTTTTTGTCATCCGTACATGTTTTATATAAGGTATATTTACTACATAGTTTCTAATAGAAAGGTGCCCCTTGCCCTGATAGCTGTAGCGAATCGACGCTGAATTATATCACCAGACGCAGGTGCAAGCGTTGAATATGCAGTAAATGTTACTTTTATATCTACTTACAAGTATGCTTTAAGAACTTTTAGAAACATTTTTATTGGAAATATTTGTTTTGTATAAATACGATTAGTACAGCAGCTTCGTTTGAATGTTTGTATGTACATCTGCTTCATTAAAGAACACGTTACAAATGACAGACTATTTGTTATTAAAATTACAGTTGAATAATTTGTTGTAACCAAATTTAGGATTTTAATATTTTATCCCCAGCCTTTGATATTCTAACACAAATTTTCAATTTTTTACTTTTAGTGAAATTGGTAGAATTAATAAATATTTTTGAGAACTGATTTTTTAAAAGAGTTCAACATCATTTCTCGATAAAGAAATAACTCTTAAGAGCGGGTAAATCTTAGTAAAGTTCTTCCAAGTTTTTGTGGCACAGCAAAGAGGTTTAAACGTTTTGTGATTTAATGGAGCTTTTTATATTTTTTGTACATTAACAATTTTGTTAGAATTATATGTTGATAGCACTGTTTTATACTTAATTTTAAATTCTATTATGTATTATGATTAGTATATGTCAGATGTGATATAAAAAATATTACTTTTGCTTTAAAAAGTTGGTATAAATTTTTCCTTAGTATTCATAAAGATTATTATTTTTTAAATGAGTGTGGTTACTGTAGCGTTCTATTTAAATCTGAATGGCGACTTTGATATAATATGCAAATTTCGTCTCTACTGGGAATGAAACTCCCTGAGTTACGGTTACAAGTTCGTCTTACTGCGGGAGAGAGCTATTTTAATTTTAGTCATAATATCAAAACTACTAAGTGTATAATAGAAAAAAGTTTTATTGTTATAAAATAATACCGTACAAATAAAAACTATCAGTTATATGTATATACTTGATTTTTAAAATAAGTTCTTCAATCATTAAAGTTTACAGTTCCTTGATTACGAATGACGGTATTGAGCCAGTTAACTAAATTTATACCACGTTATAATACGACACATTAATGAAAAGTTGATTAGAAATTTAATTGAAACCCTTAATAAAGGTCACGGTTCTATTAGCATGGGTGGACTTACTGGTTATTATTTATAAATCTCTGTTCATTTTGTATAAAATAAGAAAATAATTCAATAATTCCTTGTTTAAAAACTTAAATTTTTTTGTGCAATGAAATGTGGGCACTTTTAATTGAGTCAGTTCCTATACTTGTTTTTTATGAAATTAATATGAAGTATTAAGCACAAAATTCTAGATTTGGGTTAAAATTTTATGGCACAAGTCACTTGACATAGCTATTTTTCTTTATTGTTTAAGATGTCCCTAGATTTAGTCATACCGTAAAAAACTTCCATAATAAAAATTATGTCAGCGCTATTTCGTTACTCAAAAGAATCAAATTGGTAGGCGAGCCTAACAACTTCGAGTCAATTCAGCTGTTCCGAATTAATAGCTTTTTTGTGTTCACTATCGAGTTTGAATCTTAACTCTCTAGTCTAAGGTTCAAAATTGACTGAGTTCTAAACAGGTAGTTTTTGTACTAGTGAGCTGTAGAAGATAGGCGCAAAATGCACCCGCGAGCTGTCACGCGTCGGGTACCTTCGGTTCAACGACTGACTACAAAATGAAAATGTAAAAAGTATTCCAGAAAACAGTACCCTTATATATACGAGTATAATTTTAAATATTGCTACCTCACTTTTATCATCTTTTATTATGTACACTTTTTGTTTGATACAATTGTTTTAGTAGGATATTTGTTACAAAAAAATCTTCACCCAATCACACCTACTGTGTGTATTTCGTCTCATGTGGTCAACGTTGTATTTAAATTCCCTAATAAATATGTGTCTTCACTATCAGAGTTTTGTTAAAATCTAAGATAAAACGTCGTCGACGGAATTTTTATGGCGTGATCATTGGCATTTACATATATTAAGTTTATTTATGATTGGGCCGGGGCTTTATTCCCTACAGTGGATGTTTTTGATAGCTCATCAATGCTTGAAGATGAGATGTATGTGTATTTGTTTGTAATTTAAGGTTGTGCTTATTAAGACATTGAGATATAAATTGAAATATAATGTTTTTCCAGCCACGAGCCATGGGTTTGTAAAATATAATTTAATTTGTTTTAAAATTTTATTTAGAAAAACAAGTCGATTCAATAGCATAATTGAAAACTTAAATTCAGAGTAAAACTTAGAGTTTTTTAATATTGCTGAAATATTAATGAGAAATTAATTAAATTCTAAATGTTGGTAGTTTTACTCTATCTTATATTACTATGTGGGAACGTTAGTCAAAAACTATAGAATATATGTTATAAAATATTGGTGATTTATCTCATGACGTCATAGTTCGCTACCATTTAAAGATCTATCTTGTCCGTCACATTATAATGATAAAGATAACTAATTTGGAAACTTTGTAACTTATTTTTTTATGATTAAAATTAAAGCAAATGGACTCGAGAACCGGTTACAGAAGCTAATTAAGAAAGCAATTTGCAAGTTATTTATGGTTTTAACGAAACGCAGTGTAATAAAGATTATCGTCAGATGGAACACGGAAAATAAAAAAATAAAGAAGTTGGGTTGTAATAAAATATTATATAAACAGATTTAATGTTTTTCACTGGAAGCTGTCCTGGATGGTTCATAAAAGGTAGTTGATGTATCTATATAGTATATTAAAGTAACTCAAGTTTAAGATATTCACTTCAGTGTTAGGGTGCCTATTTTACGAGCGAGTTTTATACGGTCACCCAAGGGCACAGATGAATCTACGCTACCGCACTCCAGTTCGTGACTCCGGCCATAAAGATTGGTTTGTGATAATCGTATATTTTAATATTTTATTGCTTCTATAAAGCACATGAATAGATAGCGTCGTAAATATGCATCATATGATATTATTGAATTATTTCTTTCAATTAATCTTCTGTTGAATTTTAAAGATAACATGTTATAAAACAATAGAACCTTTGGTTGTGTATTTGAAAACAATCTACTATAATGACAGAGTGTTATTGCTTATATGATTTATTGTTTTCTTTACTCGCAAACAATGAAGTCGGTATCTTTAGAAATGGTATTGACATTAGATGTTATGATTGAATGTTTATTGAAGCACAGAAAACTTATATTTTTGTTGTATTTAAGTAAATTTACCTAGAAGCGAATAGTCGAGTTGAAGTTTAGGTTAGTGAATTAGTAAAACAATATTTAAAAGAACTATTATGTAAAGAGTAAGACAAAAGGGGAAAAGTTCCCATCATCAATCCATGCATATTGCTTATGGATTTTAGGAAATAGTTATTATCTTTTTGAAGAAAAGTTGTTAAAAGTAATGTTTTATGCGAGACAAAAACAATGATACATATTCTTTTATTTATTTTGTCATATATTCATTCATATCATATATGGATTTTAACGATATCTTCACAGCTTTATGGTTTTTGTTGAGTATATCAATTGGTTATAAAAAATATTAAGTCGGTGCAATGAACGTTATATTACTGAAGAGATGTCGTCAATTAATTTAAATTTTAAAGAATCATATTGGACATAGTATGTAAATATAAGGATATGGATAATATGTGTTTGTTTAATTAATATAAATGTAGTAGTCATATGAATTGTTTGATTTTGTAATTTTGTTATAAAATAATTCAATACAGAGCGAAAGTCAAGAGAAACAAGACGAAGTAATAAACAAAATTATCTTTCAATCATTGCTTCAGAACAATCAAGATTCTGTAGTCAGATTATTCATACAAGAAGTCATAGCGAGTTATCATACCAATCAATTCGCGTCAGACGTCCATTTGTTTAATTGTCTATAGACAGGAGCCGTATGTTATCACGTTGTCAATCTCAGTGCGTTTCAAATGTAGTATAAGAGCTTACAGAGTTTTTTAGTTTCTTTTATATGTAAATCATTTCGGTTACTTGAATTTAAGATTATCATTTAGGTAGTCGTTTATTAATGTGGAGTTAAAGGAAAGAAATGTAATAGATTTATATCTTGTTCATAGTTTTGCTACAACGAAGTTTGATTGAAAATTTATTTTACATTTAAGTTAAATGATAGTAATCTATTTATCTAGGTGATATGATAAGGAATTAGATGACAAATATTAATGTGAGATTAATAAGAAAACAAATTTTATTCAATGCGAAGCGTAGCATGGAAATGGGTTGGTATAGATACGATAATACAAAAATAATTTAAAAAAATTCAGTAAGAAATATAGTGATCTTAAATGTTTAAATTGTATTAATTATTTCATCAGCTCCGTTATGATCGTGGGTAAAGACGCTGCAATAAATTCTTAGTCTACCGTTATTTATATTTACCCCGACTTCCTTCGTGTAAACCAGTTATTGTTTGTTACTTTTTATTATTTTCTTCACCGTATTGCGATCTTGTTTCGAATTCAATACGTACAGTTATTGATTGTAAAACACGAAAAATATTTCGTGACAATAAAAATAATATATACATTAAGTCTTATATACTGGAAAAATATATAATTGTATTTAAATATACTGAAAATTATATTGTTATAATAATATTTAATTTAAGGAAATTGTAACTAAAATATTTTACAAAAAGTGATTTTAAATCAGTCATTGCTATAGCTAACAAACGTGTAAAATTGTGTTGACAAAAATATGAATGTAATCTTAAAATATAACATAAGCTATGCGAAAAAGATATGCGAATCATTTCATAGTTTTACGATTTTGTAAGTAAATATTAAATATGGTTATATATATTATAATAAATAACATACAACTGCTCTATATCTTTGTTTATTGATATATCGATTGCTGTGAGACTAATGGATTCAGAGTAAATATTTGAGTTGGTCGGCACTTTGTTGATTGTTTCTCAGATTATGAAATTAATCACTGTTGGTAACTGACAAGCGGCTAGATTAGACTGGAATAAAATAGTGCAGCTTAAAATCAGAAACGGTGTTCAATATTATATTAGATATTGCCAACCGATACCATGATCATAATTAATTGGTTATTTCAAGTTTATTATTAGTAGAATAGAAATATCATCATCTTTGACATTTAGTGATAACACGTTAAGGAATCTTCAAGGATTGTCTAATTGGTGTGTGTGTTTGTGTGTGTGTGAAATTCATGATAGTGTGGGTAAGGTTTTTTATATAATATAACAAAAATACCTTTGCAAGTTTCTTCATATAAATTTTGATTGTTATTTTCTTGCATTCTATTAAAAAAGGATACAAAGTTATCTCTTTAAGTATTAATATTACATATGATTGAATAAATCGTGACGGCACCGTGTCTGCTTTTTTTAGTCAATATATTTTATTCATTCCATTGCTTAGAATATGAATAATATATAAAGCAAACCTAACTGGTATGATCTTGAATGTTCACTTTATCCGGTTTGCATATACCTGTTATTATGATTAAATTTTATAGTATCATGTGATTTTTCACATACAGATATACGAGTACCTACTATATCGATCTTAAATTTCTATAATCTTTATTGCGTTTGTTTTTTGTCATTATAACAGTTTTATATAGGTTATTATAAACTGCTATATGACAAGTAAACATACATTTTATTTACCCTATGTATATAACTTATTATATAAAAAACTAATTTGAATTAATAATATTTATGAAAGTTATTTTATTATGAATACAATTAATAAACTTCAATAAAATATGACAGTTCTAAAGTGCTCGTAGGATTTTCCTTGTTTCCATTTCCCCTCGTCCATTTATCTCCGACGTTATAACTAATATTGATTTCATATTAAAATTATTCTCTCTAATAAAATTACCCGTCTTTAAACATATACACATCTTATATAATACTTGAATTAATATTCACGTGACACGAAATTAAATTTGTTAAACGTTCTAAATGAATATGGAACATGAATATTCATACTCACAAAACTGTGCATCTGTTTGGTAAACTAAAAGGGCGATTAGATTATTCAGACAAGATAAGGGTTAAGCGAGGGTGGGCTGGTTATTGACTTGAGATGCAGCAGCCAATCCAGATCACGATATGTGGCAGGTGCGCGACGGAAAAAAATGAACGCTTATAAATAGCGATGGACAAACTTGTCTGTGAATGCACAATTAAAGGGTTGTGTTAAAGATTATACATGTATGTGTGAGTGTAATGAAATACGATAGTACTACTGTCCGCTTTATGCGTCTGAAGTCTACTTTCGTATGCATTTAATTCATTCTTAGCACTTAAGTACACGATTAATTATATATAGGCATTAAAACCGCATGCTTTTAAATGTGTTTGAATTACTGGTTTCCAATAGGTTGTTGGAATTATCGTTTTCTATATAAAGGTTAAGAAATATAAATGTTATTTATGTTTATTATGCTTATTATAGTTTTAAATAAAGATAATAATGAGAGATCGAATAACAGTTTTTTAACCTTTCTAAGAGTTTTCTTGTGTTGTATTGTAATGTCCAACTGGTTTGATGAGGTTAATTAAAACAAAATAGAAACAAGTTTCTCTTCTATAGCAATAATCTATAGAAACATCATTAAAATAAAAATAATAAGGTCCAAGCAATAGTACAAAGTTCAATTGAAAACGAAAAATTTTATAGAAGTCTAATATGCATGCTGGTTGATATCTGCTAATCTACTCTGTTTGATATTCTGTGGCAGGTGTCATGTGTCATGGTGTATTGTGTATGACGTGTGTTGGTGCAATCGTAAAGATTAGTTCCATCACGAGATGAATAATTTACCACCATTGACATACCATAACTCTGTTATAGAAAACTCGTTTGACAGCTACCACTTTAACAATTCAAATGTCCGATATCAATTATATGGATAAAGTTGATGGTATCCATATATAAATCGAGGTACTTGAATTGAATATATTTTTCAGGAAAATAATTATGTACAAGCATACTTCAATAATAATTTAAAACAGTTCAAAAATTATTGAATTGTACGTAGTTATTAAAAGTAAGCCTTTTAAAAGGTCAGAGTTATTTCTAGACTTAATAATAAATGGTAAGCTTGCACATGACGTGCACTAAAAGAGAAATGAAACAACATTCGTTTTAATTAATTTGTGAATAACTTTGATATAACGTAATGAAAATAAAGAGATAAGAAGAATTTTGGTGCACATTTATTTATCATTTTATTTTTAAGACATTTTTGTAAAAAGAGTTTCGTTCTTTGATGCCCATTCCTATCATAAATGTGAAAACTTGTATGTACGTGTTTTTTTTTTATTTGGTGACACTGTTTAGTTATTATTTTCAATGTATGTAGTTGATAATAGAAATGGAAAGATTGTTGGATAAAATTTAAGTAAAAAGAAGAACGATTTTAATTACAAACATACCGACAATCAGGAACAAATCAGTGAGTAAAGTTTTTTGTTCTATAAGCTATTCAAAATAAGACAGTTGCATGTAGCAAAATACATGTACATCTTTAAATTACTAAGAAATTTAAATAATATTCGGAAAATCTTAGATATTATATAAACTAAGAAATTATTATTATATTAGTAATATTATTAACTTATTGTTACATTACTTTGAGTAGTTTAGATATTTTTTCCTTTAAAGTAATTTGATGTTCCCCTATTTTGGGTTAATAGACAAATCGTGAGTCGCCGTTAATTCCGTAACAGATTTTTTGTAATGCCCATGATTACGAAGTTTACTACCTATTTGACATCAAACGATTTAAGTTTTCTATAGGGAAAGAATCATGTGCGGCTTAAATTTTGATAAATTTGGAGGATTTCAATTTAAAGATAAACAACAAGTCACATTTAAATAATCACACCTTTTTCACAGTTTTACTACATATTTTTTTCTTCATAGTATAATATGACTGAAGAATGGTTGAATAGATACTTCGCAATCCAGATGCGCCTTCATTTATTATTTTTCTGACATTTTCTTACAATATTTAAACTGCTAAGCATTTGCTAGTGGGATGTAAGGTATTCCTGGACAGCGGTCAATACTCGCGTCATCACGATAGCGTTCTAGAAATCATACGTGAAGCGGTTAGTCTTTCAGTAGCCAGAGCATAAAGGGAAATAACCACAAACGAACGATCAGTAGGTTTTGTGAGAGAAGGCACTAGGGCTACAAAATCAAATGTCAAGCCTTACTCCATCCTTAAAGCGGCCTCGGATTGGACTATAATGATGGACACGTAGAAAAAATAATAAAAGATTCCCGAGGATATTTGTGCTTCGGCCTCCAGACTGGGTATATTTTTGTTTTCGCGAATTTTAAAGCGCGTAGTGATGATAGAGCTTACGGTGCCTTGGGAAACCAACATCCCCAAAGACTATACCATCAAGGTCAACAAATATTACGAGCTCACTAACGAACTCACTCGAAATAGATTCGTCGTGGATTTGTACGCGGTAGAGGTGGGAGCGAGAGGTATAACAGCGACATCTTTCTACAACCTACTAAAAGACTTGGGCTTGTCCAGAACTCACATTAATACATTCTTGAAACGTACATCGAAGGCAGCCCTAGTAGGTTCTTTTCAAATTTGGTTAGGTAGGGAGAGGAGCTTGGACAGTGGAGGTGATCGTTTAACGCGCGTTAGATAAGGGGCTTCTTAAACTTACACTTGGTTCGCAAGACCCAGGCACTGTTGAAGCTCCTCTCCCTGCAACAAGATGGACCCGGCACCCGCACGGTGAATCTATTGAATGCTAAGAGGTTTCGTCTCAGGCATATTAAATTCTTATTTTTCTAAGATTTACTAAGCACTTCATATACAGTTTCACAAGCAAAAACCCCTATAAATCAAAAAATAAATTTGAAGGTTCACTAAATAAATTACAAACAGATCTTTGGGTCCCGTATTCCCAAAGCAATAACAACAATGTATCGTTACATTCCCCAAGCTAATTCGAATTACGGATCACTTTTTAAAGGATTTTGTAGCCCGAAGATTTTACCTACCTTTCAACGCAGCCACTATAATATTATGCATTACAAAATGGTTGGTACCTTCACCCTAATCTGAGCATTTACTTTACCCAAGTCTCTTTAACATTAATATTTAAGCATGTTCCTTAAATTATCCTCCCGCTTAGCTATTTCTAAAATATTTCAGTTTCCCTCAACATTTTATACATTATCAAGATTTTTGAAAATAGAATTTTATGAAAGATTTAATATTATGTATTAAAACCAAAATAACCTCGTGATGCACTCTGTTACTATTTCAGCATGAAGTGGTTGCCTGTAACTAAGGTAGCACATAGCATCTTAATTGTAATAATTTGAATGGTTGTATTTGTGTATACTTTGTTGGCGATCCAATAAATAAAATAAAAAAATAAAAATTATTATTGTGTCAAATCAGTAGCTTTTGAAATAGATCGAGTTATATTCATTTTCAAAGGAAAATGTAATTTTGTTGAATGTATCTGTTTAAACAAAGTCTACAGTAAATTTTGCTATTTAAGTTCGACAGTTGTGGCGGGTAACAAGTTATACGTTCATAATACTGCCAAGGCCCGCATCTAGTGCTAGTTTGACACATGTAAAGGCAAATTAGAACTTAAGAAAGTTTTCATGTAACCGTGGGAACATGTTACACAGTCTGGTTAACTTGAGAGCTCACGGTAGAAAAGACAATAGCAGGAAGTTTTCCTTGCTATCAGTCACGCTACGTATTATACGACTAACAGCAGTTTTTGCTGTATGGTCTTCAAATAAACAATGCTGAATAAATGTGTGTGACGAACCATTAAATTTACGTGAAAACTATATAAAAAAAAAGTTGAAGAAAAAAGATTCTTCTGACCGTACGAACTTCTTGCCCTTTGGTTATTTTTTATGAATAAAGTATTTTAAAAATAATCTAACTCACAGTTAGTTGATAAAGTATATTAAGAAAAACTTTAAATCTACATATTAAGAAATATTCATATTTTGAGAATGATTAGAGGTACTAATCATTCATCATTATATAGGTATATATGTACGTATACATAAAATATAAATCATACATTTACCGTCCCTACGCTGGTGCAAATTCCTCCATTGTATTCAAGATATTAAAATATAGTTAAAAATAGCTGAATTTTCTTCTTCAATAAAGGTTGATCATGAGTCTAGTAGCATGCTCAAGAAAAAATAAAGATTCATATACATCATGTTACATTAAAAAGTGTCTTGATTTACCTACCTCTAACTTTTGTAATTATTATAAAAAAAAATAATAATTCGACAATTATATCCATTACAATTCTAAAATGTTTTTATTAAATCTCCCTTTATATGCCTGATAGGAGTAGCCTATTCGTTAAATTGGGTCATCAATTATCTCGAGCAAATTAGACAATGACCTGTTAAGCTGAGTCATTGTTCGCTAATGACCTTTATCAGGGATGGAATAGTTCAATTCCAGAGAAACTTATCTTACTCAAAAAATATTTAACGTGTAACACTAAACATAGTAGTGAAATATTCTATATATTGCTTCTTTACTTCTTAGTTAGTGTTTATTAATAGTCTATATCAAAGAATACATATATACATATCACATAATATACATATGTATGTATATAGTTATTACACTTCATAAGTTATAAATATTAATTTATATTATACATCAAATGGACCGTTCAATTCCCATCCACAGTCAATTAACATTAATGGTACATTTTAATTTAATGTGGACTGTGTACTTGATTAATAAAGAGCTCTTTGTAAATTGCTGGACGAGTCATAGCAGAGGATAGCATTACTCGTGATCGTGGCTGTTAATACGAAGTAGGGATCAGCATAACAAACATTCTGTTCTTAAATCGTATGCAAGACAGGGGTTTTAAAATATTCACAAGCCAGGAACGTAGAGACATTTTGTTTTGGGTAAATGGGAACATAGATTTGAAATATTTTTCATTATTAATATTTATTACAGTCGCCAAGCTTTTATATTTGCTTGAGTAAGCGTCCGATGTTGCGCTCAAAATTTGCTTACGGATATCCGGGACACTTTTTAGGATTAGGGACAAATTGATAAAAGTGTTTACCTGTGTTTATCACCAAATCTGTAAAAGGGTCACCCTGTAATTAATTATTCGGTTTTGCGGTACAGACTTTAAGAAACCCTGATCAAAAAGGAGGCCCTGTTGGGATTTGTTTGAAGGTTTTTAATTATTTTAATAACTGTAATCAATATTTTATTTGAATGTCCTTGAAGAACATCTTACATAATTTATCATTTAGATGTGTTAATTTCAATAAACCTATTTTTAACTACGTGAATAATCATGTAGTGTTATTAAATTTAAAAGAATAAATGGATGAGAACAATTATGACTCAACAAATTTGACTTATAAATTCTGGTAACCCATTAACTAAACTAGCATACCAGTCTCAATTAAAAGAATTTGTTTATACAACATTAATTTGAGTTTAAAATATTCATACAATCTTATTCTATGTTCAATTGCAATTTTTATCTTAACGGTAATACCGAGCAGGTGTTTGTAAGTAATGAGATGTTTAAATTAGTTTTGTTTGTAAAAAGCTGTGATGTCGTGGGATCCCTGCGTACGAGTTAAACCAGATGTTTCTCTATAATAAACCCTTGTGTTACTAGCCCAGTGTGTACAAGTATTTTAATGTATCAAGATTATAATCGGAAAGCAAACTGAACCGAGACCATTGATATTCCAAGTGTTCTGTATCGAAGTTGATATAGAAAATATCTCGGACATTCGATCAGTGGATCCATCGATAAGAATAATATTATATACAAAATACAATTATTATTAATACATTTATATATAAATTTCTAGAGAATATTTATTATAAATGTAGGTATATAAAAAAACGTTACATTGTGGAACTTGTTTCAAGCTAAACGTTTAATAATGAGTAATTGATGTGTGCTTCTATACTTAAATAGTTCTAGCGTATATGCAGTTTACTGAAATTGTTGTAAAAACTCATTGTAAAAAAAGGAATTACAGTGAAGTAGTAACGTGGGAAACCGACTAATGTATATATTGTGTTCAAGATATATATGTATATACATTTCTTAAATACAAACAAGTTTTTCGGTGGATCTAATTTATGAAATCTCGGTTGCGAATGATTGCGATGTTTTAGTGAAATAAATTTAATTAAAATTCCATTCACAGATTAAAGGCTTCACAATTGGAGAACGGCGATTAATATCAACTATCCAGATATTTAAAAAATGCTTATGAGTTATCACAAGGATATCACATTGAGGAATTTTGTACAGATATTTATTGGTTAGTTGTTTGAAAAAAGCTTTACATCTACTTCTTATATAATTTTTTTTATCAAAGAAATAAAAATCATTGATGACAAAGGCTTCGTATTGATTTAAAGTCCATTGTACGAGTCGAGTGTTTTGCTGAAAATATTTCACGTTGTACAACATGAAACAATAAAAAATATTACATCCGTTACATTTTTAAAAGATGACTCACTGCCAAATAAGAAATAAAAATGCGATGGGAAAACATACAATATCGAATTCACATTTTTATACGCATAAATATTAAAAATTGTAACCGGTCAAGCAATAATTACGTTCAGTGCTCGAGGTAATTAAAACTTTGGCGTCGTATTTTTGGCTTCTTCAATCCGTATTAGGAGCAATTGAGCTGATGGCCTGAATTAGATACACTTGATTAGTTAATCGTCTTCATTTATAATGGAACATGTTGGTCCCATGATTTCATCTCCTCGAAGGTTTGGGTTCCCGAATTAAGTGTTTGTGTGTCATTGTTTATATAACGGACTGTCAATTCTAAGAAATATAATTTGAAATGGTAATTTAATGCTATTATATTTAAATCATTTTGTTATATTCTAGTTTGTAATATAGCACATATTTCCATAGTTTTGAAAACCCACACTTTTTCATAGATTATCTCAATTAACTCATTTTATAACTGTATCTCTATTTATTATATACAGATGTGATATGTTTTGTACAAAACAAACCGGAGGAAATTATGGAACGGTTCGTTCCAAAAAAGATGGAACGACGAACTCAACTGATTACCCTTTCAGACGAATATTACTAAGTCAAATATCTTAATGAATTACTTTGTAAAACTTAATAGAAATTTAAACATAATTGCTTAGAATTCAAAGTTTTAATTCTATTTATATTAATTCATTTCGTAATAAATAAAACCATTATACAGCTTTTACATTAATTTAAGAGTCTACAAAGATTTTTTTCATTTAAAATCCTTTCAAATGAAAAGCAGGCGTCACATTGATACCAATTTAAATGTTAATCTAATGATATCTAATATTATAGGAACATGACGGTCGTAAATATAAAAAAAATATTTCAGTTCACGACAGCTATGTCGGTCCGTTAGTATTTGAGCCGACGATTCTAAACGTTAAGAACTTTACACCTCAGTATGAGATGACAGTGTGGGTGAGTTTTTATGAATTTGATATAAGGATTTCTACAATTGAAGGTATTGTACGAGATTATATAGTAATAATGCATTAATTAATTTTGTACTGTTGATAACATTAAACAATGATCTAAAGCATTTATATAATACAGTACAACAAAATTAATAAAATAGTTATTATAGTACTTTAACTTTATTAGTTTGTAAGTACCTTTATTGTATATAAGTAATTTCAATTCAAATAAATATTAGAAGACTATAAATATTTTGTCCCTTAACGTTTATTACGGCTAACAGTTTTGTATGCGTAAATAGTTTATCTCGTAATAAATTGTAGTATTTTAAATATTTAACCATTTATTGTGTATGTAAATATTAGTATAACTGTCATCGTAATCATAATAGTAATGGGCCAAAGTTATAACGAAGTCCATAGATATAATAAATCTGTTTATTGAATCATTTAAAGTACAAACAAACTATTAGTTTCTTCATATCTTCGATTGCCATAAGTAAATAGTGAATAAAGTTTTGCGAACCGTTAAGCGATACTGGGTTTCCGCTTTCGTAACGATCTTTGATAAGCTAAGCAAACAAATCTCTATCGGTCATTGAACCTTTCGATCGGAGAGATCGGAGAGTGATACAGTAAATTCATTTAAGTTATAGAAGCAGTTACTTAAGTTTACTTTGAGAATAAAAATTAGGCTGAAATTAACAAAATAGCAGAAACTACAATTAGTAAATAATGTATTAATTATTTTTTTGTTTAATTAATCAAGTATTTACTGTCGTATCATTTGAATGGAAAGTTAATTAGGTCATAAACGGAATTTAATTCTGTTATACGAACAATAATTCAGGAATTGTAGCAAAATGCTTTCATGTATAATATTTGCAATACCGCGATAAGCTGCCAATGTTCTGAAATCAGGCTAGTTCTCGCAAAACAACGCCAATTATAAACAGTAAATTTACGCGACAAGGGTAAAGTTTGCTTGAATTTGCGTTACATGTAGTTTGGAATGTAAATGAAAATACAAATGAAAATCAAAGGAAATTTTACCTAAAACGAAAGTAAAAACCTAACGTTTTACAAATATTGTCAAGTTTGTAATTTGTTTAATCAGAGATCGAGAAAGGAAAAGTATGAATGAAAGTAAATTAAGCTGTTGTGAACGACGTGAATTGAGAGAGGAATTTAAATAAAAGAAGAGTAATTTTATGGATCCCCAAGGTCTCGAGGCATTTGTAGCTATATACGTACAAATATAACTTGTGCTAAACAAGTTGTCCAACATTTCCGAGTGTCCTCAAATGCGGACGGCGGATTCATATGTTGACCTCATTTATACAAGGACATCCTTTTGTAAGTAAATATAAAGTTCTTCTCCACTTCTGGCTTTTGGACAACATTATTAGTAGAAAGATAAGGTTTCAATAGCATTTCGATGCTTCCTTATCGAAAAATAGGAAAGCTTTGAAAGTTTTCTTAATGTAATTCTGCTATTTAATTGTTATATAACAAATTAAAAACGACAAAATTTCTGTAATGTAAATGAAACGAATTAAGGAAAGCCGTGGAAGTCTCCTGTATTTACGAGGATGCTAGTTAACTTTTCAACAGCCAATAAACATTTCATTTACAAAAGGATATTTATATTTTCTTAAAGAAAACCTACATTTTTTTTACTTTTTCAAATTTCATTATAGTACGTCAACGTGAAATTTCACCGAAATTATGATTTCTTTGTGAAGATCAAAATGTAGGAAATATAAAGCATAAAATTAATCTTGAGATTATTTTAAATCAAAGGTTGTAATTTTACTATTTAGAATTCTAGCTGGGAAATATTGTTTTATATTAATTTAAGTTTAATAACGTAAGCAAATTTTAAACTCTTTGCTATTAAGCTCTGAAATAGAGTCACTAAATTTTGTCTTTTATTTGAAAGCCGTTATTAACATAGTAAAATGTGGTTTTATATAAATTTGAAGTACATATTTTATGTTCATAACATGTTTTCCATAAATAATGTAAAAATATGAAATTTTGAAAATAATTTAAATTGTCTTGAATATTATATTGGACTAAAATACTATTTTTAGATTTTAGGGTACATACAGATCGAAATCTTTTAAAAATTCAAATCGGTATTTCAGGAAAATATTCCCACGATCTATAATAAAAATTTCAATCGACCGAATACGAGTCTAATTTCCATACACTTCTCATACATTTTTAAATCAATAAATTATAATTTGATTAAAATTTTATTAATAAAAACATTTTCTTTATAAAACGATTTTAAATTAGTAAAAATTTTAAAGTCAATATGACATTTTTTTATCCTGTTTTTTAAGAAATTAAGTTGGATTCACGTGTAGATTAAAATTCTAAAATATTCATCAAGATTTCTACTTCGATATATGTATTTTGTAATGAATATTTTTGATTATGTCTAGAATGCCTTAGAGTGCGTCGTTGGATTATCAACATAATTTTACTAACAGAATATGTTGGATGAAATGGGCTTAAGGCAAGAATTTAATATAACCCCACGGGCTGGAATAGTTACTGTGTGTATATAAAACAAAGACAAGGATCTCATCCTGACTGCGTTGTTCACACGACGAAACCAACACGTGTAGTTTGTTCCCACCATATTAAGATGCGGGTGTATTATCCATCTACCATTCATACAATATGCATACATTACATACACCAGTACGCGATAATAGTATTTATTCAGTGGTATTTAGATTCCCTATTCGTTTAACTGTATATCCCTATCTGTTGTACTAATTACCAGTACTTAGGGTATTGACTACTTGTTGATTGGGATTTCAATTGAATTTAATTGAAGAGTTTTAAGGTTTGAATAAACCGCATACTTTGTGTGTCTTGTTTTTTATGTTCTAAATTAAATACAAATGAATAGTATAACGAAGTGCAAACATTTATTTGATATACAGTGTGTATTAATTATTTTTTAGTATGAACAAAAACCTTTCCGCTATCGATCAAACCAGATTATTCCATTTCACTTGACATATGTGTCGGAATTCAGGTCGCATCAGTTGCTGAAAGGTGAAAAACGGTAAAACGTGTCAATATGATGGAACGGGTAACATAGAGCTTGTTATCTGATGGTCCACTTATCCTTTTATAAGCCCCGATTCACGGTTTAAAATATGCTTTAAAATCAATCGTACAAGGACGGCATTATATCAAATGGAGAAACTAGACGTTTCATACGTAAAGTAAAATCTGTTTATGCAATTGTGAAACATTTATTTGATTTATAAGAAATTTTTAAGGTATTAGTAATTTTTGTTACATAAAATTTTTCTCCTAAAATTTCCGTTAAGCACAAAATAACTAAATTCAAAATGTGAGGTCATTTTACACTGGACATTATCTACTGCACAAGAGACCGGGCGCTCATGCAAATAAATTGCCAATTTTGAGCTACACTGTGTATTTTATTTTGAACTTAGATCTAGAAAGTTTGTTAACTCAGGTTTCGTTTACATAATGGACGTTGTTCGAAGAAATATGAAATTCAATTCGTATATGCCATTTTCATAGCAAAATATTTTACGATTTAAATAAAAGTAATGGATTTATATGAAACCTTTGTTTAAGATGTAGTTTAGATAAGTAATCAAGCTTTAGACACTTAAATATTAAGAAAACTTATTAAATAAGTTAGTCTTACTTTGATTAAATATTTAAAATGTTAAGTGTCTTCATATCAATTATTAAACATTTTTTTGACAAAAAGACAACTCCTTCTAAGGCTGATTACCCTTCAAAAAGAGGGTTTTAAACATGTTTTTTTGATATATTTCGGACATACAATTGTGACAGTCCGGTGTGATGACTTTATTATTTATTTGGCTAAATTAGATTATGTTAGCTATATTTTTAATATTTTAAATAATAAATGTATAATATATAACAAACTAGTTTATGCGACTCCATCCACGTGAACATCAGACTCGCGCTGAGAGAGAAATCTATCAAGTGTGTTAAAACACTACAAATAGGACCCTATGTAGGCCTTTTCATTTTAAACAACCTAGATTCCAACGCCAGCGCCATCTGTGGGGCTGATTTGTGAATCTAAACCTGCTGCGGCTCCACCCAAATGCATGCAAAAAAATCATTCAAATCGGTCCAGCCGTTTAGGAGGAGTTCCGTGACATACACACGTATAGCAAAGTTATATTTAAGCCTTTAAAACTGTCTCATTAATATAAATTGAATTGATCGATAATCACTCATTCAACTATGTTTTTATAAAACCAATGTTGAGATAATATTTAAATTATTTATATCTTAAACTGCTTGGTCAATACATTTTTCTTTAAAAGTTTGCAAAATCGCTTTTGGTTGCACGTAAAAGTTAATTTACATAATTTTATTTTTAATTGTTTTAACAAATAATACTGCTATCATAATTTTTATATTGCTTATATGTCTTTCACTATTATTAATCTTAATCTGAAATATTTAAGATGAAATGAGTATGAGATCCGTATTAATATAAACTTATTATCACAAAATTTCATATCAGATTATTGTCATTCCTGAATACGACAGCGTTAAATATCTTATTCTAATTCAGCAATTTTTCAGCACTATTTTATATATTTACTACAGAGCTGAAACTTAACGAGTATAATATGTGATAACACTTCAAAGGTTTAGCGATCTAAATAGCTGTTTCCTACGGTAGAATATTAACGGTAATATCCCCTACGCTATCATATTAGCTTTCACCGCAAACGCTGATCACATCCCGATAACTCGTAATTATCAAACACTTCATATTCATTGTTATCTACACACGCCAATTAAGCTCCATAGAGTCCCTTGCACACTTATTGGCCGTTGATCATGTAAACATTTCTTCAGAATCTTTAAAATATCGTGTGTTAAATATGAATGAAATCTGGTTATCGCCTTTTTATGATCTCCAAACCTAGTTGTGGCAATAAGTTTATGTCCATTGACAACGAATTGTACATTTTTGGTTGTGAAAATGGATATCAAAGAGGTAAATGGGGGGTCTAAATAAATTTGTCAATTGGTTTAGAGTTTGCCTGGATTTATTATGATTATTTGTGCTTTATTGGTGAAATTCGTTATGCATGTCCAGCCGTCGAGTTAACCTCTAGATTGTATTACGTTGATACTCGAACGGCTCTTATAGGTGGTCGGTCTTGTAAGAATTGTAATTTAATATCAAAATTAAATCAACGCCTACGTAGAGAATAGACATTTGAATTCCATATTAACGTTAACTTAATTATATTAGAATAATTATTTACTTAAATAATCGATTTCCTCTGTTTCATTTGCTTATTTCAAAGCTACAAAAAAGGTCAGTTTTCTTTTTATTATTTTATTCTCTTTTGCTGTTTAAATCATTGCAAAATATTTTTCAGCATTAATTATTACTTCAATAATTTAACTGAAACTATTTAAGTAAACAAATAAAATACAAGTTGTTAAGATTCCAAATACGATTCATAAATTTCATATTGGGTTTAAAGGATAATATTTCTTATGTTTTGCCCTTTTAAGCATAAATTCAAATGACTACTTCATTTTCCAATATTCCAGTATTTACATGCAAAAATTCTTGCCGACTAAAAACTACATTTACGTTGTATTGAATTTGAACTTTACAGGTTAACTTATCTGTTCTACTTTCAAATCGCATGGCTTAGATAAATTTTAATAACGAAGATCATTCTATTTTTCTGATCCTTTATATAAATCAAATAGCTGGAGGCTTATTCTATTCCATTATTTAAATAATATGAACTATATATATTTATATTTAATTTCTTTTATTTTTCTTATATACTCTCTAGACAAAACAACATTAACTGTAACCAAAAAAAAAATAATTTCAAATGAAAAAAAATATATACAAAGGAGAGTTATGTAAGAAATTTCAAAAAGGATTCTCGTTACTTACGATTCCTTTGTGTTTTTTGTCTTCAAATAAATAAAAGATTTGAAAAGAAACTAATTAATTACATAATTTATGCCCTCATCCATCTCCGAGTCACTAAATGATTAGATATATATTCTATTGAAGTAATCCGCTCCCGCCTCCCACTCAGTGCCTAATTAGACAATCGGTTTAACCGATAAGTCGAAAACTTTGATAAACTTCAAAAAAGTTTGATAAAAGTTAAATTTAAACGTCAATTGGTATTTTCTCTGAAATCAATCATTCTGTTCAATGTTTTATCAAAATGTTAATGTAGAATTTTTCTTTGTTATTTTTTATTCTCTTTATATATGATAGAAAATTGTACTGGACCAATTAATAGAATATAATTGTGTAAATTAATAAATGATCTTAAGTCATTTACTAAATTTCTCTACAGTACATTGTTCAAGTGATCAATTTGTTCGTACACAATTCTCCTTCCTGGGTAAAACGAGAACATCTGGGCGAGTGGCATTCTAACAAGATTATGTTAGGGTACTGTGGGTGAAAAATGTATTTGCTTTACAATAATAAACTTTAATGCGAATACATAAGAACCATATTGTCACACTACATAGGCATCTTATAGAATTCTCAGCTTTAATGACCTAATATTTTCTAAGAGTTGGCTCCTCGATCTTTCAACGTATTCTTACTAAATGGACGGATAGTTAGTTTGAGGGTAAAAAACCTTTAGAACGTAAACTGTATCTTTTTCCAGTGTTTAGAAACGGAGGTCATTAACCTAAGTTTTGATATTCATTTGTTATAGTATAAAATATTATTTTAATTATATTATGTATAAAGGCTGTTTTGCGTGATGTTATTATAATATTTTATACCTATTTTTTGTTTTACATATATAGTTTTGCTATTATGTTTTAGTGTAAATTAATTCTAAAGTTTTTTTTTTTAAAACAACGTATTTTCGATATTTTTAGTATTTTCATTGTATATCCTATTTGCACAGCCCTAAAAGCTATTTTCTTTTAGCCTTCTACCGTGCGATAAGTGGTTGTGACGAAATATTTTCAATCGGTAACACTGAAAAGATGTATTAGCGGCTTTTATAAATTTTGACAGCAGGCAATTTTTTTCAAAAGATCTTATTAAAATTATACTGGGATGAATTTTGTAACCAATAATGTCGAAGATAAGAAGTTTACACAATCAATAATATATAATCAGTGTACATAAACTAATATGTTTGTAAAACATAAAAGGCCGCATATTTCTTTTTTTGTAATATCTATAATTAAAACTCATTTCTCGTAATGGTAAAAACTACTGGCCATTCAAAGAAAAACTTATTTCGTTTCTCAATACTGTTATTAAAATGGTTCAAGGAAAAGTTACCTTACAATATAATGCAAGACTTCTCTACCATCTATAATATTTCACTCAGGATTAATTATTGCAGTCCATTAAATTGGAAATATAATATCCGTCTAGAAATTATTCTGCAATTTATTCTTAAACCGGTGACGTAATATATCCGTTGGAAATTATAACGAATGCATCCTATAAACAGCAGCCAGCGGCACTAGTGGGTGCATCGTGAATGACCACGCCTGTATTAGGTCGTCATTTTATAGATGGTGAGCGATAAATTAGACACAGATTTATTTTTGCCTTGCATTTTTAGGCCAAAAAAGATATGTAAGAAGTCAATCTCGTGTTTATATAAGTTATAAAAATTAATTAGAAATATAAAATCTATTATATCACTCTCCAATTTTTAGTTTTAAACAACGTTTTTTCTCATATAAGTATCTACGTTGCCACAAATATTACATTAATCTATTCGAAAGTTCAACGTTATTGTACAAAATATTCTTTTAATGCATTATAGAATGTATAACATGCAAAAAAGCTGTTGTATAGCTTGTATCTTAAACCTGTGTGTAAATAAACAATGGCGTAAATCGCTCGAGGTGAGCTCGCGCGACTCTCGCGCAGCTGCGAATCTTGCCGATAGTTATCTTTGTAGTCCTCAACTCAAAGCGGTAAGCACATTAAGATTGAAGTTGTGAGAAGGTTTTAATTAAAATTTAAATTAAGATCCATCCCTGGATAGCTATTGAGTTTATATATTACTATAACAAGATAACCAGGTTTAATGTGTTATATATTTTAATAATGTTTGAAGCTTTGCCGTGAACACGAAATTCTTATATCTGTGTAGTGGAAAATTCATTGGGTTGAAATGACACTGATAGTTTTCGATTGATCGCTCCAAATTGGAACATCGAAGTGATAGTGCTATTGAATCACGGGCTGTCTTTTTGAGTTAACCTTCTACATCAATTTCAGAAAGACTGATTGTGAAGGCAATTCTACTATTAGATTTGAATTCAAGTTGGATTTAAAATCGTAGTAATATTACTGGGAGTAAAGAGCTCAAAAAATATTTATCTTGATATTCGTTATAACCAGATTGCACCAGCCGTAGTCAGAAAATGGCTAATGACGCGATGGCACTCCGTATTCTTTTGGATATTCTTTGATCTATGTGAGAACTATCACGTCTACAGTACAATTTTCTACAGACCGCCATTCAAATCAAGTATTTTGCGTGACGTTAATCGATCGAGTTAATCCCCGTGTTAATATCATATTCAACATCAGATCAGATTCTCATAACACATTCACAAAAACTATTTGACACAAATTATTGATAAACATAACCGTACGCTTTAATCGCTAAATTATATACATTCTAGTGTAATCGTCTCTTCAATGGTCCCCCAAAGCGACACGCTTCAAAAGCCATGAGCGACGCGGCTATTCATTAAATTTTTTCCACCATTTTGATTTGTGGCGCAGACTTGAGTACGGAAATACGGTAACACAGACGGACGGACAAGCGATAATAGTTTCTATTATAAGTCAAAACGAACTTTAATTGTTGTTTTGAGAATATTATTTTATTATTGTATTATGCATAGTTCATAATATAAGAATTAAATGGGCACTTAGGCAGTAAATGACTTTGTCACACAATTTATAAGTAGTTATTATATCTATTATATTGTTATTTATTCAAATGGCCTTTTTTGAAGTTATCAAAAAAGAGTAATTAAAGTTATTTTCAACTAAAATATGAACTATAGAAAACTGTGAACCTTTTTTTTATTGTTTCAATTTCATACTATCAGATAATGTATTTATAATAAACAATAAGTAACGAACTTTTTCCTTTACGCATATTAAATTTATGAATTTTTAATTACAATTACCTTCGTCGGTAAAACAGATTACAAAGACAAACATACATGCAATGTTTCAAATTATACAACTTTGGTGATTTAGTGTATATTTTTTCATAAATACATAGGTGTTTTTTATATGATAAGAAATAGTTTTCTAAACTTTTGCTTAAAAACATTTTGGTCTCTTCTTATATCTCTTTATTAATTAATTATTATTTTATGGCCTATATCGAAGAATCATAAAAAATCTGTTTAAAATTCATGAAGACTTGAATACAACAGTAGCTTTCCAATTGACGCTCATAAAATAGTAATACATTAGAACGTTGGATCCTGATCAAATCATAGATAAAGTTTTGATGGTAGGTTTACATAATCATGAATGACCAAATAAAATAAACTCTTTAATTGGCTTTACGGAGTGGGCGGTGACCGGTGACTCCACGTGGGCGAAGGAACCGTTCGTTTTCATACAATAATTAGGTTGGCTTAATGTGTTTCACGATTCTCGGTGATATTTGATCAATTTAGAATGGTATTGTTGAGAAATACAGATTTATAGCTTCGTTTCATTTATGTCCTTTCCTTTTAATATATAACGAGAATATGGATAATGACAAGAAAATTATTATTGTCGAATATAAAATCGCTTTTGTGTCATCTTTGAAGTTTCAGATAACAATTTTATTGAAGATGTATTCTTACTGTAAAATTAAAATATAAGATTATATTTTTTGTTCACACAAAAAGTAGTAAAGGAATAAAAATAATTTACTTTTTCAAACATATGAGTTGAGTGTAGCAGATTTGGGTTAAATTAGCTTAGAGACAGTAATGGTTACTTGGTTTGACTGATTTATTGTGTCACTGTAATGCGAACATAATGTGTTTGTTTATTTCTGTGTTGTAACTCGTAAGAAAAGACCGTCGTGATATTATGCGTCTATGCCATTAACTTCTATATATATATAACGATTGATACTGTGCCATTATTAGGAACATATGGTTTAAAAAATATTACTAGGTATTATATTGGAATACCTTATAAGTGCGGTTATCTTAGTTTTAGCAAATCACGCACTTCATTAGAGCTAAACTGAAACAAATGGCATTAAACAAGATAGCATCAATGTACATTAATAAAAGCTTTGTATCGATTAGAAAACAATATACAAGACTGTATTGTTGTTGTAATTAGAATATTATTATTTTGTTATCTGATGGACCTGGCCCCACTACGTAACTGAACGAATGCTTTCTTATCGAGATATAATAATTGATAATCGATGATAACTTTGCACAATAAAGTATTAATCACCTCGCAACAACAACTTTCTGTTGCTGTGTATCATCTGAAATAGACTTTCGAAATGTATATCATAAATAGTACAGAAGTAAAATGAATGATTGAAAATATTGAGATTAAGTTCTACTTATATATTTTTAAACTTATAAACTCTTGAATCCTATCAATTACCAAGTTAGATCTTTGACAAAAATAGCTGGACAAAAACGTTCTGAACGTTCTAGAACGCAGACTAATTAGATGCATTCTGACGTCACAAGAGGTCAACGACATAATACATCCAACCCTCAATTATCCGTAATTGCCACTTGCCGTGGAGTCGCTTCGATAAGGACATTTCTTTATAAATGGTAATTTTATACCAATACTTAAAGTTTGTTTTTCTTATTATAAGTATTTTTTTGCGTTTAGTGTAGACCACGTGTTTTACTAATGACGCTGAGAACAGATTAGGAAGAACTTTCTAAGAATATTAAAGCTTTATGAATATTCATGGATGGATGTTATTATCGACAAAAAAGTAGATAGTATAACCATAAAACGTCTACTTTCCAATAATTTTGAGGACCACCCACATACTCTGTTATATTCATTGTTATTCCTACACTGCTTGTGAGGGCATAATTGGTAACGGACTAAGCGGGTTTAAGCGTAAATTACTACAATTTGTGCCATAATGTGCTACCGATTCACCCACAAATGTATGCCGAACTTACGCTAGTAGCCGCTACATAATTACAGGCAATCTGCCAAAGTTCGGTAAAAATAGTAGCTTGATAGCAGCCATGCAAGTAATTACATAATGGAATTATATTTTTTATTACGTTTATTCCATTCTTGCTTTAATATCGTTATAAAGGATATAAAGTCATTGACATTTAATTGAAACGTCAAGGGATTATTAATATAATTTTACATAACAGGAAAATGTTGATGTTATACTTTTAGCAAAACATAAGAATAAGCTTTTGCGTTCACTATAGCCACTGAATTTTTTGTTTCTAAAGACATAAGTGCATATATTTTAGAAGATTTCAGATCATTCTATTTTTGAACCTTATATGTATATACATTCTTGTAATAAAAATGGTATCAAAGTCTATGAAACGTCTTGTAATATCCTTGTGAAATTGTTTTTATTTGTGTAAATGTGTTTACATGGATTTAAATTTAAATGAAGATTATATTTAATTTATGTGTAGGTATATAATTATTGATAATGAATATTAAGATTTTTGTCATCCAGATGTTCTTACAGTTTAAATTCTGAGCTGTAAGCTAAGTTACTCCAATATCACCAGTAACAATTTGTAAGAAAACCTTATTATAATATTGTTCGCTTCGAGACGTTTATAAGAATATATTTTAATAAATATTGAATAAATTCCTAGTTAGGGGAGAGTCGGATATATCGTACCACTTTTCACTTTAACTCAAATACATATTTCGACTATAACACGTCTTATAATAATTAATACATATGTAAAATAAAGTTTCATATTTTAGCTTCCTAAGAAGAAGAGAACAGATCCTTGCGAATATTTTAACATTGTTAAAAATGCTTTTTTGTAGAGGCTTGCCATCGGTACGATTTAGCCAACTAGTCGTTTTAATCGTACCACTAAGTCTTTAAATCGTACCATGGGTGTTTAAGTCGTACCACTGAATGAAAGACATTAAAATTCTCAAACAAATTATTTTTTTTAACTGTTAGGTAACTAGTAAAACAACATTATTTAAATCTTTTAGGTAAAAGAAACATAATTTTTAACACTTAGGTTATATAAAGGAACTATAAGCTTTCTCAGTAAAATAACATGATTATCTATACTAATATTATAAAGCTGAAGAGTTTGTTTGTTTGAAAGCGCTAATCTCCGAAACTACTAGTTCGATTTGAGTAATTCTTTTTGTGGTGGATAGTCCAGTTATCGAGGAAGGCTGTGGGCTATATAACATAACACGCTACAACCAATAGGAGCAAAATATAGTGGTAAATGTGTAAAAAAACGGGAGAAATTATTTCATCTTTGAAGCCTTTCGTTGCGTGCGCCGTGAAAACGGTTCAAGATACACAAAATATATGTATTAAAGAATAATAGCTCTTTTACTGATCTAAAAAACAGTCCGGGACAATGTATGTCTATCTTTTAAGATTAACTCACAAAAACCGTTTTTATGGTACCTAATTTGGTCGAAATAATTTGTTTAAGTTGTATCAACATAATAATATTAATCTTTATTCAAATAAACAAATAAATATGTTGTTGGTGAAGAGTACTTCATTGTGAATTTAAAAAAAAACATAGGTTATATCCTGAAAATTCTACGGGAACTCGACCATTCCGAAAACCCCGCAAGAACGGGAACTATGTGGGAAGAACCAAAAATCTGCCGGAAGTCACTATTCCACGCAGACGAAGTCGCGGCAAAAGCTAGTTTGTAATATAATTATTGTGCATTTTTCTTAATGGAAACAATCATGACAAATGTCTGGATTCGAAGTACACGTCTCATGTAGCCACCGTTTACAGCGAACGCATTGAATCCAATCAACTTTTGGACCCTTCTTATCGTAGTAAGAACAATTGCACTTTCCACATATATTTTCAAGATAATCATCGCTGTCATCATCATCATCTAGTTCTACAACAAGTGTCTCTCCTGAATCATCTCTACTGGTGATGGAATGAGATCGTTTCCTCTTATAACTTTTGTTTTTGGCCTTGGGTAGTACTTACTATACGTACTTGCGGTACTACTATAGGTACTTGCGGTTGGTAGTCGGGTAAATCGTACCAGTACAATTTAACCAACTGCAAGTGGTACGATTAAACCAACTAAGGCATTTCTAAAACAAAAGCAAATATCCGGCATAAACTCAAAACTTAGATACGCAACAAAAACCGCCAATAATCTAGTATACGATTGTGGAATAATAAAGAAAAATGAATAACTATAGCTTACCTTGATTACGAGTTATTTCCTTACGAATGTACAACAATATTTATATTAACTCCTACAAAAAATGTTTTTCTTTTATTACTTGCACAGTTGTTAAGTCACGTCGATTTAAACTAGTGGGTGAAGAGGGGTGGTACAGGGCCACGATTTGGCGTTGTCAGTGTAGAAAAAAATATTCATTAAATGGGAAATTTAGAAGTGGTACGATTTAAATGCTAGTACGATATAACCAACTCTCCCCTATATCACGGAAACAAATATGTAATACCTACTTACAAATACAAATGCATATCCATAATGTAATTTATTACGTACAATAAATAAAAGCTGTTATTGTTCAGTGTTCTATAAGTAGGTAGTTGCATATATAATATTCATTTTAAAAATATTACATATTTTACGAGTACTTAATCGGATTAAATGTGTTTTATATATAATATTAAAATATCAGTCTCGTAACAATAACAATTTTTAACAAAAAATATAATTAAATCACAAGTACAATATAAGAAATATTTCGGTATGAAATATTTTTTTTAAAGTACAAGGACATTCTGTCCTTAAAACCTCACACTTATGTCGAGTAACTCAAAATTTTGTTCCATTTTCTAACATAAAGTCTCTGTATCACTTCATACTTCAAGCAGTACTAGTTCGTGTTCCCGTTATGGCGGCACGGTTTCCATGAGAGTGCCCTTTTATAGGAACTGAAAATGTAAACTCCATACAGTTATAATTAGAAAATTCTCACTTTCAAAATGAAATTTTACTGTTAATGTAATGAAATTCCATCACAATCGAAGTTTTACAGTGTTACAAAGTAAGAATGCAATTACAATCAGTCTTCAGAAAAGTAACAGCAATAAAAGGGTCGAAGAGGGAAATTAAATGAAGTGAACATTTCTTTAAAGGAAGTGTAATTTTATAATTAAAAATAATAATAATTGTATGGATATATCCAAAATATTAAAATAAAGTTGATATATGAGAACTATTATTCCTTTTATCAAAGACATATTTGTATTCGCATTATTAAGAAAGTTAATTATTTTTATCTACGCTGTCTAACTGATAAGAAAACAACAGAAAAAACAATTTTGGCACGTCACTCGTACCCCAATTACGTTTCTAAATTTACGATCGAGAAAATACATATAAGTTTTTATTCCTGAACAAATTTCGTCTCAAGATTTATCCGCGCTTAGGGAGAACTACTTCATGAATAGTTAAAACGGAGTTCTACCTATTTATGCAAAACGAATGAACTGCTCCACAAATCCAATCTGAATGCAAGTGACGTTGGACCACACACGGGAAGAAGAAATTGTTTTATTTTACAAATAGGTAAATTTGCTACATGATGCTCTCTGCACGTTATGCAAATAAGTGCTTGCTCGTATCGTACATGGTGTATCAGGTGCTTATACATTTTTTAACTTCAGATCCTTACAATAACGTATAGAAAAAATATCTTACTATTTTTGTATTTGTTATAAATCATTCAAATTATTTAAAATATAGACGAGGATATTTTTTCAAAAATTACAAATGATGAATAAGGATACGATTCTAAACGTCCTTTATTTTTTCCTTTCAATATAAAAAAGTTCGCTATGAAAAATTTCGTCACAATAGAACCAGGCTATATTATTCATTCATAAAAACCTTAATGGTCATTAAAATTGGAATAAAAAGTATACGGTGGCGTAAAAGCCGTAGAATGTGAAAGATTTATATTGATGAAAATATGCAAAGTATGAAATGGATTGAGAAGGTAAATTTCGAGTCATTTTAAGGAAATCGAGGATCTTGTTATATACAAAATACTATCCATAGTCTTTAAGACTATAAGTAAAGTCGTGGGAAAAGTAACAAATATTTGAAATTAGATGTTACAGTTGTAAGATATAATATTAAGAAGATTATATTTTAATGAAATAATCAGTTAGTAAAAAGTAAATTCTTGTAAAGTAGTCGTCAATAACTTGTTTACTTCAGAACCGAGAACGTAAAGTTTTGGTAAGGTTTTAATAAAATGTATTAAAAATCTTCATTAAATTCTTAGCAACATAAAACTAAAATAACTTTGGTTGCAAGTTCAGAACTAGAAATGTATATATTTAAGTGATTTCTTTTGTTATGACCACTTATAACCTTCTTAGAAAAGTCATATCGTGGAGCGAACACTGCAATATAAATAGCCATCAAAGCATTATATGGGATGTAACTGTAAATGTATGTGAAATTGAACAGCCTCCGTTTTATTGAGGTTGGTCATAGCCAGATCAATTATGGTGATACCATTAAATTAGAAAACGAATTTCATTAGCGCTTATGTTAATGGCCAGCTCGTATAAGCCGTGTAAACGAATGAGTTCTGTTTTTGAACATTTTATGATGGCAACACTATAAATAATCTTTTAAATGCTGAATTGAATGTCGAAATAAAACTTAATTACATTAATTCCCGTCGAAATTGTACTCGTATAATTTATCGCTTAAATATATTATGATAGGAGAATAGAATAAAGTAACTTAGAAAAACTCTAATATATGATATATAACGTATTTTAATTCAATAATAAAGTTATTAAAAGCTTTTTATTTGATAGTAATGGAGCAGTATTCTTAGTAAGACATTCAGAATGGAGGATAGTGATCGTAAACATGAAGTGAACATTTCATTGCGAACAATTAAAGTTGGTTGTGAGCCAAATGAATTGGATTCAAAATAAATATAACTCCATTGTATTCATTACATTCTTTTAACTTTAGTTATTTTTATGTAGTGTTATTACAAGATTGTGTCATCGCCCAAAAATAGGAAACACTATGTACCTACTACATAATTAAATCTTCTTTAGTTTATAACCAAATCTTCTTGAAAGAAAATCCCTGAAACTTTTACTGTTTGTGTTGGAGAAACTTTAATCCAGTGGAAGACTAATTAAAGTGTTCTAGAGACAATATACTTGTGACTACTTGTGACTAAATATCTTTTAAGTTATAATTAGGCAAAGGTTTTGATGTCTTTTTTGTGTATGAATATTTATTTATTTTTCATTTAACTTTTTTAAAATATTTAAAATTGAATTTTACAAAATATTTAAAAAAAAACATACCAGTGATACTGTGTATCAGTACGAAGGCTTCTAACTTGGTGTTTTTATTTTAAAAAAATATATTAAAAGTTAAAACGCTACAATGTTTCAAATGAATAGAATGAAATTTATATGAAAAAAAATGTAATCGAAGCTCTCTTTCCTGTGAACATGATCCAGATTAAAAATTCTTGATTCTGTAATTATAAAACAAGCTGTACTGCATAATTTTAATATAAAATTTATTGAACATTCCTTACATCGACACATAAGCTGCGGTATCTTCGTTTTATTTGTCTTTTTTGCTCGTCCAAGTAACCTAGATAAGTTATAAGTAACGAGCGACAATTTGAGTAATGAAAAATAAAAATGTATATATTTTATCAAACACGGAATATATTGGAATTAAAACTTATATACCTTCAAAAATTACTTTTGTTGCAGTAATTATTATTTTGCATAAGTTAATGTTAAAATATGAAATAAAGATTATAAGAAAATAAATGTAAAGTAGCGTAATTCGCTATTAGTTAAAAACTTTGTCCAAGACCTATTTTAGTTCAGATTAATATTAGCACATAAGTAGGTATTAGTTCCGCCTCGCTGCTTCAAGGTATTTTGTTTCAAAAGTAAACTTAATTATTTATGTATATGCATATAATTTATTAATGACGTTCATTTGTATTTAAAAAGTCATTAAAATATGTGCAAAATTTAATATAAAGAAATAATATATATGAAATTCGTTATTGCTATTTATAAGTTTGAGATAGATTTCGTTTTAAATTTGATAACCATTTAAATATCATTATACAACCTACAGGGCATTACAATCTGATTTGTTGTTGGTAGCCTTTAACACAGATTCCGCACAGTAAATTATCTAAAATTCTAATGGAACTTAGATATCTATTACAATAGACATAACAAACAATTTCGCTTGTACTGTTGATAGCTTTTAATCTAGGGTGTGGCCTCTTGTGTATTGCAATAGCGTACATTCGAACTCTGAGTAAACCAAGAAGTTTTTAATGAAATTTACTTATACCAGTTTGATGTAAGGAAAAAAAAGTTTTTTTTTTCAGTGCATTTGAAAGATAAAGATTTGATATAAGCTCTAAATTAATTCGAACAGATATAGAATTGCAACCAACATTTGATTCGTATGGCAAGAACTCGTTAAAAAAATTAAACAACTGAGATTGCATAGCCTTAAAATATAATACCAAACATATATTTTGCAAACACCTGCTAATGCCTTACTAATATAAAATTATCATTTTGTCGGATCGTTTCGTGACTGGGCGCTGTCGTTTGTCCATTTATGCTGATAATGAGAAATAGTTAATATAGCAATAATTTTACGAGACTCAGTTATTTAACACGCATACACCGATTGCAAATGATAAAATATTACAGCTTTAATGACGTAATAATTTATAGCTAGATGATAAATTACATATTAAAATTTGACATCACACTCATTTGATAAATACACACTTAATACCTTAAATAAAAATAAAGTCAATTGGGTTGTGAATCAAATTCATATTGATAAATATAGGTATAATCTCTTTTCTTCAAAAAGGTCACCTGTGTTATAAAAGGAGTATCATACAATACACGTTATTCAATAAAGTTAATAGGAAGACTTGGTATTCAGAACAAATCTTTTATGACTCAGGTCACCTTTTGATTTTTTTGGAGGGTTCACTGTCATTGAGACTAAAATTTGGTCTGAGGCTACAGCAGACATCTTTGATGTTCGGTTCTCTTTATGTTCTTTCAATATAAGATAATGGGAAGATTTAAGGGTAATATTATTTAATTTATTTGTTAGGCGAACACTAAATTTGTGAGATTTCAAAATATTCACTGTCCCAGTAATTGTAATATTAAAATATTCACAAAAACAGTTTAAATTTTTGTGTAAACATAAAACATCTAACAATATGAAATATAAAACTAGGACTATAAAGGGGATCTTATAGAGATATAGCTAACCTAACAAAAGGTTGGCCGCGAATTGTCGCAACAAAAGCCGGATTAATGACTAGAGATAAGTTTGAACGGCGCACTGAATTGCAAAATGTAATCACAGATAGCAGATATGAACCACATTTGAATAGGCGTGACCTCACCGCCGCACCCTTGACTGCTTACATTGTCCGATTCAGTGAAAGGATTGTATTTTGTTATTTAAAATTTTATGCAGTTTATGTTTAACTGTCCATCAAAAATATTACTTATTTTTGATATTAAAGAGTCTCAAATTGTATGTATTATAATTTTAGATTTGATTTGTGTTTAAATGTATTACTCGTATATTTAAGTATGTGGAATCAAAATGATCATTTAGAGAAATAAAGCAACATTATTTGGTTTAGGTTGAATTAACGATTCTTTTCTTTTTGGGGTACAAAAGTGTACATGGTCTTGTATTATGAACAGACTATTTTGCTTAAATATCTATATTTTATACTTACATAATATAACTAATTGCCAAACAATAATGCGATCTCGTCCTCATAATAATGCATCTATATTCCTGGATTTTATATTCTAATTTCACCTTGTCAAAACAGGAGAGGAAAATCTTGTAAGACATATTTAATTATGAACCAATCAACTATATTAACTTTTAATTTTATTTTCAAATTGTATTCAAATTTTAACTCACAAAACTTTATATTTCAAAAGTCGTTCTGATATCTAAAATGATTTTATTCCAAGAACTTATCTCCTCGCTAAATTGGAATGATGTCAACTTAAAGGCACAAAACTATCGGTAATGATAACGGCTTTTGATATTGAAATCTCCCCGCAAGATTCATGTTGCAATGTAAATTATTTAAAACAGTATATAATATTAAGTTGGAACGGAAAATCTTTGTCAATCGATTTCTAAATAACACGGTACACGTCCCAGCTGAAGGAAGTTTAATTGATAAGAACCGGTTGTCATTCTGACTTGACGATAAAACTGTTATTAACTGGTTCTATGTCAATTATATCGCGGCAAAGCTATACTCAATATAATAAGTTTTGAGTCTTATAAATTTAAAAGTCTCAATGTGACTGCCATATGATATATTAATAAATAAAAACACAGAATGTTTAAACATTTGTGTCTATATTTTATTAATTGTAACGATAAACATTCGAAAGGAAAGGTTACGAAGCAAAATAAAAAGGCATCCAATTAAATTTAGAGTAATTTCCAGCTAGCGGTTGAGAGATCAATCGGCATTCTTTGAAAGATTAATTATGTTTATTCTTACTCATCAAATGGTCCAGTTCAGTTAATCGGCCTGTACGGCATATTATAGAAAGCTGTTATGGCCAGTCTAATAAAAAATAAGCATTCATAGACGCTGTGAAGTTTCTACCCATAGATTATGACATCCACTTTATTGCAGTTGGAGAGAAGAGTGTTGTTATAATTAAGAAATAAATTATCACTAAAAATGCACATATTGCAAGAAACGTAATATTTTACTTCCACGTTTCGTTTGCTACCAATCAAAAGTGACTGCTATAGAATCAGGACTGCACCAAGTCATTCTAACTGATGCAGAACATATTAAAGTAGCCTATTACGCAGAATGAGTCTGCAGTTGATAATCGATTAGAAATAAAAAGTCTGAAAGTGCAGGTGGCTGGACAGGAAACGCCAAGACCCGCCACTGCGGAGCGAATGAGGCATGTCAATGTTAATTAGACATTTAAGAAGCTCAAAGAAAATTTAATGCTACATAATCGCCTAATGTTCAGACGTGAAATTAGATCGGTTTTGATTAAACGAACCAGATGATTGGAAGCGTATATGTTATATTTTTTGTCTATAAAAAAACGCTATTTAAAACTTTGTCGTGGTTACATAACTATGATAAAGTATTGTTTCAACAAAGCATCAGATAACATGACAGCAATGTTTGAATTTGTATTTTTAATATTGTATTTATCTATAATTTTAAAACAATGGTTTGAATTGTTCATTCAAAACAATAACAGACGGTTTAATTATTTATGTTTTGAAACCCAAAACCTTAATAATAAAAAGCATGCGATATCCTTTTCTAAATTAAAACATCAACACGCTGGGAGGACATTAACCTGACATTCCTTGAATGATTAACATAAAGATTCGCCATCTCTGTCAGATTTGCAACCTGTAACGCATTCCATTTATATTCCATAGCTATTATCCTTTTTTGTTATTCGCTGTGGTCATCATTGTACACCTGTGTGTATATCGAATAACATAAATAACATGTATATATTTACATATCAGTAATTTGAGATGGCAAACGTTCTTAATTTTGAGAACACTTTTAATCTGATGCTGGCTCAAGTGTTCTATAAAAAAATATTTTGTGTTGAATTTATTCATATGTAAAGATATGGACTAATATATTCAAAAAGTTTTTTCATCTGAGTGAATATTTAATCGTTGATAATTTGTGTCATAATTAAAATAAATAAATTACATAACATTTTAATAGGGGACAAATAATAATAAAAGTAATATCCAATTTACAATTGTTTATTTAATAAACAACTTATTACAAAACAACAGCATAACATTTGACTGAATGAGTTTAAATATATATTTATTAGCTATATAAACAGAACTTAGAATTATATTTAATCTAATATCACAGTTAGGATTTTATAAGGCATTCAAGCTAGGTGTGATGCTTTGATCGAAATAAACTGACATTGTTAATCAAAAATTTCTTGATAACATTAATATCACAACCTATTCGTAATCGCATATATAATTTATTGCACCTACTAATATGAAAAATATACGGAATGTAAAAATATATTGAATAATCTATTTAAATTTTTAACAGCTTTTACCTCGGACAAAATTTGAAATGAGGGAAAAGGAAACAATGCAGTGAAAGGAACCTGAAACAAATGATATTCACTTGAGGTATGTTCAAACAATAGAAATTCTAATGTGGCGTTTGATGGTAGTTATAACAGGTAATTTTACTTAGAATACTAACGAAATGTACTGGTATTTTTATTATATATGAACTATATTATAAATATTTACAGATTAAAGAACTATTAGAGAGACTTACCTTGTAGGATCGTATCTAGAATCAAAACCGGGTACGTTGATAACATTCCAGACGTTCTTCGTTTTCGAATAACTGAATGATATCTGGTCACGGAAACTTTCCGACATCAAGAGTTTCATTTGTTCCAAATGAGAATGAAATTCTGGCACCAAAGTTAGATTCTTCTTCATAAGATGTTCTAAAATGATTTTCATTTCAAAATGAATTACTTTATCAAAAGATATGAAAATTGCAACAAGAAGCATATATAAAAAGTCACCTATTATAAATCCCATAGAAACGTCGTCCGGTAACCGAATACCTTCACATATACTTATAAATCTTCCGCCGCTGCAAAAATAAAATAAAATAATTTATAATAAAATTATTAATAGAAAATGTTCAATGATCAGAAATGTTTTATTCAATTAAATCGATGTACCTTGCCACTGGTAACATTTTCAGAGCTAAACTTCGGCTAACACAAAATCCGGCACCGCCCGTTGCAAACCAAAATGAAAATAGTAACTAAAACAAAACGTTAATTAAATTAGTCTTCGACTGTTGGTAAACGTTTGTCGGTAAATAGCTGGCGAGCAGCGTTTTGTAACATCATTATAATTGATATTTGCTTCACTATGTTAAATTTTAATTAAATGTAATAGTACGTTAAAGGTGAAATATTAAGTTCGAAATGATAATAATATCAGTATTAATACATACGAGTATACAATAAATAAAGGATACTAATTACTAATATTTAAAGTATTAATTTAAATGAAATTAGTATTTTATGAATTACTATGCCAATTATATCACTTCTCATCGTCACAGCTTATCTGCCCGTGATCACAGTTGCTGCAAAGTAACCGAAACATCGGGAGTATGTAGTTTTTAAAATAACAAAATACGCGCAGTAATCCAAAAAATATTGTTTTCAATAGGATACTATTTTAATATTATACCTGATTAGTCGGCTTCTTATAAATCTTGACCGGTTCATATACAGAAGTTCTCCCTAGATACCAGTCTTCTTGATGGTTATAAGTTTGAAGCACGCTGACCAAACGAGGTACATTCACGTAGTTGTCATCATCGAAATGACAGAACCATCTAATAACAAAAGAATATTGTTGAATTATAGTTAAATTTAACAAGGAAGTAATAAATGTAAACATTAAAGCATAGAGAAAAGAAACGCAATGAAGGAAATTTATCTCTATACCGAATTTTACTATATGACGACATTGCCTTAATCATTTAGGTACTAAATCTATTCAAGTAAAAAAACAACTTTGAGATCAATTACGTATTAATATAATATAAAGAGTTAGGCACTATTTCAATTCATTCGTAATTGAAAGGGTACAAATATAGATAATTACTTGATTGTAGGAACCTGTACTTTGTATAAATTATTTCTCAAGATTTACTTCGAGTGCCAATAATAATTAGTCCTGTGGTATAATTTACTGACATTACGGTTTGCGCAAATAACAGGAGCTGCGGCTGCGCAAGCGAGACCACATATTGCAAGATGGCGTACGACAAATGACTGCTATACTAAGTCATAACAGGGATCCAATTTCCATCGTATCAGACTTGCACTTAAGTAATTTAGGTTGTTTCATTATATGTATATCTCACCGTTTAATATTCTCTGAATAAAGCAAGTACTTGCATTGAATATTAACGAGTAAATCAAATATAACCGAATTCTAAACGTTGACCTCATAAAAAATAGCAAAGCAATACAAATTTTACAGAATAGGGAAGTCGTGACTTTAATTGTCCTAGCTTAGTTGAACATTCACAGTCATATAAAAGGTCATAACTTGGTTTGTCCTAATAGTATTACAAGAAATATACTTTTAATGTTCAGGTATAACTTAACTATAAGTAAAATAAATATGATTGATATTTTATTTAATAATATTCCCTTTCAATATTGATCGATACCTTTACTATATTTTAGATCTTGAACTGAAATTTTCTTTAGCAGAGACTAAAATTTTTGAACACATTCATTCAATGTTAAAACTAAACAAAGGTCCATGAGAACAAAACTAAGATCTTATGATAATAAAAATAGCGGTAGGAGGATGAGTTTTTATTTCTATTCAAATAAACGCGTGAAAATCATTGTGAGTCCGTAATAATATTGAACTTGTTCTCAAAAAACCATTAACTTGTGTTGTTTGTTTAAATATGACTTCGCCCCGACTTAAAAACCCATGACACTGTTGGTTGAAAAGATTCAAAGATAACATAGCAAATAATACAGGTAGAACGGTTGAGATGCTCGACGCAGGGATAGACGTTAAAATTCAAAAAAAAGCCTTGTCTATTATCGATACATAAAAAACCTAACCCTATCTCTCTACCTATTTTACATAGGTAAATCTAGTTAAAATATAATATGTATATAAATCTTCACGTGAACTTTATAAGCAATATTTTGATATCAATCAAAATTTTAATATTTTAAATGTCGACCTAACAATTAATCACATGAAATAGCTATAAGTTATGACAGTCATTAATAATCAAACAATTAGGGTGATTTATTTAAAGCCAGTCGTATCCGATGCGCCGGTCATTAGCGTCGTCAAACAATGGACCATGTTTATTATTTACCGGACAAGCTTCTAAAAACAGAAGTTAAGAGCGTCTTGTTTTTACTTAAAACAAAAAAGCACTCGATCCAGATGTTTGAGTTGACAATGGAATCCAATGAGTCTATACGTTACTGACGAACCGTTTATACGGTACGGGAAATTATTTTTAATTTTATATACTGCTCAAAAAAAAATATCTTTATAATACATGATATATAAAAGTACATTCTTTTCTGGAAAATAAATACTATATATGTGTATGAAATGAAATAACTGTATGAGATCTGATAATTAGCAACGCCTTCAGGCCAACATCAAACGAACAAGCACAGATCAAGGTCTAATAATAATATAATTACTTTTGATTGATTAAGTCTGTTTTGGCCACATTCAGTACAACACATTTGTCTTTGTTAATTATACAGCATACATCTACATAATAATTATAGCTTTGATAAATCAAGATTCATCACGCCGTCACAATGCGTGTATAAATTTAAGTTTAATTGCATTATAATTGCCGTAAATTTCATCATAATTAAATGATGTAAAAGATAAAAGAGTGTTTGAATAAAAATATTTGTAAGAAAATAGTTAGCTTAATTACTAGCATTTAAGAAAATGTTGTTTTCAAACATAATGAAGTGCCTTTTGGAATTATATTTCCCTCAGTCTTATTGTAAATTAATATAAATAAAAAATCTTTTGTCTATTTTTCTTTGTTACTTTTCATAGGTTAATGATTTCTTATGAAGTATTATTACTCACAAAAAGGACATACTTTAAGTATCTATAAATAAGCAAATAAATATTTAGAATTTTCAAAAACGGGGACATATTTTGATATATATGTTTTATAAAAATAGTTAGTAACTTAAGATAATAATTAATTTTACTTACTTTTTACCACTTTCTAGAAAGTGATCATATTCAACTGACATTTTGCAACAAAGGTGTTTGCGTTGATGTGATGCCGAGCATTTTGTGTTAACCATGTGACCATCTGACAACAAAACAAAACTATTTTAAGCATTACCCAAAAGGCTTCAAATATTGTAGTAGATTGTGCTATTTCTATTATTATTCAATTCCAATTAATAAAATCTAAAAATGAGACCAGAAATTTTCATCTCCGTAAATTTATATGTAGCAATTTAGAATTCATTCTGTTGTTGTTCAACAACATAAAAGTTACTCAACGATTCAACTTTTCAGATAAACATTCGAGTTTGCCAGCTTACCAAGAAAACGACAGATATTTCTAAATGACAACCAAAACAACAGTTTACAACTGTCGTAATTTGTACCGAAATGTAACAAGCTCTCTTAAAATTTATAAACCAAATTCGAAAGCACAGTTATATATCTACATGGTGGGAAAAATACAAAATGGAAAATAAATATTCTGACAAAGAAAGAAACAATACTAACTTGTTTGGTTTTGTTGTTGTTGATTATCAGTGTCTGTGAAGAACCACGTCTGAAACAAAGAATATAATTAAAGAAATATACAAAGCGTCTTTAAATTAGGTATTTTAATAGCAACATAAATTAACAGCTAGACAATATCGAGATGTCGATGAGAAACAAATAAGCAACCATTCCTTTATAAAAAATATGACTTTTAATTTGTAGGGATATAAATAACTTAGAACAAACAAAAATGTACATTTCACATATACATATTTATGTACTATATGCTTCAATATATAAACAGTTATGTGCACTATTTATCTTCTGAAGACAAAGGTTAGATAAGGACTAAACTTCTATACATACTAAAAATTTGTAAGTTAAGACCAATAGTTTTCCAATTATCTATAAATCATCTCCATAAAAATGTTCAGACGTGTTAGAATGAATAACATCGGTACTAAAGGTGTTTTGGTTGACTGTTCTAACGTAAGTAATCTCGATGTTCGATCACTTTTGACAAGTAACACTATCGTAATTCGAAAACAGAATACCTATATTCAGCAAAACAGCAAATGTTTTTAAGAGCACCATTAATTAGAAAAGCACGTTCAAAGTAAGGGATACGAATAATTAGCTGATAATTTTAATATCGTTTACGGAATACCATTCACCTGAATAGGTACACCGTGATCAAATTTTCATGTAGGCAAAATTTTGAAAAGACCTTAAGTTTAAAAATATACGGTTTTATTTGCAATAAAAATAGATAATACATAAGTTACCAAATCTATTATGTTTCCAGACAGTTATTATAATGAATAGTAAAAAGCCGCTTACGGGAAACGTTGAAATGTAAAAATTTAAATGTCTGCTTTAGATAAACAGAAATGATATAAATTATTTAATAAGAATAAAGTGTATAAAAGAAGCAAGTCTTGAAAGTCAAGTCTGAAAGTATCCAGTTGTACTATATAGTTTTAAAAGGTATATACATTTATTTTAGTCTGTTTATGAGCATTTATACTTAGTCTTTGTTTCCTAGCGATTTATTATATTCTTTTATTAATCAAATATTATAAATGATAAACGTGATTCGAAAGGGATACGCGGAATGCATTTACATTTATTTTAATCCCACCTTTACATTCATACACATGCCTCTGTGTTTATGAATAAATGATGTCTATAAATGTGAGTCTGTCATTATTTGAAATTTAAAAACAATTAATATAATTTAATATTTTTATCAAAGCACAATAGGAAGTTAAACAGTCAATACAAAAGACTCAAAGAATCTAACAGGTTACATACAAAACCAATTCCTGATAAGATAAGATATGATCTGCGGAAATGACTCACTTCAACGAATAAGGTTTTTGTTTTGACTTTCTGGTGCCATGGATACAAAATTTATATAAAATTATTCCGTTTAAAATGTATTGCGGTGGTAAGTTACTAAAATTACCCTATTACTAACTAGGTAGCCACTACTTTTGTCTATTTTTGCCGAATTTTTATGTGTGCTTAAAAATGGAATTTCTAAATAAAACAATTTTACAAATTGTAATAAAATATGATAGATGTGTAATACTAAACTATGGAAATAATAGTTCTATTCAAGAAGTACAATAAGATAAATATTCGATAGAGTTTTTATACAAAAGGAGAAAAGCAGGGCAACAATCCAGTCACGTGGCCGGCGCGCGTTCGTGCCACGCGCTGCGCAAGCGCAGAGCTCGTACAATAGTTATTTATGGTCCTGCGAGCCGGATTAACGGTCGATTATGCTCGCTCCAGATTTGGGAAACAACGACTCACTATTGAACACGATTTTACTTCGTTGTCTACTTGATTCTTAGTTCAGATTTTACCATCATTGTCTATCTATATACATACTTGCAATAAAGTTTTGTATAACAACTATATTATGATTATACAGTTTTGTATAACTATAATTTCATGTCACCTATTCATGTATCACCAAATATACGATCATTTTGTAAGAAACAAATGTCCTAGTGTAATAACGATACCATCGTTATTACACTAGGACATTTTGTTTCGTCTTAAAGCTAATTATTATAATTCAAGGTCGTATAATAAAATGATACTGTAAAATTTATTTGCACCTATGTATGCTATTTCTGTTTTTTGAAATAAAGTTTCTTTTATTTATAAAAGTTTAACCTGTTATATCATAAATAACGAAACCCATTGGTTTAAATATTGGCAAAATGTTAAATAATTTAAATTAAATACACAAAACAATACGGAGTGTAGTGACGAGTACTTGTAACTGCTTGTTTCAAGTTTTAAATTGATGAAGAAATTGGTGCCCATCAGTTGAAAAGCAGAAAACGCGTTCCGAAAATATTTGCATTGAATACCGAATGACTATTCATAAATCTGGACTCAATGAAAAAATTGGTCGGTAAAAATGTTATCAGGAGAGTGTTCGTTAAATTTTCGAGATGACTTGTTAGACAAGTCTGTTGAGTTTATTGTATAGTATAGATATCAGGTTTTACAAAGAGTCATTTTGGCAGATGTTTGTTCCTCGTAGGGAGCGTTCTGGGACGATGGAGACAGGTTTATCTTTATTGCTTGCTATATAAAATGAAGGTAATTACTTTTTTTCAGTTATTATAAGGAGTTTTGTTGATAGTAACTTTCATTAATGTTATTTTGAACATTTTGATATTATTTTTAATCCGAATTCATAAAATTAGGTTTCGGGTAAAGATTCACATATATACAAAACGATCTTTTCGTTTATTTCTGTAATACTCGTTATACATATATTACAGTAGCAAAGAGATTTAAATGAAATAAAAACATGACTTCGACGACGATGTGCGGTATATAAAACGATTAGTTTCAATAATAATAATAAGTATGCATGCCATAATATAAATAGGAATGGTAACTAATAAGCGAAGATTCAAAATTAATGCATTAACATGATATTATTTCGAGATAAATTTATAAAACAAAACTTACTTCGGTGAAATATAAGTAAGATTACATGAATATTTTAATAGTAAATATGCAAGTACTAAATTTACGCTTACCTGATCCTTCGCTAATTGGAACCATGTCTTCAATATTATTGGCAACCGGGTGTACTGATAATGTTTTGTTGTCTTAACACTGATAAAAATATCATCTAGCGTTATGTTTTTGTTCAGACCACTGTCTAATACAGTTGTTTTAGTGATGGGTTCTATGGATAAGTCAGCCACTTGCACTGACCGACTTTCCTGGAAGTTGAAATTAACTCCGCCTTGATAAACAAGTAAACTGCTGTAACCCAATGCTATCAGCAGTGCTGCAGCTTTGATTATCTTACGCCCACCCATCCCAAAGCCTTTTGAAATCATACAGCCTAGTACACAGGCTTAGTCCTAACACTTTGTCACTCATCTGTTGCACTTTGTTATCGAAACACTATTCAAAGTTCAAATAAGCTGTACGCATTCGACAAAGAGCGGTAACAAACTAAATAAAAATGTAGCACAGGCGGTACACCCGCGCCTCCTCGTAGCCCCACCACGTGCTGGGAGCGAGAGTTCCGGTGATTCTGTCTTTCTCACTCTCGCTAGGCCTACCTGCGCGTGCGCCTGTCTGCCGCCTGCGCAACCGCCGGCAGCGACACCCGTGTCAATAGCTCAAGTAATTGTTACCTTCATCGATGGATGCATTTTGTATGGTGCACTTTTGCAAAAAAAAAATCGTTGCTTTAATAATCATTTTTTATTCGGTGTAAAATTAAGCGATTTTTAAAGTTGCTGTTCTACAAGACCCTTCGATAGGGGAATAATATAATTTGTTTTTTGTATATCATAATACCGTGTGCCTGTTTTTATTATTTATTATCTTTCTTTATAGGCCATTCATTAGAAAGTACTGTTTTTGGATGCTAAGATTTTAATTTAAGTTAAATACTATTTTGTAATTATTTAAGTTTTTAAATTCATATAATAATTATGATACTAATATTACAGCGATGTTGAGATACTTCACTTCACTTGAATTGAAATAAATAAATACTAGTGCTCAATATTTTAGAAGCCGTAGTTGCAACTCCTACTCATCTAATGAATTTTAATTCTATATTTAGTGTTTCAATAAAAATGTAATTTTGTACTTTTCAATTTAAATTCAGTTTTGCTTTTTAAGTCAGATGTATCTAAATCTTTTCTTGGAATTTAAAACGAGTTTGCAGCTTATATTCACAGTGGAGATAGGAAGCACGGTTTCCTTGCTCCGAGAGGTAATGAAATTAGCTAGTTGTATTTAATTTCGTTCGAGCGGGGTAATGGGTGTAAAATTCTTGAAGCATCGTGATTGACGGCGAATTATAGAATTTCACAAGATCTTTCATCCCAGCGTGAAATCGGTTAATTTTCTGTTATGGTCACATTTATCGATCTTTTTATAATTTTTTTATTAATTACGCGCGCTGATGCGGAGTTCCTAAAATATATGTAGGTATCTTGACCTCCGATTTTAAGATGATAAACTTGTTAAATGTATAGACACACAGTCAAATTAAAATTGTTCTTGTTATAAATCATTTCTGAAATTTTAATTATATTCAATACGTTTATAACTAATGTGAGTCACAGGTGCGGTTAACGGTGTTACTTTTAATTAAAATATATAAGCTCACAACCAATTTCCTGTATATTAAAAAGAATTCTCAATCCATGCGTCGATTATACTCCAATTTGGTGTTTAATTATAGTACTAAGTTCTCAATATTATTTTTAATTAAAATACAATACACTTATACGTCGGTATAATATTATTTGCATAGTGTAACGGTATAAGAATTTGCACGGGTTGTCTCCGGATGTGTCTCAGATCATAACAGCAGTTAGAAAGTGAGCCCATTGCTAATTGCGGAAGCTTGAAATGAGCATCACACACGCTAATCGTGGGAATAATAACCGTTTAGACGTTGCTTTTAAGTTGAAAATTTTAATACAACCAACCGTGAACAAGCTTCTGGCATTATTAATGATTATTATTTGTCGTTCTGGGAGAAAGTTTAGTAGTCCATGCTAAATAGCCCGTTTGTTCTAAATACGTACTTAATGGCCAAATCTTGTGCCTTTTAAATGTATGTATAATTTTAGAGTTGCGAATGAGAGTTACAATTAATTAATTTAAATTAATTTATTATACCGTCGTGGACCTGATATTAATTTTATTGTTTCATTAGAAAGAAAACAAAACCCACGTTACCTTTAGATACTTCTGTTTATCAGGTTTAACTATTTCAATGGGAAACCGTTTGACACGTGTTCAGAAATTTTAATTATCTAATCGCGACCACGCTTCCAATATGAAATCACTTTTGATGTTCCAATAATTTGAGGTCTTGCCATAAATCGTTTTTGTAGTAACGATGTGAAATCCAACTTGTTCACGTGTTTATATTATGTTATCAAAATGAAATGCCCTTGAAAGTGATATTCGCCTTTAAGTTTTAACATTAATTAAAAATTGGCAAAGTTTATAAATACATTTTGCTTAACCAGAAGTGCTTTTTAATAAAGACATACTGAGCGTTTGAGGAATTGTCTGAAGGAATAAATTATACATAATGTAATAAAAATATAATAGCAACGGTGTTTTACTTTACAGACATTCGCTATTACAGATATTATTAATAAATTATGTCAATAAATATTTATGTTAACTATATTTCTGTCGAACATTATTATTCGCCAAGGTCAACAAATTCTGTTCAACAGTTTTGTTTTGAGTATGAAACTTTATATTTCTACTCATTCCATACATTAGGATTTATAATTTCGTGTACGGTGTGTTGTTTTTCTTTAGGATGCGGTATATTTTCGAATCAAGCTATACATTACTCGGACCACTTATCGGCACTTGCGCCAATCAACTGATTGGTGACGTCCGCGACGCTGTCATTATTCAATTTATTTGTATGCTGACTGACATTGATCTGATCTGTGTATATTGTAGCGGTATGTATAATGTCATTATATTTAAGATAGCCTCAAGTTGTCAAATTAAACGCTAGAGTATACTTTTCTTTAAGATCAGAACTTTTATTTTTAGAAGAGTCTTTTATATAATTTTAATTATAGAACATATAAAATAATATAGTAACAAAATCATAATATATTTATATAAAGTATAATAAAACGTACTAAAACTTCAATCGTTCATTACTAACAAACCATAAATAAACTCGTTTTAAGTACTTTTTATTCCCATAACGGTTGATGAAGCCCTACTTCTATAATCGAATCTCTTAAGACTGAGATAAGATTAATACTAAAGTAATATTAAACTATAAAATTATTCACATAGCAACCCGTTCATAGAACCGTTTTAATCGCATTATGAATCCTGGTAACATAATATACCTAAAAGCATTGGAAACTGGCTTCGCTGAGCGAGATCGTATTAAATTGACGTTAGTCTGACACTCACAACCATGGATTAAGTGAAGTAAATTCACAGATGTTATTTCGATACTTTTATTAGGCGTGACATGTTTTGAAACGGTTCGGTCATTTAAATATTATCTACATAATCGCTTTATTAGATCCATATTCTTATTCGTTTCGTATTTGATTGGCAGTTCGAGTCAGATAGTTATAAAAACGAATGTTTGTTTAAAGCAACTTTCATATGAATCGTTTTGGAGAAATCGATGCAGAAATAATTGCAATTTCTAAAATAAACTTAGTGTCCATAAAGTTATTATTACGCTTTGTTATAGTAGATATTATGTGTATTATATTTAACAGTAGGTATACGACATTAATATTAAAATGTTAAACATATTTTTTTATTCCACAGCAATACAAACGAACAAGAATAACGAATTATGTATCAACATGATTTCGGTTTTAAAAATGTATGTTGTTAAATTAATTTTATTCCTTGTTTATAAATCGTTTATTTGTTGTTTTACAAATTATCGTATTGTTTTCAGAATTAATTGTTGACATGGTCTATAACCATTAGTGGGATAATAACCATGTATCAAGTATTTTCTGGACAGCAAACTAAATGGTTTCGGATTCATATTAATGGGTGGGTGCGTTCAAGGCGACACTAACTCAGATCACCCACAGGGTTACCGTTTTTAGAATCCAATTAGGAGATAGTAAATGTAATCTGCTAATAAAAGTTTTCCTTAAGTCTAAACCATCTAAATTTTTTAAGTTGTATTGATATATAATTTCCCACTTTAATGGTACGAACAAAATAATAGTTTTGTTGCCTATTGTCGATTATGAGTTTTTTATCGTTCTTATGTGGTTTTCCAAAATAGGTCAAACAATATGAATATTTGTATTTATACGAGAATAACCTAAAACACATTGCAGAACATTTTATAGCAACACATTAACTTTTAGCAAACAAACTACTGTAATCATTTACAGTAATTGTTATTTAAAACGCCTTTGTTAGAGAGTGAACCTCGAATTTTCAAATTACAGTATGAATTTATATTTATACATTTTTGAATTTCTGCTTCTAGTGATATTTTATGGAGAATTCCGTTTAATCTTAACACAAGTAAGACATAAGATATACGTACGAATCTTTATAGAAATAATGATATTGTAATAGAAAAACGTCGTAATTATAGGTACAGATAGGGAATCCTTTCAGTTTCAAAACAAATTAACAAAGTTAGCGCGTTTCAAAATACAGGCAGCGATATTTTGTCACCAATAATGATATTAACCTGCGATTATTCTATTTACTAAGAAATATTGCCCGTTTAGCTGTAAACCTAAGGCACCGACTTCAAAAGGTGACTAGATATTGAGAAATTGTATATATTTAATAAGGTATGTATCAAATTAGGTTATTGAAATTTAATAAACTATAGTGTTCGTTTGTTTAAATGATGTAATAAGGTGATTTTTGTGTAGATATTTAAAAATAATTTTGAGATACTGTCTTATTAATAAATAGTATTTAAGTGTAAAAATATTTTTTGTTTTTTATAACGTTTAAAGAAATTTTATTTCTTGATTTTTAATGTAATAATAATTTATAAAATAGGTACATAGAATCCAGCTCCAATACTTCTTAATGAAACAGAAGAAATGAAAATAATTCGTATAAAAAGAATGAAAAATGTTAAATTAGCAAAAAAATATTTTTTCATTTCTCTATATTTTTAGAAAAACCAATTATTAAAAACTAACTCTGTGATCATGGGATCACATGAAGTCTGTAACCTTTTAGATAGTAAAATAATTTCTTATTTAGGTGGTAGAGCCTAGCTGTAGTCAGTTACTACAGCTCGAACATGGGCTGGCTCGACCGGGGAAGTACCACCCTCTCACAGAAGATCGGCGTGAAGTAGCCTTTAATGGCTGCGTTTCGTCCGATGAGTGAGAGAGCCGGTTGCCCTTTCCCTATTCCCACCCTTTCCTACCATTCCCTAACTCCCACCCCTCCTTATCCCTAAAAAACAAGGTTGGCAACGCATCCGCAACAAAATGTTGCGGATGTCAATGGGCGGCGGTAACCACCTTCCATCAAGTGGGCCGTCTGCTCGTTTGCCACCTTTCACATTAAAAAAAAAAAAATTTCGCCAAGGGTGTATTCGAGAAAAAGAGAGAACACCCTCCATTTCTTAAGTTGGTTAAAAAAAACTTTAAAACCTGAATAATACGAGTATGTACTAAATAAAGTAATTGTAAAAGTTTGTAAAATTTTGCCCATATTCTACTGTTGTGACGATTGTTTGAAACAGATCATGTCTGTATCTTGTAAAACAAAGGGTAATTAAATAATGTTAAAGAAATTCGTGACATGTACTGGATACTTTTTAATGTTATTTCTTAGAACAGAAGTGACAACCAACACAAAGTTGCAGAACTTCACTTAAGCGGCGTATTAAGTTATATATTTTGTTATACAACATGTTATTGTTGTGACATTGTCAGAGTTACGTTACATTTTATTGTCTGTTCTTTTACACACAAAGTTTTTTCAAGTAAAATAAATAAAAAAACTAGTATGTTATGTGAAGCATATTATGAAAATATCGGTAAGAGTTAGAATGGTACTCAATCAAAGCATTATAATACTCCAGGGTTATTCAAATAGAATACTGTTTATTTCAATTAAGTCCGTTTATAATGACGAAGTATTCATTCCTTAAGTTAAATAAAATTTAATCACCGTGAAATGTAATGTAAATGTCGTCTAATATGTTATTTATTGGTATAAATTCTATAGAATTTACTTAAGGAAGCGTAGAACGAGGCGCTGTCCGTGTTTGTACGAGTATCACAGTTAAAATATTGAATGCGCCCTCATTAATCGTGGCGAGAAGCCTATGGCAACATGGTGTTCTGTATGACCAATATATCACGGCTTATTATACAAATTAGAAAGCCCTGTCGCATTTGAATTTGTGGTTAGAGACGAATAAAGTATATTTAATGTCCAAAATATTATAAATATAACAAAGAAGTTTTGTTTACGTCGTACAAGTCTATTTGTTTTAATTATTGTAATCTATTTGTTCTGTCCTTTAGATATGTTCTAAATACACATACCGGTTAATTGATGATGTGGTATAAAAATCTATGTATGTTTGCAATTAGAACCCTTTTCAATAGTAAAGAAAAAGACTTATCGAAATGTTCTTGCAGCCCTGGAGAGGGAAAGGAAGACCGTGCAAGAGGCTTTTAAATTTTTGGTAGGTTAATGTATTCACAGTAGAACAAAGCGTTTGTGACAGTTTAAATAGTTTCTTAAATATTTATTTATTCAATTCTAAACATGCAGATTATATAACAATACATTATCTCGTAAGATTATAACAATATGCCAGAATAGTTTAGACTGCTATATGCCTAACTTGAATAAAATACTAAAATATTTGTAATAAATAATAGAGTTACATATTTCTTTAGATACCTAACTAAGGGTAGAGCTTCAAGATTCCTGGCAGCTTTTTGTATGTATTGATATAAGAAGTTGACAATGTGACGCGTTAAAAGAGTGGCACCCGAGAATGCATATCAACAATAACATTTTATTACATCACTATTTATCGTTAATATTTCAGCAAAACTTGTATAAGCCATACTACTTCTGGCAAGCCTTCGCATATTAAGTTGGCTAGCTTAACAAATCTTTCAGAAACTTTATTCTTTCTATAGCTTTCAGAAAAACTTTAAGTGATGTTTGAATCTTACTATGAATCCATTATGATTGTAGTATGTTTCGAGAAATTGAAGTAACTTTTTAAATATTTTTGTCACTGGAATATTTCCGCATTACGTGCGTTCTCTCTTCTATCAGAGTTCAGGTAAGTAATATATGTACAATATCTTAAATATATTTGCTAGTTAAATACTTTTGTTATACCATAATAAATTTCTTCCCCAACTTGTATATCCCAATATATATATATATATTCATGGCCTAGTGGTTAAGGGGCCCGCCTCTCGTTACCGACGGCACGGGTTCAAACCTGGCAAGTACCAATGTGATTTTTCGGAGTCATATGTACTTTCCGAGAGTATTTAGACATCACTGACATACGGTGAAGGAAAACATCGTGAGGAAACCTGGACTTATAGTTTCACAATTATAAGTTTGAAATCACCAACCCGTCTTAAGCAAGCGTGGTGATTAATGCTCAAACCTTCTCCATGTGAGAAAGAGGCCTTGGCTCAGCAGTGGGCGTCTGATAGGCTGATGATCATACACTCATAGGAATGTTTTTTTTCTGAAATTACTCTCAGAACGCATCGTACGATTATCTTTCTTTTTGTTTTGTGTACATTTATAATTTATAACACACGTATGCTAAAAAAATTCAAAGTGTCAAAAATTACTTAGAAAACCATTTACTGTTTCTCTAGATTCCTTTCTTCTCGCTTAAAACTAATCCATTGTGATCTGTGAGTAACTGTTATATATTTTGAAAGTTAGAAAACAACATATTTTGTTTTAAAATTATTTAAAAGATTGTGCCGATCCATTTTAAATAATAGTCAGTCAGCTTTCCTTGAAATGTTTCAAGAAGTTGAATAACACATAATCGATATAGTTATTAAATATGAAACACGATATTCCACCAATTAAAAGTTTTCATAATAAAATTAATGGTTTTATTACTATGATGTTCGTCGTCTTTGTGAAAGGCGTGAGCCTGAAATGTGTGAAAAGTGCAAAGACTTTTGTTTAAAAGATAAAAGTTCAGTAAATGCAAATAATAAAACAGAAGAGACACGTGGGATCTATGATTTATTTATTATTTTATAGATTATTTTTTGAATAAAAATAAATTGATATAGGTATTTAAAAGAATAAGACTCGCAAAAATCTTAGATCTCATTAAATTGATATATACTTTTTTTATATGAAAATGCTTTTAATATAAATGCAAATATTAAAACGCTTCTTTTTGTTCTGTTAAAATTAATATATTAATTTAAAACAATATGTATTATACGACTATGGCTACAATAAAGAAAATTAATTTAAGTTGACTGTTTATTGTAGGCTTAGCTCACATTTATGGCTTTTATCATAAAATTAAAATAAGAGATTTGTGTGAATTGTTTATTTTAAATATTTATTTAATTGTTTCTAAAGGTATCATAAAAGATTAAATAAAAGAAAATGCATTATTTAAAAAAGATTACATTAGTACTTAAATCTTGAGCAAATTACAGAAAAGGGACTATTATAAGAATAATAATTATTGGTTCCTAAATTATCTTCAACGTAAAAGTTATAATGAAAGCATCAGCTTCATTTATTTTGAATACTTAGGATTTAGTTTTTCTTGAACTCAAAAGTTAGCAATATCAACCTCCCAACTTTTAGCTAACATTAAAAATAAAATTTCAACATCCAATGTTATCATAACTCACATGAATAACACAGAATTCACAATTAAGTTTAAACTCTGCTTTTAAAATTTGTTAAGTTAAATAGATAGAAAATAAGTGACATGGAATGGAAAATATCAGTTGTGTTCGATATTAAATACGAGTGCATCGGAATCCAGTGTTTCAAATTCAGCCAAGGCTGCTTCGACAGCTGCTTCAGTGAACAAAAACAATAAATCCTCAAAAGTATGTCAAGACATAGTTTCTATGATTTATAGGAAGATCTTTTTTTGCTTTGATGTAGTGCTCCAGTAAGAAACTAGGTCTCCGCATTGATAAAACGATAAAATATTATATAGATGATCTAAAGCTTTCTATTGTTTTTAACTAAGAGATAATTATCATTGAATAGGTTCGGTTTCCGTGAAAGCACCTTCTTATATTCGTCCACTTATTTATTTGTTACATGTTATTAGGTCTAGAAAAAGATACTTGATCTCATATATATGGTGGTTTAAAATATTTTTATATTGTAATACATTGTTAAAAGCTCTTACATAACTGTAAAATCGATAACCATTATGATAATATGTAGCCTAAATTCTATTCCGGGTCATGGATTACCTACAGAATACCAGTATTTCCTGTAGTTTATGTTCAGAACGTGAGATAAAATTTTGCTTCAGCATCACAGATTTATATAAATGCACTAAGTTACACTGAGTCTTTTAAAACAAACTAGGACCCCGGGAATGCTGATATGTTCATAGGTGGACGAGTTTAATCTTTTCTTTCCAAATAAATTTAATTTTTAATTCATAATTAACAAGACTAATTTCTATACTATAACAAAATGAAGTCAAAGGCTACTAAGAGTAGATTTGAGTCCCGTATGAAGAAATATATGAACAGTTTTCTAGAATTGTATGTTTATTTCTTAATGAAAATGCAATTTAAAATTATAAAAGAAAATATATAACATTGAATATGTAAACTGATAACATTTAGTTTCATTAAAAAAAATCAGTATATTTAAAAAAGTGAAACGCCTGAAAAAATTTATTTGCAATGATGCTGTTTACAAAAATGTCACCGTATATTTAAGGCCAGTGTAAAAACAAACTTGGCTGGTGAAAAAGAAATTAAATGTTCATTCTTACAGAAGATTAGTAATAATTGCAAAAGCAACTTCTGTATAATTGATTGTCTAATTATATTTTCATCACTGATGTTTGCTTTTTTCTAAGAGATACAATATTTTATTTGAGATAAATAAAATGTTACGTATATTTGTCTTAATCGATTTGAAAAATAACTATGAAGTAATGTGTTTTCTTTATTATGTGTAATAGATTTGTTGTCGACTCCAAAATCATATTGCCAAGACATAGAACTACATATATTCAAGATTTTGAAAACGTTTAGTAACGATAATTTGACATTAAGTTGGTTCAATATCCATTAACATGAATCTATTTAACATAATAATACATTACTCTGTACTCTATATATAATATTAGGAGAGAAGATAAGCCGCTCTTCCGCTAAATCAGCAACATTTGCCAACAATTGAGTTCGTAATATTGCTTTATCATCAAATCATCAACATTAGCATACAAAATTAAGTTTACATATAACCAGACTGAAATTTAATTGAGAAGTATAATAATATAATTATGTGTTTATATTATTATAAAAATAATAATTTAAATCACAATAAGTATTAACCCACGCCCTTAATTTGTTGTTGAATTGTAAAAAAAAAATAGCAAAATCTTTTTTTTTAATAGAGTATGTAATAATGTTGATTGTGTTTGAATATTCTGCTTATTATTGTTTCAGAATAAAATTATTTCTAAAAATTGTCCAGTAACAAAGACCTTATAAACATCGCCATTTTAGGACTTAAAGGAGGGGCATTTTTTCAAGCACCCGAATTATGATCGAAGAGTTCTTTTAAACAATTCCGTTTCGTATTTGTTTTCAAAAAGTTTTTTTATTTTTCCTTATCGAAATAATGAAATGAGATAGGAGCTATTAAGGTAAATAAATAGAAGCATAATTTACCTCATTGTATTTCTAATTGTCAGTGCCATCGATAGTAAAACAAAGGGTAAGCTTTTACACACGTAAGTTACAATAAACCGCTTTTGTTGACACTACAGCGTGATTATGTTGGCTTTAGGTGTTTTGTTTCGTTCGATTAACCCATATTGTATTAGCGATACAAACGCTTGACGTCACTTTACGTCCTCGATTTTTCTATCAAGCGACGGGCATCGGGTCACAACGAGTCCCGCCGGTTCGCAATTTTACTGCGCATGCGTTAAAATTGCGCCAATTCCGTCGCTAGCGGCCTCTAGTGACATTTCCAGTCCTCTCACGACACGAAAGAGGGATGTTGCGTCCAACGAGGTTGCATATCACGAGAGATGTCAAAATTTAAAAATGGAATAGTTTGAAAGTGACGCCGCGTCATAGATGTAAAAAATTTAAACAGCGCGCGGTTTCGAAAGTGTTAAAGTGTTATTGTTAGATTTATAATTAATAGTGACGTTTTTTAGAGTAGGGTCTAGGAATATAACAAAAACGACTTACAGCCTTAAGAATATAAGTGAAGGATGAGCTAGGGTAGTTTCTGTGGTCGGCGCCTTAGTCGTTATTGTGGTGCCTGCATGACCTTGACACATTTTCCCGCGCTAGCGCTCAAACCTTGTTTTCAATTGCACCGTCTCTTGACTTTAGCTAACAGCTATTATATTAGTGACATTAAAAATAACATAAAATTGAGTGTGAAATGTTAAGTAGTATCAATGTCATTTAATTTAATAAAATATTAAATAATAGGAAATTGATAGATAAAATGATGACTTTAACTTAATATAAATATAATATAAATTAAATTAAATTATAATTAGTTTTATGAAAGAATTAACTATGCAAGATTTTAACATGTTGTGACCTTCTATTGGTTAGGTCGGTGACAATGAAGACTTTACGAGGTAAGTAGACTACACTAAGTATCTTGTTAAGGCGAAGCAGATTATTGTAAGCCACTTTCTTAGGTATAAGAATTCAATTAAATCTTTTTCTTTATTTTATTTTTCAATATGACAAATAAATAAAAATGAAAATGTTGTATCTGCACCTTAATTTATATTGAAAATTCGTTATATGTCCTTTAGTACGGATTAAAATTGGTAGTATTTACGGGGGCTGCCGGATTAGAGGTAAATCTACGGATTATGGCTCTGACCCATATTCAGTTCCCTTTATAAAAAATATATTAAAATTTTTTGGAAGAAAATTTTAAATCTTCGAAATACCGTAATAATGTCTAAAAGAATCAATATCACCATATAATTAACTTGGGTTTCTTCAAAATATATTAAGAGAAGAATAATTTAAAACTTACCTACTAAAGTATATTTTTATTTATTTCATCGTTATTCGAGGAACTTGATATTCTTAGCATGAATGTGGTTTCTCTTTGCTAGTAAATTAATCTTCAATTTATATAGTTATAAGAAATCTAGATCTCGCTAATAAATGAAACAGTTTCTTCGAAACCATTCTGATCTTGTTCATTTATTATAGAAAATCAAGCTATTATTGTAGATTCTTACTAATTATATACACAAACATACATAGCTTTTTTAATGTTTCGATATTAGGTTCTTGTAAGTTTTTCTAGTTTATTTTCTCTGTTCCTAGATCTTCCTCCAGATAAATTTCAAATGGTTGTGAAATTTGAAAGATCGCAAAAAGAAAATAGCAACACAAATTTGAGATTCATGTCGATTTTGATAGAAATTTTATTAGTTATAATAGATTGAGTTGAAATCTTTTTGTATACGGTAGTATGTATCAATACAATATGGCGGATTCATTAAGCGGATCAGTATACAAAATTAAGTAATTTCCCTTTGATTTTGTCACTATTAAGAACTATATCTTTTTACTTGTTTATCTTCAAAAACATTACAAATAAATAAGAGTATTATGACACATACTATAACATCAGATCGTTAGTACTATTTTGGAATTCAAGAAATCAAATCTTTATATTTTCAGACGTAAGTAAGTCAAAAAAAGATTTTTCTGTAATCTATGGCAACATTCCCGTGTAAAGGAGTGCTCCTTTGGGATGTTGAAAATAATTAATCTTCTTTGTTTCTGTACGTATAATTTTCTGCAAAAAAATATAAATAAATTTGGACAACTCATATAATATTTTATAGATATTTTATAGGTAAGTATAAGGTTAAACTACAAAAAAATATAAAGATATCGTAAAGTTCATATTATATAATTGAATTTTATATAGAAGATTATATCTCAATCAGTACTTCGCCACTGATGCTACTTTGTGTCAAATTCTAGGTTGCGTAATTTGTATAACTTAGTTAAAAATACTTCTAGCAACGAATTCAGCTAAAGCCATTCAAATAAGCTTGTTGTTTCCCAAAGGCCGAATAAATAAGGCAAAAACACTGTTTAGATTTTATGTGCAATTCCAATTTATAGTCAAGTGTAAAAAGACAATTTAAAGACAATCTGTTTCATCCCAGTCGGTCGGAAAACGAAAGTCGTTGTTTTATCTTACGTTGTTTTGATTGATAAATGGTTGTTTTGTGGAATCCTTTTCATTTGAAGCGTATTAAAATTTTCATGCTGCAATATGATTTTGCAAAGATGTAATATGTCAGTCTAAATATGGTAATCAAGCAAAGAAATAGGATTTCTCTTGGGACAACTTCTATAATTCTTGGTTTTTATTCTTAGCTTATACCGCTATAAATGTTGAAATGAAACTGAATAATTTTTTTCTATTACTTTTTTATAATTATCTTTTTTAAGTTATTATACAGAGACATGCTTTAAAAATTCTTTTTTTTTATTAAAATTGTGTAACGAGTTTTGATTCTGAACATCTTCGATTCGATTTAATATAAGCCATGCTTAAATTTTTTCTTAGAGATTGTTTTTTGGAAGAATTGTATAAGGTAGAAAGATTTAAAAATAGCAAATGTTCAGAATCATAACATTGAAATTATTATCATACAACGCACTTGTATCTCATTTCTACAGATAATAAAACTACAGCTATCAAATAAAAGATGGTATAATTAAATTACTCTTTTTAACGAACGTCTTTTTAAATAGAAAAATATCTGATGCCCCTTTGTTTTAAAGCATCAATTGTAGGAAATCTCATGTTAAATTAAAATTTCAAGCTGGCGACTAACTTGTGCTTCACATTTAATTAAATGAAACAAAGTATTCTCCATGTGTATGGATTTTTTATTCCTTTTATTATTATTAAAGTAATCTGTTTCTGTCACAATTTATTTAAAATAAGTATATTTACGTCTTCTTGATTCGATCTCTTTTATCGAAAATTTTGAATAACTCCAGAGAACACTAGGCGTCAGACCAAAGAAATTTTATATTAAAAAAAAACTTTACTGGCCATAGGGTTATTTCCAATCTCTGTAATGTTAGTAAGCTTGTAGATATTATTAAAATAGTTTTATACTGACGTCCTTGAGTCACACCTCTGACAGTAACCCTTACTGAGATCATCTGGATAAGATGGAGTTTGAGTTATAAAACTAAAAAGTTTTAATGGGAACTTGTTCAAACATATTAAGGGGTACTTTTTTATCCTAAAGACCAGATGTCATAGAAGGGTAATATAGCATGAGAGGCTGAAATTTTACTTAAAGTTTACTAAAAACTATATTGAAAATATTATAAACAAATGGGATATTTAGTAAGAATAATATGTTTAAGTTAAATTACTTGTAAAAGAAATATAGAGTTAGTTTTAAACAAACAAATAAAACTAAAGTAATACAATTTCATAACGTTGCATAACTAATAGACGGCCTGTACTAACAGATTAGTGAAATCCGGTGTAGTCTCCGGGGGAAAATTATTTAAATTGCACTTCAAATTGTAGTTCCTAGACTCTGGTATGTTGAACTGACGCTATTTATTAGAAACTTATATTAGTTTTTGTAATGAAAAGCAATATGTTGAAATTTTCTTATATAAAACTCCTTTTAATATCTTGAGTAAGGAAAATATATTTTACGCCTATCAAATGAAAATTTATAGCTCACTCAGCAATTTGTTCTCGTCCACTTTACCGAAGGAAGCCCACTTGTGTTATAGAGATATACACACCCGGTATCCTTCAAAAGTTTAATAATTCTTTGAGTATTTAATAAAGCCTGTTACCCTTGTTACTTAGACAAAAATATTTGATCAGTACCTACGATATTTAAAGTTTAATCCTCAACATAAAAACAACATGTTTATGGTTATTTCACTCACAATCTATAAATAAAACTTCAGAATATAAACGATATTGATTACGAATATTTATTTATAAAAATATGCATACATATATATATATATATATATATATATATATATATATATATATATGTATAAACAAAAGATATGAGATCTGAGCCTTATTTAAAATATAACGAGAGTTAGATCGGAGAATTTTTATTAATAATGAAAATTAATTTCCTTCTCCTAAGATATATGTTATGAGTTATTTCATTTATAATACATATAAATAAAAGAGCGTGTTATACAGTACATATCCAATAAATTAGGACAAAATTTTCTTCCTGTCATAGCACTGCCACGTAACCTTCTTACGTAATCCATATGATTTTCCGTAGTAACTAAATGTTCACCATAAGTCACTAGCAACAATATTATTAAAAATATTTCCATTTTGTTAAGTAGGTTAAAGAAAATATGCTAGTTTTATGTTTTATTTGATTTTATTATAAATTCCTATTAAACTAATCAATCACGTCATATTTCGAAAGTCACGAACAACATAATACTTTTCTATTTACAATGATATTCAATCAAAGGTAGAGGAGGAAAATTTAAGTCCATAATTTAACTTAAAATATGCCTAAAGTTTAAACAAAAAAACACAAAAATTTAACCAGACATTGGTATATCTTGTTATTATGAGCCAACGAGAGTTGAATCGATATTTCTTTGAATGTTTCAGGGAGATAAGGGCACCAACTAACAACGTCTGGGTTTCTAACCTCTTCCAGGTTAAAAAACCCTCACCTCTTTTGACCCCTGTCTAAAGAGTTTAAGCTTGCGTTTTCGTAGACTAATACATTCATGATACTTGAATCCATATATGTATATACATACATAGAATTCATGAAATTACTTTTTTCTGTGACTAGTCTCATAATATTTTTGTTTACCACTTAGATTAACATGAGTACTATTTATAAATAAATAAATTAACGTATATAAAACATAACAAGAAGGAAATAAGTAAAATTATTTATAAATACAGTCAAATATAATACAATTCAGAAACATAAAGTACCTTTTGTAAACCTTCGTCATTGCGACAAGACTAAGGGCAAAACAAAACATCTGAGACAATTTGTTAATATATAAGAACACGAGATATTGTTCGGGTGTAATCTACCCTGAAACTTTCATAAATGATATGAGCCATGACGTAAATTATAAAGCAGAACGTTTCATATTCATGAAGTAACGCCGCGGTGGAGGAGTTTAATGCTTTTAAGTGAAATGTGATGAGAGCCATTGTGTTTTGGCATGATCAACTATGAATGTGTTAAATATATAATTAAAAGATGAGAATTCAATTCATAGGCGGTGGTGTTACAGATCTTGTAAAATATGAGTATAGGTATTAGATACAACATGACATAAAACATATTGTCGACAACGTAAGAAATAATTAATATTACAAAAAACTGTTGAAGATTCAATGTAACCTTTATGTTTCTTAAATGTTCTCTAAGTTTTCTTAAAATAATTACAATATTTCCTACTACAAAATATAGATGAAACATTATGTAATTTATTAAGACAGAAAAATCAGAATAGATTGTACACATAAAAATGCTCATTTATTTTGTAATGTATTATTAATATCAACGAATAACTAAATGAAAGTAATATACGTTTCAGTAATTAATATATATTTTTTGATCATAGCTTTATAAAAGATGTATAAAGATAATAGTATAACGAATACATTTGTTTCCAATAAGTATGATAAATGTGGAATGGAGATTTTATGAAAAGGATTCGATTATAATTACAGAACATCGAAGGAAGGGGTAGTTTAATTATGAGGAAATTCCTGAAAATATTGTTGTTATTTAAATAGAGAGAACGAAATTATTAAAGGTCTGGTGAGACAATAGTTTTAAAGATAATTTTGTACATTACTATATATTCGTAGATAAGTTTTAAGTCCGATTTGTATAGAATCTTTTTATTTCACTACATTATAGTTAAGATTATATATTGTTAATATAAAAAAAAATTATTTTTTTAATTTATAAGTTTGAAACGCAAAATATACATTTATATCTTACTAGCTTTCCGCCCGCAGCTTCGCCGCGTGGAGTTCGGTTATATCGCGTTTCCAAGAGAACCTTTCAAAAGTCTGGGATAAAAACTATCCTATGTTCTTTCTCAAGGTCAACTATATCTCTGTACCGAATTTCATTAAAATCAGTTCAGTGGTTTAGGCGTGAAAGCGTAGCAGACAGACAGACAGACAGACAGACAGACAGAGTTACTTTCGCATTTATAATATTAGTAGGGATGAAGAAAATGTTATTGTTTCGAGACATAATAATTTATATCAAAAAACATAAACATCATGATTAATCTAGCAATACAAGCAAACAATGTTTCCAGAGATTTCCGTTTATTCAGAGAACTATTATTTCGGAAATATTATCTCAGCTTTCCGCAGCATACGGCCGTAAAGATGGGACAGTGCCATAAAAGTGTTTTATAACAGGATTATTATCAGCACATGCTAGGGGTCGGCTAACGATGCTATTCTGACTTCTATTAAATTCAACTCATTTATTTTTAAGTCCTAGTTAAACTTTATTACAATATAAACATTGAATTCGTATATAGAAAACAAAATTGGTTACTATGGTTTTATAAACTACGAATTCATATTTCAATATTATTTTTATTAAAGTTAGTTGCGATTGAAACAATAATAATTACATTAATTTTCGTTATTTATTCAGAATCTTTATATAAATTGAAAAAATATAAGAACTGTCGTTAGTCAATAATGCAGTTAATGTAATGATCGTGTTCTTAAAATTTCCAAAACTATTTAGCTCATGAAGTTTGGTAAATCAGACATGTTTTATGAGCATAAGCTTTGAATAGGCTTTGAAATAGGACCGGAATTTAGAGATAAGGGCCAAGAGCTCTCCAAAGATTATATAGAATTCTTGATTTTAAATGTAAGTATAGTTATAAAACTATATACACAATGAGTTATTTATAATCTATTTTATTTTATTTTATATTTTGGAACAAAAAAGTAAGAACCAAAAATTTTTAATAGATGGTTGTTTAGAAAATGGTTATGATATCAGCGAATAGGAATACTAAATTTAATTTGTAAATTTGTTGAATATAAATAGATACTATTTAAATAATATTTAAACGACTTAGCCACTCAAAAATATAAAAAAAATTGTTCAAGTGATATTTTAAGACGTACTGTTATGATTTTGTGATCAGTTTTGAAACAAAAGTTGATTCCACAATTTAGGTATAGTCTTTGTGTTACGCCCTTCAAAAAACTCGGACTTGTTGAAGTTTGAAAACAATTCGAGGAATAGAACGAAATATAACATTGAGATAAAAATTACAAAGACTTCCTAAGCCCAAGGATAAGAAAAACTGAAGATCAATGTTCTGTGAACTGGTAATGGTTTCATATATCGTTTACTGATTACTGGAAAAAGAACTTTTCATTGCTTTTATATGTTTTGATTGCTTGAAGCAAACATGTTATATTGTCCTTATATTATCCACAACTGGAAAGCATATAATATGGAATCATTGTAATACATCCGTGACGTATCTTTCAAATGGTCAGACTCGGGTTTTTTTTCTTCAATAGAATTATACTTTTTCTACTTGAACCTCTTTTGTCTAACAACCTCAACAAAAGTAAAATTGCGCGTGCCATAGGCCATAACCACGATTGAAAAATGAGTAGAAAAACGAAAAACATCCTTAAATGTACTAACACAATGCGAAAAATAATTATGCAGTTGGTTTTTTAATAATTTTTAAAAAAGAACATTCTACGAAGTAATGTTAATCACTAATCTATTGAAATGACTTCTAATTATTAGGTATGTAATTATAATATAAATTGGCGAATTTTTAAACTGGTCAATTTCATCTCAAATAATCTAGCATTTCGTTAGATACTCGAAATTGTAAAGAATTATTAATTTTGTCATGTTAATTTAGGAAACATATTAAGCAATGCATTCGTTTACACTCCTGTCCATTTGCTAAGTGGAAAACTTATCACGTTATTCGCAAACACGAGTTCACTGTGAAACTGTTTTATAGTGGGCGTGGAATCAAATATAAATGGAAACACGCTACTTTTTAGTAAAAAAACAAATGTAATTTTGACCTACAAACAAACCGTGAGGATGGCCGACAACCAAAGTTGAAAATTAATAATTAAGGGTCGATGTGGCAATAAATCCATCACAACACACGTTAGCGTTAGTAAAATATATATTTTTTTGTAATAATTAGATTTAATTCAATCTAAAATAATTCGGAAAAGTGAAGAAGTTTAAGAAATTGAAACGGAACTATAAATTACTTCAACAGCGTCAAGAAATATGGATAATAAAATAGGTCAACTGAAGTATTGATAATGAGTAAATGTTACATAATCGACAAGATATAATAGGACGTGGATTTCAGAAAAATTGCATAATATATATTCCAAGGTTAAGTTGACCGAGACAAAAGGTACTGTAGAATATTTGGTTACAAAGAAGTTAGTGGTATACCACAGCTGTCGAAGATCTAGATACACAATTAGAATATATGTATAAGGGCTAATTGCATAACCATGATGGATGGCTATGACCTCATGAGAATGTCACATGTCAAATCTTACGGCTGGCGAAACCAATGTAAGAGGAACTGCCAATGACATATTTATACATTTTCTTTCACGAAACTGACTTCAACTGTTTTCTTAATACTAACTATTAAGAAATCATATGTATATTAAAGTTTCTATAGAAGTTATATTATCTACAGAAAGAAAAATGGCGAATAATTATAAAAGCAGTCTAAACAATGTTTAAATCCTATTGGACCTACATTTATTTATTTTTTGTAATGAAACTATAAAGAGTATAGAAAATAATTGTACGAACATCGTTTGATTAAATAAATCATTTAGAGAACTTAATTTCCGAATGGTTATGCTAATATACTGACTAAGAGCTTAAATTGATAGATAAGTTTTTTGAAAATTAATCAGTTTTTATATAATATTAAAAGGAAAAACAAAAAATAAATAAATATACGATTGTTAAAGTGGGTAGTAGCCACATTCATATTAAATTCTATCTCTCAACCAATCGAAGACTTGTAAACATGACGAGTTGGTTGTCACACTTCATTTCAAGTTTTAACGTAAATTGATCATTTTCTTGGAGGAGAACATTTTACTATGTAAGTATATGGCTTATTTTTTGTTCTCTTTTCATGGATATTAAGATATCGTAATTATTAAATGGTGTTAATAAATGTTAAAACGGCCCCAAATATGTTTCTATTAAATATTTGAAGCATATTTTATTAAAACAGCCTGACATCCTTTGAAGAATTCTTAAAATACACGAAAGTTGTTAATATTATAAATCTAAAAGGGGTGTTTTATTTATAGGACATTTGTTTGGGGCTAATAATAACAATATTTTCGCTTTTAATTGCTGTTTTAAATCCCGAGCTTTGCAGTCTGTTGTTTTGTTTGGAAAGTTTAGAATGTTTGTTATTCAGTAACCGCACGGTATTTGGAGGTCTGATTATTCAAATTTCGTTCTGTTTTGGTTGACCGGAGCGTTTAATATGGACACCGCAATGTTAACCAACTTCTGTGGTATAACTGCTGCTTACCTACATATATTACCTATCAATCCTATACCTACATATTATAGATACTAAAAAAATAAAAAAAATTAAGAATACATAGTTTGAAAGGAAATAAAAGTTAGAGGAAAAACGTATAAAATATTATTCTAATTATTTTAAATTATATAAAATAAAATAATTGGATCTGGGTATCTATAGACATATCGATGATACGATTTTATGTTATTCCAAGAACTATAATGTTTAATATCAATAGAAAATATGGAATAAATATAAGTCTTCATTTCCTGAAAATGGAATCTGATATTTTCATTTAAATAAAAAAAAGAAAACGTTTATAGTTCGTGTTATTTTTTTTTCTTTTAGCAAAACATAATGATTTAATTTTAAACATTTTTTAAGTGAGCTTAACAATTAAACGTTAACTAAAGTACCAATATCCAGTATATACAATAATCAAATATAAATTTCAAATTAATAGCGATTGCTCGTTTCAGTTGCGAAAGTTCAAACTGTTCACACTAGTAGTAGTAACGCATCATCTTTATATATATAATTCTTCTGTGAGTGTGTATGTCACTGAACTTCTCTCAAACGACTGCACCGATTTTGATGAAATTTTTTGAGTGCGTTCAAGGGGATCTGGGAATGGTTTAGATTCACAATTTTGTCCGCTGGACAATGTTTATTTAATTAATTTTTAATTTATTAAAAGTTGTTGATACAAACGTTTTTTTGAAATTAGATTTGACAACTAACTAATATGTCAATCATTCTGTCGTATTTCAAAACACGGAGATTTATGGCTTTAATAGGTAAACTCCAAAAATATAAGTAAAAAAAAGGAACAGATATTTCTTGATTATTGGGCGATACGAAGTTCGCCGGGTCTTCTTGTGTTATTATATTTTCATAGCAGTATTATTTTCTCATGTTAAACATAGGTAAAAAGTTCTTTGATTAAAACTGAAATTATATGAATAGGCAATAAATTAGAGGAGCGATCAATTTAAAGATAAATGTGTCAAACTGAAAAGCCCACCTAGTTATAATAAACTAATACCCAATGTTATATTGGATCCAATAGAAACGAGGTCAACATGTCAGCACTCGATTGTGTAAGAATACTGGATCGCAATCTTTAACTAACTGTATTGATCCCAATTATGCTCTCCATATTATGTAAAATCTTCGAAATGCACAAAATAGATAAATTTTATATAGAAATATTTTCTAAAAAGTGTTATTGTCTATTTGTAATATGTCCGCGTTGAATTACACTATCTTAGTAGACGCGGTTTCAATGAGTCGTTAAACTTTTATCGGTTTTATAAAATGTCGATACACGATATACATACCGACTACTGTATATTTTTTATTATTCTTTGAGGAAAATAACTTAATTAACTCTTACTTGAAGATATCTAAAAATATCTATCCGTATATAGATTAATAAAGTACTTTGTTAGAAGAATAATGAATAGAAATCGTGAGTGGTTTGTTGTTTTTATTGTCATTGTTAGATAGAAAAAACTTTATTCTAAGCTGTTGAATTTTATAAGCTTTACGAAAATTCTCAGTTACATTGTTCATTCTACAATAAAATAGAAACAGCATGTAAAATAAAGGTTAGGAGAAATAAAAATAAGGCTTGAAATACATATCTGTAAATAAGTAAAGATTTATTATAAGTTATGAACATGAAATGATGAATACTAAAACAAATATCTAAAGTGCAATACTTGAGATTTCTGTATACGACAAAATGGATGTGCTCTTTACGTCGGATGTTAATCATTTTGAAAATTAATAGCCGCTCCATACTAAATCAAAGTATTCTTAAACAGGAATCGTTTAGCTTGTAAATGTGAATTGAATAATGATTGGTAATATGGATGAACCTGAGTGAGACTGGCCCTTAAGAAGTAGCCAACTTCTAAATAATTCATTGATTTATAATTTTTAAAGTTTAATTTAATTTATTTACAATTTTTTTAATAAAAGTGGATATTGTTTCATTGCATTGGATAACTTAAAATCACTCTACATGTAAAGACAAATAAATATCTAAGCAGAAGGTTGAGTTCTTTTAAATATTTTTTTGTATAGCTATAATAATATATTTTATAGCTTTCATAAAAGTTATTTATAATATCTCTAACTAAGTTTTTCATCGTTTTTAATTTTATCTGTTAGTCATGTTTTATGATTATTTTAATATATTACATAGTATGAGCGAAACCGCTGAACTATTAAAATCTTCAAAAGTATGCAAATTACACTTGATTAGTTTATTTAAATTTTTTTCGATATTGAATTTTTACAAGCAAAATATTTGAAGTCAATTATTTATTCAGATAATAAATTTTCTGGGAATTTATCGCTGCGTAATTCCTTTGATGATCGTTTTTTCTGTTCGTTTATAACAATTCAAATGGAGTTGAATTATTTAAAATTTAGTTTTATGTATCGTTTCATCAAAGCGTTTATTTTGTAAGGAGCTATAGTCACTCATTATTTAAGTTTAACATATAAAATTTGTCAATTTATATATTTTATATTTAGAAATTTATCGTTAAGGGTCCATCTGTAGATTTTATGTGACAATATGATATTCCTTATAAAATACTTTTGTTTAATAAATGTATTTGAATATCATTTTAGTTTCAATACGTCCAAGTAAGATTGATTACGCTTCGGAAGTTCGTATCACTTTATTTTCAAGACTGGAGGGAATAAAAAGTTCCTTTCTTGATGAGCATAGCTAAGATAAACGACAACTTTTATGTTGAAAACACAGCGTTATATATTTCGTTGTTACTAATTGCTTTTTTGTGTTTTTTTGAACATTGTCGAAAACATAATTTTTATTCATTTCTCTATAGTGTCCGGAAGATATACAAGATACAATACTTATATACATATATGCTAAATCTACGTGTTTATATGTTTTGGACATACATGTAAATAATATTCACAATTCATAATTATAAAGTGATTTATATATTTAATATTTTCCTTTGCATTGAATTTCGGATTGATTTCCATTATATCTTTTTAGTTTAAATATGGTACAATGCACTCTCTGTTTCTTGGAAAAAGTTCCGACAATGGATGACCTGTCATTTGCTTTATAGCGTAGACTAGTTTTTTTCACAGCTTTGCTAGATTAAATGGTACTTCTTTTTCTCATATTTTATTATATTGTATTTCAACACCAGTTTTGATAGTTATATTTTTGTAAACAAGCTTTCAGAATTATATACATATATCATAATATTATATTACTACCAATTCAATATCTTTGTCGGCAAAATTCGAGTTATGTTCAATTTTGTGTACGTGTTTTATTTCATTCACATATTTTGATGTCTTCAAGCAATCAAAACCCTAAAGACACTTGGCATTGTTTAGGTATCCAATAATAATGTAATTTCAAGAAGCGTAACTAATAGATGAAGCCGTAAAGTTTTGCAAGTAGGAACTCATTTTACTAATTTATTCTTAATTCTCATTAAAAATGAATAAAAGTTGGACTTGATGTTAAAAATTTTCTGTACCAGCCAACGTTAAGTAAATAATATTTGCATTAAAGTGTTAGCCGGTACTAGAGAAGGGAATCATAGAAGTTAACTAAATCGAACTATTTACGAATTAAATTATGATTTAGATGTATACTATATAGCTTAGCATAAATTCAAACCTAATCTAAGTACGAATACTTAAATAAATAAAAAATTAAGTATATATGAAGGAGGTATGAATGCTTCCAACAAATAGTCTGTTACAAATCTTTTAAGTATTTTTTTAAGTAAAGTATTTCTAAATTATTCAGTACCTATATTATTTTCCAATGGTAAAATTTGTTCTTCAGTTTTTATATTATATTTAGGTTAGAAAATTGTTCTGTACTTGCTTTAATAATCATGACTCTTTTTCTAATACGTAATCGTAATTGCAAATGAGACATGAATTTTCAATTTTTTTTAATCGTACCTATGTATATATGTATATAGGTGGCTCTTAAAAAAAAAATCTTGATTGACTATTTAAGTCATAAAAGCAAATTTTTCTACACACATTACATAAATAATTGACACACATACCTCCATGCGTTTATGAGCAAATATACTGACGAGGAAATTTTACATTCTCGTGAACTTGTCGTTTCTTGCTACAGGTTGTCACATTTAAACTATAAAATAACGAATATATATTTTTGTAAAGAAGAACAAATATTTGCATTCAGTTTCTCTAATTTCCTAATCATATTTAATTATAACATTACTTTCAATTAATATATAAGCAAACGAACTCAACGGTAATGTTATAGCGTAGTATAAACATAATACAAATTGAAGCCAAACATCTCAAAATAAACTATCAATTTACCTTGCCTTCAAATCAACTCTTAAGTAAATTGATTATGTTTGCTTTCATTACTTCTCTCCATTTTATTAAACAGCCATTGTACAAATAATAAATGTTAATCTGCTCTTTGAGAGTGTTATTAAGAAGTAATGATTAAATAAAAAGAAATTTTAATTACGAAACTATATAGCTATTATTCTTTAATTAGTCAGTACTTCAAATGAAGTCTTGTAACCTAATTTGTGGACAATTTGCTACAGTTACATGTCCAAGGGATTACAGCGATAACTAATTAGGCTTTGACCTTAATATTGTTTTACGATAAGGGGGATGTCTTCTGTGGACAATATGAAGATTTAGATAATAATTTTGTAAAAGATTACACATTAAAATAATATCGTTTTCGCAATAATGGTTTTTATTTTTTAAATAAATTGTAAAGCATCTTAAAAAAGAAGCGCGTAATGAAGAACTTGACGTTATGTCTCCCTAATTCACTTTTTTTTCCGTTGCAGCAAAATAGCAATCTAACTTGGAGTGCTTTTAACTTAACAATAAAACTTGTGATTGCTTTGAGAGCGAAATTTTTAGATCAGTTATATCGGTAGATTTTTCTGGATAATTGAAAACTTTATTATGCAATGTAATGAAATCGTTTTTTTTTGTTCCAGATATCAACATCAGCATTATGTTTATCGCTGTAATACTTACTCTGATCAGATCCACCGACTGTGATATTGTTGACGGCAAAAACATTTACCAAAAAGATAGTACATTTGTACAAGAGCCGGAGTCACTGCCGGTGCTACATTTAAATGATACCAAATGCAGAATATCAGAGTATCAGTGTTTTAATAAACGTTGTATCCCGATAAACAGATTTTGTGATGGAGGCAACGACTGCGGTGACGCCTCGGATGAACCTCGTCACTGCACACGTAAGTATTCTTCTATATCAATAAACTTGTGATTTAATTCGTATTTATCGATAATATTTTAAGCTTAACAGCAAAATTTAGATTACTTTGGAAACACTGTGTTTTAAAAAACATTAAAAAACATATTTTTTCGATATATTGCTTGGAAATTTCTTGTGAATTGAATTAAACTTGTAAAATCTTTTAAAAAACATGACGTTACCTCAAATTTCGTATAAATTGAATCGCTAAGGATCGTAACTTTTACTGTAAATTATTTAACATGCGATGTAACAGTTGAACGGAAACAGCAGACTCGGCAGAGTTTATACAGTTTTATTTGAATGGATGGACAGGGAATATTCAGAATACTATAAATGATGGAACGATTCGCATGTGTTTTAATAATTGGTTTAAAATTACTTATATACTTATATTTTTATTTTATATTTTCATATAGATACTATAGCATCCAATTTCAAAGACAAAAAAAAAGAAATTATATTAGTTCCAGTCTGTTACAATACTAGGAATCAGTGCAATTAGTATCATTTCGAAGAAAATCTAGGATAATAGTTAAATTAATCAACGAATTTTTTATTAAAGTTAATTTCTTTAGTCGTTTAGAGAATAAATTGCCTCTGAAATCGTTGTACTACAGTGAATGATAAGAGAGCGGTAAATAAGCGGCTTATATTTTTAAGCTTACATGAATATGGTGTCTTCTTTCCTGCAGAAAAAACGTGATTAATGCCAGGGAGTCCTTTTTACTTAAAACTAAAAGACAATTAATATACAAATACACGATTTTAACAACAAACTGTAAAAGAAAAATGAAAAAAAATCCCGAATTGTAGGAATTTCTGTCGAAAGTGACACAAGATTTAATATAAATTTATATTCGTCAACAAAATACATCATATCTTTTTGACAATATGAACAAAAATAAAAAGAGGTAATGTATCTGATGACAAAGAAGTCTTCGAGTAAATTCTGTACTCAGAAACACTTTAGAGCTATATTTATTTAAACCAAAAATTTCATATATTCTTCCTTTACTCCATCTCCTCTCTTGATCTAAAGCGAGTAATTAAAAAATATTTTATCTCAAAGTCTTTGTACTATATCACAGGTTCATATGTATAAAATTTCAAACCTCCATCATCTAGTATAAGAGAAATAAATATGTATTTAAAAAGATCAATTTGTACTGACTAACTACTGTTTTACTGAATTACATGTTAACACAAATTGGGATTTGAACTATGTATGTCTAAACTGTAGAAGGATGTCTGATACAAGTTTGGCCTTGAGTTTGTCGGTAAACTAAAGCAAACTATGAACGGGGTTTAAAAATAAAATATCGTTGCATTTCCAATCCGGCCAGGATATTCAAGATGTCTAGAATATTAAGAGAAGAGTTATGTAGATTTAGATGACTACAATAACAAAATCATAGAAACTAATAAGAGTTTACGCTTTTGTCGACCTAAAACTCATTACTTTTTGTCATTATGTTTAGATCTAAAAATGAGGTTGCAAAATTGATCAGTACTCTAAATGTTAAAGGTTAGGCAAGTTATATGCCACGGATAAAAAAAGAAATCTAACTAAATAGTGTAAACTCAGCCAGTAGATACTGAAGACTAGATTTATAGTTTAGTGTGATCTTGACTAGTTTTCTGTAGGAAAATAAACACAAACATGAAAATATCAGAATCGAAGAAAATTAAACATCAATACTAAAATAAAACAGTCGTACACAATACGTCTAAAATGTATTCTAAGAGATATTTGTTAATTCAACAAGTCACAAGTAATTCGAAACGTTAGAAGCTAAGGTCCAAGAGCTCTTAAGTACTCGTTACCTTTGTCGGAAATTGAGTTAATTATTTAGATTATTTCTTAAAAATTATACTAACAATGCAATCTGAATTGATTCTGGCATCTCCTCTTTCTGCATAATTTATAAGCTAAAATTGCAACCTCTACTTAGTCTCAGATTTAATATTTCTACTCTTATAATTTTTCATTTTAATTTATTTGCAATCGAATTGCGCAAGAACTTGGAAAACGTAACTAGTTCTTTTCAATACCTGACCTGACCTATGTAACAACCTTTCACCGATAACTAAAATTGAGAAAATTTTGTTACTTTAAAATCTCTTTGGCTCCATTATATGTATATCTAGCATAAATATCTGCAGCCTTGTATGTTTCAATAATGTACTTTTGTATTGCATAAATTTTTAATTAAATTTTTAATAAACCTCAACCAATTTTCATCTTGAATTTTGTGCTTTACCCAAAAAAGTAACCTGGAAGTCATAGTCATCGCTCATAACCGATAAGGTCGCCTTTTCTACTTCACTATCTTCCTCTGTGACATTTCGTATTTCTTTTTGATGTGGGTCGTGTACAATAAATATAGTCTATTCTTTTCTTTTTTCTCTTTATATATTATTAATTCTATAAATAAACTAAATTGTCTTATGTTATGTATATATTAAGTACGTTATGAAATATATATATACAACATAGGCTATAGTTACATAAGTATATGATAGCGTGAAATAATATATCTATACACATATGCAATTTGTATTAAATTTAATTATCCCCACCAATGTACGCATTCTTCATTTTATTTTGTCATAAGGCAGAGAGGGTTATTAATAATATATAATGTTTGTACATTTTTGTTGTAGCACTACAATTTTCATTACAATAAAGGTTTAAAGAATTCATTTGAATACTTTAAATGAATATTTACTAGCACAGTTCAAAAAATAAATTCCTCGTGTAATTATAAATATAAATGTGTAATCTACAACTCTCATTTAAAAAGTCTCTTTCATTACGTAAGCACACATTCAAACTATGAAAAGGGTTTTGCTACACTCCAAAAGAGCTGAAATAAGAAGATGCATTGGATTAAATAAATTAGCCTTTTTGCTTACTTCTTTATAAATTACAGACCACGTCCTTTACTGCTGCTTTTATTTACAGATCTGATAGATTCAAGAAGTTGTGCCTTTTGCATTTGTCTATCGTTGAATTTTTTTTCGTTTCTTCTGAATGATATTTTTATTAAGTATTTTATACAGGAACTAAATAGTCATAAGGCAGACAGGAGTTTCCTGTTTTGGACAGGAGTCTTAATGTCATTCATGTCCCTTAAATAAATTTTTGAAATTTATTCTAAGAAAAACAAAAAAATAATAATAATTAATCTGAGGTGATCCAATCTGTTATCAAGTAACTACAGTTTATTCATGAGCTGGATTAACCGGGAAAGTACCACCCACTCACAGAATACCGACGTGAAGTAATATTAAATGGTGCCATTCGTCCCATGAATAAGAGAGCCGGTTGTCTTTTCCTCTTTACCATTCTTTCCTCTCCTGGAATGTTGATGTACTATGACCTCAGCCTTAGTCTGGGTCTGGGTATCTCTGGGACCCTACACCTACTGGTTGGATTGGGGGCACTTCCAAACCCCAGCCACACACATAAAAAATATATATAATAAAATAGACATTTGAATTGTTATAAATGTAGTTGTAGAAAATTACATTTGTACTTGGATAATAGCAATAGCCTGAATGTATTTGAATTTAAATTATAAAAACTTTTATTTCTCTTGAGACTTGAAATTTTTGATGTATATCTAAAAAAGTTAAGTTTTATTTTAATATTAAATTACCTTACTTTTAAAATATAGCGATTTTGCTGAGCACTACGTGTGTCTATTTTCAAGAAAATAAAATTTAATATTGAAGTATTTGAGTTCTCATCGATTCATTCATTTTAATATTAAAAATCTTCGAATCTCTTTTCAGTCTTTGGAATATAATAATCAAATTTCAGGGTGCGCAGACACGAAACTGAACAAATTTGATTCTCCCTCCATTTACTAAGTATGTACGATTCCACTTCTATCTTATTCCGAGTAACCATTAAGCACTATTTGTTACATTTAAAAAATCATTTTAAGTATCTCTTGAAATATGTCGAAGGATATTGAAGCATTATAGAGACGAATTTAATTTTTCAATCAAAAAATATTGAGCAGTTAAATTTTTGAGATAAGTTTACAAGTTCTTTGTTACGTTTATGAATGCTTCGACAGAGTTTTCCAAGAGTTCTTTTATATTTAAAAAGTTTTTACGTTCTGAATAGCTGCCTATTACCAAAGGATCATTCATATATCTCCGATGTTCTTAGGGTAATTCAGTTTTCTTCGTGAGAATTAATAATTGGTATTTAATATCAGCTAATATATTGAATATACATAATAAGTATATTACTACAGTACAGCTTGTACTCGTATTAATTATATTAATGACAACGGTTAAAATTAAAGATAATTAAATAAACAAAGATATGAAAAGGAAGGATTAATCTTTGAAATTTGTCTACAACTATTGTATAAATTATTCCACTAACTATTGTTACTATGTAGCTTCTTTATAAGCACCATGAAAAAATATAATCGTGGCCTATTTCTATTTTTTTGAGATACACTAAAAGGATTTGACATTGAATGAAATGTAATGAGAGTGAGGTAAAAAAAATAATATTGAATATCACGTCCATTTAATATAATTTTTAACTTTTTCGTTACTCCCGCAACTGTGTCTGAAATAGTAATATATTTTGGGCTAGTCTTTTATAACGTTCAATCATCGTTAACGTCTATTTTCTGTTCACATGTCACGTAAAACTATTCGATGATTTGAAGGATTTACCAATAATATTGGGAATTGAATTTTAGTCGATGTAATTCTATTAGCCTAAATGACGAGTTACAAATTACATCAAATTCTGAACAGTTTTTCCATCTTCCAAGCTATACAGTTTTTATAGTTATGAAAAGATGTCGTAATTTTAATAATCTTCACTGCCTCTGGCTTTACATAACAATAACACACATTGAGTAAGATTAATAGAAACTTGAAATCCTATAAGACCTCGTTTAATTGTAATCGCAATTAAAACAATACAGAGTATCCTTTGGCGCATTCAGTGCAGAGCATTCAACCAGCCATGAGTTTTCAATGACCCTCATTCATTGTTTCTTGCAGTAAATGCTATTATAGAACAATCGTATTAATTCTATTATAGGTATGTGTTTTAATAAATCCTTGGAATCACTGTTATTCATTAAATTTAGTTATTGTTTCTTTTTAATTATGATATTTTTCAGTATATATATTAATGTTTCAATATTTAATTGATCGCTGTGCTTAAAGTCTGTTTAAAAGAATAAAAGGCTTTATTGTTCGTAATACTGGTAATATTGAAGCAAGACAAGCTGTACTGAATCAATATTATCTGCTTCAATGTGGATTCTGATGCGCTGGATAAAGTTTGTGGATTAAAGTTGGTTTTACTTCAGAGCTCTAAGAAATATATACTTATTAAACTCTATTTATAATGTAGAACTTTGAGTAATATCTGTGGCTTCGTAGCTATATATTATGGAATAGAATTCAATAACAATTTATGTTCTATAATATTTCTATTCAAATATTACCATTACATACAATTTGGTAGACTAAGTTACAAGAAATGTTTTTTAGTAAATTCAGACATTGCCTTGAGCGATTCCGATTATCGTACAAGATACACTTTTCATCACAGGTAATGATTTGATTTAAAATCCCTTCTTTTGTTGGCAAATAGAACGCATCAATCTACGCGCGTTGTCGATTTATTCCGTGGGTGAAAAATATAAGGTTGATTGTTACTACTTACCATAAGGTGGGTTGACTGTCCGTTTGCCCTCTACGGAACAGAAAAACAGATAAGAAAGAAATTATGGAGATTTTTATATTTTTAATACCTTACCTGAAGCATATGCTTAAACTAAAGAAAACAAAAATAAAGAAAAGAAAAATATATATTTTTGAAAAATTTTGTACTTCTACTATGAATAAGTTGGAGCACCATATGTAAATAGTGAATAAAATTAGGTCCATTTTAATAAAAAATTCACAGTAAGTTAGTAAGTAAGTAGTTACACTCTAGCTTATATATATTTTTTTAACAGCTAAGCGTAATAAAGCGTCTCGGGAATACGCTAATGTCTGGAGAGTGGTAACTAATAAAATGAAGAGATGCTTCGTTAATTTAGCCCCGCCTTCGCTAAATTATTAAAAGTAGTCCAGGCCTATATTGAATCTATTATGAGAAAATGCTTAGTCTCCTTTACGTCTCATTACTATAAGAACCGTAGGTTGACCTTTTTGCTTTACAAAAATAATTGTATTGGGTAAGCAGGATTAAAGGGTAAAACTGTTTACTTTTAGAGCTGGTAACTTGCTATAAAGGAGCATAAAAATAAAACAAAGAATCTATCTGGTTTATTAATAATTGCCAATTCTCTTAATTAATAACTAATGACTGTTCTATCTTGAGTTTGAATCAACCCGATAACAAGACGAAGATTAAAATTAGGATATTTTTAAGGATAAAATAATGACGCAAAATAAGGAAAATATGTTAACCTGTACCAATGTATTATGAAAAAGGACTTTCGTCACTTTTTCGGGAGTAAAAGTATGGTTGTATTCCATACATAAAACATATGTATTATTTAAGCATATGTTAACTTGTGAGATGTGATATTCGTGTTTAAGAATTTCTTTTATTATTTGTTAATTAGCTTCCACATAGAACAAGTGATTGTTTTATGATAAAATAAGACTTAATATATTTGCCTCATTACTTTTTTTGACATTCGGTGTATAAAGTATAATTGAGAAATACTTAAAGAAAACATATATTACAAGTCACAATAATATTGGTTGTAAAGTAACTTTGTTCAATTTTATCTTTTAACCAATTGGTAATAATAAAGATTATTAAAAATTTAAGGTATTAGAGAATATAAAAGATGATTTAATATTATAAATTTAAAACATTCTATCTGTAACTAACTCTATAACTTTAAATATAACACTTTTAACAATACTACTTGTTCTGTACTGACGAAACACATTGCAAACTGTGACACGTATTGTTTACAACCGATGATGTATTGAACACATTTGTTTATCTATCAAGTTAATTCAACGATGTACAATGTTTGACGGGTTTGAATAGTGATGTATGGTAATTGGAGTTAAACCTGTATGGTATTGAGAACCGATTGGCGGCACGTGCATTGAAACGTATCGTACGAAATGAACATAAAATACAAGTTTTATTCATCATATAAGTCTTGAAGTATTCTATATATGATAGAACAGTAAGGTAAAGCATTTCATATTAAATCATGATAACTTCTGAAACTGCCAAGAAATTTGCAAAGTAAATCAGTACAGCTGTTGTAAATCCGGACAGTTCGCAGTTTGACATTTGGGACAGAGGAGTTTTAGCCAGTTTACCTTCTACAATGTTTACTATGTACTAATTAATTTCCGTTTTAACTTTTCAAAGGAATTTGTTAATGGAGCCCATGACATTTACAGTGGCAGGATTTTGAAACAAATTTCATTAGTCTGACTTTGCAACAAACAAAAGGTGATTTTTTTTACAAAAAAATATTTAAAAATATATTATGATATATCTCTTTTTATTTGTTTTCCTAGCGGCTATTTAATCTGACACATTTTTTTATTTCCTTCTTTTTTTGAGAGTTATAGTTTTTCATATAAAATTTGTTGAATAAATTTTCCATAATCGTTTCAATTACAGGCTATTAATAAACTTTTTGTTCCTAAATTAATTAGATAAGAAATGTAGGTATATTATGCAATAAAAAAATGGAAAAGGATGATTGGTTCTTCATGCAATGTTTGTTCTTGATTAAAGTACTAGGACCTAAAGAGGTCCTAGTATTTATAATAAGCATCTCATTCCCTCTACAATAAGCATGTTATTCGAAAGAGAATAAGATGATAATAAGATGTGTAACGATATTTCATTAATCCTTTGCTGTTAAATTTAATTTCAAACAATATTTGATCAGGTGTAATCACAAAAAAAGCTGTGTTACCATTTGATACAATTTGTATTTGAAAAATTCATATACGACTATTTCTTAATCTACTAAATTATTAAAGAAATGTTCTAATGCTTTTGTTACGGTTTCATACTTAGACTAGGATACCTACATTACAATAGATTAAACACAGAAGTAGCCAGATTTCAAAAACTCCAGTCCGAACTAAATAAGCATTCGCTTTCCGACTACCAAAAACTTAAAACTAAGTTCTACTTCTAGTTTTCATTAAGGCTAGTAGATCGAATTGCTAACGTCAAGAATTCTTTTACTAACTTTGTGATAGGAGTTTGAACATCCTAACAACTCACTGTCATTAATTTCAAAGTTGAAACTACGAAAGATAGTTTTCCATTACTAATATAAAATTAGGAAACTTTTACTATCACAATTTATTATACAAGTGTAAAGGAGAAGTTTGGATTGCTTTAAATGAAGACTATAAATATAGATAAAACCAGGTTTGAAAAATATACAGTATACACACATTTAATATATCGAAAGTTTTATAATTTAATGTCTTTTCTTTGTTTTTGAATTTTCAACTTAAGCAAATGGACGGCTTTTATTATAATTTTTACTTTGTTTTCGGAATAAAGCCAAAAAATAACAACGACAATAATACTACTAATATTAGTAACAGGAAATTTTGGTTGGACGTATTCGTAGAATTTGTTAGTATTTGAAGCAAAAACCAATTCAATGTGACCGTCGTCCACAAAATATACAGGTATTCTGTGTAATTCTCTGAGGAAAGTAAAAATTGCATTTATTATGATGTCACGTGTCTCTTACTGTATATACGAAGAGCTCACCAGTTACTTAGAACAAGTTTTTTTCTAAGACTAGAGCAGGTCATTATTAATTCCACATAAATGGAATCCCGGGCAAAAGGAGTGCTTTATAAATTACCCCAAAACCAACTGATTTGATATTTATCAAAAAATGCTTAAAATTACTATTTCAGATTTTATTTTAATTTACCTTAAAAAGTGGAATGATATAAAAAAGTAATTTGGAGCTGTATGAATGAAAGTTTAAATTTAAAAAAGTCCACTTCACACTCAATTCCAATTAAATTTATTGTAAATCAAATTTAAAAATGTTGTAATTTTGAATTTACGTCCATGCTATTTAAATAAAACTATGTTATTAGATTTTACTTTCCGTATTTTATTGACTTGTATTTTATTGATTTGGAATCCGAACGACCCAGGTTAAATAATTGTTAAGCACAACATATTTTGATGTTAGGGTGTTTTCTTTTTAATTTCGATGATTTCGAGGTTAATCGTGACATATCTGGCTTCACGAGCAAGGAGTTTTTCTATGTCAAAATGGATGTATTGGTATCTTGTCTGGCCTACTGTCGAATACCACATTTTGATGAACTTCTATTGTTAATGTTTGAGATATGTTTTTAATCCATCTACCGAAGCTCCTCTTCGCTTCTCCAAGGTTATGACTTAATGCTTTTAAAAAGTTAAAAATATCCTCAGAAATATTAGTATCAATTACATTTTTCTAATATGCAAAGTAATATTTTACAATACGTCGGGGGACCGTATTTAATTGTGGAAATTTGATAGCTGGCTAGCACTTTGTTGTCAGTATACTCTTGTCTGTGAAATATGTTTATTTTTAAATACGTTAGGATGAAATCAAATGATGAAATTAAAGTAGGCTTTATAATTTTTTTTTAGTTTATTTATGTATTATTTGAAATATTTTTCTATAAACGATATCGTGTCGTTCAAACAAATGTATCGTATTGTATCTTATAAAAAGATGTAACGAAAAATTACAAAAATATACGATATAGGTACTATTGAAATCAATAATGGACTCAATGGTTTTCAGCAATCAATTTAATAGTAAAATTAGTGCGAAACTCTCTGAGTCCAAGACTTGTAGCTATTAGTTTTTTCTTCTCATTATGTATAATGATTTAATCGCCAGTAATAACATTCAAAATTATAAATTAAAAAATACCCTTGCTTAGCTTCGAACAATTACAACCATTACCATTAACGAGCTGGCGCGAAGCCAGTAAATCAAATATTTACTGCCTTTTAGGCAACGAATTCATTTCCAACAGTCACCTCAAGTATATATTGCCAATATTTTCTATTTGGTATGAATTGAATTTATTAAATGTTTACTTTGGTGTCGACTCTGACACTTTTTCACTGTGCTGTTTTTTAAAAATCTGTTTTTTAATCAATTTAAACCATATACCTTGTATAACAAGTAAAACTATTTCTATTCGTGCATACAATGTAACATTTTTTTTTAAATTAAATACTTTGATGTAACAAGGGCCGGAATTGGCTTCTACTCAATTTTTTTTAGAACAATTATTTGTTTAATTAAAATGAAAAACAAATGTATCATTTAGTATCATTAAAAATATTTGACATGACGAAAAAAATATTTTTCTAGAATCAGATTCATCTCGCGACCTGTTTTCGCAATGTTTGTTTGTCACCAAGTAAAATTTTTAAACGCGTTACTGTAACAAAAGTCTGTGCCATAATACAATTGTTAAACTCATAATAGACATAATCGTTTGCAGTGCGACGACTTGGCGTCACGCCAGTGCTGCAGCTGAGAGATTCATTCTTTAATATTTTTCTGACTTAATTCATAAAGCCACTGAACGGCTATGACCTATAAAATATTACTCCGTCAAATAATAGTGTTTTCAGTTTAAATTCGTATATTTTCATTATATTTTAAAAAGGAATTTTCATAATATTTTTTATATAATAATCATTTTACATGTCCATGCTCTTATTAAAATAACTCTTTAAATAGGTCAGGTTAGATTTCACTGAGTATACTTTATAGACACTTGTGTATATGGTAACGATGTCCTATAAATACAAATATAGAAGCATAATACTCGATACACAGCCCTTATAAATGGAAAAAGGACAGGAAAATAAGTGTTGAATGGGCATTATTTTCCACTTGACAAGTGATACAATCACGCATCCAAATTTTGACGCCATCTAAGGACACATTAACACTGTGTGATCAATGTGTCCCAACATTGTTACTCCGCCTAAAACTACTCTTCAGTTACGAGCGGTCATAAAACCCTAGTTGGAAAACAGGCTTTTCTCACACAGAATTTTTATGTTTTATGTGCCAGTTCAGTCTATTAAGGTTCATAGTAAACTTTACGATCTAAGATTATTTTTGTTACAACATTATCAACAATTTAATGATTCATTATATTTTTACTGATGACACTATTTATTCTTCACTTTCTTTGTCTGATATATAGAAGTTAAAGGGAACATTTTATTCTTTTATCTTCACGTCTCTTCAATTAGGTCGTTAACATAAAAGAACGAAAAAAGATGTTGAATTAAATTGTAAGTAAAAACGCTTGGTTGTCATTAAATGTGTTTGCTTAATACCTAATCCAAACATAAAGTGAAAAATTAATTTGTTACTTCCATACCAACAAATATTATTATAACACTATATATTACATATTGTGAATATTATTTATTAAACTCGGTTATCATTTAATTTCTTAGGTCAAGAAATTTATTTTTAAATAAAATAATATTTTGATTTTTATAGGTTGTTTTTGTATGATAAATATGAAAGTATAAGACTCTCATTTTTGAATATTTTATATATCTCCCATCTTAACTTCGCTGAGAAACTCATCTCCTAAAAGATAGGTGGTAATGACGGATAACCTTTAGAAATGATCATTTTTTATATATTTTTTAGTGAAAATAAGAAAACACTTTACTAAATTAGTATATACCTTATATCGATATTCGAGGACTTTTTATTCTGCGTCGTAAAAGGAGTGCTATGTTAATAAAATATAATATCATTTATAAAATTTTTAATCAAAGTTTGCCACTTTCATGTAATATTTTTAAAAAAGTTTAGCAATTTTTTTTATCTAATGAAGTTTTCAGAGGAAGTTTTCCTGCTTTAAAGTTAAAAGGAAATTCGTCAGTAAAAGCCGTGACCGAGGCGTTAATGTTCATTGCATTTGAGCTGTGGGCAGTCAGCCAAACTTGGGCTGGTTTATAGCGAGCAAGAATATGGAATTATTAACGTTCTAACATTAATTAGCGAGTGCATTGCCATAAATATGAGGAATATGATGGTAATATCACTTCAAAGCATTGATAAAGTATCAGAATAATTATCGACATCCATTATTTATAAAATAAATATGCAGATGAATTATAAGTAGATTTTCTTTATATATAATTTTCCATTAATATTTTTTTTCTATATATAATTATTATAGGGGTAATGTTCTATTAAAAGATTTCCTATCATATATATTCTATTAACCTTTTCACACGTAACATATAGGCGACAATAATTAGATTAGTTGAACGCGACCGAGCAACAAAGCGATTCTCGGACAATCGAATTAGTTTCGCGGATTTGAACAGTGACCCGGTTTTTCCTGTGACCAGACGCACGTCATTTTATTTTTACTGCTCCTCTATTTTGTAAACATTTGATTCGGAAATGTTTATTTATCCGTACAACTGACTAACTTTGCATTGTTTTATGTGAAACTTCCGTTGAGAAAACCCTGCAGATTTTTGTTATGGTATAAAAAAATCAAAGTAATCACAATATCGTGAATCTTTCTTTTTATAAACCCAGGAAGAATAAAATGCCTTTATATATATTACCATAAAAATAATAAGAAAATAATTCACCCATTCTTTCAAAGCACAATGACAATAAAATGCTACAACTTTTTAACTGAGTTACGTATACTTTGCGATTTAAAGGAGGAGCAAAGTTGAACAAACTCAATAACAAGTACGAAGCAAAATGCAGGTGTTTGTCTAAGAAGTGATTAGGTAAAAGAAAATAAACTGTTTAGCTGTTAATGTGATTATACTAGAACATTGTTTAACCTAATACCTATGTACTTAAAACTTGTTCACAGACATATATCAGACATTACTGACCGGATTACTGTACTACCCTTTAAAGAAAATACGCTTTCTACTCAATATTTTATTAAGTAGTATTTTATTTTTAAGAAGCAGTTCCTATGATGCCTTTTTAAATTTGTAGAAAAATATATTGATATCAGGGTATTTTTAATACGTAATATTAACTCGAATAGTATTTTCCACCTGCTATACGTTTGTTTTTAAAAAATTATTAGTTTTCTTGGTGTCTAAAAAAAGTTGAACTTTTGAAAATCTGTTTGTTCTATTCTTCTTTTATTATTAAAATGTATTTATTAAGTCATGAACATTCACTTTTATAACTATAAATGGGTTTAAAATTACCTTTGGAACTTTAATAATTACAAGAGAATCAGAAAGTAACTTTTAAGAAATGTCAAGTTTTCTCCCCTTATAACTTAAGTCAGCGTTGATATAATGCTCCACCTTTTACTTCTTTATGGTGACAATTTTGACAAAAATACAAACTTTATACAATAAAGAGTTTTGAACAAATTACAGAAAACAAGCTCTTGTGGCTCTGTGGAAGCTATACAATTTATTTTATTTATAAGTTCCACCGAGCCATTAGTTATCGAACGACCCTTCGTAAAACAAATCGTTTGGAATGTAATGAATTTCTTCTTTGGAAGTAAACACGGAATATATTCAATATTATATTTTAAAATATTTTATTAAAACTTGGACGTATATTCGTACGTATGCATAATTATTAGATTCCAAAATATCAGTAGAATCGTATTGTTGAACATTTATATAACTTAATAACATTGAAACACAATAATGATTCAATAGATCAACAAATATAGCACAATGAACATTGTTATTCAATATTAAAGCTAATTTATGTATTACAATGATAATGTAGAATGTATAGAAAAAACCTCATTACAAAATTAATGGTGTAGTACATAGAGCCTTACACTGAAAGTGATTTCTTACAACCAATACGCACAAGGAGATATTTAATTAATAGATAACTTCTGATTCTCATACTACATATAATAACAGTTACATTATGAATGAGAATAAAACATATAATGTTATTGGTTAATAGTAATGACACGAATTCTTTTACCCTACGTTTCAGATACTTTATAGCAACCGTGTTCACGATCGGATGAAATTATTTCTCTGTTAATCTTATTATTTTATCAACCTCCAAAGATAATTTTTTTCGCGTACTGCTTTGGATCCGCGCAGATTGCGCTTACTGTCTTTGCAAACTCTACCAATGTGGTGATGGACGTGGGATTTTTCTTTTTGATGAGAGGTTCCCAGGTTCCCGGGTTCTTCTGTATTGAAATTGAGATATTTAATTTCAATAGTCTTGTGGAATAATCTCGATTAGTTCTAGTCTCGGAGTGTTGATTTGGATTTTATTAAACTGGATGCAAAAGCTTAGTTTGTACACTGTTTGTTCACACACCGTTGCATCCTAAACAAGCTTAATATTTAATGTCTGAGATACGAGTGTGTTCCTTGAAACGTGTACTGATTCCTTGTACTAATTCTCTCTAAACTCTTCGTTTGTTCAATGTATGAAAAAAACCAGTCGCAAAAAAGTTTATATACACTTATGTGTAAAGGAATGAACTTATTAGGTTGCGAATTAACTATTTTATAATATTTAATAACATGGCAAATTGTTTTAATAACATTCAATAAAAGTCTAATACTTTTTGTATAATAGACCCTGTTTCCTCATAACGTAGTCTTATTCTAATCTTATGGAAAATTAGAATAAGAATCATCGTGTTACTGCAATTAATTAATACAATGAAAACAGTCACAGGACTTAAAATATTTTGTTCGAATCAGGAGCCATGTATGTTACAACATTCTATTATCATTGTGTTAGTAGAAATCATATGAAACTTGAGGCTATATCACAAAAGTTAAGCAGATTTGTAAATATAACTCATTACTTTTTAGAGAGATGAGTTAACAATAAAGTTATATACGACATTAAGTACTTTTTCTACCCGCAAACAATAAGGTGGTCAAGTACATAAGATACTCGTATTTTGAGCCTACAAAAATTGTATATTCATTTAAAAGTGACAGGTCTATTCATCATGACAGAAAGCGTAATCAGCGAATTGAAATATGTATATAAAATACACGACAGTTTCCAAAATTGCCACTTTAAGACTGGTAATAAGTCAAGTCGTTTCAGTATGATGGGACGTAATACAAAACCGTGACTTCTTTAGATTTTTTGACTATCTGTACTTATGCACATACAATATATATATGTACTACATTTTAATATAAAGTATTTAAATAGACGTTATACATTAAAAGCACATTTTTATTTAATTCACCGTTTAGAATTCACACAATCCTCCATACAATTTCTCTAGAATTCATACAATCATAGTAATAGCAGCGGTCTGAGCAACTCGCTATCTGAGGTCGCAATAAAAGATATTAAAATTTAAACAACCGCAATGCACATATAAAGTTGAAATTTTGCTCGCTCCAACTCTTCTAGCGTTTGTTCCTATCACTTCCGACATTTTGCTAGTGTGAAAATGGGATTTTGTTCCCTTTGAAATGTTAAAATGTAAGTCATGTGTTTGTCTGATTACTTTTTGTTTGTTTCCATCTGTAAGAGTTTAATTTGCTCGTTTAAATAATGTATTTTTTCTTTCAATTGACTTAACCACATTGTAAGTATACCCATGCACATATAATTTATGTAGGTTTATGTTATAGTTATTATGCTATTTAAATTTACCAAAGAAAAACCAAGTACAATTTTAAATAACCTTTAGAGTTTTTTTTTCTTCGGCAGTGTATAACTATAACTATAACTTCTACACATGGTTTTTCTACTTTAATTAAAACTACTAGAAATGATAATCGATGTCTTAGTAGAAAGTCAATAATCTCCCTAAACCTCATATTACCTTATATTAATGATTTTTATAACCTTCATAATTATAACTGTATATTTATATATGTTATCACACTTTTAATGTTTTAATATATTTGAATAATGATTGTTTATAGAAATGTCCGTATAATGTTTTCTAGTGAAACGAAAATGTACAAAAGAATGACACAAACAACGCGACATGTGTATTGAAATTTGTGAATATAAAATATTTCGTTTTTCATGTTTCATGTTTCCCATTTCAACGCCTAGCATTCATTTTCACCATATTTCATGCAAAACTCATTATACTTTGATTTAATTGCGGGGATATAAACGAACATTTATTTTTGTTTAAAGATTGTTTCTGGCCCATGTTGAATAATGAGACAGTTTTATATTGGATTTGGGCGCAGTTATTTATTGATCTGATTTTATTCAATACAGTATTATATGTAAATATTTTGTATGTAAGTACTATTATGGAAAGTGAACGTACATTGAATATACATATTATATACTTTCGTACCAATATAAAGACATTGTATGTAAAAATAGTGTTATAATGTTAGTAAGTTAGCACGAAATTATTTCTATGTATCAAAGAATATTTCATTGTGGTTGTATCCGATGCTAAAATCGACCTCTTTTCGGCGTCTTACTTATGCAATACTGCAGCAGACTGCGTCGTACATTATAAAATTGTTAGTCCAATGATCCATGTACGATACTAACGTTACAGCATTTTTAATTATTATGTTGTCAATTAATAGAAATATTACTTTCCTATTAAAAATTTCATATTCATAATTCATTCAAGCCTATGCGACTTTTGTCTTGAGAAAGGATTGTCAACGTTTAAATACAATTCAGTATTATACAAAGTAGTGAGTTGGAATAGACTAATTAAAGTTTAAACGCTTAGGTTTTGTTTCTATACTATTTATATTTTGAAGAACCTAAGATTTTAAAAATATTGAAAATTAAAATTGATTTTAAATTAAATAGTATAGCTATTTGAATATAATTCAAAAAAGAATATAAAATCACAGGCATATTGCTGCATTTTTAATGAATGAGCAAAACAACGAAGAAGGTCAAACTCAAGTGGTAGAAGAAGGTTCTATCCACAAATTTACTTCTACGAAACCTTACAATTCTTATATCTCTTGCTACCAAACTTATCTATTAAAATGGTTAAGGAAAAATATAAAAAAATGCGACAACATACTAAAACCCAAACTAAACACTCGGTTCTGTTTAAACACACAAGGAATGAATATTTAAACGAAACACCTAACACGGGGCCGCAGTTTCCACGTTAATTTATTCCCTCTGGTCACCTCTGCAACATTACTCCTGAATAAACATGAAAATAGATATATTTAAAAAGAATATCGCTTAAAAAGCCATCAATCCTTATAACATAAAACAAATAAATACATTTAATATATATTTAAAATCTATTGTCATAGTTTTAGTTATTAAAAAAAACTTTATCCAAAGTTTTCGTATACACGTTACCTCTTTGTTAAAGAAACATAATTGCCATGTGTCAAAGAATATATTAAAAGTAGCACATGTTCAGAAAGAGCAGGCGATATGAGATATTTAAATAGAAAATTCCGAAGTGAGCAACGGAAAACAATGGTGGAATGCTCGTCCTATTTTTTACCCGTATAAAAGCTTTCCTACGTAGAAATGAGATGAATGCAAAGTTCGTAGCAGCAATTTTAAGTAAAGGTCAGCAGGATAAAAACCGCTCATTGGTCTTTTCTTATATAAATAAAACAATTTTCTCAATCATTGAAAGAATTAATGTAATCAAAAATGTAAATAATGTTTTTATCATTAATTATATTTGTATAATATTTAATTAACGTCGAAAATATATTTCAGTACATGAATATTATGAAGTAATAACAAAATAAATTGCATTAATCAAAAATTCCACATCTCAATTTTTAAGTGTACTATTTGTAATAAACTCAATTTTGTAGTAAATATTATTTTCAACATCGAAATTTCAAAGTTTAGCAAATTTTCTGTAAGTTATCAAACTTATTACAAGTTAAATTGAAACTGAGAAGATCTGCCTAGTGGGTTTTGTTTGAAAATTAAGCTGGGTATTTCCATCGTTAAACCCAAGGGCGCAACTGAAACTTAATTTTTACGTGTGTTTTAAATTGTTGAAAATTGTTAAGATACTACATATCTTACTTCTTTTTTTTTTGGAACTGAAGTTAGTTAAGTAGTTAAAAGGAAAGTTAGTCTTTGAAATTTATCGAAATTTTACTTTTATTTAGCAAAATAATTTTTAAATATATAGATATATTTTACATGCTGTGTAAATTTTCTATAAGAGAAAATTTCCGAAGTACTGTTTTGATGTATTTGGTTTTCAATACTTTATAATGTCAGTTGTTGTATATTACAGCATTAATTTTAGTCCAAGCCGTCTAAAACCTTATCAATCATGATAAGTCTCCTGAACTCCGAACACAATATAATGCTATATTTTTAGAAAAAACCTTCATATATACTTTATGGAGTTTTTTATATACACTCATATATGCATACATAAATTATGCTGGCATACTTTTAAAAAATCCTTCCAAATGGTAAGCAAAATCTTTAACATTACAAAATAGTAATCTTATTATTTTGCATAGGCTTATATGTCGTTTAGATTTATAATACTAAAGGCCTAATTTTGTAAGTGCCATCAGACTTTTAGTTTTAGATGTACCATTTCAGACCACTTAAGTGGTCGATAAAATTACGACTGTTCAACCCAGACTTATACTCGTAAATGGAACCATTCAATATATTTTTCTAAGGCTTGAAGCATTCTATGCGTACTGCGGAAGTTCTTTGCGATGTGACTTGCGTTTTATTTGTAACTAGCGAAGGTTCACAGTTTGTGATTGGGGTAAAATGTTTTTTACCTTAATTTTGGTCCAATATATATTATGTATAAAGAAGTTTATTAATGTTTGTGAAAATATGAGCGAAAATGAATGATAATCTAAATAAATTAAAATTGTCCGTCACAATATCCTTGTAAATCTGTGTGGAAATATTGTCCGAGCATGTGATTCAACCGCATCCAGTGACACTTCCTAAGCCTTGTTTACAACCGGATTAGGATTAACTGGCATTCAAATGCTCTTCTCATCTGTTTTTATTGTATGCACTGCTTGATAGCAATGTCCTTATTATCTTCATTAGATATTGACGTTGATGCACCAAAACAATAATAATAATGATTTCATTATAGTAATTTGATTTTTACATAAATACAGTCAATAATGAGTTCCCGGATATAAATCGAGTTGTGAAAAAGCATATTACTTGCAATAAAAACTATAACTATGTTTTGAATGACAAGAAAGCATAATGTTCAATTTGATCCACATAATAACATAGTCTTAATAATTCGTTTCTTAATAATAAAGTTTTTTCATGTGAAGACTTCTATATTTCGGTTAAGATACAAAATTGTTAAAATTCATTAAAATATTTCAACCCTCAGCTCAATGAAACAATCTCTGGTGAGCTTGCAGTTAAGAAATTAAGACGTTTAACGGACGTGAATGCAGTTGAAAGACTTTGATAACCTTTTTTCATAATGTTGTGATTTATTTCATTCGGTTAAGAGGTAATCTGGCTAAATTAACTCAATCCGCATAGAAGAAAAGGAAAAAGATATGTTGGTCATATTTATTATCAGAGAGGCGGAGATTAGCCGCAAGTTTTTATTTAAAGAAACTGATATTGTTACCACAGTTTCTATTCAGTCTAGTCATTTAAAACATTTTAATTTAATTGCATGAAACATAAATAAAATCGATTTTTCCAGTTTTCAAGACCAAAAGATTAACAAGTCTTCTATGAGTCTTTTTAAGTCAAATAAAGGTAAATATTTTTGATATGAGGGTTAATATTGATTATTGCACAAAAAATAACAAAATTATATCCAAACGGAGCTTTAAGTGCGATCTTAAACAAATATGTTCCCAATATTCTTAAGACTTTGCAATTGAAGGCAAAAGTACATAATATGTACACCATAATCGTAAAAAATATATGTTTTACTTTCAATATATAGAATTTTACGATCGCAAATGATGACTACAAAAATCAATGAAAGACAATTATCTATTTTTAAATATAATTTTCTTTCAATTAATCATTATTTACCATTGTCGAGATTTAGGATTTATCTAGGATTTCCTAATTTTGTTTTTGAAATGCTTTTAATATCAACACATTTAGATAGCTGAGCTGTGGTTTATCTCTATGTAATTATGCTCAATCTTGTTTTTGCAGGGTGTTTTTAAATTTCATACAATTTTTCGTCGTGTGTGTTAAGTTTTGTTTGTGTGTAGATATAAGTTAGATGTTTCACAGTCTGAGTCAGAAAATATTTATATTTTAAATTTTTAATGACCTTCCACAACGAACATTTTATATTACTTGTAGGAGTAAGCTTTGAGAGGTAAGACTTCATTTTCCCGTTTTTCTGTTTTTCTGCTTTTTTCAGTTGTGGAAAAACTTTATCAAAGATGATGTTATGTGGAGTAAAAGTGAATTTTTGTTTTGAGTGTTTTGCAGTAAGATGTGCGGCTGCTCCATCTCTTTTATTATCTTCAGAGATATCTTGACCTGAGTTTCTTTTGATATGGTATTGCGTTATTTATCCAAGATGGTTTTCACGTGGCAAGCAATAAATTTTTAAGCTTTGTTATTGCTGTCTTTCTCTCATTGTTTTTGTCTGGCTTCTTCAATCTCGTAGACTTACTGTAACGAATAAATATTGCAAACAAAACATTGCAATAATCTTTTCATTAAATATTATACATATAATGAAGAGTTAAAAATATGAAAGCGAATTATCGAACTGCTTTTATGTTCAGGGTGTTTAAAATTGTATACAGAGGAATTCAAATGAAATTTTCTTATCTAAAGAATACATATAGTCAACCTTTTACGTTTAGCAACAGTATCTATTCTATGTAAAACATTGCTCAATTTTTATTAGCATCGAAAAGTTAAATATTGTCGCTATTGATATAACATCTTTGTTTTTGATGTGGTGAAAAAAATAATAAAGCAAATACGACGCAACGGAAATTGATTAATGTCACGGAACGCTTCCAAGTCTTGTATTTTATTAGTAAATGTTTGATTTCACGAGCAGTTATTGGTTACTGACCGTGAAATAATAGGAGAATACTGATCGAGCGGCCTGTTTCTTTGATAATTGTGAACTTTTTGATTATTTTTAATTGTAATTTGAATGATCCACTATTTTGAACTCTGTATTTCTATTGTAATTAAATTTGATATTATTATCTAGTGAGGTTAAAATAATAACCATTGGCAATAAACAAAACAAATAAAAAGAATAAGAAAAGATGATCAGCGTTCTAAGACTCAAGTAAAGTAGTTTCTTGGTTCTTTATCAGTAAAAATCGGGTGCCAACATCACATAGCCTAAGGAGCGGATGGAATAATTTGAAAGACAGAATAACTTACAAATAATCCTCGCCAATACTGCTTTTATTATACACATCCATACTGCTATGATAATATTATTATTTTCGGATATTGGAAAAACAAGGTTATAAATTTTGTTGTAAACAACATTATGTAACAGTAATACCACTTTCCTTTACGTAATATTATAAGTGCTCCGGTTTTCGTCCGTAGTTTATGCCAGCCATTATATATTCAAGTGAGTGAAGCCAGAGTTGAAATAACGTATCGTTCTGTTGGAAACACTTCAAGTGGAACTTTTGTTACCGGGTCAACAAGGACGCAATTACGGAAAATAATATTGTTTTATATTTACACGGTTATTAATGACAACTTATTTGACGTTTAAATATAATTGCTAGTCTATATTCTATATGTAGAAGGTAAACAGAATGGTGATTTGAAACTTATTGGATTGGTTTTGAGATAACAATGATATAGTGGACATCGAAGCCAACCTCGCACTGTATGGGGGTTTACTTTTCCTGACGATATTTGTTTGCTCCGTACACATCGAACGTTGCATGTAACCTATATTAAGGGATAACTCGCTACTATGTATGAAAATGTTATATCAATTGAAAATAGCAGAAAATATCTTGAAGTTAATTTTGATTTTAATAAACAGTGTATGATTGAATTGTAGTGTCTAATGTTTTTATTATTTTGGTTTTAACATTAATTTGATTTGGATTTATTTTGGATCAAAAAAAATTGTTAGAAAAAGCAATTAATTCGGTATCCTTTTATCTATTGCCACTTATATTAAATTTGATATGGTTGCTTATGTAAACGGCTAATCAGGCATGACAAAAGAAGTTCAAAACAAAAGTTTTCTTACATTACAACACTTTAGATAAAATAAAATAACAAAATTGCAGTGGAAAGTATTTAGACGTTTTGTTCAACGAATAGCATTTTTTTCTAATTTATATATATTGTTTTATACGTCATGTAAATAACACATGTGTGTCAAGTGAAATTGTAAAATGTAAAACAACTTAAGTTATTTAACTTAACGTTTATGAGAAGAAAAATGTGGAACGTAATACTTGAGGTCAGCGTTTGTTAAATCAGCATACCAAACTTTACCGACGTTACAAATATTCCGAGAAGAGAATGTTGAAATATGCTTTTTAGTCGGCAGATTTAAGTTAAAGAGATATATGGAATCTCTGAAATATTATCGAGGGATGATATTTTTACTTGAATATGAATATAAAACGAAAGAAAAATATCATGTTTTGCTACTATTAATAACATTATTACGGTACTTTTACTAATTCTGTTGCTCTAGTAGCCAGATTAGCAATCTTAGATCCTACTATCAGATTAGCAAAATTTGTTCGATATCTTAAAGCAATAATTTAAAAAGTTATTATTTTTTATGTTTATGTTGATGAACTTACTGAAGCTGTCAGCAAATATGCCATTTTACTATGTTATTATTTCATTCAAAGCAAGTTAACCAGTATAAAGTTACAAAACTTTCGATTATATTATCATATCAATTAACGTTATCATGTTGAAACAAAAGAACAGCCTCCTAAAAGCGTTATGTCAAAATCATCAGATTTTCCCAGCGAGCAACGAAATGCATCAACTGTAGGGCACTTCTGTTACCAAGTACACGCTCCACAAACATGCATACCGATACAAAGCTGTCCCACTGGCCAAGTATCATACGCATTATTGCAATCAAAGAGAGAGCTTCTAGTAAAATGTCGGGTTTTCAAAGTAGTGCGCTATTGTTTTCCCAGCTTTGTTGTACGTGAATATTTTAGTTACGTGAACTTTATTGTTGCTATTCCGATTTATAGTTCGTCTGTTGCATGCTGAAGTGAGGATTCGGCAGCCAACGGCTTTTGTTAGTGATTTGTGACGTGAGCTCTCATGGAACAGACTGGAAGTCTTACGAAAGTTTTTCTAGTTCAATACGTCGACATGAACGTAAACCCATTGTACAATATTCGTCCTTGGCCCGGTTTTCATTAATCATAAACCTACTCCAAAACATACTGTGGTTTTAATACTGTTCTTTATAAGAAATGAAAAAGCATAAAACAAAAACTTTTCATGTATGTAGAACATAACTTATGTCATGACTGAAAAAATACGACGTGTAAAAAAGAATACTAAATTAAAATAAATTTTACATGCTTTCGTAAAATTAACTCAACATTTTGCGTTAAAAACTGCGTTGAAGTATAGTTGTAGCGTGATGAGAACGGTTGAAGTAATTGCGTGTGAACGCGGATTTATATTTATGAATAAATTAAACGGACAGCTGTGCCTCTTCAGACTTTACTGGTGAAATTTAATTGCAAAAACATAAATCATTTATATACATGCTGTCACATTTGTTTTACCATGTCAGATACGTTTTTTTATATTGTTTTTGTTTTTACTTTGTAATATTTAAAAATAAATGTGTTGAAGGTAGTTTAAAGAAGCAAGTATTTTCTTCAAATTCAAAGCTGATAACGTATTTGTAAACATTGTGTTTCAATTATACATAGGCGACCAAAACCATTCACCTTTTGATGGGCCGTCTTGCTCGTTTGCCATTTATGGCAAGTAAAAAAAATTCAATTTATTACATTAAATAGTTATTTAGATCCGTTAATGATAAATCAATTAAAATAAGAGAATTTCGGTAGCCAAGCTCCTTTTCTGCTACCAAAATTAAACAATATTTCTATTTTCTTGTTGCAATTCTTTATCGTGGCTATAAATATGATTATTGATATTTTTACATAAATTTTTAACGTAACATTTAAATGTTAAAATGTTTTGTGGTAGGAACCAAGTGCAATAATTTTTTCATCTCTGGTTTGACCACTCCTTCGTTGTCGAGCATATTTAATAGTACTATCTTGTAACAGTTTTTAGACTAAAGTAGTGCTTACACCGCGTTTTATTGGACTGATGAATTTTATAAGCCTTGATGTCAATAGGTGATCAAGTTATGGTTACTAGTCCTATTAGAAGTGCCTGTCAAGTCTGACTCCATAGTCCATTTTTTGATAACAAAGTAATGGTATGTTCGACTACAAGGCACCTGTGATCCGAAATTGAATTCCAGTCTCTTCAAACAAGTGTTCTTGAGTCGAGCAGTAGATTGGGAACTTTTTCGTTTAATAAAATCATCATAACATAAATGTTTTTTTTTAATAATTGTTACGTTTCCGTGGTGCAGAAATATTTATATATAACATTAATAAAATTTGGGATGATATTCAATAATTTTTAAATAAGTCTCATTTTCTTTTATAAATACTATATCTTAAATCTCAGTTCCTGTTTGGTATATTAATAACATTTCATTTGTTAATTACCTGCAATTACCTGTCAATTGGCACTTAATTTTAGGTAAACCATAAATGAAATATAATACGTACTCGTAGTCATGATGATTACTTATTATACATATATACAAGAAACATATTTTATTTTCTTTTCAGAGAGTTACAATAAAATTATTACCCAGCGGTAGCTACTTACGAGAAAGCACTTGTGCAGAGATAAATCCTTAGCGTCTAAAAATATCTCACGTTGGTTTTGTCTCTCCTTGACCTAATTTTAAGTAACAGTCCCGGAGAAAAGTATTTTTTATAACTAAAGTAATTAATTTCTATAATACTTCCTAATAAAGTTTAAAGTTCCTTTAACTGGAAAATGTTTTTTAAATTTTATATAGCAATATCATTTGCTTTGAGTTGTTTCATTAACTGGAATAAGAATGTTAATTGAAAACTTCAAAATTAAATTAAAATCTGTAATACGACTAGCAAACGGTGATTTCATTAAACTTAATCCTGCTCGTAAAATGGTAATGTACTTTGGTTTCCCACCATGACTTGAAATTATTATGAAACTATAATATTACCATTTTCACATAAAAATCTAATGAAATCTATGCAGTTTTAACCTAAGTTATTATTATTAAATTTCCTCTTTTCAATCAATGAAATCTTTTAAGTATCTGAAATTTTAGTCAAATGAAATTAAGTATGTAGACATTAAACAAGTCCAGTCATAATATTTAATGTTTTGTTTATGAATTAAAAGGATTTTTTTTGATCCCTAGGTTGCAACAAAACATACTATGGAGATATCGGTAGAACGTATGAACTGGAATTGCATCGTCCTAGAGAAGATTTGGTACCATACGTCTGCTTGCTGACCATCACTGCTGCCGGAGGTGTTCATGGAGATCTTGTTCAGGTAATAAGCTGCACACATTAGTAGTTACTTACCTCAAAATATATATACAAAGTAATCTTACCTACTTCGTATCAATGCCATAAAATAGATGACAATATACCTTGACATTTCATGTATTTTCCCTTTAAAGAACTGAGTCATCTAGCCTTACATACGTCATTAGTATTTCTAAAATAAAAGAATTCAAATTTGGTATGGACTTAATTAGTAACATGAGAAAATTTAAAAATAAATTTTGTAGCATAATTAATTATTGCCTCTAGAATGTTAAATAAAATCGTTCTCAACATAAAAGCAGGTGCTCTTTAATTCATGAAACCTTGACATTACTCGAGATTCAACCTCGAGCTTGGTTTGCGAGCTCGTTTTATAAAACTGCACCTTTTTTTATTTCCACTCGTGTTTAAAAATAAATAGAATGTTTTTTGGAGTTCTCAATGCTAACACAATACAACACTTTTGTGTTTAATTAATTTAAAACTATTGGTTTGGCATTAAAATTACATGTTTTCAAACAAAATATTTTATTTACGTTTAATGTGCAATTTAAAGATTAATGTATGTGTTTCACTCACATTATTATATATTGGTTTCGAAATATGAAAATTGAAAACCTACAGAGTATAATTACCAAAAATCCGGCAAAGATTTTTGTTGGTAATGATTTCTTTGTCATTATCAATTATGCATATACGTTTCAACTGTGAACTATAAAACAACAATTATAGGGAACATACCAAATAAAACAACGAAAATACAGCTAAAGTGTATATGAAAGAAAATATTTCGGAAAAAAAATAATTTGAAAAGGAACAAATAATACGTTAATTTCTTTGCATTGAATATGATATTATATAATTCTATACTACAGCTACTTATCAAGTTACTCAAAACTACATATAACATCGATATATTTATCAGGGTCATATAACCTTTTTCATATAAAAACTCTACAACGAGATAATCAAACGTCTAAATTGCTAACAAATCATATTATAGGAGGGCTTAGTGAAGTAGAAATAACGAGGATGTAGACCGATTTAGGTCTTTCGATAAAATTCAATACAATCTTAATTCTGGTTGTAATGTTTATTAAAAAAGAACTTTGTAATTTTATAGTTTTAATATAGTCATGCTAGTAAAACGACCATTGAATATTAGTGTAATTTATTTTAATTACCTATAATAAACCTAAACTCACCATCAAACTTTATTGTTAATATAAAAATCCCTTTGTTAGTGAAAAAATACATAATCTGTTCTATAAATAATTTCAATACATACATATATGCTTATTATTCAATTTTTGTTTTTGTATTACATATAAGCTTACTTTTTACTTTATAATTTTACAGTATTCCTAAAGTACTCACTGATTTTGTTAAAAAATACAATTTGAAATTTATCGAGCCAAATATAATTTCAAACAACAATGTAAGATAAGGCGGTGTAGGAAGATAGACCTATTTTAAAGTGTTTTGTGAGACGTCGGCTCTCACCAGCCATTTACGAATGCAAGCGTTGTCAGGCAGGCCTGGGCGTATTTTAATTTCCAACCCCGTCTTCCATTCACTGCTATGATAACAGACCTTTTCAGCCCTTTAAGCCTCGCAATTATGAGGTCACTTCACCTGCGTTTAACATTTAGAGTTCACTGTTGAATAGGAAAAATCGAGGCTTTTGTAATACTTTTTTGCTTAAAAACATTTCAGTTAAAATGTTTGTTGCAATTTAATTTCACTGGGGTGATAAATACGTTTGTGCTGAGTTTTTATTATTATTTTTATGATTATCGTGGGATTTCGTTGAGGTTAAACTAATTACTGTTTATGTAAAGCATTACTTGTGTTATTAAGATAAAGTCGTGAGATTATTAAATTTTTTTACTATTATGAATACATTTAAATTTACTTATTATATATTTTAATTACCCCGTATGTTACTTTGACGGAAAATTAGGCTATCTGGAATTCACAAAGACTTAATATTTTATTCGTAGGGGTTCCAGTTAATAAAGGATAAGTTTACTATCCAAAACTGTTTGTTCTTAAAGTTTAACTGGTAATATATTAGTAAGGAGCCATTAGTTCTGTTATTTATTACCAACCACAATAATGAACCTATGGTCTTTGATAATAAAGAAGTAACATTTTATGTTTAAAAAATACTTCGCTATCGATCCGCCGATTAAGTTTTGTTATAGACAGAGATTACTCATATTTAATAAGTTTCCATTATTTGAGTTTCATAAGTCATCAATTTAATATATTAAATTGTAGTCCATTCATGAACACTTTATTAATTTAAATATATATGTAAGTGTGTGCTAATTCATATAATATATAAATGTTAAAATACTTCCATAATTTACTGAGTAAACCTGTATCATATAAAGATTAATTTAACCTGTGTTAAGTTTTATATTTGCTTTACGTAGTTTATGTTATGGGGTTGTACAAACATAGGATGGGTCTACATTTACGCTGTTAAAAATATAACGCGTCAGTATCGGTGTAATTAACTTCACGAGTAAACTAATAAAGGCCATTGTCAATAAGTAATTGAGTCAAAAAAAAATAAACGTCCCTTTGATGTTGGAATACGGATAGGGCGGATATTTATGGACATGTGACAAATGAAGCCTACAGAGGTTATTGAAAACGATCCCCCGTCAGAATACCATTGAGGGTTATATTTATTATGCAAAAATATAACATAAAAAGGTTCTTTTAGTGTTTGATATCACGATTGTTATTGATATGGCTATATGAAATACGAAAGCCTTTCATTTGCTCTCCCTTTTGAAGTCATTATGCTGAATTAAATAAGTAATGGAAGAAAACAAAACAAAAGAGCTCTTAAATAAAGCGACACGTCACTTCTAGTTCATTAGTTAGTCTACGCTAATTTCACTACACCATTTAAAACGACGCCTTCTAATTTGAAAGTTATTAGACGGACTTTAACTACGTTTTTAATAAGAACTAAGAGGCTTGGTAATTAAAAAGTTTTCTTATAGTTTTAATGATTTTTTAACATTTTGATGGTTGTGATAAAGTTTTGTTCGATGAAAAAAAAATCATATATATGCGAATCGATGTATCTTCTTGTAAACCAAAATTTCAATTTAACTAAGCCTAGTGAGTTTTGAAAGGATAATTTCAGAAAAACAATTGTCACTATTTGAGGTGTTATAACATACTGAATTATAAATAAAAAGATATACTCTTATTTCAACCATAACCATTAAATAAAATGTGTAGAAATTTTAAAAAAAATCATATTACCTCTGTATCTTATGTACATTCAGATATTTCATGTACCTTAGGGATTTAATGTTTTAAAAAAATCTACTATGTATATACAAATTTTTAGGTCAATCGAATATTACGTACTGAGAACTATTAAGCAAAAATTTTTTTTTTCTTATGAATATCTAGCGAGATCTTCTTTAAGAGTTTTAAGACATAAAACACTATTATATAACGAAGAAGGTGTCTAATATTACAAGTGATACAAAAAGTTACTCCCTGTCTTCTTAACCAACAAACCTCACCGTAATAATATTGTTGAACTGTCTTCATATCGTTGTAGCTAAATACAGAGAGGTATAGAAGTTATTAACTTATTACATTTCTGAGATCGGCTTAAATTTACAGTTTTCCTGATATTTAAATTAGGAATAGTCTTTATTTGTGACAAAACTTTGTGATAATCTAGTAATATTATTTTGGTTGCTTATATACTATGTACTTTTGAAATGTATATATATGGTCAAATAAAAATTAGTGAGTTAATATAAATAAATATATTATGTTTAAAGCTATAAGTCCAACTCTAGAGACTGATAAATTAGGAATATTAAGAAAATACCTCATTTAAAATAGTTTAATCAGTGAATCAATCTTATTTCTATACCTACACATTTTAGTTCACCTTCTCACTTACTTCAGGGAACTAACAGTGTTGTGAATGTTACTATGTAAAACATAGATAACCAGTAAGTTACTGATCCAAATTTCAGTAATGTTATTAGTTCTCAAAGTTTTCACATTGAATTGCATATATTTTTTAACTTTAAAGTGTAGAAAAAAGATCTCTTTTAATTAAATCAAATACGACATATATGTTGCAATTAAAACATCTCTAAGAACTAGTTATTATAAAATAAAAAGGTTGTTAATTACTAAAAATACTTTCATTACAATAATATTAACAAAATGAAAAACACTCTATTACAAGGAAGCACTAAAAAGTAGCAAACTTAAGTTACAAACACTTTTCAGTTGCCTCTACCTGTACAAATGCTGCCACTCAAAATCCATTAATTTACAACAATTTAACATTGAAGTATTACTTGAAATATTTTAATCAGATTAACTTGTATATATAAAAATTGTGTTATGAAAATTTATAGTAACGGGTGTTTTTTTTAGAGGTATAGAACTTTGAACTAAAATAAAACAAAAATGATTGCTTTTATTGATATGAAATGTAATATTTTGAAAAGATAATATTCTTTCATTATAATTTAAATAAGATTTCAGGCATATGACCTCCACGACTGGCTCGTACGTAGTTTAATCTGGAGGTCCAATTTTCAACGACTTTTTCCAACATTCGTGACTGTATATCGGCAATAACGTGACGAATGTTATCCTCCAAGTGATCAACGGCTTCGGGCTTATCAGTGTAGACTAACGATTTTACATATCCCCACAGAAAATAATCAAGCTGCGTTAAATCGCATGGTCTTGTGCGCCAATTCACGGGTCCGAAACGTGAAATTATGCGGTTACCAAATGTTTCTCTTAATAAATCAATTGTGCCACGAGCTGTATGACATGTTGCACCGTCTTGTTGAAACCAGAACTCCTGAACATTATGGTTTCATTGATGAACGAAATAGTCACTAATCATCGCTCTGTAGCGGTCAACATTCACTGTTACGTTCTGGCTAGTATCGTTTCTAAAGAAGTACGGACCAATTATTCGGCGGATAGACTGATTCGGGTCTTCTTCTACGCTACGCTCCACAGCAGAAATAACTTCTTCTGTACGCACTGTAAGATATCTCTGTGGATGCGTATTATCATTTAGAGTAAATGTAGTGCGAAAACGTTCCATTGTTAATCAAATTAATTATTCTGATGGATGATTATGTGGACCTTAAAATGGACGTAGTGCGCGATACGTTTTTCGAACAGAGCCATGATTTTCAAAATAAATTTGCACAATTTGGAGACGTTGTTTAGGCGTTAAAAAATTCATGATGAATTGCCAAACCAAATTTAACACAAATCACTGGACAGCTATCAAAATAACTGCCAGTTAAAAAAGTATTGGCAACTTAAAGTTGTATATCTCTAAAAAAAACACCCTTTATTTATAGTGTTGTGCTAAACTAGTCTCAAAGGTAGGTATTGTATCAAATTTCAGAAATTCGCAACATGTTGTTTCGAAAGATATTCAATGCCAAAATAATACATCTAAAGATTCTTAGTTCCAATGATATAATTTATGAGAGATTCCAGAATATAATATAAGAAATTATTGATGGATAATATATGAAATTGTATATATCGACGCTACCAGCTTTAATAACGGATGCGACATGAAAATTATTTGAGGCTGTCATCAATTCTTGTTAAACCTCATTAGTATTTATGATTATTGTTAAAAGTAAAACGAAATCAAAGGAGAATAGAACTATGTTTGAATCTTGTTATAAATATGACGTCTGGATGCACGACGGCAGAATTCAGACTCCAGAATTGATAATTCAGAGTTCAGTGAGTGTGTATCATTGAAGTATGTTGTTATGAAGAATCGTTGAGAAATACAGGAGCATTAAGAACAATTGAAGTTTCATTTTAAAATATCATGGACCGTACTAGAAGAAGTGACATTTGTAACGTGAGGGAGGCTGGCGTCCCTCTCTTTTAAAACAACGAGTTTGTACTAAATCCGATATATACATATAATAAACAATACAAATCTATCTAATACGAAATTCAATATCAGATTAGCAAAATGATGTTAAAAATCAACTTTTACTTTACGTGTTGAAGTATATATATTTTTGAAAAGTACCTAACTACTTTATTTAAATACATGTATTTAAATTATCTGTTTCAGTTATTGAAATCTATAACGCAATTAAGATTGATTGATATCACTAATTTACACGTTTTTCCATACGTATCTCATTCAATAATAAAAGCTATTACATATAACATTTTTTAATTCGTGCCATACTTTTTTCATCCTTAATTTATCTTTTCAATTCTAGAGCAACTATTTAAATCTTTAACTGTAAAGAACATTTGAACTGAATGAAATTCCATTCTAGAGCTTAACAATTTAAATCGTTTTTGTTTTTAATTCATGGCTTTGTTAACTTTTTATATTCATTCAAAGTTTTGAGTAAAATGGACATTGTATTCAATATAAACGTATATTATATTCAATTTAATATAACTTCATAAAAATTTCTTACTTTTGTACATCAAGTTATATGACTTATATAAAGTAATATTCTTAAACTAATTGTATAAGTGAGTACACTGAAACGGTCTCCGGATTTAATTTCTCCAGAAGTCTTAATTATAGAAGGAACGTTTGTATCGGAGCAGCGCTAAGCAACGCCTGCATTGCCGTGTCCCAAATCTAAGTCTAGAATGTGAATTACTGGGATTTTAAGCACAACGACTATTGTTGAATTTCAGTTAACTAAATGTATAAACCTGCTGCAGTTGAAATTTTATCGCTTAATAAGTTTACCAGAATGAAATACCTATCATACAGTAAAAATATATATTCTAGGTACCTAATATATACAACTATCAGTTAATCAATTAAAGCAATATAAGATAACAATACTAGTTTCTCTCTACCGCGATGGCCAATGCGGTTGTATGAACAAACCTTGCATAATCTTTCTGCTTAGGAATTATATTGTTAAAAACATATAATATATGTCCTCTTTGTCATAATAATACGCTCAAATTAAGGTTTAAAACTAAGCATTTCAATATTTTAAAGTTATTTTTGCGAATCATAATAAATTTAAGCCCAAATTTTTTTTATTATGATTTTAATTGACCTTCAGAATTCACTGTAACATCCATAATTCCTAATTATATAGTATTAAGTTGGATATCATACTAAATTGATAACCAAAACGGTCTGCACAAAGTCCATTAGCCTAATAAATTTCTGGGATGAATTTAATCAGATTTCTGGCATTTCGAAATGCATTTCATCATTCGTAGCATAATTTTGTATTTATTGTATGACTTATATAAATTGCTGCTATAAAATATTCATCACAATTGATTACATTTCTGAATAAATTGCATCAATATAAAACCATTCTGAAAAACATTTGTCATTTTAATCTGTATAGATTAGATTTCGAATGAATTTTAAGAAACAAGAGTAATTTAGAGAAGTATTGTGCATTACTTGATTCCCAAAGAGGGTTGATGTCAGGCAGGCGGCCGGTCGTAAAAACAAATAGCCAAAAAATTTTCACAACATGTAAGGCAGACCCTGGCTATAGCTGGGAAATTGCCAGGTAGAAGAAGAAGAAGATTGTGCATTACTTATAAGTTCGGGTACTTAATTCTAGAGAGAAGACACTGGCAAGGAAATTTGGTGTATACTTAATTGTTGAATTAACAATATCGTCATAATTGCTCTACCCTAATTATATCATAGAGTTTACTTTGCTAAGTTTAGATCTAAGTTTGCTTTAAACACTCATATTGAATTAAAAACTTTGCCAAGAACTTAGGTACCAGTAATAAGATGTTATAAGTTCACAAGTATGATGTATGTGCCGGGAGCGTAAATATATTTTCTATATTAGCAGCGCCATCTTGTAACAAAATATAGTAATAATTTTGTAAAGAAATAATTGAAGTAACCATTAATTTCTATTATTTTCTTAGAACTTTAATAATATTTTTGTCATGGACTTGAGAGATCAATGGAGCTAATTAATCTGTTTATATTAGGCGACGATTGCTATTGACTTACAATTATATTATTAGAAGCTCAGAAAAGTCAAGTATTGTGCAGAAAATTAATTTACAAGCAAAACATTTATTTTAATCAATTAACAATTTTCGTTAGTTTTCATTAAAATGATGAAGTACGAGTCAAAATAAATAAGCCAATACAGTATGTATTTGTGTATATGTACATATACTTTCACACACGAGCCGCTGTTCAATGAAAATGCTAGTAATCATCTGGCAACATGTTTTTTGAAAAGCCTTTAAAAGTTTTAAAGCAGAATTTAATCATTTTCGTAGAATTTTATACCTAAGGAATGAAATTAATGATTTATACACAAAAGTGCAATGTACACAATTTTTTTTTCTATATTCTGAAGAATAATTTCAAGGTCCATATTTTAACCACAGCTTACTGCTGCTATAATCACTCGTTAAAGTATTTAATAAAATGTCCATTTAATTAGAGAGAAAACATATTATTATACATTTTTTATCTAAATTTATAGAAAAATCAATTTTAAAACTTCATAGACGAGATATTGCTTTAAGTATTTAAACCAAACTTATATATTAAGTTTATTCATGTTGATTATAAAAATAAACAAATATAAACATAGAATATTCTATGTATATACCTGTAAACATTTGAGATTTTACACAAAAATGGTCCATATAAAGTCCTCTTAATTAATATCTTCTCGAGATGAGTTAAATCTGGCTAGAAACAGAAATAAAGAAATTATGATAGTTCATAGTTAAATCAGGGCTTTTGTAAATTTTTTACTCTATTCCATCTGTTAGATATTTCATATTCCAATCTCATATAACAAAAATAAAAAGATATCTTAGCTGTACCTTTTATAACGTAAATTGTGCAATTACGAATGCAGTAACTATAAACTAGATTTATTACGTCATACAGGCTAAGGGGAAATGCAATTACTTTTTAATTCACGAACAATGGTGTAAAAGACATTTATTCTTTTATTCAATCAACTTTTCCGTTCCATGAATTCATAGTCAATTACAATAAAAGGTTTTATATAACTCAACAAGTAGGGTTGGTATTATTAAATATTTTTTTATATATGGTTTCATACAATAATATTTTACTTACCAGCCACTAAGTTTTTAGTCATAAATTAATTTCACAATGTTGATTTACTCATTACCATTTCTAAAACTTATATTGTAAAAAAATATTATTAATATAAAGCTATTCAATAGTAATTAATTTCTTACATGAATACAATACAGAGCAGTGGCAGTAATTCTCAACTTTCATCAGCTAATGTTCTGCAGAGTTATAATTCCCGTGTGTTTTAACAAACAACATTGAAGCTGTGCTTTTTTTAAACAGGTCAACCGTGACGGTCCGGTGCTTAAAAATATGTATGCTTTTTGTATAATAAATTAGCGGAAACAGTTTTTAATCGAAATATTTTTTATATTTTAATTACAAATATTTCATTGTATAATGTTTTACTTATACAGATAATTAGAAAGTATACCATTTATTATAAAACATGGCATTACATTATTTAACATATTAAACACAAACAAACTATAAAATTGAATAAAAGCGATTTTGTTTTAAATAAACAACTCTATATTCACATAAAATCTACATACGACTACAATAACATATTACAGGAACCAAGTTACCTTACAGCCAAAGTTAAGATTACTTAGGTTCTTATTTTATTTTCATTTATATTTCTGTTATTTACATTTATTATATAAGTCCTTCATTTTAATTCATACTTTAAAAAACAGTTTTGTAATTTCTTACATCTGAAATCAGTTATTCTATTTCGTAAGAGGTTAAAAAATTTAAGCTACATACTATAGATAACAGCATTAAAAAATATAATATTTGTATCTGTTCTCGCTTTTACATTTAAAATTATTTTGATTATTTTGTTGTTGACGGCAGTTGAGTGAATAACAAATGTTGTTGCCACACCTATTTTTCCACGTCTGAAGGAGGCGATTTCTTTTGTCAGAGGAATAGACTTCTGTAGGAAACAAATTCTTTATAGTGTTGTAATGTTGTCTACTTTAAAGATAATTAATTATTTAATTTTCCTGTAAACGAGGACATCGAAAAATAAATATGAAAGTAATAAAAAATACACACCGATTTTGATATTATTTAAGATATTTTTTTATGTACATATGTATGTAGAGGGATAAATATGTAGTTCTATTTGAAAAAAAGTAATACACACATTCTTTGCACGGGCGTTATGCTGCGAAAAGCACTTTTCTTTTTTATTTGAATAATATTCAAAAACCGTTTTCAAACGAAAATGATAACATTTTTCCAATAAATCACTTGCACTTCAAATATTTTTCGTTATTTTTTCCTTGTAATTCTCCGTTTGTAATAGCGATATATTTGTTTAACCCTGTGCTTGTAATACAGTATGCTGATATATGACATACAACTATTTTTATTAAAAGTAAGCATTTACAGCATTTGTCTGTCTTTTCTAACATCCCAAGCCGTGTGAACCAGAAGATTCCTGATACCTCACAAGCAAAGGAATGGCATTACTATCCTAACATCGGGGCAATGATGTATATAGTCTTAGGTATAGATCATAAGTATTAATAAGTAATTCATATTATAATATACATATAAGAAAGTTTCGTAGTTTTCCTGGAACCTTCGGTTGCCACCCTACTTAATTCCTATCATAACATTAATAGAAGATTGATTATTATTTAATATACTACGATTCTTGAAGATACGATACGATTGTAGAAGAACGAAACACTTAGAAAAGCCCAACCCATTAAAATAATACAAGTAAGAAACCAATCCTCTGTGAAATATCGAAATTAAAAAGATTTCATAAGAAGATATAATAATATTATCGAAGCAACTCAATTGTTTTGCCTTTCGACGAAAAACATGTTTTCTGATATTGTTACCCGAAACATAAAAAAGATGCTTACGAATCAATAACAGTCACCATTAAAGTTGTTCGTAAATTGATATTGTGATATCAGCGGCTCGTTGATGACGTCATCCCGCTTTCAACCAATGTCAAATACAGAATTGGATACATTTTTGTTTGAACACTTTTATTAATATTCGTTATTGAAAGCGCTGTTGAAATTATTTTGCTGTCATTTATATTATTTTATATTTTGGGTGGAGGCATTTGACTGACGTTTCTATTAATTTAAAGGCTACAGTAAACTGCGATAATTAAAGGTAAATTAAATTTTACATCAAAATTAATAATGTTTTTGTTTATCCAAATAAATAATAAGTAATAAGAAAATAAAATTGATTCACGTAGTCAATTAATAAAAAACAACTTTGAGAAGAGTAGTTTAAAAAATGTATAGTCTTTTCATTAATCTCTCTGACGATACCCAATTTCTACAAAGTGAAAGTCATTTACTGTCAGAAACTTTCAGGCCGTTCAGAGTTACGCAGACCAAAACTATATTATACAAGACTTCCCCAACTTTAATATATAATATCGGATCTGAACATTGTTATTTTTTGACTTCCTTATTACCTTTTAAATAAAGACCACTTTCGGATCACGGGTATCACTTTTAAAGAACAACATACAAATGTACCTGTATTTTTATTAAAATATTTTGAGTGAATCTTGATATTTTATATATAAATAACACGTTCCGTTTTATTGCATATAAAATTTGTTCCGTCGAAAATATTTTCAGACCGTATTTATATTAGGAACATCGAATCCCTTTGCGTCAGTTACTTCGAACGGTGGTTTGTCATTGACAATTATCCAGGTGGAGCCGCTCTCAGCCCGAGTTATGACGTCAATTACACCGGTTACAGCTGAAGTTACCCTGGAAATTAACGTTATCCTTTCAATTAATTATAATTTCACTGAGATAAATGTCACAAAACCATCATATTTTTTATATTTATTAAAAAAATAACATTACAACATGCAATCATTTAAAAAAATCTATGCCTTAAACTGCTAATCCTCCGTTAAAATGTAGCATAAATTTTAAGCTATGTGTTCTACCCACTCATGTTCGTTTTCCCTCAAGAGATTTTAATAAAAAATATTTTGTATATTGTTTGGAAAAAAGAAACATCCATCAAGAGTAACATGTAATAATACGTAATCCTTTTTAAAATACCAAATAAATGTAAGGGGATAAGAGAACATTCCTAACGTTTGTTTACGCCCATATACAGAAATAAATTTTTAACAATATAATTGATAACATTATGGTTTTATGTTTTGACCATTTAACTAAACACATGTTGGTTCTTATATTCATAATTATGGCTATAAATAAAATTAGTAAGTTATTTCGTTAGTTGCTAAGTATTTACAAACTAAAAATAAAATTTAAAGTTTTATAAGGCGAAAACCATTTGAATGATAAGTTACTAGAACCAAAAATACATAACTATGTTTGCGAGGCGCGCCATAAAATATTAACATCCAATTTTATTCGAAGATAGCAACTAGCGAGAAAACTGATATATGAGTAAATCTCACTACGATGGAACCTCGTATTTTATGCTAACGTCGTATACACCCTTTGGCATATTACAAGCGAATTTAATTTCGCAAATGTGACTGCCATAAAGTATGGAAATAGGAACATTTCGTGAGCAGAAACATTCTAGTCACCTATGTCATTCATCAAAGCCTCCATTAGGGACTGTACTGATTGCTTCTATACCTTTCAATAGCTTTTAATTGCTACTCTAAAGTTTAATATGACTATTTTATTACAAAATTATTTAATAATGAATTATATGATAACAATCTGAACTGTCTCTTTATTTATTTAGAGAAAAAAAGGAATATTATTAAAAGAAAATAATATGTTGTAACACAATATAACACGTCAAGACTTTTATTTCAATCATACTAAAGGACAAGCCTTGAATTAAAGAAAAGATTCTTTCCCAAATAACAGTAAAGAATTCGTCGAAAAAATCCCTAAAAAAAGAAAAAAATTTATGTCTAATCATAAATTTTTCAAATTTACTGAGTACGTCGACTCCATCAAACATACGCTTATTTAAAAATAGGCTATGTAAAATATAAATCAATTCATAACTTAATACAATTTTAAGGCATTTACAATCAGCTAGGGACAAAATCGAATTCATGGTTATTTAGAGAACAGCTGAGTAGCTGTCTAACATCAAAGAAATGAACATAAAAATGTTCTTGGTTGTTATACAAAAAATGTGTAATTTTTTTTTCTTGTTTTACCTCTGTGTCTCAAGAATGTCTCCACTTAAGTTATTCTGATTTTCTATGTAGTTGGATCTATGCAAGAGTGCTGTATCAGTCGGGCCCAAAAAGGCCGTGATTATACGGACCTTTGTCTTCGAATATGGTTCTCGGCTCTGAAAAAGGTTATATAAACCTATATATATGTATTATATATAATACATATATAATTTGTTTTACGTGTCTTTAAAATTAAATAATAAAAAAGTATGACCAACAGATACATATAACTTTTAAACAAAAAACGTACAATATCTACTGGGAACGCATCTAATACATAAATAAATAAAAGTCGTATTTAAAATTGTTACTTGTTATTTTTTAAAACAAATACACTTTAAACTGTATAAGTTTACTAACCTCAACCTCCTTACTTAGTTCTAATAAGATATTATTGCGCTGAGTTAAGCCCAAAAATGACGATAGATTTAATATAACACCGCCACTCCTCGATTTATCTGCACGCATTTCCTCCAAAGCATTAAAAGTACTTGCAATCACCGTATTCTATAAAAAAACAGTTTTTTTTCTATTAAACATTATTTACCCCAGAAATTGTGTTGGTAATAAAACAAAGAAAATACTTTAATATACTTGGATTATTATCACTACAAAAATGACATGTACTGTAATTCCACCTGCAGACAATATGGAGGAAAATCTAACAAGGGTCAAAATTCAATATTGAGGGCGTGTGTCATATAAATTTGCCACCAAATGTATAAGGTCGTACTGTTATTGCCTTCACACGTTTCATAGGCCTACTTGTATTGTTCAATTTCTCTTTCAAAAATACCAATAGAAAAGGTGATCTTTGAATTCTTTTATTATAACGGTTGACTTGAAAATAAAATTATTGGAAAATTCTTCATCCTTTATAGGAAATGTCGATAATGTTCTTCTTTAAAAGTTTTATACAAAGCAACGATATATGAAAAGAAAGTACATATGAATTCTAAAAAAAACTATTACTTGTAAGATTGTATATGTTTCTAAAAAATAGAACAATTATTCTACTCACATAACTGGCATCAATCATCTTTTCTAAGTTGTCATTATTAGCAACCATCACGTTGTTTATTACAGCATCAACTCTTCTGTATTTCTCTAATACCTGATTGTATGCACTTAAAAGTTGTTCTTCGTCAGTTATGTCACATTTTATGAACTTTGCTTTTAGGCCACCGTATTGGTTCAATAGTTCTCTCTCTAGACACTCTCCTTCACGCTCCAACACATCTAAGAAAACGACGTACTGTAATATCAAATAACGATTGAATTTATTTCACAATAAAACTAACATATAACTTGAGAAATTAAACATAATGATATATTTCCACTTTTCATTTTATTTTACAACGCTCACTTAAAGATATGAAAATAATTATACACCTACCATAGCATTATGTGAGACCAAATATCGTATTAACCCTGCCCCGATACCAATTACACCGCCAGCGACCAAAACCACTTTCCCTTCAATGGAATAACTCACGTCTTCCATTGTACCAATTTTATACACATAATACAGTTTTTCTAATGCGCCAAATAAATCCAACATAAAATATAGTGATAGGTTAACACGTATAAGAGCTTTGTGATGACATTTTTATCAACACTATTGTGATATGAAATTATCAGTCGATAAGAGAGTTCGGTCAATAATTCGTTATTTGATGTTTCGTTTATTTGAGCATTTTCGGTTTGTTGATTATTGTTTATTGTATTTGCTCATTTTATCTGTTATAATGACATGAGTAAAAAAAAAATATATAAAATAAACTAAAAGAAGTAAATAGTAACATAAGTTGTTTATAACTGGAAGAGATTGTTTTTTATTGCCCAAGAACCGTATACGATTTTAAAAATTCTTTAAAAAGGCAATACAAATCTAAAGTAATATCTGCCTCCAAGAATTGACACTCCGCTTAAATTTATTAAAATTCATTGAGATTTGTAACGTGTTTCTTAAAACATTTCTAACCGCGGGCAATCTACTTCACTTTAAGTGGTTTCGGAATTCGTTACTTTTGTTTAAGGATATTTCAGGTTCATTTTCAATAACGTAGCCTTATTAATGTTTTTGCGACCTGTTTCTCTTATAAAAATATTTTAATTAATTCAAGATGTTCTTTGATATCACAGCTTCCATCTCATTACTAATCCTAATCTCTAATTACTTTAAATTTATAATCAAATGGTTTTATTGATCATTCACTATCAGCGAATAGTTGCAAAACTAAAAAAAAACTTAGATACAAAATTCTATTATCGTGCTTGAAATAACATTAATTAAAATCAATCAGTATAAACTGATTCAAATATTACTTAAAAAAGACACATAACATGTTTAAATTCCAGTAATACATTTTCTTTTACTATTGTATAACACAAGTATTAATTATACCTTTATTTTGGATTTTTCTTTAAATACTTTGAAACAATAATTTTAAATTTAATTGCTACCTCGAAGTAAAGAAGAAAGATAAGTATAACTAATTTATTTGAATAAATTTGTTGTCTTTCCAAATATTAAAATGGGTTATCTATTTGTCAATAATATAAATGGATTAATTATATCATTAAAATTATATACATTATATTTAATGTTTCCAGCTAAGGATCTTGTTATTTTATCCATTTATTTAATTTTTCGTTTAAGAGAACTTTTTGTGAAATAAGTTTTATTATTTATATATTTTAAGAATTATCTCATAGTTTTTATTGCAGATTGTTATTTCAAATAAAACAATTAACATGAATTTAGTTGATTTTTATTATTATAAAGATATAAATTAGGTAATAAATCTTAAAATTATAACTTGCAAATATCAGGATTAGATATCTTCATTATTAAATGATTTTCAGCTGTTTCAATTTATTGCATGCTAGGTCTTTTTTCCTAAATTTAATTTTACGACTTTTGTAAGAAACTCATTTTTAAAGTTAAAAAAAAATATTTATTATATGTTACGTCAACTCCAAAAAAGTTTAGAAAGCCAACGATTTTTAAAATGTCAATTTTGTTTACATTCCCCGAATCTGACCAATGATTGACAACATTCGTCATAGCATAGTAGTTTACACAGCACTCTTGTATATGTTTATTTTGTAGCTATGAAAAAAGGCAAAAAGTTAGCAGCAGTACACTTTTTTCTAACTTTCAAATACCGTTATGTTATTGATTTCAAATCTGTAGAAATAAAGTTTTACTTTTAAATGAAGACTACACAAAAAACCAATTTTTTGGGTTGGAAAATTGATCATAACCTTTTTCTTTTTAATAATAAAATTCGAAAAAACATATATCTACTGATAATGATACTAAATAGAAATATATATTAATATATAATAAACTAAAACAAATCAAAATGCGTACGTTAAAAAGCTTTGTTGCTGTTTAAAAAAATATCACAAAATTTATAACTTGTTTTAGTTTAATAATAATTTTTTCTTTAATTACTCAACCGTCACTGGTGATAAAATACATTTATACACATAATATGTATAAATCGTCAAAGCACCATAAAAATTACTTCTCCATTGCTGTTAAATGTTCAATGATAACTATCATAGTTGTTAAGTTTCGGTTACCGTAACAAAAGTCCCCAGTAAAGGATTTGGGTCACTCTTATTAGACTCCTTATCTTGAATGACTGAAGAATAATGTGAGTTCAATATTTTAACATTCAGTTTTCTATTAACTGAATACTCTAGAAAACATATTACTACTAAACATACGTACTTAGTATTCAGATACAAATTTAACGAGAGAGCATTAATTACTGTACGATATCCCTACTAATATTATAAATGCGAAAGTAACTCTGTCTGTCTGTCTGTCTGTCTGTCTGCTACGCTTTCACGCCTAAACCACTGAACTGATTTTAATGAAATTCGGTACAGAGATAGAGTTGACCTTGAGAAAGAACATAGGATAGTTTTTATCCCAGACTTTTGAAAGGTTCTCTTGGAAACGCGATATAACCGAACTCCACGCGGCGAAGCTGCGGGCGGAAAGCTAGTAATATATATGTATGTTACATCCATATGTAACCAGTATCATTACCCTTATGAGATCATATAATTAAATGTTGATATAAGAAACTAAAAAACCCATACTTCAGAAATTTATGACTGAAATGTTTTATATTATATGTATAATGCTTTGTTTTTGTTTGATAATGTATTATTGTTAGTTCACTTAACTCTACAAATGAAGTGAGAAATAATGAATATTTATGATAAAAATAATGATTTCATTTTACTCCATTTATGAAACAAAAAATAAACACTAACTTAACCTTAGATTTATTATGTAGATGATGAGCCAGAGTTATATGATCTTCCAGAAAACTCCACCAACAAAATAAGTAAATTGTCTACGTAAAGATTTCAACATCACGTAAAAACAAAATTATCTGAGACGTATTTCGTCTTGTTCGTTCCGGTGGCGTGGAAATCACAATTTCAAGGGGAGATATTCCACCGGTCTGATGAAATTTAAATGTACTTGTATGAAATGTGGCGTTTCGATTTGCAAAAGGGAGTGGAAATGTAAAATAGTCATATTTCCAGGCACTTTTGTTTCCTTGAGAGTTCCTCTTAGAATTGTTATCATAAGTATGCTCTCACGTTTGAAATATAAGATACTTACAGGATATTACAGTATCGTAGTTGTCGTATTAGAATGATTTTTAATAAACCTTTATAAAGGCTGATTTATTTATTTATTGAAATATTTAATCGATTATGTACGACAAATTTTACAGAAAAACATAGCGAGTATGTGATTGGCCAATTTTCATTAGAGCCATTGATAGTTTTTCGTAGTACCTTATCTCCCGCAATTGACACTTGGAGTGTCAGGCCTTTCAAACGATTAATGCAGAACACGAAACGGTGGTCGAAAATTTGAAATACCTATCCACGTTTTGAATGTGATTTACTACTTGATAACTTAGTTGATTTGCGTGATGAAACTGGATTATGGGAATTCAAGCAAAAAATTTGTGTTTAAATATTTTTTATAAATACGAGTTTATTTAGATGACAATATCTCATATATCTGTATATATACACGCTATTGTATATGCGTGCTTTACTAATATTTAATATCCGATACTTGAATTTTACTTTTTTACTCCATTTTATATTCTTTGTCATCAAAAGAGTTACTTCAAAACGAAAATTACATTTGAAATGGAAGTTTAATATCGAAAAATACGCTCATATTTGGGTTCCGAAATCAAAGCCGAGATGAAATCCTTAGACTGCAGTGCAGACAGCGTTATACGGTGATTAGTTATTCATAGGAGCACTTGCCTTCCACGATATCCCAGCCACAGTTATTATTGCAAACATTGCCGAAGGAAGATTACCTGGATAACGTTAAAGTTTTACCATTCCTCTTATGATTAAAGTTCTATTGAAAACCCCCGATTGAATAAAATCAAATTGCTACAATATATATTTGTTTCAAAATTTTTGGTTTTATTTTTAATAAAAACTTCGATAAAGCAAAAAATAAATACATTGACTATTATTACGATATCCCGTATACTGTTAGTAATGGAATGTAAGCTGACATAATCTTATTACTTTCGGTTCCACTTCATTTCACACGAGAACTGACATATGAGCATAGCGACCCCAATACTTTTAGAATATAGTGTGGCGGTAGTTATAAAATATGTATTAAGGTTTATTTTAAGAAACGCCTTTAAGAATTAGACTGATAAAAAAATATAACTACTTTCTCATCACTTCACATTATGAATTTTTAGTATCAAATTACTTATTTTAAGCAATAAAAAGTAAGTTTTTAAATATAATGTTTACGAAAGCAAAACACCGCTTCAAAGTGAAATTATTAAATAATTTAAATTCTTCATTACTTACTAATCATTAAATTGTAAATTATTAACCAATTTTATCTTTTTTCGCAGATATTATTCGATAGTTTCACCTTGGGTCGTTTCACATCCTTCGTGGACGACGGCTGCCCTGATGGTTACATGCAAATTCAAGAGGCAAGCCGTCCCCAAGTAGGCGGCTCGTGGTGTGGAACTTCCTGGGGCCCCTCAATTTATTACAGCGAGACGAAATCTATTATGCTTATTATACGCCTATTACATTTGTCTAAGGAACAGAATAATTATAACTTTGATTTCCGTATGGCATACAAGGTTTTGAGGAAAGAATACGCTACTGTTAGATACGGTGGAACGCCACCTTCAGGTATTTAAAAAATATATATATTACTAAGTTAATTTTCAATACATCTACAAATGTATAAATGTTTATTGATATTTTGAAAGCCCAGTAAAACCTTTTGCTATCGTTGCGGTTTTTTTACGAGTGTCGTTAACTTCACGTAGACTTCCATGTATGTGATATCAATATTTCATAAATTTATTTTTGCTTTTAGAAAGACCTTTTTTCAAACTCAGGCCAATGTTATATCCTGTAAACATATCACACGGAGAAGATACGAACGTTGGAAGGACGGCAAAAACTCCAGAGTATTACCTCGGGGATTTGATCTCGGGGACTTATTGCTCACGCATCTACAGTGACTGCGATCGTAAAAACTGTAGATTACAATCTCCAAACTTCCCTGGCGTTTATCCTAGAAATCTCACTTGTTACTATGCGGTTAGACAGCACGAAGTGCCTCAAGGAAAACATGCTTTAATAGTTGTAAAACAACCGAATGGCCAGTTAATTTCCATAAGGAGTCAAAAGGCATTGTACGCTCCATCTCAGAATGATAGAGAGGCCAACGGAAGGGAATTAAAATTTTGGCAAGAGTGCGATGAAGTACAGGATTATGTGACTGTATATGACGGGTACACGACAAGAGATCCCGTTATACTGAGGTTTTGCGGTGGTGGAGTGTCGGTTCCTGAAGCGATATCAAGTGGTCCTGAGTTGCTAGTCGAGTTTACTACCTCACCTTTTGGAACATTTCTCCAACCAGCTACATCGCAATCTTTACATGGATTTCAATTAGAAGTTGAGGTATTTATAAAGTCTAATACTTTCGCAACTATTCATTGAAATAAAACTCATATTTTTAGGATTTACTGCGCATTTATTCTCCCGTCGCGTCGTTTCGGTTTGGTTAGGCAGAAAAAGATTTATTTTTTAAGTTTACAAAGACAATCATTACAAAGAAATAAACTTGCTTAGTTTTAATAAAAGACAGTTAAAGCCGTCTTCCCTTAATATAAGATTGGTCAGTGCTCAGTATAGTAGTGGCTTTATAAATAATTTATAATCATTAGTGAGGCTCGATCGAAGGCACTACGTGCTCGGCTAAACTAAATGACACTAAGACGACAACACTTGAATTATTTCTAGTGGGTTTTACTATTTGTGTTTTAATTTAAAACAGTTCGTTAAGATTTTAAATTAAAAAAATAGGATTCGAAATCGTCTTGTTTTTTATGTCAGTAATTGTGATTTTGTTTCTATTTCCGTCTCACTTTATATGTTGCCCAACTCATGCATGTTGATTAATTTTGGATTATAAAGGATTTTCTTGTTATCGAATGTTTATATTGTTATTGTAACATGTGTATGTGTAACTATCTCAGTGTATATGTGTCCGTATATATATTTATTATAAAGTTGCTTTAAATCTAGTATATCGACCTTTTATTTAAATAGACTTTTTTAAATGTGTTTCAATTTGTCGCTTGAACAATTTCTTTTAACAAGCAATTATACAGTACAATGAAAAGCTTTTTAAATTTACAGATTACACTCCCTAAAATAAAGTTTCATAACTTTTTATTCTGAATGTTTACCGTCCTTTAAATCGATACATCTTGGTTAAGTTTTTGTAATAACACCGACCTCTACAAAGGACATAAAACAAGTTAAAAAAATGTGCCCAATTAAGCAGGCTAAAAACTTTATTATATATTTTAAATGTACTATTGTTAACAAAGAAAAAATATTCAATAACGCTATTTACTTATTATAGGTAAGATTTGTTGATCAACAATCTCCAACGTACGCAAAAAATAAAAGAGCTTGTGAATTTTGGATTCGAGGGACTGGTAGGGGAGTTTTGGAGCATCCTCAACATTCACTTCCTCCAAATACAACATGTCTTTATCACATGCAAGGAATTGATACATCGGGTCCATCAGGGAGAAATATTATTTACAGACGGCAATTCTCTGCGCCACGTTTTAGAGTTTGGTTCTCTGTATTAAAATTTTATGTGACAAACGCTATCAATCCCAATTTGCCTGAGGATGAGTATTGTGGGAGCCATTTGAATATATGGGATGGGCCAATGAGGATATCTCCCGGTTGCAGCGATATATTTTGGTAAGTGGTTATATTTTTGGATTATGCTAATGCATTGTATTCGATATCTTTGTAAGAAAAAAAAACTGTCGTTTCTTAAAATATACATAGGTACATGATTTTAATAACAATCTAAAATTCAATCAATTCAAGGATCATGATAATTCAATAATAAATAATATGTTTTTATATTATTTAGTTTGAGATGACATTTTTACTTGTAGCGATAAAGAACGATCGGTTCAAATGTCAAGAGCCACTTCTGCCCAGTCCGTGATAGTTGGACGTCCACCGACAAATGCCACCCTCATAGCAAGGTTCTGCCGCGAACGGGCTCCAAGGACTTGTGAACATGCGTTATTAAGACGATCTAGAGCATGTGCTAGAACAGAAAGTTTCTTGTCTAAAGGGGACTCTTTAACATTGGAATTGAAGTTAACACAGGGAACAGCGCTGAAGTGAGTATTATGACATGTTTCTTGTCAATACATTACCTTCATTCGTTGATGAACTCAATTGAAAAATCATTTTATACTCAAGTATTAAAGACTTATTATTAGGAAATAATAATGATTCAATGGTGATATGGTTTATCCTATTATATTCCAGGCCAGTATTCTTCAAAGCTCTATACGAGTTTGTAGATTTACATCAAGATGGTGAGCCTTGGGGACGTGGGCCTTGTTCCAGACGTTTTGCTTCAAGGTCTTTCCCTGAAGCTCCACCGGACCCGCCAGTTACATTCTCCTCGCCCAGAGACGTGTTTTTATATGGTCGTGGTGGTGCTAAAAACATAAGGTTAACAGAAATATAATAACAAAAACTCATCAGTAAGAAGACATTAGTTATACCTTCTTTTGTGCAAATTCTTCCGCAGCTCAACCAAACACTAAAAATATTCAAATTGTATAAAATATTTATATATTTTTTCACTGGATCCACTGCAACAGATTTCGTAAAAAGTGTTCGCTTTTGGATATATAACGAAACAAAAAAAAAACATCATTTTCAGTTGCACTTATCGCTTCGAAGCCAATCCGGGTGAGGTAGTGCGTCTTCGAGTGTGGGGCGTCAGGAATGGTGGGAGGTTGTGCAGGTCCGTACACTCCGCTCACTCTCCATGGTACAGGTGCGGAGGGAACCCTACAGCTGCTGTACGGATCTTTGAAAGACCATGGAAAGATAATGGAGCTGGTGTTCCAAGGGACTGCTTGTGCAGGTAGTTGAAACATTTGTTGTCATACAATATGCTAGGTTTAAAAGACTGTTTTACTTATGAAAATCCCTATCAATGTTTGGTCAGTTTTCAGCGTGGAAGACTATTATAAAGATATCAGCGTTTATTAAATAACAAGCTATCGTGATAACTTAAAACCAAAGTATATTTAAAGCTTAAATGAAACTATTATTTTATGATTACTACGCATATTTTGCACTTACTTTGCAGATACCGTGGTCACTGGCAGACAAAATGTAGATGATGATAAAATGCCTAAATAAAATATTAGTTTCATTTAAATGAATACTCGCGAAGGTCTTAGATCTCATTTATAAGAATTTGTTATTGTTTTTTTCAGCGATGTACCTGACTATGAGTTTACATCCACCTCATCAGTGGCTGAACTGAAGTTTGATGTTGTCAACATGTCCGCTGTTGATGACTTCAGGTCCTTCGGTTTTGAAGCATCTGTTGAGTTCGTAAGGTTGACTAGTGTTTGTGATTCCACTCACCGAGTATTTGGAGCTAGTGGGGAATTGAGACTTTCATACTACCCTCCAATGTCCGAAGATGTAAGTCATACGTCAATAGGATTTTGGCAATCTATTATTAAATATTGTATATTAAATATTACATAGTCTACGAAGTATACAAGATAAGTGTTATTTGTAGGATCGTTGTGATTTTCGTCCCTGGCTGATTGATCCGGCACCAGGCAGGTACCTTTATCTCCAAATCCAAGGCAGCCTGATTAAGGAACCGGAACTCGATAACTTCACATTACAAAATAACATAACAGTTGCTCCGGATTTGAGGCATTTATGTCAAACACAGAATCGTATTGCAGTCTACGCTGGAGGCCTTTCTCCGATATTCATATGTCCCAAGCCACCAGTAGAACAGGTATTAAACAATAGTTTAATATATTTTAATTATTCATATACTGAATTATGCTTAGGAATACAGTTATGTTTGTATATATTTAGTTGAAAGATATTACTCACTAGCTGCTAACCGCGACTCCGTCTGCGTAAATAAAAAAACAAAAAAGCGTAAATGAAAAAACTATTAAGTGGCGCATGCGCCCTGCCTCCCACACGCGTTTAAGTTCGCTTTGTTTCAGGATTATTTATCTGTATAAAAAGTAGCCTTATCTACTCCTAAATACATTAACTACCAGCCAATAAAAGTACCGTCAAAATAGTTCCAGCTATTTCGGAGATTAGCTGGAACAAAGAGACAGATAGACATAAATTGTAACAATAATAATATTATAATACATATTTTATTGTTTGTGCCGTATACATTCACAAGCATGTAGTAAAAACGATTTTATAATATAAAAAAAACATTCTTATTTATTTTATATGTATAGATTATTATAATTTCACTTTATTTCGTCACGTAAGATAAAATAAGAAATATTAATACGAGTTCTACTTTCTGTTATTTTCAGGAAGACGATGTCGTGGAAGTTTTCTCTGAAGGTTGGACTTCGGACGTTGATGGTTTGTCGCGACACGTGTTGGCGGCCTCGCCCTCCCTCGACCGGTTCGACTTGGAATGGCCACGATCACTATCTGTTGAACTGATAGCAGTAGAGACTGGCTCTTATTACATCACGTGGTTGGAACTATCGAGAAGGTAATTTGCTATTCGGAAAAAAACATTAGAAAAAAATATATATACAAAAGTTAATCAAAGGTTAACTCGAACAAATTTGTCTCAAAGAGTTTAAATTAATTATTATCATCTTAAACCAAAACACTTTAACCGTAAACAATTTGAATTTAATTTATAAAGACACTCACAAATCGAATCGACAAATATTTCCCGCGCAAAAGTAAACAAACATAAAGTCACCGGTTTAATGTCACTTCCGGATTATCAGGAGTGTTTCCTAAATAAATATACATATATGCTCTAATTTATGCATAACTAGAAAAAAAATTATTAATTTTTTAAATTATTTTAGTGCAGTAGTTGGCAAAAAATTCATATATTTATTTTTCATAATTCCAGACACCCCAGTCCTCGTGGTGGTGTATTCGCTCTCTCCGGCGAGTGTACTCACAGATGTTCGTCTCTGGACGCGTGCATCGAACCAGCTCTTTGGTGTGACGGAGTGCCTCAGTGTCCGCACGGGGAGGACGAGCGTCTGTCACAGTGCTCCGCCCTCATGAGGCTGCCTGCGCATTACGCTGCCGCTCTGCTCGCTCTTACTGTGCTAGCGGTATTCGCTGTGGTGAGTTGTATAACTGTATAGATCTGTATAGATTTAAAAATCTGTATAGATTTAAAAATCTGTATAGATTTAAAAATCTGTATAGATTTAAAAATCTCTATAGATTTTTTTATGATAAAGGGTCAACCGAGCCAACGGCCTACCTAATTGGGGCAGTACTGTTGCTCATAGATATACGCAACATAGGTTTGCAAATTTGTTGCCACCCTTGATTGGGGAATATGGGGAAAATATGGGAAAGGGAGGGAAAAGGGAAAGGTCAGGAAAGTGTGGGAAAAGGGAAAGGGCAACCGACTTTCTCGTTCATACTACTTCACGTCTTTTTTCTGTGAGAGGATTGTACACCCCCTGTCAAGCAAGCCCATATTCGAGCTATAGTAAGTCGACCACTGCTAGGCTCTACCACCTAGGATTTATGAAAAAGTGAACTTTTACTTTGATTTTCTTAGATTGATATAGGAAGAAGGACTGAATAGTTTTCTCAATATATTGCATCTATATATAATCTATACAAGTTACGAAGAAAATTTTCATTATCATCACAGATAGCGGTGTTGCGTTCGTGTCGCAGACGGAGATCGGCTTTCCAACAGCGTCTCAAGAGTTTATCTTCCGATACAGCTATATTTGATGAGAAAGAAGTGATTTGCTGACCAAGCGAGGACTCTGTGCGGTACGTGGAAGTAGACCGCGTCACCACAGTGTGACCGTCTCCCGCACAGAGTCTCATACTATTTTCATACATTCGCCACCTCTTGATAAATTGGTGAGAAACAATTTATTTCTATACGGTTGATATTCAATTCTCTTCTATTATTCCTCACTATAAGTTAATTATATATGGACCAAACGCAGTCGAACGGTCACCGTGTCCATGTATTGAGTGTTATTTAACGAACCGATCGTATTTTCTTTTTATCTGTATATATGAACGCACAATTTTTCGACCGATCGACTTGTGGCACAACGTTCATTTGTTCTGTTACTCGATTGTGATTTTTAATATAATGTAAATAGAGTAGTATTTATTATGAAATGTTCATTATAGTATAGAATTTAAATGATATCGTTGTGGCAATAATTCTGTTAATGTTTCTCAAGTCGTCTGTGTTCTCTCAATTCTATATGTATACGTGATAGAAAACTGCCATTTTAAAATTGAAATGTTCTTCAACGACGCCACCGAAATTAAAAAAGTTCAATCTAAATAAATATTAAGATGAATTTTATTTTACAATGATGTTTACCTATCCGTCTATTGACGAGAGTTATGTTGACGGCCAAATATCTGCCACTTTTAATATAATTTTAATAGATATTTAAATATAAATCAATTAAACATTTTAAAATATAATAATAATACGATGTAAATAAAATTTAAACTATTCATATCTTAGAAACGTATTGAAGTGATATAAAAAAGATATTTCCCAGGGAAATCGTTTGAATCTTTGTCGAGTTACTATTAGAGAATTTGTAGATAATCATGATCCTATTGAATAACCTCGTTTTATTAACAATAAGATATTGTTACTGATATATATTAAGTCAACTAATATTGTTTCTCGTTCATATCGAGTATGAGGTTATAGGGAATCGAATATAGTGTTGTTGAAGTATGAATGGAGGAACAATTTTATAGTATATAAACTGTTACATACGAGGTATAGCGTTCATTGATAATGTGTCCTTTAATAGATTAATGATAAGCATTAGAAGAGGTTTGTTTCCAATTGGATGTAGATTTGGTTTTAGAGTGCGATTGATTTTTTGTAATTTGTTAAAGTAAGTTAGTGGAACTGGTGTAGCATGTTTATATCGTCTTCCATAATGTACGATAATTTCGGAGGTTTTAAGTTTTTTTTTTCATTTTTGTTCAACCATTTGTATGAAATACGGTAAATTTCCAATAAAGGAAGTGAACTAATAATCCAAATCAGGTGTTATCCTGGAAGACAATAATGATGGGAAATAGCTGTTTAAGCAGAGATACTACTTTGAACATACATTGACGAGAATTATGGTGATATAAAGTTTTTAAAATAAAATTATTTATTGCATGAAATACGTCGTTTTATTTCAATCATATTACATATGTATGTATATATTCAAAAATATAAAAGAAGAAGTGTCTATGAATATGAATATGAATAATCCCCTTTTACCCAATGCAGACGTGAAATGGCGACATTGAAGAATAAATTAGGTCTTAGACTATCAATATTCTAGAATTTTAATTTATTTATTATTACTACAAATATAAAAAATATATATTCCAGACAAATAAATTACAAATAATGTTACGATTACTTAAAATATTACAAGATAAATTACTAAAACAATAAAATTTTATAATTGCGAGTTAACAGTTAATGCAGTGTAACTTAATTTTATTTACCCATAACACTGAAACATTTCAAACATTATTTTGTAAACAAATAACAAACTATGTAACCTCGGAAATAGAAACGTATATAGAAATCAGGATATTTGGAAAGAAGTGCTTACGTTACCAGTTAAATACAATGTAATCCTGTTTAAATCGTTGCAAAAACTGATCGTACATACGGTACTTTATCTTGACGACCTTGAACCGAGAACAGGTGTTCTAATAGAAATTATTTGTTCATACAAATGGAAAGCAATAACTTGACATTCAAATATTATGTATTGTATTTGAAGAGTTATTTGTATACACCTTGACTCAATATTTCGTATGCCTTGGTGACGTTTCCAGTGATTTCTTCAGCAGGTCTTCCAGATGTCACCAGCCATGTACTGCCGCTGGCACCGTTTTCGAACGCGTGTATGAAGCCTGACACAGCAGCGTCAACTCTATAAAATATATATAGGATATATTAAGTTTTATCTCGTTTTCTAATTAATTATAATTATTATTTTTAGGATTCATCAAAAGTAGCAGTAGTATTATTGATGTCATTATTTAGTATATGACAATACAATTTAGTGAATTAATTTTGAAAACGCTAAATTATGTTCGAACAAAACATAAAGTTATGGTTTGTTTGTTTATATTTTCATATTTTATTTGATAAAACGTGTGACTGGAGAAACCGTTGTAATTCACGAATGATATAATAATAAATTAAAAATAATTTATAACAAACGCTTTACAATTTTATAGTAAATTTATTATAAATAAAATCTTAAATATATGTGTAGAAAATACATTAGACTATTGTTTAGACTGTATTTTAATATAAAGGCAAGTGTCACTATTTACCATAACATCTAGCAAACGTTTCAAGGCAAATCTTGTGATTGGTCAAATTTAAACTTGACATGATTTTATAACTACTTTTTGTATCAGGTAAGTTATTTTCATATTCTAAAAGTTGATCATAGCTACGTCAATAAACGTTGTTGTACAGATCCGTAAACTGAAAAATAAGCTATATATACAAAAGTATATGAAGATTTTTGTGATCTTACCCTTGTAATGGCATTCTTTCCAATGCTGCTGGCACCATTTTTTCTATTTCCTCGTCGATGCATCCAACTTTAGCAATTAAACTTGTATCAGTCGCACCAAAGCAGACAGTCACCACGCGTACTCCAGTTCTATTATAAGTATCATTCTTCTGAAAAATTAATTAATAAAATTGAGATTTATTTTCAAATACTTTTACTATAATAACAAAATAAAAAAAAACATAAACGCTATTATGAAAAACGTATTATGTATGTAAATATATGTAGTTTGTTATTACGAGCAAAAAACACCTAATCTTTAATTTTTATTATGATAATAAAATCAGTAATAAATTATTTATTTTTCCGTCACTCACTCCAAGACAATTGCTGAACTGCAAGACAGCGCTCTTCGTTGCACTATAAACAGGGAGTAAAGAGCTTTGGATTAGAGCGACGACAGAGGATATATTGATAATTGTGCCTCCTTTCCCATTTCTATCTTTACGCATTATTTCGTAAGCCTTCAATGATCCTGTTATCACAGCTGTCTGAAATATGATAGAAAACTGAGTTAAGTAAAACTTATATCTTGTAAAAACTTATAATGCAGTAAAAATTGATAAGCGTTTTATAAAACGTGAATATTGTTGCCGTTCTTTTGATAATAATTTATTTTGAATGACAAACGTACAATGCGATAGTGGTGGTGGTAGTTCAGTGACTTAAGACTTAATACGTAAAATTTGTTAGCTTTAAAAATAAACACATCTTGATAAGGTGACTCTTCGTAATATGTTAATGTAAATAATGCATATATTATAATACGTTTTGTGTTTGAATAGATCTGAATGTGATAAGAGTAGCATAAAATATTTATATTCGACTTATAGTTTCGTTCATACCTATGCAAACAATTTTGTTTAATCTTAAACAAAGATACAAATAACAACGTTTTAAATACTGGAGGTCAAAAAAAGAGTTATTACACAATCAGAAGATAATTTTAACAGTTCACAAACAACTTATTTATCATTTATTATAAATATAAACTATCGATATTAATATAATGTATAAAATTAAAACAATTTTTGATAAAAATTACGGATAACATAAATGTACGGCCTGACAACAGTCTTCTGATATATTGTTTTTGAAAAATATAATGTACTTGTACAAATTAAGAAACAAATCCAAGAATAACTTACAACATTGATTGCTATTTGCTTTTCATATGTTTGGGGACTATCATTCATAATACCAGCATTATTAATAACCACGTCCAAATACCCAAAGAGCTGAACGGCTTCGTCGAAGGCTGTATGGAGTTCGTTAGTAGTTACATCGCACTTTATAAATTTAACTTTATTGGCACCATACTTTAAGTTCAATTCAGCTTCCAAAGCCTTCCCTTGTGTTACATTGATGTCTAATATGGCAACATGCTGGAAAAAAAAACAACATGAAATAGGTACATATAATTATAAATTATGACTCATAACGGGTTTCTATTTAGTAAAAAAAAATTGTTAAACTTACTCTAAGGATTTTTTTTAATTGAATATATCAATTATTATTTTCTTATATTTTTAACAATAAAGCAATTGATTAATACAAAATGTAAACAATAAAAGTTGTTGATACATAGTACTACAATATACATAACAATTGCTAGGAATTACTTATTTTAATTACCTCATACTATTTGCTTTAATTTACTCCTATGTAGATAATTGTATCTAAGTAATCCTTACGATATATTATCATAAAACATATTCATAGTGGATCTAAAACTTGAATTATATTTTTAAAACTAAAGTTATATATTAAATCATAGTCTTACCTTTGCTCCACGAGCCAAAACAGCTCGCACTATACCGGCCCCAATGCCGTTCGAACCGCCGGTGACCAAAACAACTAAATCCCTGACGTCATTCATATTCGTCTGTTTACGAGTGCAACTGAATCTCTACTGAGAACTAATCGGACGTTGATAACATGAACGAACAGACCATAGATAATATAACTAAGTTATATCTATATTACTGTTGTAAATTTATTCTATGTTATCTCAATAGTTCGAAAACTGTTTTTGGATTCTCGTTTACTAATAAATATATATTAACATTTTCACTTCTTACAATTTTGAATATGTATTGATTTGAGTCAAGAAAAAATCATTGCAGTACAAATTTATAATTTTCTAGTTACAAAATTTCTGTTTTATTTGACTACGAGTATATATACAATTTCTAGCGAAAACATAGTCGTACAAGGTTACCGACTTTACGTTTACGGACCGAGGCTTGGCAACTATATAAAAAGGGAAAAATATATAATACTTTATACTTGAACCGTGTTAATATGTTTAATTGAATAGGAATATTGTTGCTACAAAAAATAATTCTATAGTCAATACATACATACATAAATATATATACACAATTAAACTATAAGACAACTGGCTTTTAAGGATTTTTTATAGACTGGAAAATGTGAAATTAAATAAGTTTTTATTTTAACTAAAACTAAATATCCTAAGTGACTGAGTTTTCTGGAATTAATAAACAGTTTTTCTTTATTTAAAAGGTTTTTAATAGTTACGATTGCGACACAAATACACACATATTTGACAAGATTAAGATAGTTTCTTTTAATTTTTATGAATCATATTTTATGCTATGTTAGCTTTATTTAATGAGAAATAATCAATTAGATACCTAATAGAGTAATAAACATAATTTATGTCAATTGGCCAAACACTTATCAGTCTTTTCTGATAATCAAATATCTCTGAAAATATAATATCATGATTTTGCTAATTACTGAATTATATAATTACTCAGCTATAGTTAAGTAATGAACCAAATTATAATTCCTTTATTGTAGTAACTTCTCTCCACATGACACATCTATACAAATAAAAAGTTGTAGTGTCTGTTTATAATATTTAAATATGCACTTTTTACTTAATGCATATATGGATGTAAGTATGTATAATGATGATTTATAATCCATGACAGAATATTTTTTAAAATGTTGTCTGTCTGTTTGAATAATCTTGTCTCTGAAATGGCTCTACCAATTTAACGGGACTTTCACCGGTAGCTAGCTCATGTTATGAGTAACATAGGCTACTATTATTTTAGAATGAATATATTGGGTCCACGAAAAAAAAATTATACCCACGAAAAATAAATTATTATTTCATTCAGTTGAAATAGGGTTGTGTATTAAAAGCTTAGTCATATATCTATGTATACATATTATTTGGTCAAACTACTAGTGCCTCCCACCCCTTCCCCCGCCAACGACTTAATATTCCAAAGGTCACACTAGCTCTAAACGGTTGTGTCTCAACAATACATTCAAAATCTATTTCCAGCACGTTATAACATAATTATCATTAGTTTTTGTTCCGTACACATTTTTATTCTATTGTTCCGTTCTTCTTCACATTGTTTAATTTCAACATAAATGACGTTATATTCATTGTTTTATAGCTGTAATACTTTTTTAGTTCGTTTTTTGATTTACTTCCAAATTATTAAAGTACGAGAGTTAAAAAAAATGTTTTATATTTGAGACAGGTATCATCCTCAAAATTTTGTTGAAAAACGTTTTATAGAATTTATATAATATTTAGTTCCACAATTTTGAAAAAGCTAAAATAATTTAGTAATAATAATTAATATGGTTATTTCAACATTCAGTCAGTCAGCCTATTGACAGTCAGTCTATTAACTGACTGATACCAAATATTTAATATTGTTTTAGTTTTATTACGGGCTAGGAATATATTAGTATTATAAATACGGTATTTAACAGAAAATACAAATAATCACTTTATTATGATTATAGATAATATCTCAGGTTTGTATCACTTTTATTCAAACTAATCTGAATAGCTGAATACATATCTCTGGAGCTTTGCCGCTGGCACGAGCTTACTAGACTGTGGCGAGGACCTAAGACTGGAGTTCCCAGAGGGATTCAATCGCCAGCAGCATTGAAGCGGCGAATGAAAACGTACAGTAGCCTTTGATCACCCTTACCGCGATTTTACTCTTGGATCGATTTAGTATTAACTAGCAAGTAACTAGTATTAACTGTTATTTAAGTAATACATTAGTAAACATCCTCCTTAATTGAATAAGAGGGATACGTTGATGCCACTTCTCAATAAAGGTTTATACAAAAAGTATATTTGTTGAAATAGTCTTCAGGAAATCATAATTTAGATAGAACTGTATTATCATATAACTTACAAATAAATTAATATAATTTATCTTTATCTAAATTGGCTACTAAAAACTATGAATTATATTAATAACTTTTGAGCGTGAAACTATTAGGTATTATGACAGTGACTAATGAAGTGATTATTATTATTAATCCGTTTAGAAGGATTCCTTTAAGAGGAAATTCGTCATATACGTCATTTATTATAGCTATGTTATTTTAATTCTTAAACTTTAACAAAACTTAAAATTATAGCATCTTTATTATGTAATAAAAGTATTTTTATTATCTTTAGTTAATTGCTAATAGATACGTATCCATTAGCAATTGCTAACTATTACTATTACTATAATTATAGTACATATCTTTATTATAAGTAAGTAATTTAAATAACGTTGGATAAATTGCGTATAAATAAATAATGGACTTCGTTTTCTCAGATCTATTCAAAGTATGGTACTTTTTGCTATATAAGATATCACATATCAACCTGTTGTATGTTTTGTTATTTTATTCAAAGTTATTAATGACTTTATACACGTTTGCAACCCGTTAAGTATAAAACAAATTCTGCCATAAATTTCCAAAACGCCTAAAATATATTATATAAAAAATATGTCTTCAATATATTTGTTTTTATATTTTTATAGGTGAAGTAATATATATGCGCTACAAGCTATTGAGTTCCAGCTTCAGAAAATATAACATGAAACAGTAATCAAAGTTATAAAATCAAAGAAAATCATAAATGTCTTTTATTTTTTTTAAGATACTTTAAACTCAACTAGGAGCAACAACTGACAGTCACAGAAAATTAATTCCTCACTATCTAACAAAGAATAACCCAAAATAAGACAAAAGAAGTATATTATGAAATAACCTCCATAACATAACTAATTATTACTACTAAGACAGCCTTTCGTCAGATTGACTACTGACTGAACACTATTTGGTTCTAATAAATAAATTGCTTTTTATTTCCAACAGGGAGTGTCCTAACATTATATTCTATTGGATTAAGGATCTTTCCTACATTGTCACTAATTTTAGTATCTCATATTTTAAAGGGCTAATTATTAATTGCAAATACTGATCTGATTTTTCTAAAAACTTAAAATTTATTAAAGTTTCCCATACAAACAGTTTTTTGAAGCAAAATTTGTGGATGGAACAGCTCACTCATCTTTCTTAACTTTAAGAATTAGAGAGAAATATAAATTAAAATATGACCGCAAACTTAAATCCTAAATAAATACAAAATCAGACATAATTTTTTAATGTATAAATGAAAATGTTAACACTTATCCAATTATTATTTTATTATTACAAGATTCATTTATGATAAGCAATTTTTTACGTTTCCGACTAATTAGCGTTTTAGCATAAAAGATTAAGAAACTTTTGTTATTAATATTTTAAATAAAATTTCAAGGTTTTTGGTTTGTGTTTGGTGAATTAACAAGTGCTAGTTAGTTGATTGTAATATCAATTTTGATTTAAGCATAAATAACAATTTTTAACAAGACAAAAAATATCCGACTAAATACTAATATAATAATTGCAAAAGATTTTAAAGATGTTTAAAGTTATGGATGTACAAAACGTGGACATTTGTTGGGCTTTCATAGAAAAAACTATTTTTGATAAACTTTACACTAATATAGCTTAGATATCAAAATAAGATAAAAACTATTTATCCCCAAATTAAGTGTAGTTGGTGTGGGATCAAATCAAAACAGTAGAATGAATTACCTCGTTGAAGACTAAAGTCGTTGACAGTTGGTTACCATATATTTGTTTTAACAATTTTTTAATACATTTTAAACATTCATATCTTTAGATTTAAAACAGCTCCAATATTAATTCTTTAATAAACTTGCCAATAATACCTCAAGACAAGTTAACTATAATATTTATGAAAACATCATACTGATAAAGAGAAAATACAATTCCTTTTTATGTTTTAAATCCTACAATTTCTTTAATATTTGCATAAGCTTCTTTTAATGTATCCGTGACATCAGTAGCTTCGCCATTCTGAACTAGCCACATGTCAGCACTCTTTCCCTTTTGACAAATATCTACAATTAACTTTGCAGCAACAGAAGGACTGAAAAGTTCAAAAATAATCAAGTTAGTAAAATATCATTTGAGCCTAATTCTCTTCAAAATTTTGGAGTGAAACAGATGCTTAACGCCATCTATTGTATTTAGGGAAATACTTATGGGTACATTCATTATTATGAAGTGATGATTTATATAAAACTAGAATTTAAAGGGTTAATATTAAATCGGAAAACGTTAAGTTAATTAATTATAATTTATACATTCTCTACAAACATTATAAATTAAAAAAAACTAATATATGGATTTTGCTGAAATTCAATACTTCTACATAAGAATATTTTAGGAAACTGCTAATCTAAACGATATAAAATATTATAATGGGATAATAATTGATAGCTCATATTTGTAATGGCAATATTTAAAAAAAAATGATTCAACAGAAATTGAATAGACAATTTAAAAAGATAACTCGTCGCATTATATACAAACTAAAAAAAATTAAAATATACATACCATTGAAGTAAATTTTGCGTTTGTAAAAATTCAAGGAGTTGCTCTATTTGTCCACTGGTAATATCATCAAAACCTGCGCATTTTTGCATAATTTTTGTATCTGTAGCGCCTAAACATACAGTGAGAACACGAACATTAGTGTGTGAGTATTGAGGATCCATCTGTAAGATATAGTATAGGGATTTTTCAATTTAAAAAGTAAATATCACTTAAGTTTAAAATAGTATGGCAAATCTTACACCCAAACGAGTACTGAAATGTATGACAGCAGCTTTAGTCGATGAGTATATATGTACTGCTGAGATACTTGGGTCCAGGGCTGTTATTGAGGAAATATTGATGATAGTACCACCCTTTCCACCTTTATCTACCCGCATATGATCTAACGCCATTATGGATGTAGTAACGAGTGCGGTCTGAAATAAACCATAGATTTAAAGATTTCGTGTGTACAACATGCGATTGTGTTATTCATCAATGGTATAACTTTAAGACTTACAAAATTAATTTCTATTGTTCGTTTGTACATTTCTCGAGAATCATCGGCAACACCAGCATTATTAACTAATATGTCCATGCTTTGATTCTTTTCAATAACGTTACAAAAAACTTCTTGTAGTTGAACTTCATTTGTGATGTCACATTTATAGAACGTAGCTTTGCCTTTTCCGTATTTCACGTCAATTAAATCTTGTAGTTTAATACCAGAATCAACATCGATGTCAATAATAGCTACATGCTGTAACATAAAATATTTATTATGATACATAATATATGTAATACCATATTCAGACCTATACTATGAAAATAGTCGAATATGACACTTATAGACGCCAAGACTCCGGTATATAACACTGTAGGACTTATACTTGGTTCGAAAATATTTTTATTCGTCATTTTAAATTTCTTTTTCTCAATTTTTTCAGCATTTCTATAAAAACTTAGTTTAACGATAAGTACTGTTAGAATTAATAATGATCATATTATTTATATTTATTAACTATATAATTAATGTAGAACCTATATCTATTATTTATAAAATTCCTTATAGTATGTTCTTTTTCACGGGCTAATTAATATATAGTAAAATATTTTGTGTGATCAAAATGGAATTGGCTATAGAGAGAACCGAATCCTCTGATCCAAATATTATAAATACTCTTGATATAATTTAAATGTTTATAACAGGATATTAATATATTGGATCCCACCCTATTTAAGATATAAAAAGATTTTTCAGGCCACATAGTGTTTCTTCATAAAAGGAATAATATTAAAATCCAAAAGATCTCGGGGTGTAGTATATATTTATAACCACATCGCCATGAACCATTACAAACGTTTACATAACTCACCTTTATGTTTTCCTTTAAGAATTCCAGAACAATATTAGCGCCTATACCACTTGCTCCCCCAGTTACAATAGCTACTTTATTTTGTAAGCTAAACATTCTTAATACAAAAAGTTTTTCACAAAAATTATTGATGACCAGAAAAAGATTTTAAAATAAAATCATACCAAATTATTGTTGACTTAATTGGTATACAAATTCGTAACACGTCAGTTATTTGTGAAAAAAGGTTAAAGTATAACTACTGAATCAAAACACTGCTTTAGGTATATGAATTTTATTGGGATACATTTTATCTCTATGTAAAGCCACTATCTAATGTTATTGACCTCGTTATATCTGTTATATATTTGAAATACATTTTTTGGTACTAAGTGACAAAAATAAAATTTAAAAATATATAATTTTTTTTCTTTAAATTTATAACAATTCTAAGTTAATGTTAAGGTGTATTTTTTATTAAATATATTTTTTTAAATTACTGAAATTCAAAAAAAAATATTTTATAAAAAACATTACTCAGGCGTTGTCGTAGATTTTTGTTACAAAAAATATTATGTTCTATAGTGAAAAACGGAACAAAAATCACGTTGAATTATTAATGGATTCACCAGCAACTGCAACGTAACTCCATTAAATGTTGAGAAGTTTCATCTCTACGTACAGAAAGATAGACTTACGACTAATATTGTCGGCGACAGTAACGCACTTAATTCTTTTTTTTTTGTCGAGAAAAAGTATCCTATATCCGTCTACTGGTTATCCTATATCCTGTATCCGTCTATTATTATTATTATTTATTTTATGTATAGATTTTTGTTCTAATTACATATTAAGATTTAAAGTTATTCTGGTGATGTATTTAAAACATTTTTGGTAATCCCTTCTCAAGAAGTATAAAATTATGTTTAAAAATATATTATAAAGTGAGAGGTCTTCATTTTTTAACCGTTCTCAAATAAATAAAATCTTTTATCAGTGTGTTGAAGTTAATGCACTTTTAATCAATTTAACCCTTTTTTGACCTTATCTTGTTGTAAAATAATTTATTTTTTTATGTACAGATATTTTATTTTATAATATATGATTAATATGAGCTCAAATTATCTTTAATCTTTTCTAATATTCTTTTCATTGACTTCATAAATGTAAAAAACAATAAAAATGTTATCAGAATTGATTGTCATACTTTCTTAATATCGTTTACACAGAATCTCACAGAGCCTCCTACAAACCTTAAACATTTACAATGATTAAGTAATCTCAATATTAACTAGTAGTAATTAGAAGTTTAAATAAGTCTTTTTGTTCTTTCGTTTAAAAGAGAAAAAACACACAAATAATATTTTTTAAATATTTATTATGAATTATGCTGTGTGGATCACTCAAACTTACACACTATAGTATATACATTTATACACACGGTTACTGTGCTATGCTTATGTGTTATTGCAACACAAACAAAAGGTTTTAACAAACTGAACCTTTTTTTTTGTTAACGCGTTGAAAGGTGTTATACACCTACCTCTCTGTCTAGGGGAGACGGAGGCGGTAATATGGGACGCACGGGCCAGATGGGGTCGTCACGTCTCGACGCCGCTTAACTAACTGAACCTAATTCTTTTGTTATTAATTATTATTATAGAAAAGTCAAACTAATCTCCTATTTATTTACATTTTATTAAATAATGCTCGAATAGTTTCCTATGCTATTGTTACGAATGCAATTATTATGATGTTACATATGTTTAATGAAATAAAAGTCGAATAATGCACATTTATTAATCTGGCTCTTTAAGGAATAGGCCAATATAACATCATCAAATATTTATATAATAGATCAGGGTTCACAGTAACTGTATATTTTTTAGAACTGTCAAAGTATAAATTTTTATAAAACTTTTTTTTTTATTAATAAAATACCTTTCTCACCTAGATCATTTGATCTTCTATATTTGGGAGTGGATCTTCTTATATCTTTTCTTAAATCTTATTAATTCCTCAAAAAGCTTTACATAATAAGTTGCAGTCGTCTTTTTTCTTTAAGAGTACTACTGACTTTGCAAAAAGTGGGTCGCATTGAAGCAAACAGTGCGATGGGCTCTGATCACTGGTCCCCTACATATTGTTCAAGAGGGTCTTATATAGTTAGTGGTGAGGTCTCCTAACCTTATAGGCGCACATACGATCGCCATAAGCAGTAATGGTGCCTTCGATACACCCATATTGCCTCCCCAAGGCAGCCACAATAATTTTAAGCTTCAAAGACAGTAGTTCGAAATGACTCGAGAAGCCCCCATAAGTTACCGGAGGTAGGGAGTCACTCCGTGGTACCCGACAGCCTCGACCAAAGTTTCGAATGACAAACTGTTGAAGGTGTTAGCAACTTCCATGATCACTGCCAATCCATACGCCGATTAAGAAATCGCCTCTTGGACTGTGTTTCAGAGTTCAAAAGGAGTCCAACGTCGAAAAAAAACACTAACTCAAAACCAATTCTACTGGACATATGAAATAAAATGGCAGATTAAACAATAATAAATAATTAACACGTTGCAAAATATACTTATAAAATAATGGTAAAATTGTATCTGATGCATAAATATTATTCGATAATAATACAAGATGTGTTTCAATTAACGCCGATAATTTAAAGTCCTTCAATTAATTTGATAAAATATAATTTAACACCACGTGTATACTAAATGTATGTAATTGTGTGATTTAATCTTAATCGATATAAAAAAAAAATATATATAATTTTATTGGGTCATCTTTTCATATTTTACCCAACATTTGTTTTGTTAACAAATGAAAAGGAAAATTTATATACATCGTTGAAAATTATATGCAATATATGGTATTTTTTTAGTAAAAAGAATGTTTGCAATTAAAGTTATTATAAAGTTTTATATGACAAAAGAAATATAATATTTAACATAAGCAGATTTTGTTCTTAATCCGTTACAACATAATGTTTTTTTCAACTAATGAAAATGTTGGTATTGTCGAAATTATTCACAATTCTAGTGTTAATGAATCCATAACATAAATTAATATAAGTTGTATGTAGGTCACTTTATCGCTTTGCGACAAGTATTTTATCAATGTATTTTAAAAAATATTTTTTATTTCATATATTTTAACTATATGTATATCCAAAGTACTAAAGTTAATTATAACATCTAAAATAAAGACTATTGTTGCAACCATCTAATATTCATACATCCAGCCTCCGTTACAATGACAAGTGAATATGGCTGGTAATTTTGACGTAAATCCGCGATTACCAATCGCGGATTCAATAATAAGTGATTACTTTTCTAAACGTGCCACACATGCTTCACCTTGAATGTAGAGAAACTTTCCCTGTTTCATTGCAAGTAGTAATCATATTGTAACATTTTTGACGGACATTGTGCTCTGGTGTTGTATTCGACTTTGCCACTAATATATAAAAATAACTTTTAAATAATTAAATTACATAGTAAACATATAAAAATATGTGAACAAATTTCTTTATCAAAAAAGATTACGCATGTTTTTCTTTATTAATTATTAAATCAAATACGTATTCCCTATTGATAACTTAGTATTGTTATTCTTGATTTTTATTAGAGTAAGAAAAATTACGAAAAAGTATAAAATTAATTAAGATAGTTACTAAAATAATCTATGAAAATAATTTGATAAAGAATCATGCCATTGTAATTATGAAAAATATATCAATTTAAATGGACTCTTATCACACGTATTTTTTACGCAAGAACAATGTTCAGAGTCTTCGTATTTTTTAATATCAGATGAAAGTTCATGACTGTTTCTTTTTTTGGATTACTGACCAATCGGGAATCGGGAATATAAAAATTACTTTAAATAGGAACCGTCCGTCGATACTTATATTCTTGGCAGTAATACAGCCAGTAAATATCCATTTATGTATCTCTTTACTTGCTTACTTGTTATCACGATAACACACGGATGACGTAATGAAGTCCAAAAATTTTGCATTGCAAAAAAACTTGTTGTTTATAGTCTAACTACTAATAAAAAATCTCTTGCTAACGTTATTACGTTAGCAAGAGATTTATTATTAGTAGATGTTATTACATATAATAATACCTACAGCTTCTTTGAATATAATCACTTTTAAACAAGTTTCTATTGAATCAAGTCTTTTGCGTTCATTATCTCCTGTGATAATCTTCAAAGCATATCTTTGTTATACCTCTGATATATATATAATTATAGAAATAATTGAAGACTTCAGTGTTAATTTGGGAGTTACATAAATAGCCATGTTCAATTTATCAGATAAAGTTGCAATTGTGACGGGAGGAGCAAATGGTATTGGAGCTGAGATTGTAAAGGAATTCCTCAATGAAGGTGTCAAGGTTCGTCTTTTAAGTTTCAAATTATACACAAGTTCATATTTTATTGAAACAATCTCAGATCTCATCTTTATATATTGTTTTCGAGTATTCTCTTAATTTATTTCTGTAACATAACTATTTTTGTTTAGTTAAAATTTTGTTCTATAACACTATTAATAAACTTTAATGAACGATCCTTGAAGTTTTTCAGTAAATCCGATTAAATTACTTTTTTATGATAAATATCATATTTCATATGTATGCATGTATTACTTTCACAAAATCGGATTGTTATTTTAATTTTTCGGTTTACATTTTTTTGAATATCTTGTTCTACATGATCATTTGCAGTATGTGGCTATTTTGGACATAAACGATGAAGCAGGAAAAGGACTGGAAAAAGAACTGGCTATAAAATATGGTGAAGGAAAAGTTAAATTTTTTAATTGTGATGTAACTAAAGATGAACAACTGTTTGGAATTTTTGATGAAGTCATGAAAGAATTTGGAGGTATAGACGTGGTTGTTAATAATGCTGGAATTGCTCGTGATACTTTAGAACTTTACAAGAAGGAAATTGAAATCAACTTTGTAAGTTATTCTTGATGGACTTTATATAATGTTATTCTTCGAAGTTTAATTTGTATTTATAATATATGTATTTTAATTTTAGACGGCTACAGTCTCATCCACTTTGAAGGCTGTTGAGTTGATGCGAGTAGATAAGGGAGGAAAAGGTGGTACAGTTATCAACATATCATCAGTTGCTGGCATAATGCAACTTTCGCCATCTGTATTTGTGTATGGAGCAACTAAGAGTGCCGTTTTACATTTTAGCACTTGTGTTGGAGTAAGTCGTTTTATAGTACAACTTGCAAGTGATTTGTCGCTTATTATAAATTTCCATTTATTGCTACCTTTTTTGTTTGCAAATATATCTGAAATGTTCTATTCGTATTCAGAAAGAGGCTTATTATCGCCACACTAATGTGCGAGTAATAACGATGTGTTTTGGTTTAACTGACACTGAAATCGTGACAAATATGAACAGTTTTGATGACATCGTGAACGAAGGAATTAAACAATTAGTTGGTCTCCATCATCAGCAAAAAATTTTACAAAGGTAAATTATACATAAAAATCATAAAAGGTAAATTATACATATCATACAGGTAATATTTCAAACAGATATTTTTTATAAATAAAAAAACGAATACTAATGACTACATTGGCCAAAGGTTACTTTTTTTTACGATGCGAATGACTATCACGTTTTTATCATTTTTATATGTATTTTGAAGCAATCAATTTATGCATTAATCCTTTATACATTATATTTATTTTCAGCTCTAATATAGCTGCCAGGGGTGTGGTGCAAGCATATAATACAGGCAGCAGTGGAAGCACTTGGCTGGTCGATAACAGTAAAATAATAGATATTACAGAGAATGTAGATGATAGTTATAAAGTTATGTCAAAGAAAACTGTTTTATCTGAAATATTGTCATAAGACTTTCGTTTCAATCGTTATATAACTTGTTGCAATTGTTATCTATATAGATTACCTCATTCAGAGCTATTAAACGATTATACAACACCAAATAGTGCATTATGTACATTCACAATGTTGATACATTGATAAATCATTATTAAAGTGTTCTATTATTTTACAAATTGGTTTCCTTTCCTAATATGATTTTATTTAGTCCCATAAACCATCGGCTGAAATAGATTTAGAAATTTTTATGTTACGAGTATTATTTTGAGTTCCAGTATCTTTATTATGATGTTACTTATAATAATTAGATAAATTAGATATTAATCTAATTTATCTGAATGAAAGGATGATAAATAATTATGAATGATGATGATTTGTTATCAATAAAGCCGGAAATAATAACTAAAATTAGGGTTTTACTTTTTTCGTTTTAGTGAAACTTAGATATAGCGTATGAAAACATTTCTCATTTATTATCCTGTCTTATTACTTTTTGAGTTCTCAATTTTATATTAATAATCGGTTTGAATGACTTTCGTTTTTTAATTCTAAATATGACTTATGGACTCCAAAATGTTTTGTTTTAGTAGGCAATCCTTAGGCATTTGACGTTTAGAAAAAGTTATGCAACTTCCATAATGAAACATAGCAGTTTATAGGACGTTCGAACAATATGTAAAATGATTGATTAAAAGTTCAGGTTTCAAAAAACGTAGTTTTATGTGGTTTTGGTTTTCAAGTAAAAACGAGTTAAAATTACTTTCATACATTAATTATAACCCTATTTTTGTATTATAATTTAAAAGACTATTGAAGTCGTTTGAAAGAGAAAGGCCGTTTGAAAAAAAAGTGAAAATAGTTATATTAATATAAGATAATAAAGTCATAATATTAAACGAATATGTCCAATATAAAATTGGTAATAAGTGCAATCCTTTAGGTACTCCTAAAGTATTATAAGAGTAATCAAAAAAAGAAGTACTAAAATTTGCAGCTTGTTGTCTATAAGAAATTTAAGACTTTAATATACAATAGAGATTTTTTGAATCCACATAGACTGTATCTATATACAACAGAATAAAATCGTTAACAGCAACTATTAATTTTTCAAAATCGGTATAATACAACATGACCATAAGCTGCTGGCACAAAATTGGACGAATTGATTAGTGTTGACCTTTACCCCGAAAACCAGTTGATTATTAAGAATGAATAACCTTACCCTCAAAATATTTAGACGATATTTGGAGATTTTAGCTATATGACTTCGCTTTGCGTGTCGTTTAGCTTATATTTTTAATTTTAATACTCTATTAATACAGTTTTCATAGCCTTTCTCGTATGCGCACTCACAGACAGATCTTGTTTTGGAACAAAACGGAGGAGATTCAATTGTAACAATTAAAAAGCCCAATCACAAATATTTGACTTATACGTAGCGTCTCGACGGTTTTACAAATTTCATTTCCTTCATACTTATTCATTCATAGTTCTATTGTAACACTTTATTTCAATAAAACTTTAAAACATATTGGCGAGAAAATACGAAAATAGAATGCATAAATCAGTAAAAACTACAGAGTTATAAACTTAGACGTAAAATAATATCATTTTTTATTATTCATTGCAACAGCATTTATGGCCAGACAAAGAATTCCATGTTTACGTACAAATGTAGTATGAACTCTTAATTGTCCTACAGTGAGAACAATTTCTTAATAAATTTAATTTTACTTGGATAATTGTCAGTCTTGTTATAAAACTCTTGTTATAAGTAAAAAACAAACATCGTAAAATCAACGTATCGAGTTTGTAAAACATCAATTTTATACTGCAAAAATATATAGCAATAATTATAGTATTTGAATTGACATTATGCAAAAAAACACAAAGAATTTTTTTTATACATTATAATGCTTAGTGTCCTTGTGTATATTTAATTAGTAAGTAATTAATAAGTTGATAACTATAATAAGGAATAGTATTATCAACTTATTAATTCTTCAACGACTATAATAGGCAAATAGTCGGCAATTCCGATAATAAAATATATGTAAAGTGAAACTCAAAATAAGTAGTGAGCAAATGATAAAAATAAATGCAATTATATGTCTATCTACCAAAAAAAACTTATGTTTTATTCAATACCGTATTACAAGGTTATTTAAGAATTGAAATAATCAAAGTGTTAGCAATTTATCAAACTAATACTATAACTTTTAAATACATATTGTTTTTATTATTTCTCTGTATTTAAATACATTATTTTGTAAAGTACATAAATAAAAACATAAGAAATATATTTATTAACAAATAGTAATAAATCTATAGTCTTTCATTAACGTATTAAAATATTTATAATAAACATTTAATAATCATTATAAAATTATATTTTCAAAACACTTTGTCCTATATTTTAAGAAAATGTCAATAAAATTATCTTTAATCAATAAAAAATTTAACACACTGAATACCAAAACATTGCTCTTTTTTAATTTTATATTGAATAAAATGATTATGAAACCTTTTCAAAAGAGTCAGCATATAGACTGGTATAAGCTTCTGATAGGATTCCATATGCTTTCTTTACGGTAGGTGTTATATCAAGAGCCGGTTTATTATTAGCTGACATCCAAGTACTGCCACTTTCTCCATTCTTTAGGACCTCGATCAAAGCGGAAGCTGCAGATTCCACCCTGAAATTTTAAAAAATTAACTCATTATTATAACATTATAACAAATAACATTAAAATGGTGAAACTAGAAACACTTCATTACTTCTGTGGTGGGAATACTTTCACAATAACCTCGTTGAAATGATTTAAAAATGTCTTGTCTATAGTGTCAAAGTCACTGAAAATATGAGATTCAGTCCCTCCATAACATAATGTTAAAACACGTACTCCAGTTCTTGAATAATACCTGGGCATCTGAAAATTACGAGAAATATAATTAAGTATACGTGTTACATTATTAAAAGGAGATTATTCGTCAAAAAAAAAAATTGTACATATATGGATCAAGGTTACGGTTCCTTAGGAAACTAACATCCCCAAGGACCATACCGAGGTCAATAAATATTACGAGCTCACAAATGAACTCACTCAAATAGGTCGAGGATTTGTAAGCGGTAGAAGTGGGAGTAAGAGGTATAACAGCTAAATCTCTCTACAACGTACTAAAGGACTCGGGCCTATCCAGAACTCACATTAATTAATTCTTGGAACGTACTTCGAAGGCAGACCTAGAAGGTTTTTTTCAAATTTGACAAGGTAGAGAGAGGAGCTTGGACAGTGGAGGTGAGCGTTTAAGATGCCTTAGATATAGACCCCTTAAAACTACACCTAGGTCGCAGGTCCCAGGCACTGTTGAAGCTCCTCTCCTTGCAACACAATGGATCCAACCGACAACCCGGCACCCGGACGGTGAATCCATTTACTGCTAAAAGGTTTCGTATCTGTCTCTTAGATCGTTATAAGACCTGGAATGTATTTAACATGAACCAAATTTACCCCAATACAATTGCTAAATTGCAAAATTCCGCTTTTAGTTCCGGCATAGATGGGTAATAGTTCATCTTGACACAACGCCGCAGCAGAAGAGATATTTAAGACTATACCTCCATTGCCTCCTTCATCTTTACGCATTATCTCCATCGCTTTTAGTGTGCTAGTCGTTACAGCTAACTGAAATCATAGTTTTTTCAAATACACCTATATATTGGCAAAAACTAATTTAATAAATATATACAACATAAAGAGTGTCATTAAGGAAACATACGAAGTTAATTTCAATTTCTTTCTTATATTTTTCTTTACTATCGTTCGCGATTCCTGCATTATTTATTACAATATCGATGTATCCTTGTTCGTCCAAAATCATTTGATACGCACTCATCAACTGTTCCTCATTTGAAACATCACATTTATAGAATTTGACTTTATTTGTATACTTTTTATTCAACTCATTTTGCTGAGCAATGCCAGCTTTCTCTGCTACATCTAAATTAGCGATATGCTGGAAAAAATGTGATATACTGTTTATTAAAAAAAAATTGTTTCTTATAATAAAAATTTTAACATCTATAATAATAATAATAAAATAAAAACCTTCTATTTCATGCAAAAATTTAGATACATACAGTTTAAATAATATAAATTATGTTATTTACACTTAAATCACTTTTTCTTTCTTTTTTAACATCTGCTATGTAGCAGTAATCAATGTTTAACAAAAAAAAATTGATAATATTTTTACTTTATGTAAAGGATTCTGACGGTAGCCAAAAAATAATATTGAAGTGTATCATTTAATATAATGTTTACATAAAATTATTATTTTATGAGACATTTATAAGAAAATTACATACCTTTACATTCTCTTTGAGTAAAAACTCGATAACTTTGGCACCAATGCCTTGAGATCCTCCAGTGATCAAAACTACTTTATTTTTTAGATCAAACATAATTTTAAATTAAATAAAATATATAGTTTCAGGCAAAACTTATTTTGGTCTTATCGGTCTTAATTACAGACCGATATTGTTGTTCACCTCCCATGTTTCTATTACTTATACCATTTATACTAACGAGAGATAACATTTATCACAGGGACAGATATATGTACACTATTATTAGTCGGCATTGAAATGAATACATTGTAGCGGAATAATGAAAATATTCTTTTATTATTTATGTCGATATTTGGGGATTTCAAACATCGATTTTTTTTTTATTTCATAGTTATTAAATACAGAAACCAATAAAATAATGCAATAAATTTGAGATTATTCTAATCAGGATTTATGTGACGTAAGATTAACTTGAGTTAGAGAGTCCAAACGCTGTATTTGGTATCATGAATTGCTAGAGCTGTCATTAAGTGTTTCAATAATTAGAATACAAGATACTTTTGTGGGTTGGATTTCAGCTTACTGAATTTTTACAAAACAAACGTAAATAAAGAGACTTAATAATAAAAAAAAATAATCTTTTGTTAATATACTAAATGTCTTACGAGTTAAAAAAATAACGTTTAAACGTATTGAATCATCACTTGTAAAGGTTTCAACTTTCAACTTGCTAAATAAAATGTGAAACTTCTCCAGTTTTTTACAGATAGGAAGGCTATTTATACAATCAATCAATTACTATACGCGATTGGGTAATAAATACTTGAATATGAATTAATATCAAGAACATAAGAGGCTTTCACAAAACGTTAAAACAACTGGTTAAATATTAAGTAATATAAAGTAAAGATCGGATATCAACTATTTGACCAATTTTAAACGTACAAGATACAAGTTTACCAGTTATTTCTTAGTTATTTAAACTCATTTCAGTATCGTTCCCATCGAAATATAAGTAAAGCAGAGATGAACGACCAATATAACCCTCAAATTCGAGCTCGGCATCGGCCGTTCATAATATGTAATATTCTACAATTATGGTGTTATTTTTATATAATTCCAAGAATGTTTTGAGAAGCTCATGTACTATTTAATCAAGTAAGATGTCCAAACTGTATTCAAATAAAAGAGTTTAGTACGTTTTGGTTCCTTTGGTTTTCAGCAACTTTTCCTAGTGACAGGACCCCGTGATACCGTAAGCGGCTTCTGCCGGCATCCAGAGCGGTACCCCAGAAAATTAAAAAATCGTTGGCTGTAGATGATAAATAACAAGACCAACTGATGGACATTCACATCTCGTCTGCCCGTGATCACGGTTGCTTGCATAGCTAACTTAACTAAAATATGTTTAAACCTTCAAATGAGGGTAGCTTGACAGAACTTAGTAAAGAAAATTAAGTTAAGAGGTATATTAAAAAAGCTTTGGATACTTTATTAATAACTACTAATATTTTTCCTCAAGTTATTAAGTTATTCTAGGGTCTAGGCTACGCTCTGATTTACTTTGTAGTCTCACCCTATATTGATTACGAGAGTGGAATGATAACATTTACCTAAGACCTACTGAATTATTATGTTGCTTATCTATATTGCAATTAAACCATTTAAAATAAACACACATTCCTTATTTTATTTTTTGTTACATTCCATTTTCTTAGTCTATACTTTGCATTTAACATTCATATAGCAAAATCCACTATCATATGGAATTGGAATTTTTAGTTCAAAACCTGTTTTCTTATCAAAACCTTTAATATCATCATTATATTGTATTTTCTCAGGATATATCACATTTATACATAGATTTTGATTTAGCAATTACCTTTACCTGCTAAATTGTAAAAATAAGCGGCAGGCTGATTGTTTGTAATTTACTAGGCCTGTTATTTCTATGAACATATTTTTATATTCCTTGACTAGTTCTTAGTTACTTAAAATAGCCTTTAATATTTTAAAAATAAATTAAAAATTATAAGTACATACATTGAAACGGAGTTTCTTATGTGTTATTATTTTACATATTTTTTAGACTAGACTAGACTTAGACTTCATTCATTGACATAAATTACTGAAACCTATAATTAATTATTATTTCCAATTTATACTGGTTTTAAAATATTGAGACGTGGTGTAAACGGAACATAGTATAAGACTCAAGGGTCTTCCAAACTCGATCACCCGTTCTAACAGTGTTCAATTTTACATTTAATCTGGCTCCATGTGCACTGGCATTAATGCATGGCATTAAATATGGTGTGTTCTTAATTATTGTTACCTGTACCATGTATACCTATGATGTGTTTCTTAGAAAATATTAAAATTAAGACTAAAGAAGTGATCGTATACACTATGCCTGTTAAAGAGATCTGTGCCGTCCATTATTTCTATTTTTATTTAGACAAAACCGCTTTTGAACCTTTTATATCTATTACCTTAGAACATATATGCTATAAAATATCACAAAATCGGGATAAGTGTTAAAAATATAATTCTAAAATATATTCGAGCAACTAATGATAAAGATAGAATTCAATTCCAAAGCCCCAATATTAAAATGTACGTTGACTCCCAATAATTATTAAATTACATTTGTTTATACTAATGTTAAAGGGTTTGTTAATTTTTGTGAAAAAGATAAAATATATAAATTTCAATTCATATCATTTTTGTGGAATTCAATAGACTAACGTGACGTGTGTTGGCTAGGTTTAAAGAATAGTTATCTAAGGTTATCTAGAAATACGAACAATTTGTTAGTGAGTGATACCAATAGCTATTATTTAAATAATCATTTTTCCTTAGGCACCATTTTTTTTATAATATGGCTTAAGCACCGTAAATATGATATTATAGAAAAAAAATTACGATACATTTACGATTTTAAAAAACACATCTTTTTAAAATGTATCTAATAATTATTTAAAAAAAACTTTTGTCGTATGTAATGTTTAAATATAATGACATATATAATATAACAACATAACAAATGAGAAGTAGCGGTTTGTACACAAAATATGTTATCTTTCATTGATTTATATTTTCAGATTAATTAAAGGGTCGATCACCTTTTTATATAACCATTGAGATTTTAACATGTCTATATAATTATTATTACTAATCCAACGAACGGCGAAGAGAACAGAATAATGCTATATGTATTTTCGAAGCATTTTAATTCTTTCCCTACGATTATAACTTTGCTTATAGCATCACATTTATTAATTAAAATATTTATTAATGAAATGAGGTTTACAGCAGGATATTTTTTTTATGTGAAAGGTGGCAAAAAAGCAGACGGCCTACTTGGTGGGCAGCTGGTTGGTAACTTTTTTTTTAATAAGTAATAGGGAAGTAATGGAATGTCAGGAAAAGGTGAGAATAGGGAATGGGCAAGCTGGTCTTTTACTCAATGGACGAAACGCAGCCATTAAAGGCTACTCTCTACTACAATTTTTTTTGTATATATAATATGTACGTATATATATGATGTTTAGTATTAAAGAACTTATTCATTTAAGGCATGTATTAAAATATATTTTTTACAATTTTAGTATGTTTGCTGTGCGTCAGTTGAGGTCGGGTCATCCTCAATACGCCTGCACAGGTGTTAACGGATCTTCCTGTCTGATAACTAAAGTGACAAAAAATTTATTTAAATAAATAATAAATAAAATACTATAGGAGCGAACAAATGTCTCAAATAGAACAAAACTTCCTTGTAAAACAGATAATAATTTGAAAGCGACTCAATAAAAAACAAATCACAAACGCAAACAATCTATTGAAGTTCCAAATAACCTTGAAAGCGAAATTTAAAAACATGTTTTTATCTTTATTGTTAGGAATTATAGAATAAGACGATAAAACTGATAAAATTAGAGTATTCTAGAAAATATACACACGTATACACACACGTACACGTACATTGTAATGCACATATACAGTGATATCTATGAAATATTATCTTAATTTGGTTTTACACTACATACATCCATTATGCTATTGCTTCAAATACAAGCTCAGAAAGAATGCCATAGGCTTTCTTTACAGCAGGCGTGATATCCTTGACAGGTTTATTGGCAATTGATAGCCAAGTACTTCCACTTTCACCGCGTTTGAGAACCTCTACTAAACTGGAGGCAGCGGATTCCACCCTGAAACCCAAATTGTTAATATTAAACAATTTCTGGTATATAATTTTATATAAATAAAAATTTTGTTCTATGAATAAAAATATTACGATTGAAGAGGATGTTTTTTTACAACTTCCATCATTCCATCGTGAATTTCTTTGTCAAAATTTCCTAACATATCTTTATGTAAAAGAGCTGTATCAGTTGCCCCAAAACACATTGTTACAATTCTGACACCAGTTCTTGAATAGTATCCAGGCAACTGAAAGACAAAAGGATATGTATCAGTAATGTTTAATAATACGTAAAATTTTATTTTATGCCCCTGCCTGCTCTTTATAGTTATGTTGGCAATGTTTTTGAATTTTATATAATTATTCTAAAATAAAAATAAAACAAACTACGTCATTTCTATAGTGAATGCGAAACGTGTTTAAATTTTTTCTAAAAAATCACTTTTCAATATTTGATTTCTCATTTAATATGTTAAAATCAACACATAATTAGATGTTAACGAATAAACTGTGAAATAACAAAAAAGTAAATAATCCTACCCCAATACAATTGCTAAATTGCAGAACAGCGCTCTTCGTCCCGTAATAGACTGGCAACAATTCGTCTTGGATCAAGGCGGCTATAGATGAAATGTTAAGAACAACACCCCCTCTGCCGCCTTCATCCTTACGCATTATCTCTAACGCCTTCAAAGTACTGGTTATTAAAGCGGTCTGAAACATAATAAAGCGTTTCTCTAAACACATTAAAGTATTAAACAACTTTTCACTTATTAATAACAATAAATTGACATTGATTTATTTTTGGAAATATTATTTCTAAAGTTATTATTCTTGTTTATTCCAAACCCACATTTTACTGAAAGTATTATTGGAATAAAGTTTAGAAGTTAATCATTCTCATATAAAACAAATTATAGAAATCTAAAGTGATGGTAAAGTATACTAACGACATTAATTTCAATCTCTTTCTTATATTTTTCTTTGCTGTCGTTCATAATACCAGCACTGTTAATGACCACATCAATATAACCCTGTTCCTTTAGAACTGAATCATATGCACCAAGTAATTGCTCTTCCTTCGTTACATCACATTGATAGAACTTAACTTTGTTCCCATATTTTTGATTGTATTTATCCGCTTGAGACATTCCAACATCCTTTGCGATGTCCAAGTTGGCAATATGCTAAAAAGAAATAATTTCCACGTATTTCCAATAAGAATTACCATTTACGTAGTTCGTTATGAAAATGCTTTTCTGGCACCAAAATAAATATGAAAAACATATTGTAAAATTTCAATTAGACAATATTTTTTTTAGAAACAATCACGACATGTTAATAAGAAAAATGTCACTCTATGCGACGAATAAAATCTGAACACTTGCTAAAAAAACAATTAAATTTAATGCAAACGTAATAATGTAATTTTATAAAAAAAAATTAACGCTTTTTAAAAAAATGTTAATAAAGTTATATACTTACTTTAACATTTTCTTCCAGTAAAAATTCTATCACCTTAGCACCTATCCCATGAGATCCGCCCGTGATAAGAACAACTTTATTCTGTAATTCGTATGACATCTTGGAAGGCTATGAATTAGAAGTATTTCAAGTCCCTCTATAAATACAGTTTATAGCCAATAACATCGATATATAACAGTAATAAGTGTACTTCAACGCCAAACACTATTAGACAACATGCTATTATCTTATCTTGAGATTTCGGAGTTTGTTCATCAGCGATTACATAATTCAAAATAATTATTGTAAGGTTTTAATTTATGTTTTGAAGCAGCTATAATTTATTTTGCAAAAATGAGAAAGAATGTAATTCAAAATTTACATCACGAAAGAATTCTCATTAGCTTAAGTACAACATACATAACTATCTATCATATACTATCATCGAAATGTGAGGTATACTAGATGGTCCCCAGCGCTTCGAACCTGGCGAAAACTATGCTGACGGTAACTAAGAAGCTGGTTATCGTCTAGGGTAACTGAAAGTTGCGTATTGATGATTCTCTACACAACTATTGATGCCAAGAAGTTATCACAATAGGCCTGTAATTGGATGGATCTGTGCCGTCACCTTTCTTGAGAATAAGGTGGCTATTGAACAATTTCCAAGAAGATGGATCTTTACCAGAGGCCTTAGTAACGAAGTCAATTCAGGAGCTCATTTCTTAAGCATTATATCGATCATACCATCTGGACAGCTATAGTTGGTGTGCTCGAGGGACTCTGAGTAAAATTCATATTCTGTATAGTCTCCCTGAGCCGTGAGGTAGAAGGCGATGCTTAAACCTCATATTTAAAGTTGAATTTTACTTAAAAGGAGTATACAAAAGATCATTCTTCTCTTTTGGGGAAAGAGCTAGCGATCCCGCAGGATTGTTTAAAATTAGTTAAGGGAGCATACAGAAAATGCCTTGCACCGCTTTAACGGGGGACCAAAAAGAAGGAGTTCACGACAAGAAGTCCAGTAATATTTTTCCAATTCTACATACATGACCCCCTTTTATTCTATGAATCTTCTTTTTGTGAGACCTGGAAGCAGTATTGTGATCCTTATGAGAAGCAGCGTAATACCAAGCTCGATATTTTAGCTGTTTCGAGCCTGACGCTCCTCACAGGCTTTACAGACCTATGACTTAAGAATTGCCGCCATTGCGCATAATAAAGATGGCAATATAACATTCCATTTCTTGCATAAGTTATTTGCGACTTTAAAGCGTAGTATGGGACACGCGATCCCTACCATTCACAATGGTGGACATTAAAGTTACCTAGAATCCATACCCCGCGCTGGGATACCGCTAGCGGATAAAATATATAGCCTCCTGGACGGGTCTAAAAAGACATATCACATCACGTGTCCTATGTGCCAGGTCGCTAAAACGTAAAGGAATATTCGCGGGAGAAATATGTATAAGGTCAGGTCTGTAATGGGAGAAATTCAGGTACCTACTAGTATTTTGTTTGGTTTTATAAGAAATAAAAGAAAGCGGTGGAACCAAAATCGAATATTTTTTATATAAGACTTCAGAAGAAAATACAGAAGTAATCAATGGACGATCAAAAACATAACAGATTGAAGGTGTGCTTAAAAAAAATTATGGTATTCTTTAAACTACGAGCTCAGAAAGAATGCTATAGGCTTTCTTTACAGCAGGCGTGATATCCTTGACAGGTTTATTGGCAATTGATAGCCAAGTGCTTCCACTTTCACCGCGTTTGAGAACCTCTACTAAACTGGAGGCAGCGGATTCCACCCTGAAACCCAAATAGTTAATATGAAACAATTTCTCGTAAATAATTGGCTATAAAAAAGTCAGTTCTATGAACAAGGATATTACGATTGAAAGGGATGTTTTGTAATGACTTCCATCATTCCATCGTGAATTTCTTTATCAAAGTTTCCTAACATATCTCTATGTAAAAGACCTGTATCAGTTGCCCCAAAACATATTGTTACAATTCTGACACCAGTTCTTGAAAAGTATCGTGGCATCTAAAAGAAAAAAAGACATATTTCAGTTAAATAGCAACGACATTTTACCTGCAGCTAAATTCTCCTGTCTGCACTTTATAATTACGTTGACAATGGTTTCGACTCTTTTCAATTTATAAATTTAAAAAAACACGTTAACTGTTTCTTAATTGCGAAAACAGTAGTTGTGTAAAAAAATCTTTTTTTTTTGGACATTTTCAGTTTAATGTAATTTGGTTGTAGTTTAAGTACTCTCCATAAACTTTTTCCTTTTGCAATTAAAAATTTGTTGTCTTATCTAACATGTTACTAATCAGTAAAAAAATTGATAACCTATAATAACAAAAAAGTAAATAAACCTACCCCAATACAATTGCTGAATTGCAAAACGGCGCTCTTCGTCCCATAATAGACTGGCAACAATTCGTCTTGAAATAAGGCGGCTATAGATGAAGGGTTAAGAACAATACCCCCTCTGCCGCCTTCATCCTTACGCATTATCTCTAACGCCTTCAAAGTACTGGTTATCAAAGCAGTCTGAAACATGGTAATGTGTTTTATCAAACACATTAAAGTATTAGACAACTTTTCACTTATTAATAACAATAAATTGACATTGATTTAATCTTGGAAATCCTATTTCTAAAGATCATAAAACAAACGATAAAAATCTAAAGTGAGATAAGTATACTAACGACATTGATTTCAATCTCTTTCTTATATTTTTCTTTGCTGTCGTTCATAATGCCAGCACTGTTAATGACCACATCAATATAACCCTGTTCCTTCAGAACTGAATCATATGCACCAAGTAATTGCTCTTCATTCGTTACATCACATTGGTAGAACTTAACTTTGTTCCCGTATTTTTGATTGTATTTAGCCGCTTGAGAAATTCCAATATCCTTTGCGATGTCCAAGTTGGCAATATGCTAAAAAGTGTGTATAATATTGTGACTTACTATACATATTACTTTTAGGAGGGTTTAAATAATAATATTATGCCGTCGTTTAAGAATCATATATAAAGAATTTTCATTTTTCTAATCACAAAAAATACGATTTGATTACCCTGTTATTATTAGATTAGTAATTTAATATATAATAAATTATAATTTCTTATAATACATAATATAAAAATAAAAAATAAAAATAAAATAAAATAATGACTATAAAGGTTATATAACAATAATTAAGTTTAAATACATAATAAAAAACATATTGTGTTTTAATTCTCATTTAATCCAAGAGTGACATGTTTAACAAGACGAACAATATTTATGAAATTAAATTAAATACTCGTAATAGTAAGACTAAGTACAGCACTAGTTTTTATAGAAATCACATTTATTTTATTGTATTTCCACGTGGTTTGTTAATTTAATAGAAGGTTTTGATCTCCAAAATAAATCAGAAAAACTCGTTCAATATATAATTTAAATCAGACAATATTTCTTTTTGTTGGAAATAGGTCGTGTTAGTAATAAAAATGTCATTATACGCGTCGTACAAAATCTGAACACTTGATTGAAAATAATAAAATAATTTTAATAATTAATAATGTTATAGAATTATATACTTACTTTAACATTTTCCTTTAGTAAATATTCTATCGCCTTAGCACCTATGCCATGAGATCCACCAGTGACAAGAACAACTTTATTCTGTAATTCGTACAACATCTTGGAAGGCTATGAACTACAACTACTTGAAGTGCCTCTATATATACAGTTTGCAACCATTAACATCTATACTTTTTATTTTTGTATTTATCTTTTTTTTATTCATTACTATTAAATAAGAGAACTTTTTTAATGATTTTTTATTTTTATTTCCTTGTACTACTTGTAGGTACAAGTGTAAAATACAATAACATAAACGCTTCATCATAATACGTATATTATCTAAAGATACATCTTAATAATCAACAGCAAATAACAATTCAAATCATAATAATTAAATTATCTTTTAAATTGTCGTAATATTCGAAATAATCAAATATAAGATTGAAGATCAATAAAGAAAATGACGTTATAAACGTATAAAATTAATTTTCTACCAAAACCTAATAATGAATTGGTACCTTTAAAATTATTCTGTTATTAGTGCCTGCCTAGTTGTCACATTTATAAATTAGTTGTAAAGACCCTTCAATCAGATCACAATATGATTTTATTTATAAGAATTATTAAATTGAATATCCTCACTTCTACCAAATGTTGTAAATTCTTGTTTTTTTATGGGCTAATCTTGCAGCCTTTAGCTTAGACGGTGTGTCTAAAGGTATATTGCTAAATTTTAGCTGACATCAAAATTTGACTTATACCGTATTGTGGTTATGAAAAACACAAAACGAAACTCCATCTGAGTATATACTTTTTCAAGATATTTTAAGTTATTATAATATGCTTTTTAGTTGCATACTTAAAAGCGCATTACTTACTCAAGACATTATTCCGATTCTGGGCATAGCCATCGGAAAATACATACTATAATAGGTAATGATATCCGATTCAATTTTTTTTTAATTATTTACTTACATTCACACAAGGCAAGATGCAAACAAAGAAGCTTCAAGTAAAGCATACGTTTCGTCAAACCTGTAACAATCAGCCGCGTGAATGGACGATTATAAATAGTAATTTTAGTAAACTTTTTTTGTCTAACAGTATACTATTTACTCGACTAATAAACATTTTGTTCCTCGCTGTTTATATTATATAAAATAACTATTAAGTTTTTATGTATGCTTTGAAATAGCGCTAACTTATTTTACCACTATAAAGAATAGTAAAATTAACTTAAGGACAACATAAATGCCTGTCTAAATTGACGAATATATTCATTTTATCGTACCATATTTATAAATATAATACTAATTACACTCGATCGAAGCTCAAGTGACTTGTTTGATGTACTGATAGATATTTAGACCTCGATTATGACCTTATTTCTTTATTAATCACAAGATCTGTACTACTAAAGAATATGAGATACGCTTAGACATACTCGTACATGATATGTTTTTAATATTTTTCTCATAAGTGGTTATATACATGGTCTAAAACTAATTTCCACTTTAATGTACATCCCATACATAAACTAAATTATTGATATTATATTAAAATACATATGCGTGACCCTTTACTGTCATTTTTTGTAACAATAACTATTTTAAAGATAATAATTATTGAAAAAAAAACATATTACATAAAATGAATCTAAACCTTAGCATAACTTTTTATTAACCAACGTAATAAAAAAATAAATACGTTAATTAAAAGTAATTAGGTATAACTATATACAATATATATTTATAATAATAAAATAATAATAAAAAAATTATAAAATGATCATTAATATCTAGGTATCATGATGACCAAAGCCTGTGATTGTGAGGTCTGCATTTGTAATTTTGGAAGTTCACAAGCCTATTGAGCTAGTTCTCTGATACATAAAAACATAATTCGTTGGCATATGAAATTAGATAAAAAAAAAGAAATAGGTACTCTATCATATACTTGTTTCAAGAATAGTTTATTGGCTTCATAAATTATAGATGACCGTTATACTAAAAAATAGTCAACACTAAGAATTTATGCAACAAAATAGAAAAGGTATGATATATTATTTGCTTAATTTTTTGCAAAACAATCTTAGTTATTAAAGTAATGACTTCATCAATAATCGCAACATTAATTTAATGACTTTAATTTAATACATAATGTGGACCATAATTTTTTATAAAAATAATAAAGTTGAAAAATATTAAGATCTGTTTTATTTTTTTTAATTACTAACAGAGTAATACATATTCGATCTTAGATCGATGAAAACATAAACGATTTAATGTGTGGTGTACAAATTAACAAGAAAATATGTACATACTCATACTCATTACATTAAAATAAAAACAGTCAGTTTTTCTTAACCCAACAATATCTGTTTTCTATTGGAACATCCAAGTATATTTATGATGCAGGATAGGAAAAGGTTAAGACTAAAATTGCTAATTCTTTTGCCGAAAAAATATCAATTGTTATTCTATTATAATTATACTATTTGTAGTTGTTGTTTCCCTTGGGATGTAAAGGGTCAGCATAACAATAAGTACTTTAATACCCCTTAATAAATAAAAAAAATATTATTTTTATTATATGGATTATTTTGATAATGATTATTCGTCTTACCAGTTTTATGTGTGAAAAAAAAGCTTTTAGTGGGCTTCGATACAACTCATACAATCAATTTCTATTTTAACAGGTTTTTTTCCTTTCAAAAAAGAAACGTTAGAATCGCACTTTTCTGTTTTGTTTTTCATCGCCTAATTCAGTCACTGGCTTTATCGGAATAAAATGGACAGCTCGGGAGAACAATAAGAGCAGAATGGTGATGTCATTGACTCGCATCAGCTATCTGTGGAGCATTTTACATATATTGTGTGTTTCGTTTTAGCTTGAAATTTAAATTTATATTCACACCTTTATCATCGTTCGTTTCAAATTATTATACTGTTTTGCACTGCCTAAACACAAACAGAAAAACCGAAATACTCCTTTTGTTATAATTTTAAAGCATATATGTAATTCAAAAGGGAAATTAACTTGCATTATGCTTTCATACACCACATGTAGAATTTTTATTAATATTTGTAGGAAATGATATCAAATAACGTAACACCTGTTTTGTGGTACACTTTATGGATATAAATGCTTTTTAGAGCATAATCATTGAGAGTACGTAATAATGTTACTCTATACATAAAAAAAAATGGAATACAGAGGAAACATTACCATTATTCTTAAAATTTCTTTGCAGTCATTATTATTTTCCGGTCCTAAATATGGTTATTGTTTTAATCAACTATTTCCCAAGTTTTTGAGTCTCTGTCCGAAGTTTTTGACTTCTGATTACATAACGTATATTCTTAGTTTTATGATTTTAAAAAATGTATGACAATATGATTTTCAATAGAAAGGTAAAACGTTGTACTGTCTGTGTGATTCCTATTTAGGGAAGCTCTAATTCTGAGACTAAATAAAAAGTAACTTTCAAATATTCTATTAAAACCTAAACTGAACTAACACTAAGAAACTTCAATTAATTGAAAAGAAATATGTATATCACACATTCCATATTAAGACAGACCATTACCCACAGGTTTATTAAGTAACTATTTGACCTTCAATAGGTTGTGGCGAAGTACACTGCAACCTTAATATAGCAATTAACCGACACATTTTTTATCATCCCCTTGAATGTTTTATAAGAGTTAGGTATAGTAAATATAACTTGACATTAAGAATATTTAATGAGATCTAAGATTTTCGCGAGTACTAATTAAAATGAAACTACTATTTTCGGATTTACTATGCGATTTTTTATTTTTGACTAGAAACTACATACACACAGTGTGTCCAGTGTGGACATTCACATCTCGTCTGTCCGTGATCACGGTTGCTGTAAAATAGCCGAAACGTCGGGAGTATGTAGTTTATACTTTTATAGTCAAAAATAAAAAATTACGTAGTTAATCCGAAAATATTAATTTCATTTTAATAAAGAACATTTTTATGAAAAATATTGATCTGTCAAAAAGAGTTTAAATACCTCTAATTAAAAAAATTTGTCACCTAACTACTTTTATTTTACTTTCTATGTCAATTACGAAATACATTAGACATTTGATACGTGGTACGTACGCACTACATATTAAAAAATAAATGAACATCGCCGGGGCAACACTGTTGTATGGATAAAATATCAAATAAGGAGTGAGGCTGCTGACTCCGCGGAACGAACACCAAGCCGTGTGAACCAGAAGGTTCCTGATACCACACAACTAACAAGCTATGGAATGCCATTGCTATCCAAATATCGGGACAATCATGTAGTCTTAGGTATAGGTTATAAGTTTATATGTAATTCTTATAATAAGTACCTAAGTTTCATAGTTTTCCTGGAACCTCCGATTGCCAGCCTATACAAAATTCATTTTAACAAGTAACAGAAAGTGGAATGAATGTGGATTGAATGTTAGATAACATATTAGTATAAGATACATTTAGATACCCAACGGTTAATACAAAACATGATAAAATATGTGATAAAATCTTATAGTATTTTACAGCTAAAGAGTTACCTAATACCTGACCAGTGGCGGCTGGTGGGTTATCGAACTGGTGGTGCACTTTACTAAAATATTAAATTAGAAAATCTAACAAAAAACCAATTGACATAAACTATGTTTATTTATTATACATTAAATCAATGCGACGACATTTTTCTGAAGCGAAATATTCAATCAAATTTTTATTAAAATCAGATATTGTTTGTATAATTATTTTTTTCAATACTAAGCATAGAAAGTACATTTTGGAAGTGCATGGTATATCGGAAGAAAGTTTTGATTCGTTTCAATTCCAATTCGTCATACATCGGGTGCTCTCGGTAACCTTCGGCCGCTCGTGCGGCGCTCGAGAACCGACTCATGACTCGGTACATTTCTATGAACTATCTTTTGTTTCACGCGTCAGGCGTATTAATGCGTATCTCATACAAGATGTATTAGCAGTCCTCGTGCACTCGCCGAAGCGCACGAGATATTAATGTATTACAGCGCTCAAACTTTTTGACTATAATTAGAAATTTAATTTTTATATGTTTTTGTAATTTAAAAAATAAATATTAAAATGGTAATTTAAAAATAAAGATGAAGTAATATTTTGTAATTTTCAAATCTTTTGAATTGGTGGTTCAGCGCACGAGTACACTTAAGGTACAGCCGCCACTGTACCTGACTATTATTTAAGAAAAACAAAATTTGAATTTAAGACGGAATTATAAGTTATTATCAATGCTTTATCGTATTCATTTTTAAGAGTTTTTTCTTTTTAATATATCCGTATTTTAGTTTAGAATTATTTTATTGTGCCAAAAAACACTGTCACAAATTTCATATTTCGTGTAATTTTTTAAAGTGCCCTCTAACGGAATTTATTTGAACCTTATTAGCCTGTGGTAACATGTATGTATGAATATTAATAATAATAGGTATTGCTCTATCAAGACAATAAATTGGTGAACCATAAAGTCCTACACTTAACTTGCACAAAATCAACGATAGATGACGGTATCCTTATTGTGAATTCTTGAATTCCTTGTTCTTGATAAAACATTCTTCTGACATATGTAATATGTTTAATTATAATTACATGCTTGCAGTTCTTTTAAGGTAACCTCTTCCTTACATATTTTAATTATATTCCTTTGTTATTATGTATTTTAAATATTTATCTTTTTTTTTTAGTAAAATTATTTTACAGAATTTTAAGTAATTAGATCATAGTTATATATCTATTTAACAGTTTAAAGAAAGTTCTAAGGAACGAACTAAAATTTTGTAAGGGACTAAGACCGCAAAAGAATATGTTTTTGTGTCCAAAAGTGTTAAGATCGTATACTAAGTTTCAGCTTGATCAAGTTTCCTTAATGTCTTGTTAATTGGAACATCTGTCTCGTAAGTATTTATGAGCCTTTTAAATGTAGTATTTAGTATAAGTACATAAATATGATAAGTAAATTGAATAAAAAAATTATCTCGCCAGTCACATCCTGTAAACACTGATTAGTATTCATATAATGGCTCATAACAATTTAAATATACATATTATGTATATATATACTCGTCTGCTTTGTACCTATAAAAGATTTATTATCCTAGCACAGATGGCTTTAAACACTTGAAATTTATCGTAAACAGCAAAACTCAAAGGAAGTTGGTAATTTTGGTTAATTTCATTTGGTAAATATAACATTAAAATGGCATTCTAAAATCTTTAAACCAAGTGGAATACTCTGTAAGTCCACATTCTAAACACCTTTACAAGTGCGCAGCATCAAATTTGAGTCATTATGGAAATCAAGAATAGAAATATTGGAAATACAAATATTATATGTATAACAATTTTCTTAATAGTAGTACACCAGTAAAGAATCATCTAATGTAAATTTTATGTTCTGAAATGATTGTCATCTGTTCACATGAACCACGTCCTAGTGTTAATTTAGGGGATATCAACTTTCTTTGTAGCCCATCCGAGTGTAAACTGTCTTCAGAAGTATAAAACATATATGTATGTACAAGGGCGTCGCCAGCCGATGGGGCGGGGGGGGGGGGGGGGCAAGTTGACTTTACAGACTACAATTCATACTTTTCTCATTCTCTATGAATGAGAAAAGTAGGTATGAATTGTAGGTATTCTGTGACAGTACAGAGTCTAATGTGTAAAGCTACACGAGCACGAGCTCTTGACTATGCAATAAAAAACTTGTAAATAGGTATAAAGTTATAATAACATTTATTAGAAAAATAGAATAAAAAGGAGTTTGAATATGAATAAGTGTACAGCGTATTTTTTTAATTATCAGATTTTAATATTATAATGGTCGTTGTTTGTTTATATTAGGTTAATTAAAATATAATTTTCGGGGATTCATTGTAAACTTCTCGACCACTTTATTATTAAAATCTTGTTATATTTAGCAACTTTTTTAGAATCTCTAGGGGGGGGGCAGCGGCCCCTCTCTGCCCCCCCTTGGCGACGCCCTTGTGTATGTAGAATATCGTCCGAAATAAGAACCGCAGTTCGTCTCAAGGACAACGAAGTTTTGAATAACATAGGTGGCAGAGTTAAAATATCTGAATTATTTTACCTTTAACTTAATCACATACGTCACTATTAGAAACTTTCCACGACTCACTATAGGCTATCTCTAATAAAATTGTTTTAGCATACTCATAACGAGTATAATCTACACTAAAGAAATACTCCACATCATTTTCTTTAATGTACATGTGAGTTTGTAAAAATGCGCCGAGTTTAAAACAGTGTTATTAACAGTTAAGTATCAAGAAAGGAATTTATAAGGGAATGTTTTATTACAGAAATCAAATATGAACTTAATTAGTAAAAACATTCGAAGCAAAAACATGTGGGACTTAACCATTCGCAATGGACATAACTGAAAACAATATAATAAGCTAAATGTGCTTTATCTCTGTAATTTTTTGAAAACACATGAAATGAATTAATTGAAATTCAAACTATTGCAATATGTGCACCATCTATTGGTCAATCCGCAATGTCAAGTAGGTATATGTATTATTGAGGCGCCTTCAAAGAAATTAAGATCGATCATTTGTCATGAGTCATGACTTTTATTTTACTAACACACAAGCTGGTCTCTATGGGTATCAATGGAGGTGGTATACATTTAATTCGACTCGTCGAGTATTTTGAGAATCCTTCGGACTAATATAAATTACACTCAATAGCTCATCTACTTACACGTTTACGCATAATTTTTATCTCTCCTTTATGTAGCCGATAAAATCGTCTTTAGCTTAATTTGACAAACTTGGATCAAATAAAGAAATCTTTGAGCTCACTCGTATAAAATGAGACTTGTAATGCACCTATCATTAATAAAATAAACTGAATTAAAATTTGATGTTGAAGCAACAGGTGATACTACTCTATTAAAACGTCAGTTTTAATTTTAAAACACTGCATTATCAATATCAACTATATAAGATTCAACAGTGCGGGAACGTATGGATAAGTAATACTTTTTATAATGACTGCATTTTATACACTACAGTTAGCACTAAATCCCCTATTTTAATGAATATAAATGAGTGACCTCAACATTTCATCGACAAAGCACAATTCGATACATCTTATGTTGAATAGAATGCTTCGTGCCTGGGCATTTTAACGTTGCCAAAACTCCCACTGGTGTATACCCTCACAGTGAAGAATTAATAAAATTGTTCCAAATCATTCAGGCGTTTTTATTAAGAATAGTTAGGTCAGAGCTGATTTTTTAAGTGTCACACTACAGATCAAAATCAGGTGACCTCCTTTAATGGAATAATCACCTAAAACAAGTCACGATTTTGGTCATTATCACAGTTTTCACCTCCACAAAGGGTCATCTGGTTTTCTTGTTGAGATCCGCTATCCTATGTAAGAAAAAAAAAAATTCTCAAAACGACCAGCAACGTTAAGAAACTTAACCATCAGTAGAGTTAAAGAAATAAACAAAGAGACATGATAATGTGTATCTCCATCTGTCCATGCGGCTTCACAAAGAGATGTAACTTTTGTACTTAGAGTCGTGTAAAATTTTGCACGATACACTCATACCATTGCCACGCCATCAGCGATGTCAATAAGGTAACCCATAAGGCATTAAATGTAAATTAACCACAAAGATTCATAGATAGTAAGAAAGACATAATCAGAAACATAAAGAAATTCATTAAATCTCTACAAATTTATCAATGGTTAGAAATGTATAAGTTTATCTTAATGGAGTTCCTATCACAAATTATATTTATATGTATGTCGTGGTAAGTTTTTCTCTTAGAAAGAACTACATAAAAAGAAATGTTAAGGGTTAATGGAAAATATTTCCAATTTTTTTAAACTGAATATTTCTGAACGAATAAATAGCAACACTACATTGAAATAATTAGGTTACCCGTTATTCAATTCAGTCTTGACCGTTGTCGTTGACTATGCTCTATAGTAGGAGAGTATCTTCTATTTATATCTGTGTAGTATATTGTAGTCTGTGGAACTGACTGTCAGCCTGTCATACAATCCACCGTTGGTGCCACAAAGTTATCTGTGATTCATTATTTCGCTTTACATTAGACGTGTTTGTTATATATAGTTGTATTTGTGTAAACTATCTTAAAAGTTTAATTAAAACTTCAATAAACAACAATGAATCCCTATCAAGTAAGTATTTTTTTGTGTCAGAGTGGAAGAAAGGCTTTAGAAAGTAGGTTAACTTGTTTTGTTTATCACAAAAATGTATAAAACAAAAGGTATCAAAGCGTATATAAATTGTAACTAGCCGCTGATATTAAAACGTGATATGTATCCACTCATATATGGGTTGTAAATTATATTTATTTGATTTCAAGGGTCCGCCTCGATATCTACACAATATAGGATTTTGCAACAGCGCCCCGCAATCTTTTGGAAACCCGGCACCGATGCCGGGTTATCCCACTATGGGTTATCCTGCTCCCCAGCCAGGCTATCCCAACACGGGAAGTGGCTATCCACAACAGTCAAGTTATCCTCAACAGCAAAGTTATCCTCAATCTAGTTCAGGCTATCCTCAAGCTCCTCAAGGATATCCTCCTTCTCAAGGTTATCCTCCCGCTCAAGGCTATCCTCCTGCTCAAGGTTACCCTTCTGCTCAAAGTTATCCCCCAGCTCAAAGTTATCAATCTCAGGGGTATCCACCTAATCAGGCCCATCCAACTGCTCAACCTTACCCACAATCCAGATCACAACAGAGTCCTGGCCATCAGGGATATCCACACAGTGTGCAGAGTCACCAGGCTTATAACACATCAAGTCCAGTATATAATGAACCCAAGGTAATTACCCTATATTCAAATACCTACCTTGTGATAAGCAAAACATTGGCCAGCAACGCTTTCTAATGCTTTTTCTTGTACCTATTAGTTTTTCATCAGATCTTTATTTCTTTGTATTCACTTTGACCCTTATTTATAATATTTTATCATTAAATAAGTTACAATACAAGCTATCAGATGCTTAGTGAAAAGTAAATTAACACATTCTATTTATTTTACTATATATATTTCATATATGGCTTTCAATAGCTATAAAAGTTATTTTACATTACTTATTAAGCCTAAATATATTGTTCCCTAAGTATTTTTTGATTATTATTCACTCTGCCTTTACATGATTAGTAATGATTTCCTGTTAGGAATTACTAACTCTAAACAAAATACCCGCCAGTGAGTCACTACTGATTATAGTACTATTTCATCAGATTAATGGTAGCAGTATAATAGGCAGTGGTATTTTTTTTTATTTTCATGGTAATATGTGCTACATTGTCAGCATTTTGATAATTACAATATAAAAAACATTCTTTGTTATAAATTTATACCTCAACTGTAACAATCTTGACTAAATAGTAAATATATTTGAATATGTACTATTTTGGAATAAAGTATTTATAATACTGAAGTCAAAAATAATTGTTAAATTACTAGAAGTACTTGTTGATTGACGATGAAGTTATAGTTAAAATAATATATTTTTTATAATGATTGTTTTTCAATGCTAATTTCATTTTATTAAGTCTAATTTTCACTAAGAATATTTTTTCTTTTATGGTATTTTCTTTTATATAATAATATTTTTATTGTATATATATTTTTGTTTGAATATTATGTCAGTGTATATTTGACTAAGAACCGGAGCATACCCTACACTGACTCTATTCAAGGAACAGTTTACTGCAATTATATTGTTATGCTCACTTCGTCTCACTGAGTACATTAATCACAATACCGTGATGTTGGTCATCTCAGTACTAGATTTGGATCCCAGTACAATGCACGTAGCTCTGCGTATAATATTATACAATAAAATATACAGTTTATACTAAACAGTTCCGTGTGATGTAAATAAATAGTGTTGTTTGATGTGATTGGTTCAAAATATATATTTACTTTTGGTTTTTAATTAATATGTCCTCGGTAACATCAAATTATAGTATGCGCAGCGTCTATAGAGCATCAATTGGCGTGAGGCGTGGATTCAAGTCATTTCGCTACACGGTATAAGAACGCCTTTCTTGTTTCATTGCCAAAAATAATGTATCTCGTGTAATGTGTTATTGTACTTCTATTTGATAGTATTTTTATGAACCATACATGTGTATTAATGTAGCTATTAAAAGCTAGCTAGCTAGCTATTAAAATGTTCTTTGCAATGTTAACTATCTATCATAGATTATATAGAAGAAAATACCTAGTTTAATGACTATTTTCATAGGAATTTTCATTATTTTTAATATGATTATTATATGAAGATTGTATTATATACAAATATTGTATTTCTTCTAATAGTCTAAGCCAACCGTGGTGCCAGTAAATCCATTCGATCCGAGAGACGATGCTGCCGTTCTTCGGAAGGCCATGAAAGGCTTTGGGACTGATGAAAAAGCTATCATACAAGTTCTAACACGTAGAAGCAATGAACAGCG